>CM044889.1:23615377-24815377 GCA_024500025.1 Syzygium aromaticum | reverse complement strand
ACGATTTATTATGCTCTTAAGGTTACTTGGTGTATCTATCAACTCTTCGATTACAAACAAAATTCTTCTTCCGATCAAAAAAATTATTATTAAGTAAAATCTGACCAACAATTATGATAATTAATTAAAAGCAATTTGTAGAGAACAATTATCAATTATAAACAAAGAAGTAAATTTTAGAGAACTTGATAAACTTGGTTTAAATAATTGAGATTCGACAAGGAGACGAGTCTATTCTAAGTCAATGCATGTCGGCGACACGAAAACAATTTGCAGCCCTGAAGTACCATAAAATATCATTAACTAACAATTTGCGCGTGATTTTTGTTATAAATAAATTAGTAAATTTAAGTTGCTAGTTAAAAAAGTAAATAAAAGTTTATAGAAGGTAAGATTTGTAGGAGATAAGATAAGTTTATGATTTAAAAAAGTCAAATAAATGTTAGTAACTAACCCAAATGAGTGTTGATAATAATTGGAGCAATTTGATTGGAAAGAAAAGTTGGTGACGAGCAAATCTTTAGTCTATGCGTGTCGTGCGGCAATATAATTATTTACTTATTTGAATAAGGCGACTTACGCAATTGCACATGATGTCCAAAAAAGTCTAAAATTGTCTCTTCTCATCCTATAATTTTCTACGTGCACATTTCTACTTTTCATTGCCTTTGTTGACCTAGACTCAAAGAGAGAGAGAGAGCGAGAGAGAAAGAGAGAGAGAGAGAGCTAATAGTAAGTGACAGCTTAATGTTGATCGGAAGTTTTACCTTATAATTCATGTCAATTGACTTACAAATATTGACAATTAGATGTGTTCACAATTTTTTCACAATTCTAAAATTTCATAATACTTTAAATTTTGATAAAGAAGCAATTTCTAGAGAACTTGATAGACAAAGAAAAAGGAGATGAGTCTATCGTAAGTCAATGCATGTGGTCGTCAAGCAAAGACCATTAGCTTCCTAACAACAAACAATTTGCAGCCTAGAAGTACCATAAAATATCATTGACTATGACCATTGTTGGTCTTTACAGATTAAGATTGAAGGGATTCTAAGAGAACATTCTACTGTTAACTTCTCGCCCAACGACTTTGTTTGGGTGGGCAAATCGTCTGATCTATCAAATCGCGGCATCTCTTGCTAAAAACATTTTGGAAGTCACACTCGCCACACTAAAATGAGTTCGAAGTTTAATTGAAAAAAAGTTGATCAGCCACTCGAATAAAGATTGGTAAATTCAAATGAAAATTGATAATTCTAAGGCATTGGTAAGAAAAACAAATGAAAGTTGACAAAAGATGAAAAAAGAAATTGGTTATTTGCACACCGTCAAAAAGAGTTTGTATCATAATATGTTAGACGATTTTCTATAAGATACCAAGAAATCAAATAAGTGATAGCTTTTTTCACCAATATTTTATATTTATATATTACCCATTTATTTTTTTTATAAAAATAACCATAAAATCGTCTAATTGGTCCGAGGACCTCCCATGCACATGGGCCAAAGTCTCAAACAATGATATCATGTGTTTGCTAACCAATTAAAATTCAAGACTGTCTTCAATTCCTCTTTATTCTCATTATCATTGAACACTCAAAACACTTCAGCATAAGAAACCCAGCAAAGATCGCATGGGATCTATCTAAAATTAAAACAGTAAATACACGAGATTAACTATAGTAGTTAACCCGAAACATTTCCACTTAGACTAAACTCGGTTCATATGGACCGATTTTGGCCTACCAACACACATGAGCTCAAGGCCATAATTTCTTAGGTAAATACTCACGCAACGGGATAAGAAACTTTCGAGGCAATTCCACAGAGACCACCTTCAACCCCAGAGTCCCTCTGAATTCTCATGTACCCATTTTCGCCCCACGAAACGTCCCAAGAGTTCCTTACTAGCCAGTACTTGGTCCCGTCCTGGTCCGTCCCATACCCGACGACCGTCACCGCGTGGTCCAGATCGGCATCGCACGGGCCATCAAAGACCCCACCTGCATAATTCTGGAACGCAGGCCCCCTCGAGTCCAGTGCTACTGACACCGGCTGCATCGCCACGGCCTTCAACATGTCGTCCTCGTTCGGGGGAACGTCCCTGTAGTCCGATATTTTGGCCTCGGCAACAGATTCGGCCTGAACGTCGCAGGTGCCGTCGACCCCGACGTACGGATAGTTCGATGCGGAGCTGATGCCTTGGTTGTCGATGATGTACTTGAAGCCGTTGTCCATCCAGCCACCTTGGCAGCCCTGGTTGCCGTCGGTGGCGCAGTCTATGAGCTGCTGCTCGGACAGGTTTGGCAGCACGCCAGACTTGATCTGCGTGATTGCTTCCACCGCCGCCACCACGGAGAACGACCAGCAAGATCCTGTACACGGAGGATAGCGAATCGTGCAATGATTAAAATTCAATCAAGATAATTTCAAGCCGAAGGTCACATGGCTATATGAGACAGTATTAAGGTGTCGGAACAATTAATTCGTTTATTGTTTCACTGATTTATTCTTTTATGACAATGGGCAATGTAATAGCTCGCATATCTTAGGATAGGCTGCAATAGTTAGTAGTCAATTTCTTACCACATTGGCCTTGGTTCTTTATGGGGTTGACAGCGCCTTGTTTGACCCAATCGACGCTCTCCGGGATGTCGTTCAAACCTTGGTACTCAAAAGAATGGACTTGGGAGGAGTTGCTGCGTGTTGATGATGGCGACTTGTATCCTGTATATGTTGCCCTAAATTCCTCGTTGGTTAAATCCGAAAACTTGTTCAATCCGACCTTGTAAGTCCGGTTTGCCGCGCCATTGAACTCCTCGACGAACCGCAGGTTTTCTAGGAAAATCTTCAGACGCTTCGCCTTCTCGGCAACGTCGTTGTAGTCGCGCCCATGTCGAGTCATCCACTCCTCGAACTTTTTAGTTGCAGACGGAATGTTGTAGGCACGGGATGCCGCATCCGATGCGCATGCACATGCACTCAAGACAAGTATCAACCATGTGGAGAAGTTTTTTGCAAGTTTGAAAGGCATTTTTTTAAAGAAGAGATATGTTTGTGCTATAGAGAATGAGTAGATGCATTAGGTGTATTTATAGAAGGAAAAATGTTACAAACGGTTCCTAATCTTTAGCCTAATTGTAATTTCGTCCCTAAACTTTTAATTTGTTTAATGTGGTCCTTGAAATTTTAATATATTCAATCTGATCTCTGAACTTTTGGTACATGCTTAATTTAGTCCTTGAATTATATAAAAATGTTCAATACTATCTTTTCATTAATTCAAGTTAACGGAATTTACTAATTTGACTTCCAATCTAACACATTTGACCGGTGGACAAGGAAATAACAGGTATTCAACTCAAATGAGAATATAATAACCCTTTTAATTTGTTTCACTTGTTCAATTTGGAAAAATGATTATCCGTTTATTTTGATGATATGGATTATTCTATCTTGAGTTGAATTTCTTACATTGATAATCCACGTGTAACGATATTTTTTTTTCCATCATTTAAATTCACTAGATTTGAAGCCAAATCAGCAAATTCTGTTAACTTGAATTAATCAAAAGATAAAATTGAAAATTTTCATATAATCTGAGAACTATATTGAACATTTATCAGAAGTTCAAGGATCATATTGAACAAATTAAAAGTTCATGGACAACATTACGCATTAAGCCAAAGTTCAAAGTCCTTTTGTATAGTCGTCTCTTTATAGAAGTGAATGTGAAATTAATTGACCTGTGCAATTTGATTGCAAAGAAAGTTGGTGATGGGCATAGTCATTGTGGAGTGCGGTCGCACATGATGTCCAAAAGCAAAACAAAAGGGTACGTCAATGGTTCCTTAATCTTTCTCCGGCTTCAATTAGGGTTTGTTCACACCTAGGAAAAGATGTTTCTGTGACCATGTCGTATATAGCTTAAGCATTTACTAGGTAAATACTTCTAAAGCTAAACAGAGCTAGATTGGTCTGAAAATGTCTCTAACTATATTCTACTTTTCTTCGTGCACTTTTCTACATGTCAATGCCTTTGTTGACCTAGACTGATAAAAGCAAGCAGAAGTAACGTGCGTAAGGAACAGAGGTGATTGAGAGAGAGAGAGAGATAGTAGTATGTGAATGATTAAGGCTTCAATGAGGGTTTGTTCACACCTAGGAAAAGATGTTTCTAGCGTAAACATCACGTATATGTATGTTTGGTCAAGTTTGCATATAATTAATATACACAACTGTGTAAACTATCAATCAGAGAATGAAGCTTCCTACAACCAGGGATGGAGGACAAATATAGCGCCATACCTCCACTTTGGTTGATTTGAATATCTCTTTGAAAGGCAATGCATGGATTCTTTATTAATCGACTCCAATAACTCTTTAATTATTGTAGTGATAAAGATAGGAACACGTATCAAAAGGGGTAAGAATTATTCCGTGTGTCACGCAGGCAACGGAACCACAAATTCAAACTTCTTCCCCTTTCACGTCGTAGGGTTTAAGTAACTCCTCAACATGAGTAACATCATCTAGAAGCGAGTCAGTAGTCAATGGCGAAACCCTTTTCAATATCATGGCGTCCAGTGCACGGAATCTCTTCCCTTTGACTTTCATAGGTTCTAGTATTCTTTCTTTTAACTTAATATGGACTCGTATCCTATTGAAAGATAGGAAAAGTACCAAAAAAGATATAAATATATTGCATCAATACCAATTCAGTAATAAATCTTTCAATTTTACTAATTTAGTCCTTACTTTTTGAATTTGTGCCAATTGAGTTCATCCACCCAATTTTGATTGGAAATATCCGACATGGATGCCGGTCATCTTACATGACACAACTAGCACTGACGTGGATAAATTTTACAATATCTTAACATTTTTTTTATGAATTATTTATTATTTTTTCCTTGCTTTTTTTCTTTTCTTGTTGGCCATTGGCAAAGGTCATGGCCCTTGCCCAAGCCACGAGGGTCACTCTCACTTGCGGCTAGTTCCCGGGTGAATCCATAGAACCAATGGCCAATTCCCGGTTTCAATTTTTTGAACCAGTCCTTCGTGAGAGGTTCCCGGTTTTAGGATGGAAATCGCCCATCCGGACCATGCTCACCCTTATCACGTAAGATGATTGGTGTCTATGTTAGTGATTTCCAATAAAAATTGACTGTATTAACTCAATTGGCACAAATATAAAAGGTTTAGGACTAAATTGATCGAATTGAAGAGTTCAAGATTGAATTGGTACCAACGCAACAGGTATAGAATATTTTTGGTACTTTCCTACTAAAAGATCCACCAGAGATCATAAATTGTTGAAGAAAAAATAAGATGTTTCTTTTGTCCCTTCGAAGCTATTGGAAAATTAAGAAATCATTCTATCACTGCTACTTTAACGCTCTTTGGAAAGTAGTCCATGAAAGAAATCGGCAGGCCATCAAATTTGAAGAAAATATATATGTACGTATATAAAAAATAGGTTGAAGAGCATGTGTATTCATTTTAGGATGCGCCATTGGTACCATCTAAGAGACATTTTGCAAAGAAAGTTGGTGATGGGCATAGTCATTGTGGAGTGCGTCGCACATGATGTCCAAAAGCTAAACAAAAGGGTACGTCAATGGTTCCTTAATCTTTCTCCGGCTTCAATTAGGGTTTGTTCACACCTAGGAAAAGATGTTTCTGTGACCATGTCGTATATAGCTTGAGCATTTACCAGGTAAATACTTCTAAAGCTAAACAGAGCTAGATTGGTCTGAAAATGTCTCTAACTATATTCTACTTTTCTTCGTGCACTTTTCTACATGTCAATGCCTTTGTTGACCTAGACTGATAAAATCAAGCAGAAGTAACGTGCGTAAGGAAGAGAGGTGATTGAGAGAGAGAGAGATAGTAGTATGTGAATGATTAAGGCTTCAATGAGGGTTTGTTCACACCTAGGAAAAGATGTTTCTAGCGTAAACATCACGTATATATATGTTTGGTCAAGTTTGCATATAATTAATATACACAACTGTGTAAACTATCAATCAGAGAATGAAGCTTCCTACAACCAGGGATGGAGGACAAATATAGCGCCATACCTCCACTTTGGTTGATTTGAATACTCTTTGAAAGGCAATGCATGGATTCTTTATTAATCGACTCCAATAACTCTTTAATTATTGTAGTGATAAAGATAGGAACACGTATCAAAAGGGGTAAGAATTATTCCGTGTGTCACGCAGGCAACGGAACCACAAATTCAAACTTCTTCCCCTTTCCCGTCCTAGGGTTTAAGTAACTCCTCAACATGAGTAACATCATCTAGAAGCGAGTCATTAGTCAATGGCGAAACCCTTTTCAATATCATGGCGTCCAGTGCACGGAATCTCTTCCCTTTGACTTTCATAGGTTCTAGTATTCTTTCTTTTAACTTAATATGGACTCGTATCCTATTGAAAGATAGGAAAAGTACCAAAAAAGTTATAAATATATTGCATCAATACCAATTCAGTCATAAATCTTTCAATTTTACTAATTTAGTCCTTACTTTTTGAATTTGTGCCAATTGAGTTCATCCGCCCAATTTTGATTGAAAATATTCGACATGGATGCCGACCATCTTACATGACACAATCAGCACTGACATGGATAAATTTTACAATCTCTTAACATTTTTTTTATGAATTATTTATTATTTTTTCCTTGCTTTTTTTCTTTTCTTGTTGGCCATTGGCAAAGGTCATGGCCCTTGCCCAGGCCACAAGGGTCACTCTCACTTGCGGCTGGTTCCCGAGTGAATCCATAGAACCAATGGCCAATTCCCGGTTTCAATTTTTGGAACCAGTCCTTCGTGAGAGGTTCCCGGTTTTAGGATGGAAATCGCCCATCCGGACCATGCTCACCCTTATCACGTAAGATGATTGGTGTCTATGTTAGTGATTTCCAATAAAAATTGACTGTATTAACTCAATTGGCACAAATATAAAAGGTTTAGGACTAAATTGATCGAATTGAAGAGTTTAAGATTGAATTGGTACCAACGCAACAGGTATAGAATATTTTTGGTACTTTCCTACTAAAAGATCCGCCAGAGATCATAAATTGTTGAAGAAAAAAAAAGATGTTTCTTTTGTCCCTTCGAAGCTATTGGAAAATTAAGAAATCATTCTATCACTGCTATTTTAACGCTCTTTGGAAAGTAGTCCATGAAAGAAATCGGCAGGCCATCAAATTTGAAGAAAATATATATGTACGTATATAAAAAATAGGTTGAAGAGCAAGTGTATTCATTTTAGGATGCGCCATTGGTACCATCTAAGAGACATTAGAGATATATAGTTTGAGCCATTAGTAGTGAAGTAATCCATCAAAGATTGATTATTTAGCTACTGATTAGGCATGCTTTGGTGTATTTAAAGAAATGTCAAATGAATCATAAGTTGAAACTTCGAAGAGAGAGATAGGTTAAAGACCAGGTGAATCTAATATAGTTGATCTCTAATTATATTAACTTGGGGTCACAAGTATATCTCTTTTCCATTTTGCACTATATTCAATTATTCATGATATTTTTAAGTGTTAATACCACCAAAAACCCCAAACTGGTACGCTTATGACAATTTTAGCCCGAACTTTTTTTTTTACCATCAAAAACCTCAAACTAGTACACCTATGACAATTTTACCCCAAACATACCACAAAAAACTCCAAACTGGTACACATGTGACAATTTTACTCTAAACTAAAATTTTAATATTATTTTTTATTTTTTCGAATTTTTATTAATTTTTTTTTCTTCATCTTCAACCTCTGGCTAGTCGCTGAACTGGCGTCCGGCCAGAGGCGGAAGTCGGCGAGGTCGGCACCGCCGGTTGCTAGTGAGGACTGCCCTCACCGGTGTCGAGCGAGGGCAACCCTCGCCTGGCCCAAGTGAGGACAGCCCTCGCCCGACTCAGGTAAGGGTTGCCCTCACCGGATCTGGTGAGGGCGACCCTTGTCTACGTCGAGCAAGGGCTGCCCTCGCCAACGTCGGGCGACCCTCGCTTGCGTCGGGTGAGGGTTGCCCTCGCCGGCGTCGGGTGAGGCCAGCCCTTGCTTGGGCGGGCGAGGATCGCTCTCGCCTAATCCGGCGAGGGCCGCCCTTGCCAGATTCGGCGAGGGTAGCTCTCGCCTAAGTTGGGCAAGAGCTGACCTTGCCTAGGTGGTCAAGGATAGCCATCGCTTGACAACAGCAAGGGCTGCCTTCGCCAGATTCGGGGAGGGCAGCCCTCGCTTGAGTCGGGTGAGGGCGGTCCTCGTCTGCGCCGGCGAGATTGAGCCACGCTAGCGGCCGGCAGGGCCAACCTTGCCAGCTTTCGCCTTTAGCCAGTCACCGGTGCAACGACCAGCCAGGAGTTGAAGATGAAGAAAAATAAAAATAAAAGAAAAATAAATAAATAAATAATTCTAAAATAAAATTAAAAAATTATTAGTTCACGGTAAAATTGTTATAGGTATACCAGTTTAAGATTTTTCATGGTCAAAAAAATAGTTTAGGGTAAATGTGTCACGGGTTTACCAGTTTGGAGTAAAATTATCACAAGTGTACTAGTTTGAGATTTTTGGTGGTCAAAAAAAAGTTTGGGGTAAAATTGTCACAAGTGTACTAGTTTATGGTTTTTTGTGGTAAAAAAAAAGGTTCGGGGCAAAATTGTCACGTGTGTACCAGTTTGGGGTTTTTGATGGTATTACTCTATTTTTAATTGTAAAGTACTCTCTTTATGATTGGATTAATTTTCAATAAACATCATGTATTTTTACGTAATCCACATTCATCACTATTGATTTAGCATTTTCAAAATATAAGTACCTTATCGATGGTGATGAAGGTGGCACGTACAGTAGATAAATTACACAAATTGTGTACTATATAAAAATCCGATTAAGAATGCCCTATTTTTCTTAATGGACTCATTTTTTCCCCTAGATTTCTTTATGATTTGAACTTTTAACCTCTCCTATCCAAAGAAATATCATAATTTAGCTGTTAAATCGGGGATAAGGTATCGAGCTACCGACACAATACCCTTTTAAAAATATTTAACGTTTTCATGTCTGATTCTCTCTCGGGCACTTACGATCCCTCTATCACAAGAAGTTATTGTATGATCTATATATCATGTGGACCACTGTCATCTCAATCATTCGAAACACGACTAGACTCTAACTTTCTGACCCGAGACCTCGGAGTTTGAACCCAATTCCAACCAGGGTCCTCTCACTAGAGGCAAACTAGGGAATCGATGCTGGGGCTTAGAACTCTCAAGGCGGAGCCAAGATCCCCAACGTTTGAGCCCAAGACCATAGTGCATAAGCCTGGGTCCTTGGTGGCCGTGCCCAAGTCCTCAGCTCCCACTCCTAGGTCGCTCACACCCACTCTCAGGTCCCTAGAGATTAGACCCAAGACCCCAACACCCAAGCCCGGATTGCCAATGCCAAAATCCAAGACCTCGGGTTGTACTTGAGACATTTTTTCAAATGTGTAGATCATTTTTTTTCTGTAAGAAATATCGAAAAATGACTTTCGTATTATTTGCAAGATACAGGCCAACATATGATGAAAATAAGTTTCTTTGAAAATATTTTCCAGCATAGTTCATAGTTGAAACAAACGGAATCTTAATAACCTCAAAAAGCATTTTTATAATAGGTGTGAAAGAACATATTAAGGTGTGAAAATATAATTAGTCATGAAGAAAACCCCAAAAAGCATCCGGCCCTCCCCCTAAGTACACGGCACTTTTCATTTCGCGTCCTATTTGCTTATCAAGTCAATAAAAAAGAAGATCTTGATCATGACCACAACTATGTTACAGCTTTCAATAACCTCCATTTCCAATTTTGAACGGCCTAAAAAAGAAGTACTTTGAAGCCATATATGCAATACATTCTCAAGTATATTTTCTAATTCGCAAATAAAAAAAAATTGAAAAGTTGCATTTGAAAATCTCATTGAATCAGTAGAATATTGATAACTTTGAAAATCTCACTAAATTTGCAAAATCCTTGTACCAAGAGGGAGCCTCGCGCAACTACCTAGATTCGCAACATCTCATATGTTGATTTTGTCCTTTAACCCATTAACACACATTTCTTTTATATATAGTAAAAGAGAAATTATTAAGTGTTGACACTTAAATTTCGACTCACCATTTAGTTGTAATTTGCATAAAAATTAGGGATTAATTTTTAACCCCTAAACAAAATATTTAAATTGCATAACATATAGTTTAGGTTCATTTTAATTTAATCGTATTTTGCATCGGACCGGTGATGGCGAACGAGCTTAAATTTCATCGAATGGGGCTCGGTTCGCTCGGAAAGGCAAGGGTCAGAAATTACGAGTCAAATAGGTTTGATTATTTTAATTTGAGCTTAATTCAGCCCATTATGTTCAATTAAATTAAAACCCAAGTTAATTCAGCCCGCTTAGGAATTAAATAAAATCAGAAATTAGATTAAGGCCTAAGCCCAAGCCTAAGCCCATTAGGATTAGTAAGCCCATCTAATTGATCTAAGTTAGCACTATATAAACATGTTTAGGTCAGAAATTAAAGGGGGGATGACACAATTTCAAATCTGAAATTTTTGAGAGTACACGTGAAAGTGCGTCAAAGACACTTCAAGGTAAATGATCTAGTCCTAAGGAAGGTACTGTCAATCTTTCCTATTCCTGAGGGTAAATTTGCCCCAAACTACATTGGTCCATATGTGGTTAAAAAAGGTGCTTCCCGAAGGTGCCCTGATTCTTGTAGAAATGGATGGTCGTGAGTTCTCCACTCCTGTTAATTCTGATGCCGTGAAGATGTATTATCTCTGATAAAATCTCACATTTTGCAGCAAAATTTTCTAATGTTTGATTTCATGTTTTGAATTGCAAACAATTCACTGATGAATAAATGATTTCGAACAATTTCAAGCTAAGATGTTTGCATTGGCTTTAATTTTTGTATGGTTATTTTGTCGGTCTGTATCATCGATTTCAAGGGGGGAAATCCATTTGGATAATCTGACAATTCATGTGGAATGAATTGAATGTGTTGAATGAGGTATATCGGGATGATGAAAGGCAAGCCCTATCTTATACACAGTCCCATGCACTAATCCTCAGTGAATTGAGTGGAAAAATTCCATGTCTGCAAGGTAAAGAGTTATCTCGCAAAAGGTACGACGACCGAAATAACAAGAGGCATTTCATTTCTTTATCCAAAACACTACAGTTTATCCATTGTTTTCACCACTTTGAGCCTAAATGCTTGGAGAAATTCTTTCAAATTACCCCTGTCAAGAACCACCCCACATCGGGGCAAACTGGAGGTAAGTCAGCATCATAAGGTGAAAAATGAATAGAAATTTTCTTGCTCCCACTTGCATCAATCTTCGAGTGTTGCTTTTTTAGATGAATTCATGTGAAGTTCAAGTGCCTTAGAATGACGAAGAGCATTTCTTTTTCTATCCTATACACATTTTATCCTTTGCTAAGCCCAATTGAGCCTGTAAATTCATTTCTTAAACCTAGTTGGTGATCATCCCCTACACTGGGGCAAGGCAAAAGTCATCATTGTCTAAACTGCATATTCGAAGTGTCGATAGAAGACAAAAGACGAGGAGCTTCTGAGTTCAAGCAGCAAATGTCAAAAAAAAAAAAAAAAAAAAAGAAGGAAGGGCAAGAAAAAGCAGTGTGCCTGATCAAAGCAAGACCAATGCCCAACAAAAAATGTGTCAGGATATGACATATCAAAATCATCCCTAGTAGAGCAGTAATCCTATAAGTCTCAAAGGAATCAAGTGATGAACTCTCGAAACCAATGGAACATCTACCGAGGAGATAATCCCTGGTGAAGAAGAAGACCGGTGACAATGCCAAGATG
This sequence comes from Syzygium aromaticum, assembly GCA_024500025.1. NCBI lineage: Eukaryota > Viridiplantae > Streptophyta > Magnoliopsida > Myrtales > Myrtaceae > Syzygium > Syzygium aromaticum. The sequence continues at coordinate 24,803,480 of CM044889.1, read as the reverse complement.
ATCACCAACTTATTCACCCAAATTATACACATTTTGAGCCTAATGATCCATTCATTTCTCAACCCATGAGCCTAGCCTACGTTACGTCCCTTACAAAGTCTCTTCAGATTATGGCACTTGAAGTAACGTAGAATTTCAGATGTTATAAGCTTAGCTCGAAGAAGTGCAAGCAAGTCCATTTCTATCTCATTTTGCAGGGTTCTTGACTTGAAACCCGGAGACAATTGTGGAGTATTTTCTTTCAATAGTGTTGACTCAAAGAGTCCATTTTGCTAAGCCATTGACTAAGCCATGTTACATTCCTAGCAAAGACCTCTCAGATTGGTAAGGTCGTACCGCTTACGAGAATACTCGGACCCTTGTCCACATGATGATGGTGAGATTGAGAGATTCTCATAAATCAACCTTTTTCAATGAGAATGAGTGAAAGACCTTTCGGACTGAAAGTCCCTCATTCGACATTTTCAAGATACCCGCTTGTGAGTTCGGATTGTCTTGTCATGATTTATCCCCAGCGAAGTTTGTAATGCCGATTTGACGAAACCATCGTGTATGAAAAATCAGTTGAAATTATAGTGCATGTGTATATGTGTTCTTGATAATGCGAATGCATATTACATGTTGCCTAAAACCGTGTCTAACAGGAGACACACCCTCAAGAGTCGGAGATATCACCAGGTAAGTATATCTCTATCCCTTGGATGTCTATGACTATCCAGGTATTCCCAATCTGTTCGAGCAATCGTCAGGTCCCTTATTTGATCATTTTTGTTGCGATCTCTAGATGCCTTTGATGATGTTTAGGTGTCTATTGATCAAACATTTTCAGGTACCTCTAATGATATCCAGGTACTTTGTCAAGGAACCCTTGAACACTTGGGCTAGTCTCTTTGTTCACAAAATCATAGATTTTCATATAATCTCGAGAAGATTTCCCCCGCAACTCACCTATGAGCAGGTATAGGTGAAGCGCCCAAATCTTTGCATATGAGCAGGTATATGTAAAGGTCAGAATATTCTCCCCAATCTCAGGTAATGCCCCGCTATTCACCTATGAGCAGATATAGGTGAAGCGACCAAATCTTTGTATATGAGCAAGTATATGTAAAGGTCGGAATATTCTCTCAACTCCAGGTATTCCCCCGCAGTTCACTTATGAGCATGTATAAGTGAGGCGGCCAAATCTTTGCATATGAGCAGGTATATGTAAAGGTCGGAATATCCTCTTGACTTCAAAAGTTCCCCCGCAGTTCACTTATGAGCAGGTATAAGTGAAGCGGCCAAATCTTTGCAAACACCTATGGAGATGTATAGGTAGTTTGTAAATGTCGGAACTGTTCTCACGAATCCAGACGATGATTGGATACGTCGAGTGTTCTTCGTGTGTTTTGACTTAATTGCAGATCACCGAAGTTTATCAACAGTGTATCAGGCAAAACCTAGGGGACTTAGCCCAAACATTTGCCAAAACAACATACAAGTCAAAGTCGTGCCTTGAATTGCGCCATCGTTCTGTCAGGTAAGTAATTCCAGGTATGTTTTCCATTCATGTCAGCATACATCATTTCTTATTGCATTTTAAAAAAATGGGACTCATAATCCCGACAAAAATAACATTCATTGCATTTGCATGGTTGAAATTTAAGTATCATTTAGTCTTTGAATGCAACCTCTATGAGCTCACCTTCAAAGAGGGGCAGCTGTTGACACCTAAATTTCGACTCACCATTTAGTTGTAATTTGCATAAAAATTAGGGATTAATTTTTAACCCCTAAACAAAATATTTAAATTGCATAACATATAGTTTAGGTTCATTTTAATTTAAACGCATTTTGCATTGGACCGGTGATGGCGAACGAGCTTAAATTTCATCGAATGGGACTCGGTTCGCTCGGAAAGGCAAGGGCTGGAAATCACGAGTCAAATAGGTTTGGTCGTTTTAATTTGAGCTTAATTCAGCCCATTATGTTCAATTAAATTAAAACCCAAGTTAATTTAGCCCGCTTAGGAATTAACTAAAATTAGAAATTAGATTAAGGCCTAAGTCCAAGCCTAAGCCCATTAGGATTAGTAAGCCCATCTAATTGACCTAAGTTAGCACTATATAAACATGTTTAGGTCAGAAATTAAAGGGGGGACGACATAATTTCAGATCTGAAATTTTTTAGAGTACACGTGAGAGAGAAAGGGAGATCGGTGTTGCTACATCGTCACCGCCGGTCGCGTCGTTCCTCGCGCCGCCGCACGGCACTACCACCACCATGCAAGACCCGCGAGTGTTGCTGCTTTGTCGTTCGCTGGCCCATGCCACGTCCTTCCATCTTCACCGACGCCCCCATAGCCTTGAAGATCTCACCGTGAGAAACACATGCAAAGGAGGAGGAGAACGTTCCCATGCAAAGTATGTAGAACACGTACAGAGACGAGGAAGAGGAGAAAGTGGAAAAGAGTTGGTCAATAGAGAGGGGGGGCTCTTCTCGGCAAGAAGACAGAAGAGAGAGAAGAAGAAAAAGCCAGGAAAAAGTCAAAAGTGGGGGGTTGGTTTCACTGATCCAGAACAGTCGCGCCCACACAACAATCGTCACCTCTGCTGATCTGTGGCTTCCTGTTCTAGCCACGACAAAGCCGAGACACGCACACTTCCCAGACATCCGGTCCGTTCCAAGCAGCACCGACAAGCTTATGTACAGTGTTCCAGCTTCGACGAAACTCCAACGCGCTCGCGATAGTGACGAGCTTGACTAGTCACCGAGAACCACACTCGCCAGTTCTTCCTTGACTGAGAGGTCGTCATCGCCCCCGCCGTCTTCGACGTCCACACCGCCGTTGTCCTCGATGTCGCCGTTCCCGGAGACGCCGCGTTGATATCGCGCGTGAGCCACCGTTCCCGACGCCGACCGCCAGTCGTCAGTTGTTGCAATCCCGATCCGCAAGCCCGATCCCGAGTCGAATCCAAATTTGGAAATTATCTGCAAATTAGGTAAGATTATTATCCGAATGTTTTTCCGAAATATTTAATTTCCTAATTTGCATGCTTTGAATATTTCGTGATTATCATGTGGATATTTAGATATCTTAGGATAATGTTCGACATATCCGCAATATTTTTGAATATTCGAAATTAGGAAAATTTCCTAATTTAGCAACGTATCTGGACGACTATCCGACCTTATTCTTAAGGTACAATACGCGGTGATACGAGAAATTATTATCCTATCCATAATCACTTGGATACGATAATGATTTTCATATGCTTTCCAAATTTGAATAATCGGCTTTCCGTCGATATCTATAACCCTATAGATGTGACCGATAGTTCGATTTTTGTGCCTAATCCGAGTTTGAAACAAATTTTGCGGATCGCGTGACTATTTTAAATGTGGATGCTATCTCTGTTTAAATTGTTTTTCCTTTTCAAATAAAAAAAAAGAAAATTCAAAAAAAATATCAGTTAGATTTGATTTAGAGTTTTGCATGTTTAGGGAATCCTAACTATATCTAGAAGATAGAGTAATTATTTAATTTAAATTAGGACATGAGATAATCTATTTCCTAGTTGAAATTAAGTAATATTCTAATCTTAATAGATTATTTAGGTCATTTTTTTTAATTTCGAATTTTCATTAAAAAAACCCAAAAAGAGTCATCTTAGGATAGATTAAATTAGGATAGATTGCATTCATGATTTGGGTTATTTTTAATTTCGAATTTTAACAAAAAAATTTCAAAAATCAATCATGTTAGGATATGTTAAATCATCATAGATTGCACGTTATTTTAGGCATATTTTTATTCCGAATTTCATTAGAGAAAAATGCCAAAAATAAATCATTTGCCTGTCATTAGAATTAGGTCACGTCATCGCATGATATATAGTTTGCATGTTAGGTTGCATTAATTGCATGTCATTTTTGCACGTCATTGCATATAGATTAGATTTCATTTAAATAAGTGAAAATCAAAAGAGAAATTGAGTGAATTGCTTGTTAATTAGAAATCATATTAGGATGTTAATGTGATTTTCTAGCTAACAATGCAGATGCTTATGTTGCTTCCAGGTAAGTAATTCTTCCAAACTTGCAATTTATTTAATGCTTTTCTGGGTGTTAAATTGGTGGTTTGCGCACCCACATGAACATCTCACATGTTAGTAATTAAGTTAAAATGGATCCAAACTGCCTGTCAAAATATTTTTGAAAAGAAAATGTACCGAAAGGGTGTTAGACTAGATCTAGCGTAACCAAGTCCCCGAGCTTAGAATTTCTGGTTCGTAGGAATAAAACATATCTCTCTATGTTTTATTTAGGTTTCTAATCGACCTACCACAAAATGATTAGTGGCGACTCCAAGCATGAAGACATTTGCATGTTAAGGACTTAAACCCTAAGTTGCGAATTGGTAGGGCTTGGGAGGGCCCGAGTTAAGCTTAGTCTTAATAATCCATTAGCCCGAAAAATGAAAATTTTTTTTATGTCGCGACAATAAGTGACTATCCTTAATCTACTGTAAGGTTAACAGACTGTTTTGGGCCACAAAAATAAATAAAAAATAATTATTCTTAATGGACTCATTTTTTTCTTATAGTGACCCAAGAATTATAATGCTAGCAAAATCAAGTATAAAATGTTGCGGGAGGGAATAGATATAATGGTAATAGCTCAATGGAGTTGAGATGTGGTGCTTCTGCAACAGGCTACAATCGGATTCTTCAGCTTGCACTTCGCTTGCACATTTTAGTGTTCTTCAACTAACATTCTTGGCAATACAACAAAACAACATTTCTATCAACATATTTCAGTAGCTAACATACATATGATCAACGCGACAACATTTCAAGTATAAAACATGGCAACAACTAACATATCATTGCCCTAAATACACCAATGAATTTTAGTATTCTTTGATTATGGTGGGCTCAGGAAATTCTTCTTATTACTGAGGTTCGTTTGAGCACACAAGAGGCCAACGTTACCGATGAATCTTTTAAAGAATGCATGCTATAGTATTTAATGTGGAGGGCAAGCCTAAATCGAACGCTAAGAATGCGGTTTTTATATTATTAAGAAAGATCTATTCCAAATGATAAAAATAGGCATTTTTAATCTATATGCAATCCTGGAGATTCGATATTTTTTTAGTTATGCAGATGCTTTGTAAGTGACCAAGCATGCACGTGATTTTTGTTATAAATAAATTGGTAAATTTAAGTTGCTATTTAAAAACGTAAATAAAAGTTTATAGAAGGTAAGATTTGTAGGAGATAAGATAAGTTTATGATTTAATAAAGTCAGATAAATGTTAGTAACTAACCCAAGTGAGTGTTGATAATAATTGGAGCAATTTGATTGGAAAGAAAAGTTGGTGACGAGCAAATCTTTAGTCTATGCGTGTCGTGCGGCAATATAATTATTTACTTATTTGAATAAGGCGACTTAAGCAATTGCACATGATGTCCAAAAAAGTCTAAAATTGTTTCTTCTCATCCTATAATTTTCTACGTGCACATTTCTACTTTTCATTGCCTTTGTTGACCTAGACTCAGAGAGAGAGAGAGAGCGAGAGAGAAAGAGAGAGAGAGAGAGCTAATAGTAAGTGACAGCTTAATGTTGATCGGAAGTTTTACCTTATAATTCATGTCAATTGACTTACAAATATTGACAATTAGATGTGTTCACAATTTTTTCACAATTCTAAAATTTCATAATACTTTAAATTTTGATAAAGAAGCAATTTCTAGAGAACTTGATAGACAAAGAAAAAGGAGATGAGTCTATCGTAAGTCAATGCATGTGGTCGTCAAGCAAAGACCATTAGCTTCCTAACAACAAACAATTTGCAGCCTAGAAGTACCATAAAATATCATTGACTATGACCATTGTTGGTCTATACAGATTAAGATTGAAGGGATTCTAAGAGAACATTCTACTGTTAACTTCTCGCCCAACGACTTTGTTTGGGTGGGCAAATCGTCTAATCTATCAAATCGCGGCATCTCTTGCTAAAAACATCTTGGAAGTCACACTCGCCACACTAAAATGAGTTCGAAGTTTAATTGAAAAAAAGTTGATCAGCCACTCGAATAAAGATTGGTAAATTCAAATGAAAATTGATAATTCTAAGGCATTGGTAAGAAAAACAAATGAAAGTTGACAAAAGATGAAAAAAGAAATTGGTTATTTGCACACCGTCAAAAAGAGTTTGTATCATAATATGTTAGACGATTATCTATAAGATACCAAGAAATCAAATAAGTGATAGCTTTTTTTACCAATATTTTATATTTATATATTACCCATTTATTTTTTTTATAAAAATAACCATAAAATCGTCTAATTGGTCCGAGGACCTCCCCTGCACATGGTCCAAAGTCTCAAACAATGATATCAAGTGTTTGCTAACCAATTAAAATTCAAGGACTGTCTTCAATTCCTCTTTATTCTCATTATCATTGAACACTCAAAACACTTCAGCATAAGAAACCCAGCAAAGATCGCATGGGATCTATCTAAAATTAAAACAGTAAATACACGAGATTAACTATAGTAGTTAACCCGAAACATTTCCACTTAGACTAAACTCGGTTCATATGGACCGATTTTGGCCTACCAACACACATGAGCTCAAGGCCATAATTTCTTAGATAAATACTCACGCAACGGGATAAGAAACTTTCGAGGCAATTCCACAGAGACCACCTTCAACCCCAGAGTCCCTCTGAATTCTCATGTACCCATTTTCGCCCCACGAAACGTCCCAAGAGTTCCTTACTAGCCAGTACTTGGTCCCGTCCTCGTCCGTCCCGTACCCGACGACCGTCACCGCGTGGTCCAGATCGGCATCGCACGGGCCATCAAAGACCCCACCTGCATAATTCTGGAACGCAGGCCCCCTCGAGTCCAGTGCTACTGACACCGGCTGCATCGCCACGGCCTTCAACATGTCGTCCTCGTTCGGGGGAACGTCCCTGTAGTCCGATATTTTGGCCTCGGCAACAGATTCGGCCTGAACGTTGCAGGTGCCGTCGACCCCGACGTACGGATAGTTCGATGCGGAGCTGATGCCTTGGTTGTCGATGATGTACTTGAAGCCGTTGTCCATCCAGCCACCTTGGCAGCCCTGGTTGCCGTCGGTGGCGCAGTCTATGAGCTGCTGCTCGGACAGGTTTGGCAGCACGCCAGACTTGATCTGCGTGATTGCTTCCACCGCCGCCACCACGGAGAACGACCAGCAAGATCCTGTACACGGAGGATAGCGAATCGTGCAATGATTAAAATTCAATCAAGATAATTTCAAGCCGAAGGTCACATGGCTATATGAGACCATATTAAGGTGTCGGAACAATTAATTCGTTTATTGTCTCACTGATATATTCTTTTATGACTGTTAAATATGTCTTGAATTTTATGTACTCGGTCCGGTTCATCACCCGACCCAACATATTTTTTTGTACGACCGAAAAGTAAAGAAAAAATTGAGATTTAGTTCGTGACACTCCAGGTTGGGCCTATCGGCCCTGTTGAAAAAACGGGTGCGGAAAAAACAAATACGGAACACAGGAGTTACGTGATTTGATCACAAGGTGATCTACGTTTACGGGCGAGGCAAATCAAGATTCCACTATAATCAAAGGGAGTACAAATTTTCAGAAGTCGAAACAACGACTTGACAAAACCTCACGGCTTACCAAAATCTCAAGAAAGAAAATTCTCTCTCTTAATCTAATGAGAAAACCTAGCCGCGGTATAAATAGGACTTCCTAAAAATTTTTCTTGTGGGCGTAGCCCCCAAACCCCCCGAGACGTTCTTTCATTTACTCCGACTCGGGCAAACCACCATAGAGATTTGTTCACTTACTACGGGTTGGGCCTATTGGCCCAACCCTCCGCGTCGCGAACTAAATCTCCTTTTTTTGGGTCGTACAAAAAATATGTCGAGTCGGGTTATAAACCGGACCGAATAAAGTTCAAGACATATTTAACAAATCTCCACCTTGGCTTGAATTTTCCAAAATAAAACAATCAAGAAGCCGAACACATTCTCTCAGCATCCCTAAGCCTACGTGAGCTAACTCGGTGTAGGAAATAAGGGCTGCAACTAAAGAACATATCCACTTCAAAAACAAATGTAGAACTTGCATTTACCTTTCCACCAAAACCCCAAAAAAAAAAAAAAGCAAACTCAACCAAGCATGCCAATCAAGCTCAAGCAATGCTTAAACTTGTTGGCTGGGACTGGCTTAGTCAACATATCAGCAGGATTGTCAGTTGTACCAATTTTCTTTACTGTCATATTTCTCTTAGCAACTGCCTCTCGAATAAAGTGATACCTGACATCGATGTGTTTAGTCCTCTCATGATATGCTTGATTTCTAATCAAATATATAGCACTCTGATTATCACAAAAGACAACTGAATTGTCTTCCTACTGGAGCCCAAGTTCCTGAACAAGATTTCTTAACCAAATACCTTCTTTCACTGCTTCTGCTGCTGCCATATACTCTGCCTCTGTAGTAGATAAAGCAACTGTCGACTGTAAGGTTGACCTCCAACTAATAGCCAAACTAGATAGTGTGAAAAGATAGCCAGTCAAAGATCTCCTATTGTCGAGATCACCTGCAAAATCGGAATCCACAAATCCCACAACAGAAGTACCGTTGGAATTGTTTCTATCAAATACTAGGCCTAACTTCGTAGAGCCTTTAAGATACCTAAAAATCCATTTCACTGCCTGCCAATGGACCTTTCCAGGATGTGCCATATATCTACTAACCATACTAACTGCCTGCGCAATGTCTGGACGAGTGCATACCATAGTATACATAATGCTACCGACTACACTGGAGTATGGGACATGAGACATCGCAGCCTCCTCGACCTCTTATTGAGGTGAATGTAAAGCTGAGAGTCTAAAATGAGATGCCAACGGTGTATTCATTGGCTTAGCGTTTTGGATGCCAAACCTCTCAAGTACCTTCTCAATATAACTCTTTTGTGAGAGATATAATTTCCCTCCTTTTCTGTCCCTCTGAATCTCCATTCCTAAGATCTTCTTGGCATGACTCAGATCTTTCATCTCGAACTCCTCACTGAGCCGTTTTTTCAAGATCAACACATCTGACATGTTCTTTGCAGCAATGAGCATGTCATCTACGTATAAAAGAAGATAGACAAAGGATCCATCTGAACCTTTCTTGAAGTAGACACAACTATCATAGTTGCTCCTATGATAACCGCTCCTTATCATAAAGTTGTCGAATCTCTTATACCACTGTCTTGGTGACTGCTTTAGACCATACAAGGATTTCTTCAACCTACAAACATGATCTTCCTTGCCTTCTACATAATAGCCCTCGGGCTGGGCTATATAAATAGTTTCCTCAAGCTCGCTATTCAGAAAAGTAGTCTTCACATCAAGTTGCTCGAGCTCTAAGTCAAATTCAGCAACTATAGCCAGTAACACACGGATGGAAGTGTGTTTTACCACAGGAGAGAAAACTTCATCATAATCAATTCCCTCCTTCTGATTGTAGCCTTTAGCTACGAGCCGAGCTTTGTATCTAGCATTTTTAACACTTGGAATTCATTCCTTTTTCTGGAAGACCCATTTACATTCAATGGCTCTTTTTCCTTTGGGCAACTGCACCATGTCCCAAGTCTGGCTCTTGTGAAGTGATTCAAGTTCCTCAACCATAGCAACAACCCATTTCTCTGATTCTATGCAAGTAACAGCTTCTGTATAGGTAGAAGGTTCTTGAATACCCAAATCTTCTGCTATCTTAAGAGTGTAAGCCACCAGATCAGAGAATCCATATTTCTAAGGAGGCCGAGTCTGCCTTCTTTCTCTACCAATAGCAATAGAGTATGCTTGCTCCACCTCATCTATAGCTTCCTCATCCGAACTTGAATCATCAGGAGCAATTTGTTGGTTCAAATTATTCTGAGAGGTCTTTTCTGGAAGCTCCACCTGAACCTCCACCTCATTCGTAGCACTCTCATACTTTCCTGCAGACTCATCAACAACTTTCCTTTGATCAAGCATATGCATTTCATTAAATGTAACATCCCTACTAATAATGAACTTAGGTGTGTTAGGTTCCTGGCACCATAAAAGATAACCTTTCATCCCATCAGCATACCCAACGAAAATACATTTCTTTGCTCTAGGTTCTAACTTACCATCCTTAACATGATAATAAGCAGGGCATCCAAAAACCTTTAGATTAGAATAATCACAAGGCTTACCTGACCACATCTCAAAAGGAGTCTTGCATTCTATTGCTGTTGAAGGAGATCGATTAACCAGATAACAAGCCGTGTTAACAGCTTCAGCCCAAAAATCCTTTTCCATGCCAGCATTAGAGAGCATGCATCTTGCTCTCTCCATTAGAGTTCTGTTCATACATTCTGTCACTCTATTTTGCTGTGGAGTGTGCCTAACTGTACGGTGTCGAACGATACCTGCATTTGCACAGAATTCATTAAAATCGCAACCACAGAACTCAAGACCATTATTTATCCTAAGATGTTTGATCTTCTTCCCTGTCTGATTCTCAACAAGGGCTTTCCACTTCTTGAAGGTTTCAAACGCATCACTTTTTCTTTTCAGAAAGTAAACCCAATCCTTCCTGGAATAATCATCAATGAACGTCACAAAGTAAAGAGCACCACCCTTAGATGGAACCTGTGCTGGTCCCCATAAATCGGAATGGATATAGTCGAGTGTGCCCTTTGTCGAATGCGTCCGCGTACTAAATCTGACTCTGCATTGCTTGCCAAGAACACAATGCTCACAGAAATCTAGCGAGGTCGTCTGCTCCCCACAAAGTAAACCACGTTTACTCAAAACTGTCATGCCACGCTCGCTCATGTGGCCCAAACGCATATGCCACAATTTTGTTCTATCATTGTCAAAAACGAAATTGCATGTGCCAACTGAAGGACCCATAACTGTGCTGCCCTGCAGATGATACAAGTGATTCACCTTGCTTCCTTTCATCACAACCAGATTGCCTTTTGAAACTTTGAGAACTCCACCTCCACCTGAGTACACACACCCAATTGAATCCAAACTGCTCAAAGAGATAAGGTTTCTCTTTAAGTCTAGTATATGTCTTACTTCAGTTAAAGTTCTCACTGCTTTGTCGTGGCACTTAATCCAAACAGTACCAATACCCACGACTTTGCATACAGCATCATTCCCCATCAAGACTGATCCACCATTCAATGGCTCGTATGTGGTAAACCATTCCCTATTTGGGCACATGTGATATGATGCTCCCGAATCCATTATCCTAACATCATTGGACAAATTAACAGCAAAGCATGCCGTAAGAACACTGTCTGATGCATTAGACTCAGTTTCGTTTGCAACATTCGCCGAATTTTGTCTCTGACCATGCTGCTTATCCTTTTTCTTGAGCGAAGGACAATATGACTTGTAATGTCCCTTTTTGTGACAATAGTAGCACTCGACGTTCATCTTATCTCCAGGTGGCTTGGATTTTGAATGACCAACAGATTTCTCACGGGAAGCCTTATCCCTGCTCTTAGTCCTGCCTCTTATAAATAAACCATCTGCTTTGTTTTCACTGGTATTCCCATTCAATTTTGTTCTCAGTTCTGCAGAATTCAATGATACTTTAACATCCTCCAAAGTTATGGATTCATGTCCATAAAGCATCGAGTTCACAAAATTTTCGTATGAGGCAGGCAGTGAACATAACACGATCAAAGCTTGATCTTCATCCTCGAGTTTAATATCAAGGTTTTTCATATCCAGAACAATTTTATTAAACTCATCCAAATGTTCCTAAACAGACGTACCTTCATGCATCTTTAGAGTATAAAGACGCTGCTTCAAATAAAGTCTCGATGTTAGAGATTTCTTCATGTAAAGACTTTCCAATTTCTTCCAGAGACCGGCCGCTATATCTTCATCGGCAACTTCTCGCAAAACCTTGTCATCTAAAGACAACTGGATCGCGGCATGCGCCTTCTCGTCCATCTCTTCGATCTCAGCCGAGGTCATATCGTCTGGATATTTTCCGTCCAGTGCCTTAACCGTACCCTCTCGCCTCAATAAAGCCTTCATCTTTATTCTCCATAAACTGAAGTTGTTCTGTCCTTCAAAAGATGAGATCTGAAACTTCAAAGATGCCATCTCAAAGAACCCTAGAATTGAACTAGGCTCTGATACCACTTGTTGAAAAAACGGGTGCGGAAAAAACAAATACAGAACACAGGATTTACGTGGTTTGATCACAAGCTGATCTACGTCCATGGGCGAGGCAAATCAAGATTCCACTATAATCAAAGAGAGTACAAATTTTCAGAAGTCGAAACAACGACTTGACAAAACCTCACGACTCACCAAAATCTCAAGAAAGAAAATTTTCTCTCTTAATCTAATGAGAAAACCTAGCCGCGGTATAAATAGGGCTTTCCAAAAGTTTTTCTCGTGGGCGTAGCCCCCGAACCCCCCGAAACGTTCTTTCGTTTACTCCGGCTCGGGCGGACCGCCATAGAGATTTGTTCACTTGCTACGGGTTGGGCCTACCGGCCCAACCCTCCGCGTCACGAACTAAATCTCCTTTTTCGGGTCACACAAAAAATATGTCGGGTCGGGTCATAAACCGGACCGAATAAAATTCAAGACATATTTAACAGGCCCAATCCGGAACAAGCGAACAAATCTCTATAGCGGACCGCTCAAGCTGGAGCAAGCGAATAAATATCTCGGGGGGTTTACCCCCGAGGAAACTTTTAGAGAGCACTATTCGTACTGCAACTAGGTTTTTTAATTGACATAGAGATTTTTGTTTTGTGAGAGATTTGTGAGCCGTGTGATTTTGTTAAGCCGTTTTTCGATTTCTGAAAACTGTATTCTTTTTTATTATAGTAGAATCTTGTTTTGTGTCATCCGTAGACTTAAATCACCTTGTGATCAAACCACATAAATCTTTATGTTCTGTATTTGTTTTTTCTCTTTTGTTTCCAACAATGACAATGGGCAATGTAATAGCCCGCATATCTTATGATAGGCTGCAATAGTTAGCAGTAAATTTCTTACCACATTGGCCTTGGTTCTTTATGGGGTTGACAGCGCCTTGTTTAACCCAATCGACACTCTCCGGGATGTCGTTCAAACCTTGGTACTCAAAAGAATGGACTTGGGAGGAGTTACCGCGTGTTGATGATGGCGACTTGTATCCTGTATATGTTGCCCTAAATTCCTCATTCGTTAAATCCGAGAACTTGTTCAATCCGACCTTGTAAGTCCGGTTTGCCGCGCCATTGAACTCCTCGACGAACTGTAGGTTTTCTAGGAAAATCTTCATACGCTTCGCCTTTTCAGCAATGTCTTTGTAGTCGCGCCCGTGCCGAGGCATCCACTCCTCAAACCTTTTAGTTTCGGACGGAATGTTGTAGGCACGGGATGCCATGTCCGATGCGGATTCACATGCACACAAGACAATTATCAACCATATGGAGAAATTTTTTGCAAGTTTGAAAGGCATTTTTTTAAAGAAGAGATAGGCTTGTACTATAGAGAATGAGTAGATGCATTAGGCGTATTTATAGAAGGTATCTTCAATTAGGGTTTGTTCACACTTAGGAACAGATGTTTCTGTGACCATGTCGTACATAGCTTGAGCATTTACTTGGTAAATTCTTCTAAAGCTAAACAGAACTAGATTGGTGTGAGAATGTCTCTAATTATATTCTACTTTTCTTCGAGCACTTTTCTACATGTCAACGCCTTTGTTGTCCAAGACCGATAAAAGCAAGCAGAAGTAACGTGCGTAAGGAAGAGAGATGGTTGAGAGAGAGAGAGATACTAGTATGTGAATGATTTAAGGCTTCAATTAGGGTTTGATCACACGTAGGAAAAGATGTTTCTAACGTAAACATCACTTTCTGACCAAAAAAAAAAAAAGTAAACATCACTTATGTATATGTTTGGTCATGTGTGCATATAATTAATATACACAACTTTTTTAACCTATCAATCAGAGAATGAACCTTCCGAAAACCAGGGATGGAGGACAAATATAGCCCTATACCTCCACTTTGGTTGCTTTGAATATCTCTTTAAAGGACAGTGCACGGATTATTTATTAACCTATTCCAATAACTCTTTAATTATTGTAGTGCTAAAGATAGGAAGACGTACCAAAAGGGGCAAGAATTATTCCGTGTGTCACGCAGGCAACGGACCCATCTAGAAGCCAGTCAGGAGTCCGTATCGAAACCCTTTTCAATTTCCAAGCGTCCAATGCACGGCATCTCTCCCCTTTCACTTTCATAGGTTCTAGAATTCTTTCTGTTAGCTTTATCTGGACTCGTATCCTAATGAAAGATAGGAAAAGTACCAAAAGAAGTCATATATTTATTATATTAATACCAATTCACTCGTCAATATTTCAATTTTACCAATTTAGTGTATACCTTTCAAACTTGTACCAAATGAGTCCATCTAGATAATTTTGAGTAGAAATCGCCAACATGGATGCTAGCTATATTATGTGACACGATTAGCTCTGACATAGACAAATTTTATAATTTTTTTAACATATTTTTCTGAAATTTTCAATTATTTTTTCCTTACTTGTCTTTTTTCGCCGGCCGCTGGCAAAGGCCGTGGCCCTCTCGCAGGCCATGAGGGTCACCCTTGCCCGCAGTCGGCAAGGTCACCAAAAAAAAGGAAAATAAAAAGAAAAAAGAAAGGAAAAATAATACAAATTTAAGAAAAAATGTTAAAAAATTATAAATTTTATCCCTTTTAGTGCCAATCGTTTCACGTAACAGGGGTGTGCAAAGGAACTGGGAACCACCTAGATAGCTTAGAATTGGCAGTTCTCATATGGACTGTTTCAATTCCCAATTCCAATTTATTAGAACCAATGAATACCAATTCGATTCCCAGTTCCTGGGTTGAAACCACCACCTACCCACCTTGACCGGACTGATATATAAAATCCACTACAGATCAGAAATTGTTGAAGAGAAAAATAAGATGTTTCTTTTGTCCCTTCCAAGCATTCGAAAAATTAAGAAATCATTCTATCAATACTACTTTAACGCTCTTTGGAAAGTAGTCCATAAAAGAAATAGGCAGGCCATCAAATTTGATGAAAATATATATGCATGTATATATAAAATAGGTTGCCGAGCAAGTGTGTTCATTCTTGGATGCGCCATTGGCACCATCAAAGAGACATTAGAGATATGTAGTTTGAGCCATTAATAGTGAAGTAATCCACCAAAGATTGATTATTTAGCTACTGATTAGGCATGCTTTGGTGCATTTAAAGAAATGTCAAATGAATCATTAGTCGAAACATAGAAGAAAGAGATATAGGTTAAAGACCAGGTGAATCTAATATAGTCGATCTTTAATTATATTAACTTGGGCTCACGGGTATATCTCTTTTCCATCTTGGACTCTATTCAATTATTCATGATATTTTTAATTGTAGTGTACTCTCTGTACGATTGGATTAATATTAAATAAAAATCATGTATGATTTTTTTACATAATCCACATCCATCACTATTGATTTAGCATTTTCAAAATATAAGTACCTTATGAATGGTGATGAAGGTGGCATGTCTAGTAGATAGATTACACAAATTGTGTACAATATAAAAATCCGATTAAGAATGCCCTATTATTCCTAACGGACTCATTTTTTCCTCTGTATTTCATTATGATTTGAACTCTTGACCTCTCCCTTCCAAAGAAATATCATAATTTAGCTGTTAAATCAAGGATAAAGTATTATGCTACTAGCACAATACCCTTTCTAAAATATTTAACGTTGTCATGTATGATTCTCTCTCAGGCACTAACAATCCCTCTATCACAAGAAGTTATTACATGATCTATATATCATACAGATCACTGTCGTCTCAATCATTCAAAACATGACTAGACCCTGACTTTCAAACCTGAGAAATCGGAGTTTGAACCCAAGTCCAATCGGCATCCTCTCACTAGAGGCAAACTAGGGAACCCGGTGCTTAGGCTTGGAACTCTCAAGGCAGAGCCATGATCCGCGATGGTCGAGCCCAAGACCCTATTGCATATGCCTGAGTCTTTGGTGACCTGGCCCAAGTACTCAACTTCCATGCCTAGGTCACGTACACCTATGCTTAGTTCCCCAGAGATTAGACCCGAGACCCCAGCACCCAAGCCCGGATTGCGAATGCCTAAATCCAGGACCTCGGGTTGTACTTGAGACATATTTTCAAATGTGTAGATCATTTTTTTTCTGTAAGAAATATCGAAAAATGACTTTCGTATTATTTGCAAGATACAGGCCAACATATGATGAAAATAAGTTTCTTTGAAAATATTTTCCAGGACAGTTCATAGTTGAAACAAACGGAACCTTAATAACCTCAAAAAGCATTTTTATAATAGGTGTGAAAGAACATATTAAGGTGTGAAAATATAATTAGTCACGAAGAAAACCCCTAAAAGCATCCGTCCCTCCCCCTAAGTACACGGCACTTTTCATTGCGCGTCCTATTTACTTATCAAGTCAATAAAATGGAAAATCTTGATCATGACCACAACCATGTTACAACTTTCAATAACCTCCCATTCCAATTCTGAACGGCCTAAAAAAAGTACTTTGAAGCCATGTATGCAATAAATTCTCAAGGATATTTTCTAGCTCACAAATAAAAAAAATTGAAAAGTTGCATTTGAAAATCTCATTGAGTCAGTAGAATATTATTAACTTTGAAAATCTTAGTAATTTGCAAAATCTCTATATGTCACACCCCGCACCCTACGGTACGTCACATCCCTCGCAAAGGTCGATTCGAGTGCGACGCCCTAGGACGCGTCGCCGACCTAACACACATAACAGAGATTAAAGCACACGCGGAAACAATACAACATCCGGACAATTTTAAACCACACCACCGAGGATAGCCACACAACAAATAACATGAATAAATATACACTTGCATTGAAACTAAGAACCATATACATTATTCATTTACAGCCTGCGCTCAAAAATTAAAAACGGGTCAATGGCCACTATTGACAAAAAGGGGGTAAACGGCCCGGGCAGTCAGGATTACTAACAATTAGAAGGGGCTCTGGTCAAAAAGGTACTGGCCCAATCTATCTAGGGTTAAAGCTATGCCTACGGAACCTAGTCCGGGTCAGATCCCGATGACTCGGAAGAGCTATCAGACAGCTCGACATCAGAGTCTAGGGAATCCTGCTCAGACTCGGCCCTAACTGACTCCTCCTCGGAATCCATCGGCTCAGCCTAGTCCTCCGGTCCCACGTCTTGCTCCATGGGCTCAGGCTCCTCGTCTTCCGACTCCATCGGCACCGGTTCTACGTTCCTATCCTCCGACATGCGGTCGGGGCTCGCCAATTCCCCATCGGGACACTGGGGGTTAAGATTCGCAGCATCCGTCAGTAGAACCTCAAAAGATCGTAAAAGTCCGTAGGTCCCCTCTTGGCCCCAGATACACCATGCTATATACCTATGGGCCTGGTTAAGATCCTCGCCCGCTTCGACCCAAACTGTAGAAAGATACCTAACCCAAAAATCCCCGTTCCCAGCGGGGTACACCGTCTCCTCCCAATCTATCCAGAGAGGAATCCCAAAACGGACTGGCACTGAAGGCATCTCATGGTCGATGGTCTGAAAATTTGGGTTTAAACAATCGTGAGAATAAATCTAAACGAGTAGGTTCCATAAACCTAAGCTAGGCTAATATGCACATCTTGACAGACATCAAACAACACACAGTTCAAACATAAATGATTTAGGCCCTCAGGCCCAAATCTAGTGATTATTTGACCCTGCATGTTAGGTGCATTATACACAATCGCAATAATACCACATAATTCAATCACGATATATATATATGCGCATATCACTTAGTCATGACGCATGTTATGCATATGCTTGTGCTTACCCTCATACTCATGCGTCATCAATGCACATCGCACACTTGCACTCCTGCACACTTGCAATTGCCAATTTCACCAACTCACGTAAAATGCATTAGGTCCATTTCTTTGAGATCGATCTCCGGTCCGCATAAGACGCTTCAAGCTCATGACACTTAACCCGCGTAAAACGCATCAGGCTGGTCATCTTCCGGGAATTCGGGTATCGTCCCGCGTAACACACATCAGGACGGTTCACTACCCCACATGAAACGCATCAGGGTCTCATGTGATCACACATTCACGCACACCAGTTATTATCTAAATTCCGCGTCAAACGCATCAGAGTGTTTTATGTGATCACACGCTCATGTCCTTCGTGTACACTCGTATATGCACATGCCATGCTAATGCTCGAAATGTACACCCATGGCCACAACGTTCACACTTGGGCATTTACAAATTTCACAAAGAGCATTCAGTTGCACAACGCCACTTATTCAACTCACAATACAATATGCTCAATCCACATTTCAATATGCCTAATCAACATATTAGTATGACCACGAAAGCAATTCAAGCACTCTTGCACATCACATAAGTCTCACATGTAAATCGCATAATTGGGTCAACATGAATCCGCACACTCAAGGCCCGCTAAGCTACTCCATTCCTAATCACACTAGGCACGTGACACAGCACCACCAATTGATCACAACCAAAGACAAAGCAGCCACATAATCTGCCAATCTAAACATTCTCGGTAATTACACAATTAAACCCCAAATTGATCGCTTTTAGTCTCATTCAATCCCGATATGGCCAGCCACCAAACAGATCTTCTAGGCCGATAAATATCCTTAATATACACCATTTGGCTCCTCAAAATATCACCCAAATCAGCCACCACGAGGACCAACTTAGGCACGCAATAAAATCCGTAATTGAACCCGAACTTACTCCAAACTTGTGCCGATCCAACCAAATCTGTTCAGCCATTACACAGCCCATTCTAAACCTTCAAACCTAAACTAAAACCTTTGCACTGAGCCGCAAAATAGCCACAAGAACAGCCACCACTTGGTCCACAAATTTCCTCCGCCAAATCTACAATTTCGCCCAAATCAATACGTCTAAGCTCAGCCACCACATAGCTCACTATAACCCACTAAACCTCAATTAATTCTTTACTCTCGGTCACCAATTGCGCCACAAAATCAGTCCCTAACAGCCTCCACACTCTGACTCCTAAATTACCCTAATTAACCCCTAAAATCTATCTAGAAATGCAATCTAGCCTAACTAGGGCTTATGGTCGAACTCACCTGGCTTTCTTGAGCTCCTAAACATGGCTGAACAGGTGGCATAATGGCTAAGCAGCGGCAACAGGCAGTCTTCACGGCGGCGGCACTGGCGGCGGCTTGCGAACGGCCAGCCTAGGTGGAGGGGTTGCTCGTGCAGCTTGGGAGAGGGGAGAGAGAGAGAAAACAGGGCGGCTGGCTGGTGGTGAGGCGTGGGGGCAGCGTCGGCACACAGCGGCGCCGGCGCCGGCTCCGGCTAGCAACGGCGGTGGCATCGGGAGGAGGAAGAGCTCGCGGGAGAGAGGGGAGAGGAGAGGTGACCGGCTACTTGGGGGAGAGAATGAGAAGAGAGAGAGAGACTAGGGAGTATATAGAGTGAGTGAGATAGTGGAGTGGTTGACCAAATATTCAAAATGCCAATTTTGCCCCTAATTCCAAGGTTGAGGTTTAAACTTGGCAAAACTCTTGGGGGCATTTTAGACCATAATTTCCAGCATTATTGGGTTGACACACTTCAATATAAAATCCTAAAATAATCTCCAATCAACCCCGAAATTCGGAATACAAGGCTAGGGCACAAGGGCAAAACGGTAATTTTCCGGTCCCGGGTCAAATTTTCAAATTTCAACTCTATTGATTCCATATATAAGTGGCCACATAAAAATAACATCATCCTTGCAAAATAGTGGCGTACACCCACGAAATTCGACGCCGAAATCCGCACTTAATTCCATGATCAATTTAATTTAATTTGCAGTTTTAGTGTCTCTCACTAACGGGCGGCTGTTTAGGAGTTACGCGTATCGACCTAGGGTACTTGAGTCGTGACGATGTCGATTTCTTAGAGAACATGAGGATATATCGCTAGTCCCGGGGGTTGCTGTTGTTCGGAATAAGTTCGGGATCGTTCACCGCACGTGTATTCTCGGTCATGCGGAATCACCTGCTATCCGATCATACATCGTCGGTCGAACCAATTCTGTCACTCTCCCTGGACCGGCCAACATTGGCACAAAATATCCTTTCGTCGTATCTCGGAATCAGACTCAATTCACGGTCGAGCTCTTGGGTCCACATATCGTTTTTCCTAGTTAGCCTTTCCCTATTCGTCAGTATCCCGAGGTTGATCAGATCCGGGCGAGACTTACTGAAATGCAATAAGAAATAATATCAATTTCATTGATAACAAAAGTGGGTCGAATTTCGGGATGTTACATTGTACCAAGGGAGAAAGCATGGCACAACGACCAAAATTCACCACATCTCTAATGTTGATTTCGTCCTTTGACATGCCAGCACACATTTCTTTTATATATAGTAAAAGAGAAATGATTAAGTGACTATCCTTAATTCACTGTGGGGTTAACAGCTTGTTTTGGACCACAAAAATAAATAACAAATAATTATTCCTAGTGGACTCATTTTTCTCTTGCAATGATCCAAAAACTATTATGCTAGTAAAATCAACAGTAAATGTTGCGTAAGAGAGAATATATAATGGTAATAGCTCGATGGAGTTGGGATGTGGTGCTTCTGCAACAGGCTACAATCGGATTCTTCAGCTTCCACTTCGCTTTTGTTTCTTTTAGTTTTTTATGATCGGATTTTTTTTACCTTACTTGAAAAAAGAAGAATTACGTTTTAGAGAAGAAAATTTTATTGCTCTTTTTTTTTTCTATACATCATTGTGTTGCAAATACAATGTATGTAAAGGACTCTAAGGGATAAGATACTTAAGATAATATCATAATAAATATTCCCTAAAAATTTTCTTCCTTTAACGGATAAGATACAAAAGGTAACAGAATAACAAATATTCCCTAAATATTTGCTGAGTATTTTCTTCCTTTAACAACCTTTATAATACTCTAAATAAAGATGAGGCCTATTTTTTCATCATTTTTTTCTTTTATTTTTTCTTTGATATAAGACTGACATATTTAGTTTTTGCTCATTTAGGTTTTCAACCTCTCTTTGAACATAATATTGCACTTTTCCATTTCATATTCCAGAATTAATTCAAACATATGTATATTATGATTCTGTAGTACACACTTTTTTTTTTTTAAGTTTCAATAGTCTTCTAAGATATTCACAATAAAAAATTAGTAAATCATTTTATTTTTTCTTGAATCTACTTATTCAATGAAAGAATATGATATAATAGATTTATTTTGGTGTTAGAGTCAAATGCTACGGTATCTATCATATTTATATTTAGTCGATCTCTACATTGTTAATGTTATGTACAAAGAAAAACTATTTCACCGTCATTTATTTTATGATCTTAAAATAAGATGAGCCAAAAGCAAATTCAAGGGATGTCAAGTTCAAATATGAACATCTTAGACAACAAACTTCTTCTTTTTTCCCATTTTTCCTAGGAAAATGAAGATATGAGCTTTTGTTTGGATTGAAAAATATTGTGCTAACTATAAAATCTAATTTTCAGTTATATTATTTTGTGGAGCACAAGTAGATCTCTTTTTGATCTTGGACTATATTCGATTATCCATTATATTTTTAAGATGCATGCTTTTTTCTTATATTCTTTGAATTTCATCCACATTTCCAAACTAATTTGTAAAGAAAGAGGATACTAAAAAAAAATCTAACATACTCTCTTTACGATTGAATTAATTTTAAATACATAGCTTATGTAACTTTCTTGCACAATCCATATACATTAACGTTGATTTAGATAGTTGATCGAAATTCCAATTTATAACTCCATTAGCAGTGGTGGTAATGTAACCTTATACCGTACTAAAGTCCGATTGATAATGCCCTATAATTCCCAATGGACTCATTTTTTCTGCTAATTTCACTATGATTTGAACTCTTGATCTCCCTCTTACAAAGAAGTATCAGAATTTGGCCATTAAATCAAAGATAAGTGTTGATACCTAAATTTTGGCAACCCATTTAGGTATATATTGCATGAAAAAAAATAAAGGATTGATCTCGACCCTTAAACAAAAATATCACTTAAATTGCAAGTACATTTACATTAGTAGTTGATTAGTTGGACTGGTGGTGAATGGACTTAAATGGATGCATATGAAATTAATGAAATTTGACTAAGCCCATACAAATCAAAAAAATTTGGCCAAGTTCATAAATTATATAATATGGCCGACGTATCGCATATGACATGCACGTGGGGTGCTAAGCTTGGAAAGTCTACATTATTTGATCAAAGTTGGGAGGAGAATAAGAATATAATCCTTAAGATTTTAATTGCATTAAAATAAGAGATAAGGATATATTCTTTTGGTTTTTAATTGGGAAAAGGACAAACTAATTGATATCTTGGAAAACCCTAATCCCTTACCTATAAAAAGGCCACGTTGCTTTCAGAAAGGAGGCCGGACAATTCCATGCACAGCAACAATTGGGAGAGAGGGAGAGATGGCCACAGATTGAAGGAGAGAAGCTCTCTTTGCAAAGTCAATATTATACATAGAGATGACAAAAATCGAGAGAGGACTTTTCTCTAGGGTTATTCACGCCACCACCAGGAGGAGACGAGCAACAAAAGAAAAGTTGTATGGTTTTTTTCTCCCCAGGTCAACTATGGACACACACTAAAGAGCTTGATACCCAAAGAGAGAAATCAAAGTGGATATTTTTGGCTTGGTCTGTCCAATCTTTGCAGCGAAATCAGAATCTCCAACAAGCCTTGCAGTCACACCTTGCCATCTGCTATAGTTATGCCTAGATCAGAAAAGTCAACATCCCCGCGGGTTCTTGCCGCTGCGCCAAACCACTCCTTGACCGGCGTTCAACTATTTTGACAAGCTCCTGGTTCCTAGTCAACACCTGAGCGACGCAAGAGCAGCAGTCTAACAAGCACCTCCGATGATTGGTCTTATTTTGCAAGTTTCCCGGCAAATCTCAAGTGACAATTAGCCACTGCTCTTGCTGATTTTGTTGAGTCATCGTTAGGACCCTACTGTGAGCCGAACTGAGAACACTGCCGTGACACAGCACTACCACAGCCGTGCACAAGTCGAGTACCACAGACCAACCGTAAGTCATCCATCAAGAGTATCCCTACCATCGTGAGACCCACCATCAGACATCATCCCATCGTCGTCGCCATCAAGTACCACCATCAGTCATTTCGTAATCTGCAAACCCATTCCCGAGTCAAGCTTGAATTTAGAAGTTATTTGTAAATTAGGTAAGAAACTTTATCCTATATAATTTTAAATATTTAAATGACTAATGTGGATGACGTGTTATCTTTTGTGGATTTGTTGACATATTTGGGTAAACGTATGATATCCATAAGATTTTAAAATACCTCAAATCAAGGAACTTTCCTAACTTGACATCGTGCTTGGAAGACTAAACCATCTCAACCATGAGATACGATACTCAGCAGCACGGAAAATCTTCCATCCTATCCATAATCATTTGGATATGATCGCTGGTGGATTGCGTGAATGTGATTTGATGGTGGGTGTTTATCTATGTTTAGTTGTTTTGCTAAAGGAAAATACACAAAAAAAAAAAAAGATTTTTGATAGATAACATTGCACGTTTAGGCTAGATTTATTTGCTTTCTTCGAATAGATTAGGAAAGTTTTGATAGGCCTCTTGTTTAAATTGATTCTAAAAGATTAGAATTATATTCTAGTTTAAATTAGGATTTAATGTAGATTACTTACTAGTCTAAGTTAGATATTATTTTAAGCTTGATAGATTATTTATGGTAATTTTCAATTTCGAATTTAAATAAAAAATACCAAAAACATAGGTTAATTTGTTTCCTCAATTTAAAATTTTATGTTTAGATAATAGGTATTTTTAATTCCGAATTTTATTCAAAAAGACAAAAAATATCTTCCTGTCATTAGAGTTAGGTCATTTAATCGGGTGTCATATAGTTCGCATGCTAGGTTCAATTAATCGCATGTCTACTTTACATGTCATGGCATGTAGGTTAATTTTCATTTAATCAAGAGAAAACCCAAAAAAAATATATCGAGTAAATTGTTTGTTAATTAGAAATCATATTAAGACTGTTGATATGATTTCCTAGCTAACAATGCAAATGCTTACGTTGCTTCGAGGTACGTCATTCTCCCTACCTAGCAATTTATTTACTACTTTTATTATTGGGTGTTACTTTGGTGGATTGTTGTTGCGACCAACCTCCAATTTTTTTATATACATGGAAAAAATGGGGTCTCGCCTAGTACGTGCTAAGTCTAGGTTCGAGACTTAACTCGAGCTCTCCCAAACTTATAACATATCGCGACTTAGGATTTAAGTTTTTAACCTGTAAGTAGTTTATATCAAGGAGTTGCTACTAATCGATTTGGGATAGGTCGATTAGAAACCCAATTAAGGTGATGGGAGACTCACCATATTCTTACAAACCAGAGATTAAATGAGTTCGGGGGTTTGGTTACATTAGTTGGATAACTAATGCCCTTTTGGTACCTTTTTACCCTGTTCATTTCTGAAAACATTTGTCAGGCAATTTAGATTGATTTTATAACCTTTCTCCTAACATGTGAATTGATTAAATGAATGCATAATAAAAAATGATTAGCAGTCCAAACAGATATGCAGCCTAAGGTTCTAACCCTAACTAAGGCGATCAACATTTAAAACACAATAATTCATGCAATTAAAGTCTAATTAAAAATATGCATAATGATAATAATAATAATAAAACAGTAGTAAAGAAAATATGCAAAATACTACTGCACAACCTTATAGGCTTGTCTAATTTAAACATGGCAATTTATGCAACTAAAACAACATGCATAATAATACAATAATAGATTAACACATTCAGATATACCACATAATTTAGAGAAGAAAAAAAAATTAAAAAAGAAGTAAATACGGAAAAAAAAATTAATTTTTTAAAATAAAATATTAAAACTAGGTCGGGTTAGCAGATCCGGATCGGTCGGATCCAACCCGAGTCAATGGATCTGACCAAGGGCGTTGACCCGAGTTAAATTAGCTGATTCGAGTCGGTCGGAACTGACTCAGATCAACAGATCCGACCCAAGACATTAACCCGAGTCAGGTTGAACCCGCGTGCGCAGATGTACGGGGGGCGCCGGCGGAGCCAAAATTGGCTTTTTGCCGGCCAACCCAGACTGGCGTTGACCTAAATCTAGCCCCTAGGGGTCGCCACCAAGTTTCGCCGCTCGCCTAGGTCACCGGCTGGCCGACCGAATCAAAATTAGCTTAATTGAGGCATTTCGTTGAACAGTTGATGTGCACAACAAAAACCGAGGGGTTTTGACCTCCGACGACGACTCGCTTGGCTCTGGCAGCTGCGGTTCGCCTTTGATAGAGAGTGGGGACCGAGACTGAAGACGGTATGGGCCGGGAATCGCGCGACACGGCCAGCACAAGTCCCAGCCAAACTGTGCCAAAAAAATAGGGGAAAACAGAGAGGTGTCTCGGCTGGGAGAGCTCACCGGTCCGTGCTGACCTCTAGGGGGCTTCCAGTGGGTCTGGGGGCGACGGCGACGATGCTGGTTCTCCTTCTTGCTCCGGTGTGACCTCAGTACTCTCTAGACTCACTCTTTCTCTCTCTTTTCTCTCTCTATCTCTCCGTCTCTCTCTCTGTTCTGTTTCTCTCAAAAATGGTCGACCCTGTCCCGGTCTCTCTCTTAGGCTTATATATCTAGCGATGACGTGTCTCACCTGCTCCATATGCATGCTAAAGACAGCCTGTACCGGCCTACTCTGCCCCGCGACTTTTGCGGCCATTTAGGCCGGTGCAGGGGCTGCTCTGACATCCGAAAAACAGGGGGGAAATGAGAGAGAGAGTTGGCCGGGAAATGGGGAAGAAGGGGACTAGCCATTAATGCCAGTCTCAGTGGCGTGCTCCCCTAGCCATCCTCTGGCCTGATAGGGACGACGTGGAGGCGCTCGGCCGTTCGTCGCTTTGCAGCTAGAAACAGGGGTGAATAAGGGAGAGAAAGGGACAGCCGGCGGGGGAAGGAATGAGAGAAGGAGGCTGAGCCAGGCCAAGCCCAGCCCGCATAGGGAAAAGAAAGAAAGAAAAAAAATGGGCTGGGCCATGCGGGTAGAAGAAAAGGAAAAAAAGAAAATGGCCGGGTCAACCCGGCCCAACTCGAAATTTTTTTTAAGTTCTAATGGACCCTATTAATACAAAATGTACCTAATTTCTATATGCAATGCATTTAAATAGAAATAATTTTTTTTTAGGAATTAAAAAAAATTAACTCCTAAATTTCGTGCAATTAATTTTGGACAAATTAAAATAGGTGTCAATAGTTGCCTCTCTTTTAAGGTGAGGTTGCAGAGGTTGAGCTCACAGAGATTACGCTCAAAGATAAAATGACAGATAAATTTGGTCCATACATGCTCAATGAATGCTATTTTTGGCGAGATCGTGAGTCCCATTTTCATGATGCGATAAGATGATACGTGCTAAAACAAATAAAAACATACCTGGGGCTACTTAACTTGCCGAAGGGTAAAGTAATTCTAGATAGTTAGTATCATGTATTGAGGACTCGAACCTATCTTCGATCGTCTCAACTAAATTTCATTCGTCTATGACTCGAACCTATCTTCAATCGCCTTGATGAGAGAAATTATTTGTCTAGGACTTGAATCTTTCTTCGGTTGCCTTGACTGGAGGAAATTGCTTGCCTAGGACCCGAACTTATCTTCGGTCGCCTTAAGTGGATTTCGTTTGTCTAGGACCCGAACCTTTTTCCAGTCGCCTTGACTGGGGAAATTGTCTGCCTAGGATCCGAACTTATTTTTGATCGCCTTGGCTGGATTTCGTTTGTCTCGGACCCAAACCTATTTTCGGTCGCCTTGACTGGGGAAATCGCTTGCACAGAACCCGAATTTATCTTCGATCGCCTTGACTGAATTTCGTTTATCTAAGGCCTAAACCTTTCTTCGGTCGCCTTGACTGGATTTTGCTTCGTTTAAGACCCGAACTTATCTTCGGTCGCCTTAACTAAATTTTGCTTTATCAAAGTACTTGCATCTTACAAGGGGTACTTGAAAAGACTTAATATGAATAGAGGGGGTTAATCCCATGCTTAGAAGGGGTACCATAACAATCGTAGGTACATGGTGAATAGAGGGGTCAGTCCAATGTTCAGTTGGTGAAGAAAGCGATTAGTCCAATGTTCAAAGAGTACCATAACAATCGTAGGTACATGGATTTTGGAAACAGGCATGGGTAGAATATACTTACCTGGGCATGTTCCTACCTCTTAAGGGCATGTCTCCTGTCAAACAAATTTTTTATTATGCAAAGACACACGTATTTATCGGAGAAATAGACAACTAAGACTTTTCTAGAATATCGTATGAAATCTTTTGACCGCAAGTCAAAATGTTTTTCTTTTTCAAAGGTACACTTGGTTTACCCTTTGGGTAGTCGAAAAAGAATTAAGATGAAATACCTAAGGTTTCTTACCCAGAGGTTTGATGCATCATCTGCTGAATACCCGACCTTTTTTGGGACATCTCTCTTGGGATGATAATGAGGGCTTCTTCAGGGCTAGAATTTTCGTGTCTTATCACTGGGGATTAAAACTCTAAGTTGCAAAAGCATGCTGTGTCAATTCCACTTGGGGAATAGAAGAAAAATTGTTTTGTGACATCTTTAGAGACACTCCAAAGGTCATATGTTCTTTGAGTCTTTGAAGACATTTTACCTATCAAAAACGATTGGCGCAAACATGCACGCATTCATCAAGGATAGATAAGCTAGGCTATTCCAGAATGTGTATTTGAAAGTTCATACAAGATGATTTTGCCATGTTTACATCACCAAACATCCATCGAGGGCAATTATCAATCAAGACAATTTTCACTCGTAAGGTGGACTTCTTAAGGTGCTGAATGAGGGACCTTCAATTAGAAAGGACTTTCCATTCACTCTTATTGAAAAGGGTTATTTGTCCTGTCCATTAAGGCGGGGACACCGAAAACACTCAATTTGACAGTTATCATATCAACAAGGATCTGACTTTTCTCGCAAGCGGTACGATACTACCAATGTAAGAGGTCTTCTTCAGGGTTGTAATGTTGGTTTGGTCAACGGCTTAACAAAGGAGACTGTCCAAGTCAAGGCCATAAAAGAAAATATTCTGCAATTATCTCCAGGTTTACAAGTCAAGAACTCTGCAAAATGATATAGAAGTAGTCTTGCTCACACTTCCTCGAGCGTTGCTTATAGACAATTGAAATTCCACGTTAATTCAAGTACCCTAGTTAGAAGAGACTTCATGAGGGATGTAACGTAGGCTCGGTTCACAGGTTGGGGAATGAAATGATCGTTGGGCTAAAAAATGTGTGTAAGGGTGAGAATTGATGATCATCTTGGCATTGTCACTAGTCTTTTTTCTCCACCGTCAGGATCCTTTTGGAAAACTCCCTGAGTAATCCCGTACTTTGGCTTCTTGAACAGCTTTTTCTTGAGGAACTTCTGCGTCAAGCATTTTCCTGTATACCATTCAATCTTTATTCCAATTGCTTTCTCTAGAATAGGTTCGTTTTCATCTATCATGTAATAGATCTTCGTCAAGACAGAGTTCTTAAAGTAAGGGTTTATATTGAAGAAGAACTCAAGTTTAAATCCTTTGGGTCGTCTATTCTACACTGCTTAATGTCTTTGAGGTATTTGAGAGCACTTTCATTATGCTCAAAGATCTCCCTAGCTAAAACTCCATTGTTTTTCATAATAGTTACCAAGAAATTAGGGACTCCTTTCTCTTTATCTTTTTCATCATTTTTCTTCTTCTCCTTTTTCTTTTTCTTTGTTTTTTTATTTATGGGCATTGGCCTTGCTTTTACCAGGCATGTTACTTTACCTTTTTTTTTATGCTCCTAGTCTTCAATGATTTCATCATTTTTTACTGATCTTTTGGTGTTGTTAGGACTAGCCTAAACAAGTATTATTAGGCTCTTGGAGTCTTCATCTTCATTCGGCACTTGGGACCCTGATGTTCAAACCGTTGTGACTTTTGCCTTGCCCCAGTGTGGGGGATGATCACCAACTGGATTTGTATGAAATGAAATCGCCGGCTCAATTAGGCTAGCAAAGGATATAAGTGTATGGGATAGAAGAAGAATTGCTCTTCATCATCCTAGGGCACTTAAATTATTGTGAGAGTTCATATGTAATAATAATACTCAAAGATTAATGCAAGTGAGAGCAAGAAAATTTCTATTCATTTTTTTCACCCTATGCGAGCTGTTGCGACTGATGATCATAGAAAATTTTAAATATTACAAACTCATCATCCTTCTTATCTTGTTCAGCTCCTAGGTAAGAACATCGATGTTATCAATGATATGTTGGCATTTTGGATAGGCTCTAGTTAGTTTGTTACTCCTCTCTTGACAAAGCTCTCTTAGCCTCGATCGTCCGGCCGTCGATGGTGTGCTTGTCTTGGAGGACCCTGTTGAGGATCGCCAGATCCGTGAAGACGACGAGGTCGAAGCCACAAGGGCAGTGATTGAAAGGGAGAGACGTTCTTCTTGCTTCCTCTGAGTTTGAATCCTCCCTGTAATGTCGATTTACCTCAAGCTGCTCTAATGTAGGGTGGTTCTTAACAGGGGTAATTTAAAAGGAACCTTCGAGTGTATTGGCTCAAAAATGGTCAAGCAAATTATCAATAGTAGTGTGTAGGGCAAAGAAATGAACTGCCTCTTGTTACTTTGGCTACCGTACCTTATGCAAGAAATCTCTTTACCTTGTAGAAATGAAACCTTTTCGCTCACCTTGCAAGGGTTTGGTATTTGGGAATGTGTATAGACTAAGGATTGCCTCTCATCATCCTGACACCTCTCGTTCAATACATCGGAGCAGTTCGACAACATTCATCGTATTGTCAAGATTTTCACAGGGAATTAGTGAATTAAACAAGTAAAATTACCACATAAAATCAACTCCCAAAAAACATGTGATGCATTCGGAGAAGGGTTAAGCATTCATTTGCTTTAACATGTTTCCTCCTTATTTATTTTTTTCTATTCTTATGAGAAAGATTTTTAGGGAAAGAGATACTTACCTATGCTGTGATAGCAAGGCAAACCTGCAAGGTAATAAAAAAGACCGTGTTAATGAACGGCTCTTTGAGGGATAGGAATTGGGAATGATATAACATTACCCTTCGTGATTCCCTTCATTTGAGATTAAATTAACAACTCATTGAGTTTTCTCATATGTCGATAATTCCCTTCTGACAATAACATGAGCTTATGTTAAAAATGAGATAACTGAGGGTAAATTGAGAACGATACGAAACTACCCCCAGTGTCTCCCTTTTGTCTTCAAAGTCAGTAGGGTCTTTTCTCCTCTCATGGTTGGGCTTGAAGCTCGAATGAAATCCTCTATAATTAGGGGTGCTTCCAAATAGATGATCCTATTGTCAACACATACTGTGTCAATGCGGTCTCAGCCTATTGAGAAGTTTCTCGGGAGTCATGTGATTCCTAATTGCACAGGGCATGTGCAATTGCTTGCATGGGGATCTTCGCAGCAAAGCTAATTTCTACTTTAAATGTCTTTGACGGATATGGGCTTGACTACCATCGAGACTTCCGTGATCGTCAGGATCAGCCTTGATATCATTTTGTTATGTGTGAAATCCTTTCCGATTAGACTTGCCACTAGCAGTGTCCTTATCGATAACTTTTCTGCTAATTCTCTTATTATCAATAGGAACATAGAAATTATTTCAATGATAGTACTTTTTCACAGCATCAGAGTTGACCGGGTTGGAGAATTAACGTCCATCCATCTCAGTTAGAATTAGAGCCCCTCCAGGGAGTGTCTTTTTCACAACATAGGGACTCTTGTAGTTTGAAGCGAACCTACCTCCAAGCTCAGGGGGTAGCGGTAGCACCTTTCTTAGGACAAGATCACCTACTTCAAAATGTCTTGGGCACACCTTTCAGTTGAATGATCTGACTACCCTCTGTTGATAGCATTGACCATGACAAAGAACCTTCAGCCGCTTTTCATCAATCATATTCAGTTGCTCCACTCTTTGCTGCTTCCACTCTGCATCAGACAATTTCACTTGGGACAATACCCGCAGCGAGGGGATTTCTACCTCAATAGGTAGGACTGCTTTCATGCCATACACTAAGAAAAAAGGGGTTCCCCCGGTAGATGTCCAAATTGATGTTCGGTATGTTATTAATGCAAAAGGCAATCTTTCATGCCAATTTTGGTAGTTCTTAGTAGTTTTGGCTAAGATCTTCTTGATATTTTTGTTGGCAAACTTGACAGCTCTGTTCATTTGGGGACGATAAGGAGACGAATTTAGATGACAGATTTTGAATTCACTGAATAAATCATCAACAAACTTGTTATTCAGATTTGTCCCATTATTTGTAACGATGGCTTTAGGGACGCCATAACGGGCAATTATATCTCGCTTGATAAATTTCATCACATTCCGAGCAATGACATTGGTATATGACGCAGCCTCGATCCACTTGGAGAAATAATCAATTGCGACCAAGATAAAGGGATGTCCATTTGATACTTTTGGATTAATTGGGCCAATTACATCGATGCCCCACATTGAAAATGGCCATAACTCAGACAACTGGTGTAAATCAGTTGGTGGGGCATTTATCTTGTTTCCATGGATCTGACAACGGTAACAATTTCAAATGTGTCGGATTCAATCACTTTCTAAGGAAAGCCAGTAATAACCTAATCTTGTTATTTTCCTAGCCAACATATGTCCATTCATGTGTGGACTACATATTTCTTCATGCAATTCGTACATAATTTGTGTTGCTTGGATCGCATCCACGCATCTTAGCAAAATAGAATCATATGACCTCTTGTACAAGTCTCACAATTGACGAAGAACTCCGTTGCCATCTTCATTATGTACCTTCTGTCTGTAGAGCTAATCCCTTTAGGGAACTGCCATTCTTTGATGTAGTTGATGATATTGTAATACCATGGTTTACCATTAGGTTCCTCAGTCACGGTCATACAATAGACCGGTCTGGTCAGGACTTCAATCTTCAAAGGTTCTATTTTCAAACCATTGGTAACCTGCAACATGGATGATAGTGTAGCTAGTGCATCGGCGAATTGGTTATGAGATCTAGATAGGTAGTCAAGCGAGATCTCATTAAATTATATTACCAATTCTTCCAGATAGTCATGATAGGGTACTAGTTTAGTATCCCTAGTTTTCCATTCACCCACAGTCTGGAGGATGATTAAGGTAGAATCGCCGAATACTTTTAGTTTGGTTATTTTCATATCAATTGCTATTTGTAGACCAAGAATACATGATTCATACTCTGTTATATTATTAGTGCAAGAAAACACCAATTTCGTGGCCACAAAATAATACTGTCTATCTGGGGATATCAAGACTACCTCAGTGTCAGAGCTAGACAGGTTTACTGCTCTATCGAAAAACATAGTCTATGTGTGTTCCTCTGTTGATAAAATACAATCATCTGAGAGATCATCCTCATGTGTTTCCCCAGGGCATTCAACTAGCACATCAGCGATCACTCGACCTTTCACTGATTTTTGTGATGATGTTTGGATGTCAACTTTTGAAATTAGAATTTGTCATTTGGCTAATTTTCCCACTAACGCCGGTTGGTTAAGCAAATACCAGAAAGGGTCATTTTCAGTTACAAGGAACGTTTGATGGTGCAAAGTATATTATCGGAACCTATGCAACACCCACAACAATGCGACACATGTTTTTTTTCTAATTCGAAATAATTTTGTTCCGAAATAGTGAATTTCTTACTCAAATAATAGATGGCTCGTTCTTTTTCATCGTCGGGGTGGCTCTAGGCCAACAAGGCTCCTAACGATTCATTGTGAATTATTAAATAGAGAGTTAGAGGATGTCCTGGGACTAATGAAATTAGTATCATGGGACTCATCAAATACTACTTCAGCTTTTCAAATGCTTCTTGACAGTCTTCATCCCAGTTAATCTGAGCATCTTTCTTGAGAAGTTTGAAGAAAGGCCATGCAGTCTTAGAGAGTTGAGAGATGAACCGAGCAATATAGTTCAACCTTCCCAAAAGTCTTCTGACCTCCCTTATTGTGGACGGGGGTTGCAATTCACATATTGCTTTGACTTTCGAAAGGTCGACCTCAATCCCCTTACTACTCACGATGAATCCAAGTAACTTACCAGAGGTCACCCCGAACACGCACTTTGCAGGGTTCAGGTGTAATTTAAACTCACGCAACCGGCTGAATAGCTTCTTCAAGGCTTTAATGTGGTCCTCTCCGCATTTGGCCTTGACAATCATGTCATCGATATAGACTTCAATTTCTTTGTGCATCAGGTCATGAAAGAGAGTGACCATAGCACGTTGGTATGTTGCCCCGGCATTCTTCAACCTAAAAGGCATAACCCTGGAGTGAAAGGTCCCCCATAGAGTGATGAACGCCGTCTTCTCATTGTCTTCATCATTCATCATTATCTGCTTGTACCTGGAGAATCCATCCATGAAAGAAAATAATTCGAATCCAATAGTGCTATCCACAGGGACATCTATGTGGGGGAGCGGAAAGTCATCTTTTGGACTGGCTTTGTTCAAGTTGCGGTAATCAATACAAACTCGAATTCAACCATCCTTCTTCTTTACTGGCACGATGTTTGCTACCCAATTAGGGTATTGCGAAATCTCGATGAACCCTACTTTCAACAGCTTTATCACTTCTTCTTCGATTTTTTTCGACAGCTCGAATTTGGTCCTTCGTAACCTTTGCTTTTTGGGAGGCATGTCGGGATTAGTAGGCAAACTGTACTCGATAATCCGACGGTCTAGTCCTGGCATATCAAAATAAGACCATGCGAAGATATCTTGATAATCTTTGAGGAGAGCGATCAAACGTACGGCTTTCTCTTCGGGAAGATTAGCCCTAATCTTCGCTTCTTTTGGATCCTGAGTACCACCCAAATTGATAGTAACAATATCTTCGATTGTAAGGGGCTTGATTTGTTCATATTGCTCTTAATTTCTTTGAATTTCAGCAGGGTCATCACTTGAATCGTCAGAATCGCTGTTGTCAGTATCTACATCATCAGGTTGGACCGCACTAACTCTCTCGCAAGTCGCAAGATTATGCTCAAGCGGGCTTGCACCCATTCCCTCCACCGATCCTTTGTATATTACGCCGACGAAGAAATCTTCAAAAGTATCATTCCAGGAATCTAGCTCATCGGCTCATCTCTTTACTGGTGTCAGCTTTTCCATGTTGTCCCATCTACTAGGAATGCTATTATGCTGGTCTTCATAAAAACTTAATGGCATTTAGTAGTCAATGTAATAGTCGAACTTACCACTGGGCTCACCTAGGGTATCCATAATTACCTTCCCCTTACATGCCTTTTCAAAAAGCTTAGGAGTAGCGGCATGAATGTTAGGTACTACCAAGAGGTCATTTTCACCATAATATAGCCATGGGGCATGAAAAGTGAACTCCCTAACGTCTACTAGGCCTTAAACTCTATTCTTTAGAGTATCGCAATCATCCAACGAGTACCCGATCTCTCCTGAATGATAGTCACAAGATTTGGAGGGATCATAGTTAATGAAGTACTCAGGAGTATGGTGCTTTGGCCTCCTTGTGATTAGCCCCTTCTGCAAAAGGATAAGGAATACCATATTCATGGATTTAGGAACTGGCAATTATCGTCGCACATTACCCTGCCACTGTAAGAGTTGGATATCTCGCCAAATCATTTTGAGAAGGACTTATGACGGCGGGTTTTCTTTGGAACCATTTATTTGGGTCACCTGTTCCTGATCGGGAAACGGCGATGATATGTCTGAGATTTGGCCAATGGTATCCATTAAGGATGTGAGCAAATTTTGTAGCTCGCCTAATTGATACTGTAATCATGCAAACAAATCAGGCGGGTTTCCACTTGTTTCTGACGTCGAGTTCTCGTGTATGGCTCCTATGAAGATATCGTCAAATAGGGTGACCACGCTATCCGGCGTTTCTTCTCGTCCACAATCTTCCTTAATCAGTAGCTTGTCTAAGTTTTCCTGTTTATTAACAGCAATATTTATAGGAAACGTTGAGGAGCTCGGGTGACTTGAACATTTGGCAGGATGCTTAAACCTATCACCAGATTGTCCTGAGAGGTTAAGGTAAATTTTTTCATCCTACAACAATTTAGCAGATAACGGAAAAGTCTCCCAGATATGGAGGAGTAGCAAGCCAGCTCGACCCCTCTCATGCTCTTTGTTGGCATGTGGGTTTCCCCCGCGATATCCTAGACTAGTGGTACGGTGATTCCTGACGGCCTGGATAGGCTCCCGGATGCCCCGACCTCCTCTGCTGAGTCATTGACCTGGGGTAAAGCCATTCTCAACCATAACCTTCCTTATCATAATTGAGACTTTTGACATATCAGGAACGAGGGGAGAAGTTCCTCGCTATCTGTGCACGGTTGACACAAACTCAATGGACTGATAACTAGATTCCACTTTGCCACTTGGTTCGACATATGAGATGACAATTTCTTGATAGATTCGATGGTCTTCTTCTCCAAGGATTGTGATTAGCTTCCCTTGGGCTATAAACTTCACGCTTTGGTGAAGGCTTAAAGGTACGGCTCAGAAACAGAATGCTGAATACTGTTGGGCCAATCTGGACATCAAGGTCAATCTCACTCATAGTGTCTTTTTTCATCCTATCAAATGCTCGAACGAATGTTTTAGAGGTATAAAGTTTA
Source organism: Syzygium aromaticum (assembly GCA_024500025.1). NCBI lineage: Eukaryota > Viridiplantae > Streptophyta > Magnoliopsida > Myrtales > Myrtaceae > Syzygium > Syzygium aromaticum. The sequence continues at coordinate 24,767,511 of CM044889.1, read as the reverse complement.
GATGCGTCTATATTGTGACGGCGCAAGGTTGCCAACGGGCAAATATTCAATACAGACCCATTGTCTATCGGAACTCGAGCCATATGGGAGTTTCTACATTTAACAGAGATGTAGAGACCCTTTGTATGCCCCCTACCTTCGGCGGGAAATTCATCTTTCGAGAATAGTATCTGATCCTTCAAAAGGATAGACCCCATAAATGCTTCTAACTTGTCATGCTCAATTGTCTCTGGGACGTTTACTTCGCTGAATACCTTTATCAAAGATTTTTGATGCTTTGCGGACGTTTGGAGTAGTTCTAACAAAGAAATTTGGGCGGGCAGTTTGCGTAGCTGGTCCACCATATTATATTCACCAGCTTTAACAATGGCTAGGGATTCTTGGCTTCTCCGTCAGTAACAGGCTTTGGAGGCTATGCGTTAGCTTGGACACACGTTCGTCCGGACCTAGTAATTTGGTCAACATCCAGTTCATAGGACCATGGGACTACTTTGTTATTCTCGTACCGGTATGGTTAAGGTATCTCGATCACTATGTGCTCCTCAGTTAGGGGTACCTCAATCGTCAGTTTCTCTTCTTCGTCCGGATTTTCAGTCGAAGGTTCGTTCACAAGTGTGGGGATGGATTCGCTTGTCTCAGCATTCAATGCTGAGAGTTCTTCGTCTCAGTCGATGATAACTTCGGAGATGGTGGCCACTATGCCAGTGCAGTCGGCATATACAATCAAACATGCTTTTGCCATACTGACAATCCTTTCTTTCATTAGGGACAAGGGTAGTACTTCACCAGTATGATAGTACCCTGCTTTTACTAAAGCGTTATAAACGTCAACAATGTATACCCTCTCACCCTTGATTCGACCAGCATCGAAAGTGAATATGGCATTAATTTTGCTTTCATGTTCGGGTAGCAGGTTATTTTAGACATTTGGCTTGGACGTCTAAAACGAGAAAGCTTTAGTATCGAGCAAGTTTTGGATTCGGTGTTTGAGGGTATAACAGTTATTCGTCGAATGTCCTACCTCGCCCATGTAATAGTCACATTTCTTGGATGGATCATAATTCAAAAAGTTTTTTGAATTGGGCCGTTTTGGTTCGGTAGAAAGCAAGTTTTTCTTCCGAAATATAGCCAAGACTTGAGAAAGGGATCCAAGTAACTGAGTAAATTGCCTTTTCTTATATCGCTTCAGAGGCTAGCGACTTGAGGTCAGCTACTGCTCACTACTCACTTGGATTGTCCAGGAAGGATGAACAGTCTAGGTGTATGCAACGTTCCCATCCGTCAGGGACACCTTTTCCTTTCTCGTATTGAGTCTCTTGCTAGTAGAAGCGGGTTCTATGAACCACCCGTCACACAATCTCATTTCAATTCGTTTACCCGCAGGAGCAAGACGATTAAGGGATTTAGCAGTGGCGCCAACCAGGCGGTGTCTGTATTCATATGGAAGAGACTTGATGAACAACTTCACTTGTTCATGATCAGTAAGTTGTGGGGTAACCTAGGCGGCCAAGTTTCTCCATTTGGTGGCATACTCCTTGAAGAACTCACTTTTTTTCTTTTCAATGCGTTCTAGATCGTCACGAGTAAAGGTGATGTCAAGGTTGAATTGATACTACTTGAGGAATGCATTAGCGGTATCATCCTAAGATTTAAAAACATCAACATCTTTTGACATATACCATGTCAAAGTCGGCTCGTCAAACTTGCTTGAAAGATCTAAATCATGAGAGGTTCATTATCAACATACTAGGTCATCCGTACATGATACATGTGCATATGGTATTTGGGACATGAGGTGCCATCATATTTCTCAAATCTTGGCATCTTGAACTTTTCAGGTACCTTGACTCGCTTGTATATAGACAAATCAAGTGGGACAGTATGCTGTGGGCCGTGTAGCTGTTTCAGCATCTCCTCGACCTTTACAAGACGTTTGTCAAGTTCTGTCATCGGTATACTTTCAAGTTCAGTCTTCCTGATGGCAAGGGGAAGTGAATCGTCCTCTAGCAGGGGCATTTTGCTGTCGCAAGTGGAGGTTTTATCTTTTCTAGTAGACGGTGGTGGTAACACCACCTCGATTGTTGTAGGCGTGGGCGTGAACTTGTCATTAATGGATTCTATTTGCTTGGTGAGGTTTTCAAGTGCATTGAAAATTATTTTCATTTTGTTTTCCATATTATCAAAACAGACATTTTCTTCGGCCATTTTTTATAATTACCTATGAAAACGTTGAAATGAATGAGTATAATACTTAATAAAGAATCATTTCATAACCAGTCATAATATTATTGCATATTTTCTTTCTTTGCAAAGAAAAAAAAAGGTTTTTATTAATATTGACATTACAGATGGCATCCCCGGGATTTGAAACCCCGGTTGCCTCCGACCGTTTTCCGTTCATCCTTGGATACTACTGGGCCGAAAGCCACGATAGTGTCATTAAAGTGCAAAATAAATTATTTATATAATAAAAAGTGGTCCGAGTTATGTTAACAATAGTATAACCCATAAACACTTGTAAAAGAGAAAAACCAAAACCCCTAAACATAAATACCAGAAAATATAAAAGATATGGGCTTTTAACAAAAGGGCGCCATTCTTGAATATTCATTTTATAAACGATGGGGAAGTCACAGTCTTTCAGAGCCGATTATTTTTGCAGACAAGCTCCGCAATAAGCGTATCCTTCGTCCCCACAGTCCTTTCGAGATGGTCAATCTGTGTTTGACGACTGGACTTGTTGGTTACATTCGGGACCTTTAGTTGTACATCTACCGGGATTTGATGATGTAGAATGTAGAACAGAGAGGCATGATGGACCTTTTCTTGCCCCTTCAATAGTCTAGGCACAAGAATGTTCTCAAGCTGACATTCAGTCCACACCCCCTGGATGGCATGAATTTCACCAACGTAATTGTAGTTCAAGCGAGTGAATCGAACTCAAAACAGGTTTGTCTTAAGAGGCGATGAGATCTCCTGAAGGGCCCTGTACTGGCGGGCTACCTTATAGAGGTAGAACGAAGTGGCGCTAGATAAGCCTAGCAGTGGAACAGGGTTATGGAATCTGTGGGCATATTGAGCCTGGCCCTCATGGAACCATTTAGTGTGCCATAAGAATACTTTAGAATCGAGGTCTTTCAAAAAGTTTATCCAGGTAAAGTAATCCTTATCAGGGGAATTGCTTTTTAAAACCTCAAATCTTTGTATCGGGTGTATAAAGTCGTCGATTTCAAAATGTTGTATGAGGTGCCCAAATCCTCTTAAATGGGATAAAAACCAGATTTGCAAAATTTCCGAGGTAGCTCGCATGATTTTCTCATCATTTTGTTTAAAACAATTAAGAGACAAAAATGTTTCTACTAAAACTGAATTAACATAACCCAAGTCGGTGCAAATTTGTTTGGCCACATACGCAATCGAAGAATTTATTGAATTTTTGCGATGGGGGAAAATGACACACTCGATAAAAGCAAGGATAAAAATCTTGACTTTTTGGCTTATGGGTTGACTTTCAATGCATTTATTTAAGAAAAACCATGGGCATGTATTACAATGAGCTTTAATGACTCTTATCACGGTATTACTCTCGGTTCGCAAAAACTGGGATAATTTTGGTAGATGGGACACACTCAAAAGTGATTTGATGAGCTCAGATCCCAAAAGCTTTCCAATGACAATACTATACTTCTCCAGAGTCGGGGTCATATCAAACTTACCAAATATGAAAGTGGATGTCTATGGGAACCAGAAATGTGCTAATGCTTGCATCATGCCAGAATGGATATTGATTTTGAGCAGTGGAAGTAGGTGACCAATTCTTGCTTTGACATACTGTTGGCCATTCTGATCAAGTCGGTCCCACCATGCTAAAAGTTCTTTCTTAGGAGTAAGGACGAATTAAACATCAGCTCTTCCCATTGTATATAAAATACAATCAACAGGTGACCTAATAGTAACAAATCAATTGAATAAGTAGGCTGAATAATAAAATAAGAAATGATAGAATATATACCTTTCCTTGAACCATGACAATCACAACAACATACAATTTAGGAGTGAGGTTCGATTTCTATTTAGACTGGTTCAAAATGAAATTAAAAGGGTGCCTGACCATCGCTGTCTTGCGTTGGTGTCAAGTCATTTTAATCTCGGCCAAATCAAAAGAAATATATTATAGTCACGCGAGTAGAGGCTAAAAATATTTCTTTACGATTTTTTAGACATAAATTTCGAGGAAAAGAAAGGCAACCCCTACATCGCGGGGTTGCGTTCGAGATCGTATCTTTCTTAACACCATCCTAAAATGCCCTATCACGGCCCAGGTTTGGCAGCTTAGTTGTGTGTGTAACAGTGTAGTGCTAAATCATTAAAATATGCACAACAATTCATAAACAATCAATTTGAACCTGCAAGAACAAATAACACATTATTGTCAGGATCATACTTGGAGTCCTTACTGTCAAAAAAAAATTATTTTGAACAGGATAAAAAATTTTGGCTTAAGTCCTCTTTAAAAAAAAAAAAATCCCCAGTGGTGTCGTCAATTTGTCACGACCGACCTCCCATTTTTTTATCGACATGAAAAAAGAGGGGTCTCACCTAGTACGTACTAAGTCTAGGTTCGGGACTTAACTTGAGCTCTCCCAAGCCCATACCATATCATGATTTAGGGTTTAGGTTTTTAACCTGTAAGTAGTTTATATCAAGAAGTCATCACTAATCGATTTTGGGTGAGTCGATTAGAAACCCAAATAAGGTGATGGGAGACTCACCTTATTCCTACGAACCAAAAATTAAATGAGTTTAGGGACTTTGTTATACTAATTAGATAACTAATACCCTTTCAGTACCTTTTTACCCTGCTCTCATTTCTGAAAATATTTGTCAAACAATTTGTATTGATTTTAGGACCTTTCTCTTAACATGTGAGGTGATCAAACAAGTGCATACTTTAAAATGATTAGCAGTCCAACACAGATATGTAGCCTAAGGTTCTAACCTTAACTAAGGCGACCAACATTTAAAGCGCAAAAATTCATGCAATTAAAGTTTAATTAAAAACATGCATAATGATAATAATAATAAAACAGTAATAAAAAAAACATGCAAAGTACTACCACATAACCCTATAGGCTTGTCTAATTTAAACATGGCAATTTATGCAATTAAAACAACATAGATAATAATACAACAATAAATTAACACATTTAGATATACCACATAATTTAGAGAAGAAAAAAATTAAAAACTTTTAATTAATTTTTTTAAAAAAGAAGTAAATACGGAAAAAATTTTATTTTTTTAATTTTTTTTAAAAAATAAAATAAAATATTAAAACTGGATCGGATCAGCGGATCCGGATCGATCGAATTCAACCCAGTGTGTTGACCCGGGTCGGGTCAATTGATCCGAATTGGGTTGAAACCGACCTGAGTCAACAGATCCGACCCAGGGCGTTGGCCAGGGTTGGATAAGTTGATTTGGGTCAATCAGAATCGACCCAGGTCAACGGATCCGACCCAGGGCATTGACTCGGGTCGAATCGGCTGATCCGGATCAAGTCGAACCTGCATGCGCAGACACGTGGGGGGCGCCGGTGGAGCCAAAATTGGCCTTCCACTAGCCGACCCAGACTAGCACCGACCTAAATCTAGCTCCTGGTGGTCGTCACCAAGCTTCGCTGCCCGCCTAGGTTGCCATCTGACCACCTACTCGCTAGCCAACAACCGAATCAAAACTTGTTTCATTGAGGCATTTCGTCGAACAATTGATGTGCACAACAAAAACTGAGGGGTTTCGACCTCCTCCGACGACCTGGTCGGCTCCGGCAATTGCAACTTGCCTTCAACAGAGAGTAGGGACTGGGACTGAAGACAGTATAGGCTGGGAATTGCGCGATACGGCCGGTACGAGACCCAGCCAAACCGTGCCAAAAAAACAGGGGAAAATAGAGGGGTGTCTCGGCCGGGAGAGCTCATCGGTCTATGCTAACCTCTAGGGGGCTTCTGACGAGTCTTGGATCGACGGTAACGTTGCTGGTTCTCCTTCATGCTCCGGTGTGACCTCGGTATACTCTAGACTCACTCTTTCTCTCTCTTTTCTCTCTCTGTCTCTCTATCTCTCTCTCTCTCTCTGTTATGTTTCTCTCAAAAATGGCCGACCCCATCCTGGTCTCTCTCTTCAGTTTATATAGCCGACGACAACGCATCTGACCTGCTCCATATGCACGCTGACAAGTCCCTGCACCGGCCTACTTTGCCCCACGACTTTCGCAGGCATTTAGGCCTGTGCAAGGGCTGTTCTGACGTCCGAAAAACAGGGGTGGAGAGGAGAGAGAGATGGCCAGGAAATGGGGAAGGAGGGGACTGGCAATCAATGCCAGTCCCGGTGGTGTGCTCCTCTAGCTATCCTCTTGCCTGATAGGGACGGCGCGGAGGCGCTCGGTCATTCGTCACTCTGCAGCCAAAAATAGGGGTGAACAGGGGAGAGAAAGGGACAGCCGGTGGGGGAAGGAAGGAGAGAAGGGGGCTGGGCCGCGTGGGGAGAAGAAAAGGAAACACAGAAAAGGGCTTGGGCCTATGCAGGGAAAAGGAAAAAGAAAAAGGCCGGGTCGACTCGGCCCAACTCGGAATTTTTTTTAAATGAATTTTTTTAAAGTTCTAATGGACCCTATTAATATAAATGTGCCTAATTTCTATATGCAATGCATTTAAATAGAAATATTTTTTTGTTTTAGGAATTAAAAAAAATTTAACTCCTAAATTTCGTGCAATTAATTTTGGGCAAATTAAAATATGTGTCAACAATTGCGCACCCGCATGATCACTTTACATATTAGGAAGTAATAAAATGGATCTAGATTGTCTGCTCAAGCATTTTTTTTTCAAAAGAAAAGATACCGAAAGGGCGTTAAACTAGCTCTAGCGTAACCAAGTTTTCGAATTCAAAATCTCTAGTTCGTAGGAATAAAACTTATTTCACCATGTTTTATTTGGGTTTTTAATCGATCCACCACAAAATAGATTAGTGGCGAATCCAGTATGAAAACGTTTGCATGTTAAGAACTTACACCATAAGTCGTGAATTGGTAGGACTTGGAAGAATTCAAATTAGGTTTAAACTTAATAATCCATTAGCCAAACCCTTAGGTTGTCCACGCTGGTGGGAGGTGAGGTTGCGACAATAAGGTATCTAGTTTACTACGTTAAATATATAATTTCTCTGTATTACTCTTTCTCAAACACCAATAATTTCTTTGTGAGCTCCCCCTTAATTTAGGTATCCTTCTGTATCAAGATGTGAAGTCTTGCCACCGGGCCTGCATTGTTACACCATAATACCCACTGCCTAGAAATTATGCCTAACTTCATCCACCAAACATCGGGCTCTGACACCAATTTGTTACAGAATAATAGCAGAAGCCCGATACCTTTTGCCCCGGAACATCACCAAAATGGAGCCTAAGTCCGAGCATGTTAATATATCTAGTTGGACCGATATTCATTCAAAAGTTTAAGCTCATGAGAAATGGGCCAACTATGATATATTAACTGCTTTACACCACTCTAATTATCCGATGTGAGATTTTTTTAACACATCTCATATGTGCATCCTAACAACGAGAAGTTATGACATGATTTAGGGATTATGTGCCATCAATTATTTATATAGATTTCATCATGGAGTTTACATGATTAACCAGTTGAAATGGACTTAGCCTACATAATTTATAGATTTTACACTATTTTTTACTCTACCGTTATCAAGCTGTTTGATTTCATTCACTTTGTTTAATATTGCCAGTTTAGAAATAATCTCTTATGAGGTTGACTGCACATCCTCGATGAAGTGTCCTCCCTTGCCATGATTTCTTCATTTGTTATAAAAACAGGAAAATTTAATTAAATATGCACTATCATATTAACATGTCACTTCATATATATCTAGCCAATGCAACCCTCTAACATCAGTGATATTTCAAAGACTGAAGCTACATATCAAACCTATAATGTAATTTACACACTAATAATAACTTTTTCCACAACTTGGTATCTAGAATCTTTTCTTTCATAGCATAATTGTGACATTCCGAATTTCGACCCATTTTTAGGATTTATAAAATGTATAATTCGTCAGTGTGCTTTATAGTAAAATCTCGCCCGAGAATTGATCACTCCCAGTTATTGTTTTTAAAAATTGAGATTTTGCTAGAATCACACTCGATTGAATTTGACCGTTATTTAAAGCCCAAACTTTGGTGTCGAATTTCTCGAAGTTTCGGGACGAATGTAATTGGATTGTGTCAATATTATTGTAGCCAGCGTCAATATTACCTGGGATATGCAAAAAGTAAAATTTTGACCGGATGCAGATTTGGACTAGTAGACCTCCTTCGTAGTATGTTTTAGCTATTTTCTTTTGGCTCTTTCTCTTAATTATTATTTAGGATTTTCGTAGACCGTTAGATCATTTTTAGACTCGAATGTGAGCCGTTGGATCGTGATCGTTGCGTTGACTCTCTCTCTCTCTTGCCCGCGCACGTCTTTCCCCCCGGTCTCGTCCCTTCCCCTACTTGTTAGACCCTATTCCCCATACAAACTCTCTATCTCTCTTCCTTTTTCCTTCTTTTCTTCTCTTCCTTTCTTCTTCTTCTCTTATACTTCTTCTTCCTCCTCCCCCAACCGCTGCTCCTACTTTCTGCTCGACCACTCCCCAACCCAGCCATCGCCGCTATTCGCCTCACGCCATTGCTTGCCCAACTGCCGCACCATCCGACTCCCCTGACCCGGCTATCCTCCCCCTCTCCTCCATGCATATAGCGCCCTACTCGCGTCGTGCCCAGCCGCTTGCCCGACGCTGCTCGACCTCCCACAACGCTGCCGCTAGCCTCGCCGCTCCAAGTCTTGCCCAGCAGCTCGCCACCACGAGCCTAGCTCGCTGCTCTCCTAGCCGAACCCGCTGCCATCGTCGCTTGTCTGGTCGAGCTTGCCACCGTCGCTATTCGCCTAGCATGCCGGCCAGCTCACCCGCTAGCTAGCTAGCCGTCACATGCTCGCCCGTCGTCCCCATCACGTCGCTGTGCCAGCTAGCTCGGACTAGCTCCCCACTACCCGTCATCCTCCCGTCGCCGCTACTCGTCACTGTCACCGTCCGACCTCCGCCCGAGCTCGCCTAGCCCGTTGCCCAGCCGTGCCCGAGTCGTCCCAGCCGCTGCTCATCTTCGCTGTGCCCTTGCCCACGTACTTGCCTACGTGCTTGGCCGCTCGCCCGATCGTGGCCGAGAGCCTCGGGCGGTGGCCAAGGGTGTGCCGAGCCATGGCCGAGCCCTGTACCCGTTGCGCCTTTGCCCACACCGAGCCTAGCACTGTTCACCTTAGCCATTTTGGGCCTGTGCCGATTTTTCCGTGGCCAAAACCTAGTAAGTGACTCCCTAAACCCTACCTAGTACATTGGGTATTATTAAATTTGTCTAGGGGTTAATTAGTACAGGTTCAGAGGTTGAGCTTGGGATAGAATTACTAGTTGGATGTGGTTCGCAGTGGATTATATTGTGATATATATATCGAGTGGCTGATTGAGATGGATTGTCTGGCTATTGTGGCGTTTGTGAGTATGATTGATATTCTGAATGTGGCCGACTTGAATGTCGGGTTGGCGGAATTTTGTGGCGAGCATGCTTGAATTTTGAATTGTATGACGTGTTGAATGGCGAATTTTGATGTGGTGAGCATGCCTTGAATATGAATGGTGCGACTTGTAAATTGGCGAATTGTGTTGTAGTGCATGTCCATGAGAAAAGCCCAGATTGATCGGAGGGCTGCCAACCTAAGGTGTGGTTACGCGGGTGTGGCGAGAAAGGCATGACCAAACTTGAGACATAGTTATGCGGGTCATTGAAAGGGGAAATATGTCTTGAGGCGTGATTACGCGAGACAGAGTCCGAATTGATTAGAGGGCTGAGCCTGAGGCGCAGTAGCGTGGGCTGTGAGATTGGGCCTGAGGCACAGTAGTGCGGACAGTGTGAAAGGATGTAGGAGGTCGTGGAAAGTTGTTCGGCCACACATGCGAATTAAGTGTGATTGAATTGATTGAATATGTGTTGTTATGGCAATTAAGTGGTGGCGTATGTTTCTGGTTATTATTGTACTATGGAATTTAATTAATATGTAGAGTAGGCGTATGGACTAAGATGAGGTAAGTGCGTGTATGTGAATTGTTGGTACGTGCTGGTTATGTTGCATGTTAGATTTGTCTGGGTACGCATTGACCTACGTGGAGTTTAGGATGTTGCTTATTGAGACTCGTTCTCACGGTTATTATATAACCATTTTCAAATCAGCGACCGTGATTAATTAGAGACACCACCAGGGTATCTCGGGGATGGAGGATGAGTCTAGTTACCCCGTATTTTGTGTGCCCCTTTTTATAAAAGAGTTAAGCTTACAAACCACCACCCTCTTTTGACAATTGTGATTTTAAGTTAGTAGCCTGGGTTGTTATTGTGTATTTGTGAATGCTGCAAGTTATGCCGAGTATGTTATGCATTTACTTGGTTTATGCAAGTGTTATCCCTTTGTCATTGTTATTTGTTCGGGTTGTTTCATTTTGTTTCCGCGCGTGCCTAATCTCTAATGTTTGGGTTGGGTCGGCGACATGCCTGGGACGTTGCATTCAATGATCGTCCAACGAGGGATGTCGCGGGCCCGTGGAGTACGGGGCATGACAATAATAATTTCTTTCATGATTACATTATAACTTGAGGTCCATTTGTTTCGAGGAAGATTTACTATCATATGACATCTTCTTCATTTCTGATATTTGGGTCACTCAAAGAAATGAGTCAATGAAATCCGGAGTCAACAAAACTTAAACTTAAATTATTAAAATGATTTTCTTTTTTAAAATCAGAAATCATTTTCCAAAATGGTCTAAACCCCTGCATTTGAACTGAGGACCTTGGGGCTTGAGCCTAGGTCCAACCGAGGTCCCCCGACTCCAAGGCAAGGCAAGGACCCCGGGCTCGACACGGAACTCTTGAGGCGAAGCCTAAGTGCTGTTCCTAAGAATAGGTCACCTTGGAAGCCGATGCTTGTGCCCCAGTTCACCTAAGACTAGGACCACGGCTCCAGTGCTCGAGCTTGGGTCTCCAACACCTAACTCCAAGACATAGAGTTGTATTCGAGACTTTTTCTCAAAAGTGTGTTTCATATTTTTTTTTTGGAACAAACGTCGAGAATAACTTTCATATTATTTGCACAATACAACCAAACATAAAATGAAAATAAGTCTCTTGAAATAATATTCCAATAAAATTCATTTTCCGGACAAATAGAACCTGGAAAAGGAAAAACATTTTCATAATATGGGTAGAAGGATCTATTAAGGTTATGAAAATATTATTAGTCACGAAGAAAACCACAAAAAGCATTTGCCCCTCCCTCTTCTTCTAAGACACTACATTTGTCATGAAACGTCCTATGTACTTGTCAACTCATTAAAGTTGAAAATCTTGATCCAGACCACATCTATGTGACAACTAGAACATCAAATAAATGGGTCGGATCGAAAATGGTCAGATCCAAATCGATCCATTTTACTCTTTTTGTTCATTCATATATAATACAAATTTAGTGACTCATATCCAATCCAACCCACATTACTTAAATAGATAGATATTTAAAAACAAGAAATATGCTATGCATGACATATACAAGATTTATGCTATGCATGCAGTGTAAAAGATAAAAATTTTAGTAGTTTTATAAGGTTCCAAATAAAATTTTTCACTTGTTTGCAACTTCATCTTTATCGCAAATTTTTTGAGTTTCAGAATGAAGTATCTAGCATCTCTTAAAATAAATAACACAATAAATATGGACACGTAAAATCATATACTAGTTTTCACAATTTTCTAAAGCTTGAAAGATCACAAATTTTTTGTTATTTTTCAATTATGAAAAAAAAGAAGATAATAATTAGAAGATAAAACTAGAAAATAAGTTGCCCCACCCGAAAACCCCCAGCTTGAACAGTGACTAGACACAATGTTTTTAATGATAGAGGCGGGATACTGAAGAATATGTCAAACAGAGAGAGAAGGCGACATACATATATTGGTTGTTGTCTAGTTATTTCATTAGGAGCCAAAGGAAGTTCTCCGAAATCTACAATAATGCAGCTCTCATCAAGCTTGATCAACTTATTGACAGAATGGTGCTCTTGAGCAACTGAGCAATTAGATCCTGTTGTGACAAATATGTGATAAATCAAACGCCATATGAAGAGGATTTTCCAAAAAGATGTAAACCAAGAAGACCATATCAGGCTACTCTATGTGTTTTTAATGGTTCCTTATTGTTCCATTTTAGCTTTTTCTTCGACATGGACCTATGCAAAGTAATTAATCGTTACAAATCGAGAAATTACAAAAGGGGTTATTTAGGGCAGTCGTTATAATTAGTAGAAGTAAACTTAAGCCCAACATTAATCATTTATTCAACTAAATTCAGGATTTATTCCAAATATATATATTATCTTAAACTTGAAATAGAAGCCCATTTCATTCTTTGTTTATAAAAGAAACTAAAGTTATCAAGAGTAGCTCGTACAAATGGCATTGGCATATGGAAATAGAATAGCTACACGATGGTAACTCTAACGAAGCAAACGAAATTTCTTCCTTTTCCGCAGTAAATCATGTGATGATAATGAAAATGGTGATTTTATTATATGAGCGAATGGCATGTACAAGTATCAAATTTCAGGACAAAACAAACCATGAAGCTCCAAAACCTTCGCCACTGCCACTAAAGAAGCAAGTCAGCCGGTAGAAAGGAGAAGGAGAATGCACGAATTGAGATTAACAGTAAGAGGATCACAGGGTCATAAAGAAGAGCACAAGAAGACTAGTTGTTTATCTAAAGAGCATCAATGACAGGGGAAAACACACGCCAATAATGCTTAGGCATCTGGGGGAACAACCAAAGGCAATTATGTAGAGCCAACTCCTAGGGCCAACTCAGTCCAACGGTGAACAAAAGAGGAATAAATGTCAAGTAAGCTATTTGTTGTGGTTATTGATCTTGTATGTCATCTCCTTGCTGGAGTTTAAGGTAATTTTGTTATGTCATTTTAGGTTAAATAGAGCAACTGAAGAGGATTCTCAAAGTTCTAAACAAAAACAAACACAAGGAACAATTGGCAAAAGGTCAAGGGAATATGGTTATGGGCTATTTATAGAAGTGAATACGGGCATGACAGTTTTCAATGTGTAGGGCAAGCCTAAATCTTACGCAATGGATGCGGTTTTGTATTGTATGTATTAAGAAAGATCTATTGTAAATGATAAAAATAGGCATTTTTAATCTATATGCAATCCTGGAGATTCTATATTGTTTTTAATTATGCAGATGCTTTGTAAATGACCAAGCATGCACGTGATTTTTATTATAAATAAATAGGTATATTTAAGTCGCTAGTTAAAAAAGTAAATAAAAGTTTATAGAAGTAAGATTTGTAGGAGATAAGATAACTTAATGATTTAAAAAAGTCAAATAAATGTAGTAACTAACCCAAATGAGTGTTGATAATAATTGGAGCAATTTGATTGGAAAGAAAAGTTGGTGACGAGCAAGGTCAATCCTTAGTCTCTGCTGCGTGCGGCAATATAATTATTTACTTATTTGAATAAAGCGACTTACGCAATTGCACATTATGTCCAAAAATGTCTAAAAATGTCTCTTCGCATATTATAATTTTCTACGTACACTTTTCGACTTTTCATTGCCTTTGTTGACCTAGACTCAGAGAGAGCGCAAGAGAGAGAGAGACTGCCAATAGCACGTGACTGCTTAATGTTGATCGAAAGTATCACGTGAATTGACATTTATTTAACTCAAGTCAAGACTTACGGATATTGACAACTAGATTTGTTCACAATTTTTTCATAATTCTAAAATTTGATAATATTTTAAATTTTAATAAAGAAGTAATTTCTAGATAACCTGATAGACAAAGAAAAAGGAGATGACTATTCTAAGTCAATGCAAGTGGCCGTCAAGCAAAGACCGTTAGCATCCTAACAACAAACAATTTGCAGCCTAGAAGTACCATAAAATATCATTGACTAAGACCAACGTTGGTCTATACAGATTAAAACTGACGGGATTCTAAGAGAACATTCTATTTTAAAACTTATCACCCAAGGACTTTGTTTGAGTGGGCAAACGTTTGATCTATCAAATCACGACATCTCTTGCTAAAAACATCTTGGAAATCACAATCGCCACACTAAAATGAGTTGGAAGTTTAATTGAAAAAAAGTTGATCAGTCACTTGAATAAAGATTGGTAAATTCAAATGAAACTTGATAATTTTAAGGCGTTGGCAAGAAAAACAAATGAAAGTTGATAAAAGATGAAAAAAGAAAACGGTGATTTGCACACCGTCGAAAAAAGTTTATATCATAATCTGTCAGTTGATTACCAATAAGCCATCAAGGAATCAGATAAGCGGTAGCTTGTTTTACCAATATTCTTTTTTATATATTTATCGAATTTTTTTTAAATAACCATAAAATCGTCCAATAGTTGTGAGGACCTCCCATGCAAATGGTCCAATGTCTCAAACAATAATATCAAGTGTTTGCTAACAATATAAAATACAAGGACTGTCTTCAAACCCTCTTTATTCTCATTATCATTGAACACTCAAAACACTTCAGCATAAGAAACCCAGCAAAGTCGCTTGGGGTCTAACCATGATTAAAACAGTAAATACATGAGATTAACTATAGTAATTAACCCGAAATATATCCACTTAGACTAAACTCGGTTCATATTGACCGATTTTAACACACATGGGCTCGAGGCCATAATCTCTTGGATAAATACTTATGCAACGGGATAAGAAACTTTCAAGGCAATTCCACAAAGGCCACCTTCAACCCCCGAGTCCCTCTGAATTCTCATGTACCCCTTGTCGGCCCACGAAACGTCCCAAGAGTTCTTTATCAACCAGTACTTGGTCCTGTCACGCCCCGAACTCGAACGAGCACGCAACATCTCTCCAGGGTCGTCAAGCGTGTGACATTCCATGACTTGTCACCGACTCAACTTAACTCGTACAAGGAACGCAAGCGGAAGCAAATTCGAACTCACCATACAACATACAATGAAACAGGGTAGTAGAGAGAGATGAACGATACACATCAACAAACTGTTTTTTTTTCTAAGAACATAATGTTACTTACAAACGGCACAAGGTACAAGCCTTACTAGAGGCCACTATCAACGAACTACGTACAACAAAAAGGATCAGGTGATTTGTCACGCCACAAATCCTACGACGTGCGAACATCCCTCCAAGGTCGATTACAAATGCGACGTCCCAGGACACGTCGCCGACCCAACACCCAACACAGAAATTAAAGCACACGCGGAAGCAAAACAATACCCGAACAGTTTTGAACCCAATAACCAAGGATAGCCACTCAGCAAACAACATGAACAATTACACTTGCATTGATACTGGGCACCATACACAATATTCAATTACAGCCCAATTCAAAAAATCAAAAGCGGTTCAAGGCCACTACAACTAGCCGGGGCTCCTCCCAAAACACTTCGGTACACCTGCCATCCTCAAGGCTGGGGGTCTGAAAATGTGGTTTAAATAACAATGAGAATAATCTCAGTGAGTAATTCCCTAAACCTAAACTAGGCTAGCGTGCACCTCCTGACAAGTACGAAACGACACACAATTCAAACGTATCTGACTCAGGCCCTCGGGCCTAAATGTAAATTTCACTTGACCCTGCAGGTTAGGCATCCTATAAATATACGCACAACAGTACGATAGCAGTTAGATCGCAGAACAAATACACATGTCGCTTAATCCCGATGTATGCAATGCACGTGCTCATGATCGCATTCATGTCATGTCTCGATAATGCAGTAACGCGCACTCGCATACTAGCACACTGCTATTTACCAATTTCTCCTCCGACCCGCGTTAAACGCATCAGGTCTATCACTTCGAGATTGATCTCTGGCCCGCGTTAAACGCATCAGGCTCATGACACATAACCCGCGTAAAACGCATCAGGTTGGTCATCTTCCGGTAAACCGGGCATCGTCCCGCGTAACACGCCTCGGGACGGGTTCACTACCCCGCGTAAAACGCATCAGGGTTTATTGTGATCACACATTCGCAAGCACCAATTTATATCTGGACCCCGCGTAAGACGCATTAGGGCATTTTAGGTGATCACAATGCACATGTCACTCAGGCACGCTCGTAAATGCACATGCCGTGTCAATGCTCATGATGCGCATCCCGAGCCATAACGTTCACATCTTAGCAATCACTTGAACCACACAATTTCAATCTCATAATCAACATGCCCAAACTGACAATTAATTAAAACAATCGTGGTACAAGCTTAACACGCAATTTATGAACGGAATTACACAACCGGGTCAACAAAATTCCGAGCATTAGAGACCCGCCAAGCTATTCCACTCTTAGCCATGCTAAATACGTCACGACATTGCCAAATCACCCCCAATCAAGGATAATTTAATCGCTAACTCGGTCTATCCGACAACTCCGCCAATTACACCACTAAACCTCAAATCAGTTGCGCCTCGCTCCAATATGATCCGGCCATAGACAGTAACTAGTCCACTAATTCTAGGCCATTAATTATCCTCAAAATATTCTATCAACCATCACAAAGCTAAATAAGACGCGCACTAAAATCCGCAATTCAAGCCCGAACTCTTCCGAACTTGGGCTATTCCACTCCAAATCTGTCCAACTAATACTCGGCGCTTCTCGGGCTACTAAACCTCCATTTATTTATCGCACTAAGCCCGTAGAACAGCCACCGAAACCGCCACTAAAACAGCCACCACCCGGTCTATCAATTTCATCAACTAGGTCCACCATTTATCCACATCTCGGCACCTATGCTTCGCCACATCACAGCACTATACGGGCCACTAAACCCCAATTAAATAATCATTCTTAGTCACCAAAAACACCACAAAACCAGCCCTTAATTATCTCCACAATTTAACTCACAAATTGATCGCGCCTTGTCCGATTCAAACCCGATATGGACAGCCCCCACACCGGTCACTCTAGGCCACTAAATATCCTCAAAATGCTCCATTGACTCCACAAAATATCATCCAAATCAGCCACCATGAGAGCCAAACTAGGCACGCTCTATAATTCACCATTGAACCCGAATTTGACTCGAACTCGGGTCGATTCACTTCAACGCCACCAGCCATTGCACAGCACGCCCTAGGCCACTAAACCTCGATAAAATGATCATGCTAAATCACCAAATCAGTCGCAATATCAGCCCCTAACAATCTCCACGATTTAAGCCCGAACTCGACCGAACTTGAGCCGTTCCGATCCAAATCTGTCCAGCCCATGTATCGCGCCTCTCGGGCCACTAATTCTCCATCAATTCATCATACTAATTCACCGAATCGACCACAATCACAACCCCGAGTCACCTTCACAATTTAACCCCAAATTACCCTAATTAACCCCTAAAACCCATCTAGAAATGCAAATTATCCTAATTAGGATTTAGGGTCAAACTCACCGGATGTCCTAAGCTTGAAACGGGCCGAACATGCGACGAAGAGGGGCTGGGCAGCGGCGGTCCCTCGCCGGAACAGTGACGGCGGCGATGGTTCCGGCGAGCGGCGCGAACGGCGGCGATGAGCTAGATGATTCCGCGGCCTAGAGAGGGGAAAAAGGAACACAGCCGGGGAGCTTAGGATGGCTAGACAAGGCTGGGCGAGGCGGTGGTGGTGGCGGAACAGCTTCGGCGGCGACGGCGAAGTTCCTCCGACGAAGGGCTCTCCTCGGCCAAAACCAGGAGGAAGAGAAAGAAAGAGATGGCTGTGGGTGGAGGGCTAGTGGTCAGCTGGGGTGAGGGGGCAAACGGCGAAGGGCGACGATGGCACCAGCTACCTCGCGGCGACGACGGGGCGACGCGGCAAGCCGGCGATTTGCGGAAGCCAACGGGAAGAAGAGGAAGTGGGCGGAGGCGGGTGGTGCGGCTGGGGGGCGCTCGGCGGTGGCGACAACGACGCTCAGGCGTCGGGACGGCACTGGGTAGTCGGCCGGACGACTGGGCGACGGCTGGGTCCCATCGAACGCGGCCGCGAGCTCACCGCTGTGTGCGCGGAGGAAGAGACCAGTCGATCAGGGGCGGTGACTGGCGGATGACGCGGCGCGGCGGTCGAGTTGGTTGGCGACGGTGGCGGCGTGCGTCGGTCAGAGGTCCGGGCGGCATCGGCTGGGCGATGCCGGGCGGAGCTGACCAGGAACGAAGCAGAACCAGAACTCGGCGAGTTCGGGGAAAGAAGAAGACTGAAGAAGAAGACTAGAAGAGAAGAAAAGGGAGAAGAAAGAGAAAAGAAGAAGAAAAGAAAAAGAAAGAAAGAAGGAAGAGGAGAGAGAAGAGAGAGAATGTCAGGGGGTGGTTCTGCATGGTATGGGCTGAGGCGACGCTACAGGGGAAGACGTGCGCGCGGTCAGAGGGGAAAAGGAGAGAGAGAGAGAGAGAGAGAGAGATAAAATTTCAAAATTCAATCTAATATTAAACGCAATATAAAAGCCCAAAATTAAAACCGACTACACCCTGACGGTCTAGATTAGTCCTCGAATATAATAAGGGACAAAGGCCAAATTAATTAAACCAACTATAACGAGGGAGGTCTACTAGTCCAAATTCGTACTTGGTTAAAAACTCTCATTTTTCCATCATTCCTGACAATCTCAATGCTGGCTACCATAATATTGACACCGTCCAATTTATTTCGTCCCGACACTCTCGAAAATCGACTGCCAAGTCCGGGGTCTAAATAACGGTCAAATTCGATCGAGTGCGATTCTAATGAAATCTTTATTTTTAAAAACAGAAACCCGAGAGTGATCAGTTCTCGGGCGAGATTCTATTATAAGCGCACTGACAAATTACACGTTTTATAAATCCCAAAAATGGGCCGAAATTCGGGATGTCACATGATTGGTAAGCTTAACTCCTCTACAAAAAGAGACACTCAAAAGACGGGATAACTTGACCTATTCTCAATCCCCGTAGTACCTTGGCAGCGTCTTCGGATCAATCATGGTCGCGGGTCTGAAAAGGATTATATTACAACAATGAAAATAAATCTCAATAAGCAACTACCTAAGCCTCGCTTAAGCCAAAGTGTACCTCCGAACAATTCTAAACATGCAATTCGAACAATCGATGTGCCATAACCAATCATAGGCGTCCTTATCTCATCTCGGCACATACACAAGCCCTGCACGTTAGAATATCGCCATAACATAGCTAATTGCTCATCAAACAAGCACTCTTCAAGTCATGGCATAATCATAAAGAACATACTCAATATTCCGGATTTCAAGCATCCACCAATGCATAGCATATGTGCACATGTATCTAGGTTATTAACGACCCCTCGGGCCACTGAACTCCTGTCGGTCTTCTGGCGTAACCAGGTATCGTCCCGCTATGTCGGCAACGGTAACGTTGGGGATCGAACACCTCCCGGCAAGCCGGATACCCGACAGCATTCCACTTAGGAGTATCGATCCGGCCGCTATCGCGATCGGCATCGTCTGGGATCAAATATTCCCTGGCAACCCCGGGTGCCAGACGGCATCCGAACTCCCGCCGGGCATTGTCTAGAACTCTCGCCTAGACAGAACGTGACGTGATCATACACACACATTATCCACTTAATGCCAATTTTTATCTCTGGGAATTGGTCACATGCCAACCGAATACTTACTTAGCCAATAAAATGCCACACTTTTCATTGATAACCC
This sequence comes from Syzygium aromaticum, assembly GCA_024500025.1. Lineage (NCBI taxonomy): Eukaryota > Viridiplantae > Streptophyta > Magnoliopsida > Myrtales > Myrtaceae > Syzygium > Syzygium aromaticum. Next base: position 24,747,639 of record CM044889.1, on the reverse strand, counting down.
CGCCATTGAATAATTGCCCAAAAATGAGAAAACCGAGTTCACACAAAAGTGGGTGATTTCGGGCAATTCTTGGTAGTAACACTATCGCCAAATTTCCTTTAAAATAAACAGTAAATCAACTCCAAAAATTTTGAAATTTAGATATGTTGTACAAAACATCTTGATAAACATATTTCATGAGGACACAAAATCTATTTCTGACTGTAAGCACCTCGTTTTGACACTCAAAGCAGGACAAAACCCGGTTCACTCAGACAGCCCTCAGACCATTAAAAATACAACTCATTCAATACTCAAATTACTTTGGAAAGTTCTGAAATTTTTATATGTCATAGAAATAGATGTTCTCAACAATTTTTGTGAAGAAAGTTTGCTGAAAAAAGGTCCGAAAAAATTTATAGAAAATCGGAAAGACAAGAAGGTCGGGTGAACAGTCAATCCGGCAGACTGAATTCGGTCCAAAAATGGACTTACAAATGGCCTTAAATGATCTCCAAAAATTTCAGATTTAATATATGTCAAACTTCAATATGTTATGAATAACTTTCATGAAGAACACTTTCTCAAATTCAGCCCATACAAGTCACAGAAAAAATAGAAAAATCTAGTGACGTTGCAGTAACATTACCGGAAATCAACCAACAAGCACCACCATGCAAACCAAGCACAACCAGCCACTAAACCAACTATCCACAGCCCTTAAACCATCCCTAACATGTTCATTAGTCACCCCTTAGCCTAGTCAAGGGTTAGGAAGCCACTTACCCTTGGTCCAAGGCAAGAATGAGCAAGCAAAGGGGTAGCAAGCCAGGCTGACAGCAGCAGCAGCGTCGCCAAGCGGCTTGGGGACTAGCAGACAAACGGTGGCCTTAGGCGGATGACAGACAGACAGCGATGGTGACATAGGTTGGTGGTTCACGGCTAGACAAGGTGGGGATGGAGGCTGGTGGTGGCGTGAGCGAAAGAGGGTGAGAGATGTTTCAACTTGACCTTGTTCCAAACCCACATATCTACTTAAATAAATGAAACATAGAATAGACGATTCAATTGTCCAGTCATATAACAGGATGAGAAGCTAGCAAAGCGAGTCCGCAAAGACCGCCTCCAATGCCCAAGTTCCGGCAAATTCTCATGTATCCATCCTCGCTCGACGAATTCCGGATAAGCCAATAATCGATTCCGGCCCCGGTCATCCCTACCCGACTATAACCACCACGTGGTCCAACACCGACCTGCAAGGGCCCTTGAATACGCACCCAATGTAATTCTTGAATTCATTACTACTCGCACTGAGGGTGATTGAGACCGGTTGCATCGCCATGGCCTTCAATAACTCATGCTCGCTCCTGGGGATGTTTTTGTAGCGTGATATTTGTGCCACGGCAGCATTGGATGCAGCTTCCGGGTCGCAAACACCTTCAACTCCGATGTAGGGTAAGCTGTCTTTGGAGCTTATGCCTTGGTTTTGGACTATGTAGTCGAATGAGTTGTCCACCCAGCCACCTTCGCAACCGTGGTTTCCTCCGTTTGTGGCGTAGTCTATTAGCCGTTGCTCGGACAAGTCGGGTAATTCGCCGGTAGTTGTCGCTGTGATTGATTCCACTGCCGCAACTGCTGAAAATAACATGCATGATACTCCGCAAAATTACATATGATTCTCATGTTAGTGTTGGAATATTTTAAATAACCATCAAATGTTTCGCTTACGTAAAGTTCAAAATGCGAATTTCCCAGAGCTTACAAAAAATATCAAAACTAAAGTTGATGAGACATTTTGGGAGCGAATCATAAGATCCATTACCTTCATATAGACCCGATCAAGCGTATGGTGGCCCTTGGACCTGCCCAGGCCACACGAGCCTGAATGACACTTTTATACAGGATTGGGTACAATTATTTAGTTATAAAACTCGGCCCGACCGAAAATTTTATACATAAATTGGTAATTATGGACAAGGCCGGGCAATAAATATAGGACAAGAAATTAGATTAATTCTTCTTGTAAGCTCCGTTGAACCATAGAGATCTCTACATGGGTAAGACGAAGCGAATTACTTGCTTAGATCCTGTCAAGAAAATTATCAAAGAAGTCATAAACCTATTGCATTTTTGTTAATTCAATCATAAACATTTTAATTTGGCTAAATTGGTCATAAACATTTTTACGTTTTACCAATTGAATCTATCAGACCAAATTAGGTTGGAAAATGCTAACGTGGACATTGATCGTCCTACATGGCATTGTCAAAGCTGATGTGGATAATTTTTGCAATTTTTAATTTTTTGAATTTTTCATCTATTATTCTTATTTCTTTTCTTTCCTCTTTTCTTTTCTTTTTTCTTTATTAGCGAGGCTAGCCCTCAATAGATCGAGTAAGGGCGACCGTCACCCAGCCCTCGTCAGCCATTGCCTGTGGCCGATCTCCAGCCATAGCCTGAGATCGGCCAACGGCATAAGGGAAAGATAAAAACAAAAAAAAAGGAAAAAAGTTCAAAAAAATTTGAAAAATTGTCTACATCAGCGTTGGCCACACCACATAAAACGGCCGACGCTAACTACATCGTCACATCAGTGTTTTCCAGCCTAAATTGGCAGACGGACTCAATTAGCGAAATATGAAAATGTTTAAGACTGAATTGGCGTAATTGAAAGATTTATGATTGAATTGACACAAGTGCAATAAATTTATGACTTTTTTGGTTATTTTCTTGATCCTATATCGTATCGATAGTATCACAATCATTTCATTACTCTCATAAGTGATGGGTCTTAGAAGATTCAGTTGCACTACTATGCTTTGTCTTTATATTCATCTATGGATTCCTTCTTTGATATATGAATAAATTGTGTCGTTCAGTTGAGTAATGCATGTCCATCGATTGTTTCAATGTGATTTGAAACAAGAAAATTAATTTTTTTTGGACTATGCTATATAGTTTGGAAGGTAACTTTAATTTGTTACCGCATGGACGCTGATCTCTTATGTTGTTGTCCACTCCTTCGTCAACCCAATTTATGGAATTTTTAATACACAATTAAATTCACCTGTAGAATGTTGTAGACACTGTCAATTATACTAAAAGCTGAAATTATTGTGAGTTAGGCGAAATTCGAATTCCATCATGAGGGCAGTATGTGTGGTAACTCTCGCTAGAGTTTATTTTGTTACCAAAAAATCAGAAGAGAACATATATGTTGCTCAGGTCCACAGCAAATAGAAATCCCATCAGCTTGATGTACTGTCAATTAAGTTTTGGCTTTGAGTGCTAAACAAAAGTTACACCAAGTCAGACGCAAAAGCAGAGAGAACAAGGAGATGGAGCTTCTTAGAAGAGTCATCCTTATTATATTTGTATTTTCAAGTAAATTCAATATTGCAAGGGTAATCCAAAAAAAATTAGAGGAAACTTAGATTGCCCATATAATTGAATCTTCTGAGGATATTCATTGAAAGGTCTAAGACTAAATTAGTCAAATTGAAAAATTTATAACTGAATTGACACAAGTCCAATAGGTTTATGAATTTTTGGTAATTTTTCCATCATATTGATGTTATTCATATATAATTGTTATTCGACAAAAAATGTTATTCTTTTTCTAAGTGTATCATATTCATCTCTCTGGAGTCATAAAGACCTATTCAAATTGCCAAAGGTTTCCTATAACTTTCAGAATTCGTCATATCTATAAATGTGTAGTCTCACATATAATTGAGTAATATACATATGGGTACCATCAAAATGAAAAATTGATAAAATATAATGAACCAGAAGCATAAAAATTAATGAGCTATACTTATATAAAAAAATTAACAAATCCAAAATACTATATTATTTCCAAAAAATGTTCTCTCCAACTAGATAATTTATAGTTTGAAAAAACTAAGTGCTCTAATTTTTAAAGAAGCTTATAGAAAGCTCTATTGCCACACACTAGTTAATTTTTTAATAACTATATTAAGCACCTGGACAATCTACGTCTTCTCCTAATTTTTCACAATTAAATAAATACCAGTCGGAATTGCCATAGACAGTGCCGTTAGATCAATGTGCTATTTAGTATTTTAATGGTATGGAAATTGCACCAAAAGTTATAAATGGTGGGTCAAATGTGTGTTGACACCTATTTTTAATTTGCTCAAAATCAATTGTACAAAATTTAGGAATTAATTTCCTTTAATTCCTAAAACAAAAAATATTTCTATTAAATACATTGCATATAGAAATTAGGCATATTTGTATTAATATGATCTATTAAAATGTTAAATTTAAAAAAAAATTTCCAAGTTGGGCTGGGTCAAAGCAGGGTTGACCTGGCCCATTTCTTTTTTCTTTTTTCTTTTTCCCTCCTACGCGGGCCCAACCCGCTTTTTTTTTTTTTCTTTTCTCTCTCTCCCCCCCGCGGGCCCAAGCCCAGCCTCCTCCTTCCTTCTTCCCCTCCGCGCAGGTTAGGCCTGGCCTGACCCAGCCCCTTCCTTCCTTCTTTCCCCCCTGCGCCTGTCCTTTTCCTTCCCCTGTTCGCCCTTGCTCCGGCTGCAGAGCAACAAGCGACCGAGCGTGGCCACCCTATCTCCATCAGGCTAGAAATGGCTAGGGAAGCACACCACGATTGGCCTTAATGGCCAGTCCAATCCGCCTGGGATTCCCGGGCCTCCTCCCCACCTTTTTCTTCCTTTGCTTCCCTCGTCATAGAACTACCCCCCTGCACTGGCCTAATGGCCGCGAAAGTCGCGGCTAGAGTAGACCAGTGTAGGCCATCATCACGCAGACGCAACGGAGTAGGGGGGGCCCGTCGTCGCCGGCTATAAAAATCAGAGAGAGAGACGGAGAGGGGGTCGACCGGAGAGCGAGAAACAAAGAGAGAGAATAGAGAGAGAAAGCGAACCAAGGCCACACCGGAGCTAAAGGAGGACCAGCAGTATCGCCGTCGCCCGCGGAGCAGCCCGAAAGCCGACCAAATGCACCGTCGACAGGTGAGCTTCCCCGGCCCCCCAACTTGCCCTGTTTTGCCCTGTTTTTTGGCACGGTCGGGCCGGGACTCGCGCCGACCATATCACGCGATTCCCAACCCATGTCATCACTGATCTCAGCTGCCACTCTCCGTTGGGACCAAGCCGTGCCATCAAAACCGACCAGGCCGCCGAGGGAGGTCAAAATCCCCTGACTTTCCCCGCGCACACCTGGTATTCGATAAAATGCCTCAAATAGGCCGTTTTTGGTTTGGTCGCCGGCCGGCAGCCGGACAGCGATCTAGGCAGTTTGTGATGTTAGTGGTGGCCCTAAGGGCTGATTCGGGGTCGGCACTGGTTTAAGTCGGCCGGCGGACGTCCAATTTTGACTTTGTCGGCGTTCTTCCCCTCGCGGGTCTGTGACTTCGGGTCAGGCCGACCTGGATCAGCCGACCCGACCCAGGTCAATGCCTGGGTCGGATCCGTTGACCCGGGTCGATTCCGACCGCCTCGGATCAGTTGACCCGATCTGGGTTAACGCCTGGGTCGGGTTCGTTGACCCGGGTCGGTTCCGACCGGCCCAGATCAGCTGACCCGACTCGAGTCAACGCCTAGGTCGGGTCCGTTGACCCGGGTCGAATCCGACCGACCCAAACTAGTTAACCCTACTCGTTTTAATATTATATTATATTACTTTATTTTATTTAAAAATATATATACAATTTTTTAAAATTTTTTTTTAAAAAAATTATTTTCTTTCTCTTCCATATTTATTTATATTTTTAAAAAGGTTATTATTAAGTGGTATGTTTAGGTGTTTTAATTTATTGTTATATTTTATGCATGTTGGTTTAATTACACAAATCGACATGTTTTGTTTAGATAAGCCTATAGGATTGTATACTGTTTTATTATTATCGTCATGAATGTTTTTTTTTTTAAATTGAGACTTTAATTGCATGATTTGTTGCGTTTTAAATGTCGGCTGCCTTAGTTAGGGCTAGAACCTTAGGCTACATATCTACTTTAACTGCTAATTGCTTTTGATTATGCACTCACTTGATCACCTCACATGTTAGGAGAAATATCTTAAAATTGATCCAAATTGCCTAACAAATGTTTTTAGAAATAAATAGGGTAAAAATGTACCAAAATGGCATTAGTTGTATAACTAGTGTAACCAAGTCCCCGAATTCAGTTAATCTCTGGTTCGTAGGAATAGGGTGATCCTTCCATCATCTTATTTGGGTTTCTAATCGACCTACCACAAATCGATTAGTGGCGACAACTTGATATAAACCACTTGCATGCTAAACACTTAAACCCTAAGTCGCGATATGGTATAGGCTTGAGAGAGCCCAAGTTAAGTCTCGAACCTAGACTTAGCACGTACTAGCCATAACCTTCCCTTTTTTTGTACCCAATAAAAAGTTTGGGAGGTCAGTCGCGACAGACTGGCGACTCCGCTAGGGACTTTTTGTTGAAAAGTAGACTTAAGCCAAAATTTTGTTCTGTTCAAAATAATTTTTGTTTGGCAGTGTGACTTTAGGTATGATCCTAACATTAATATGTTATTTGTTCTTGTAGGCTCAAATTGATTGTTCATGATTTGTTGTGCATGCTTTAATGATTTAGCACTACACTGTTGCACACACAACCACGCTGCCGGACCTAGGCCACAATAGGACATTTTAGGATGGTGTTAAGAAAGATACGACTTTGAACGCGAGCCCACGATGTAGAGGTTGCCTTTCTTTTCCCCGAAATTTATTTCTAAAAAATTGTAAAGAAATATCTTTAGCCGCTATTCACGTGACTATAAAATATTCCTTTCGATTTGGCCGAGGTTAAAAGGACTTTACACCAACGTGAGACTATGACGGTCAGGCACCCTTTTAATTTCATTTTGTTGAACCAGTCTACAATAGAAGTCGAGCCTTACTCTTCATGTATATGTTGTTGTGATTGACACGGTTCAAAGAAAGGTATATATTTTATCCCTTCTTATTTTATTATGCAGTCTACTTACTTATTTTAAATTGTTACTGTTAGGCTACCCGTTGATTGCATTCTATACCCGATGGGAAGAGTTGATGTCCAATTCGTCCCCACCCCTAAGAAAGAACTTCTGGCTTGGTGGGACCAACTCGATCAGAATGGCCAACAGTATGTCAAGCAAGAATTAGTCGTCTACTTCCACTGCTCAAAATCATTATCCATTCCAACATGATGCAAGCCTTAACACACTTCTGGTGCCCACAGATATCCACTTTCATATTCAGTAAATTTGAGATGACTTCAACTCTGGAAGAGTATAGTATTGTCATTGGGAAACCTTTGGGATTTGAGCTCATCAAACTACTTTTAGGCATGTCCCCTCTGCCCGAATTATCTCAATTTTTGCAAACCAAGAGCGATACAGTGAAGAGAGTCATAAAGCTCACTATAATGCATGCCCATGGTTTTTCTTAAATGAATGTTTTGAAAATCAACCTACGAGCCAAAAAGCCAAGATTTTTATCCTTGCTTTTATCGAGTGTGTCATTTCCCCCATCGCAGAAATTTAATAAACCCCTCAATTGCGTATGTGGCCAAACAAATTTGCACCGGCTTGAGTTATGCTAATTCGATTTTGGCAGAAACATTTTTGTCTTTAAACCATTTTAAACAAAACAATGATAAAAATCATGCAGGCTGCTCCAGAAATTTTGCAAATATGATTTTTATCCCATTTGAGAGGATTTGGGCACCTCATGTAGCTTTTTGAAATCAATAACCTCATATACCCAATATAAAGACCTCATGCACCCAATACAAAGATTTGAGGTCCTAGAAAGTCATTTTCCTGATAAGGATTACGCCACCTAGATAAAGTTTTTGAAGGATCCCGATCCCAAGACATTCTTATGGCATACTAAATGGTTCCATGAAGGTCAGGCTCGTTATGCCCACCAGTTTCACAACCTCGTTCCGCTGCTCGGTTTATCAGGCATCACCTCATACTACCCATATCGGGTAACCCGCCAATATAGGGCCCTTCAGGAAATCTCGCCGCCTCTCAAGACCAACCGGTTTTAAGTTCGATTCACTTGCTCAAACTACAACTACTCTAGCGAAATTCATGCCTCCTAGGGGCTGTGGGCAAAATGTCAGCCTGAAAACATTCTAGTGCCTAGGCTATTGAAGGGGCAGGAAAAGGCCCACCATGCTTCTCTGTTCTACATTTTACATCATCAAATCCCGGCAGATCTACAACCAAAGGTCCCGAATGTAACCAATAAGCCCAGTCACCAAGCACAGATTGATTATCTCGAAAGGACTGTGGGGACGAGGGACATACTTATTGCGGAGCTTGTCTATAAAAATAAGCGACTTCGAGACACTGTAGCTCCCCATCATTTATAGAATGAGCATCCGAGAAGGGCGCCATTTTGTTAAAAGCCCTTGTATTTTATATTTTCCTAGCATTTATGTTTAGGGGTTTTGTTTTTCTTTTTTAAAGGTGTTTATAGGTTGTAATTATGTTATCATAGTTCGGACCGCCTTTTATCCTATATATAAAGTGTTTTGCGCCTTTATGACACCACCGTGGCCTTCGGCCCAGTGGTATCCGAGAGTGAAGCGAAAGCGGTCTAAGGCAACCAGGGTTCGAACCCCGGGGACGCTGCCTGTAATGTTGATATTAATAAAAATATTTTTTCTCGTTTTTTTTCTTTCTTTCTTTGCAAATAGAGAAAATATGTAATAATATCATGATTAGGTCATGAAATGATCCTTTATTAGGCATTATACTCTTTCAACATTTTCATAGGTAGTGACAAAGAAAAATGGCCGAAGAAAACATCCGCCTCGATAATATGAAAAACGAAATGAAAATGGTTTTCAATATGCTGGAAAACCTCACCAAGCAAATAGAATCCATTAATGTCAAACTCACACCTACGCCTGTAACAATTGAGGTGATGTTACTATCACCGTCTACTGGAAAAGACAAAGCCTCTGCTAGCGACAATAAAATGCCCCTGCTAGAGGACGATCCGCATCCCCTGACTGTCAGGAAGGCTGAACCTGAAAGCGCACCGATGACAAAACATAACAAATGCCTTGCAAAGGTCGAGAAGATGCTGAAACAACTACAAGGCCCGCAGCATGCTGTCCCACTTGACCTGTCTATATATAAACAGGTCAAAGTATCAAAAAAGTTCAAGATGCCAAAGTTCGAGAAGTATGATAGCACTTTATGCCCCAGACATCATTTGCACATGTATCATGTGCGAATGACTCAGTACGTGGATAATGAACCCCTCATGATTAAGACATTTCAAGCTAGTCTAACAGGACCAACTTTGACATGGTATATGTCAAAAGACGTTGATGCTTTCAAATCTTTGGATGACGCCGCTGATGCTTTCAAATCTTTGGATGACGCCGCTGATGCATTCTTCAAGCAATATCAATTCAATCTTGACGTCACCTTTACTCGGGACGATCTGGAACACACAGAAAAGAAGAAGAGTGAGTCCTTCAAAGAGTATGCCACCAGATGGAGAAACCTGGCTGCCCAAGTTACCCCGCAACCCACTGATCATGAACAAGTGAAGTTGTTCATTAAGTCCCTTCCGTATGAATACAGACATCGCCTGGTTGGTGCCATTGCTGAATCTCTTAATCGTCTTGTTCATGTGGGTGAACGAATCGAAATGGGATTGCGTGATGGATGGTTCACAGACCCTACTTCCACAAGCAAGAGACTCAACACGAGAAAGGAAAAGGAATCCCTAACGGATGAAAACATCGCATACACCCAAACCGCTCATCCTCCCCGGACAGTCCAGGTGAATAGTGAGCAGCAGCCAACCTCGAGTCGTCAACCTTCGAAGAGATATAAGAAGAGGCAATTCACTCCGTTGCCCGGATCCCTTTATCAAGTCCTAGCCATACTTCAGAAGAAAAACCTGCTGTTTACTGAGCCAAAACGTCCTTACGTAGAAAACTTCTGGAATTACGATCCATCCAAGAAGTGTGACTATCACATGGGCGAGATAGGACATTCAACGGACAACTTCTATACCCTCAAACACCGAATCCAAAATTTGCTTGACACCAAAGCCTTCTCATTCCAAACATCCAAACCAAATGTCCAAAATAACCCACTGCCCGAACACAAAAACAGAGTTAATACCATATTCACTTTTGACGCTTGTCAAATTAAGAGTGAGAGAGTGTACACTGTTGACATTTATAACGCCCTAGTGAAAGCGAGGTACTATGCTACTGATAAAGTGCTGCCCTTGTCCCTAATGAAAGAAAGGGTTGCCAGCATGGTGAAAGCAGGTTTGATCGTATATGCCAACGGTACCAATATATTAGCCACCATATCTGAGATTATCATCAACTGGGATGAAGAACTTTCAGCTTTGACTGCCGAAACAAGTACATCTAATCCCATGCTTCTGAACGAACCTTTGTCTGATAACCTAGATGAGGAGAATGAGCTGACAATTGAGGTACCCATAACCGAGGGCCACATAGTGATCGAGATACCTCATCCTTACTGATACGAGAATGACAAAGCAATCCCATGATCCTACGAACTGGATGTTGACCTAGTTACTAGGTCCAGACGAACGTATGCTTAAGCTGACGCGCAGCCTCCGAAGCCCGTCACCGATGAAGAAACCAAAGAATTCCTGGCCATCGTCAAAGCCAGTGAATATAATGTGGTAGACCAATTACGCAAATTGCCCGCTCAGATTTCTTTGTTAGAACTACTCCAAACGTCCATGAAGCATCAAAAGTCCCTAATGAAAGTATTTAGCGAAGTAAATGTCCCAGAGTCAATTGAACATGACAAGTTGGAAGCATTTGTGGAGTCCATTCTTTTGAAGGATCAGATAACATTATCAAAAGAGGAATTTCTTGCTAAGGGAAGGGGATATACCAAGGGTCTCTACATTTTCGTTAAATATAGAAACTCCCATGTAGCTCAAGTTCTTATAGACAATGGGTCTGCATTGAACATCTGCCTACTGACAACCTTGCACCGCCTCAATGTGGACACGTCTAAACTCTGTGTTTCCAAAACATCCGTCCGAGCATTTGATGGAATGAAGAAAGACACCGTAGGTGAAATCGACCTTGATGTCTATATTGGCTCAATCGTATTCAGTATTCTATTCCAGGCAATGGACATCCCCACTGCATTCAACTTTCTGTTGGGCCGTCCCTAGATTCATTATGCTAGAATTGTATCGTCAAGCCTTTACCAAAGCGTAAAATTTGTTGCCCAAGGGAAACTGATTTTTGTCCTTGGAGAAGAGGACCATTGAATTTAACAAAAAACAACCATCTCGTACATTGAACCAAGTGGCAAGGAGGAATCTAGTTATCAGCCCATTGAGCTCGTGTCAACCGTGCATGGACATCGAGGGATTTCTCCTCTTGTCCCTGACATGTCAAAAGCCTCAATTATGGTAGGGAAGGTTATGGTCGGAAATGACTTCATCTCAGGATCATCATAAGGATCATCGTACAGCTGGCCTAGGGTATCGCAGAGGAAACCCACACGTCAACAAGGGACACACGAATGGTCAAATTGGCTTGTTATTTCCCCATATTCGGGAGACTTTCCCGCCACTTGCTAAATTGCTGCAATAAGAAAAAAATTTATCTTAACCTTTCAGGAGAATCAAGTGAGGGGTTCAAGCAACCTGCCGAATGTTTAAGTCACCCAAGCTCCTCGACTTTTCCTGCAAATGTTACTATTGATCGACATCGGAACCCAGACAAACTGCCGATTGAAAGAAATTGTGGAAGAGAAGAAGCGTTGGACAGTATGGTCACCCTTTTTGATGACATTTTCATAGGAGCCATACATGAAGACTCGACCTCAGAAACGAGTACCTACCCGCTTGATTTGTTTGCACGTTTACAGCATCAGTTAGGTGAGCTACAGGATTTGCTGACATCCTTAATGGATACCATTCGCCAAATCTCGGACATGTCACCATCGTCACTAGATCAGGAGCAAGTGAGCCAAGAAAATGGTTCATGAGGAAATCCACCGACAGGAGTCTTTCCTGACATGATTTAGTGAGATATCCAATTCTTACAGTGGTAGGGCAATGTACGACGATACTCGCCGCCGGTTCCTAAATCCATGGATGTGATATTCTCTATCCTTTTACGGAAAGGGCTAATCACAAGGAGACCAAAACACCCTACTCCTGAGTACTTCATCAACTATGATCCCTCCAAATCTTGTGATTATCATTTAAGAGAGATCGAACACTCATTGGATGATTGAGATACTTTGAAGAATAGAGTTTAAGACCTACTGGACGCCAGGACATTCACTTTTCGTGCCCCATGGCTGTGTCATGGTGAAAATGATCTCTTGGTGGTACCTAGCCTTCGTGACGCTACTCCTGAGCTTTCTAATACTGCGCACAAGGGAAAGACGATTATGGATACCCTGGGCAAACGAATGGGACAACATGGAAAAGCTGACACCATTAAAGAGAGGAGCCGAGAAGTTGGATTCCTGGAACGATACTTTCGAAGATTTCTTCGTCAGCGCAATAAACGAAGGACCGGTGGAGAGAATGGGTGCAAGCCCGCTTGAATAGAATTTCTCTCCTCTTTTCTGCATGAATCCCTGGAAAAGGGACTATCCTTGTATTTTGTTTTTTGTATCATTTCTGTTGGAAGAAATGTTTTTTTAAACTCTCCCTCTTTTGTGATTATAAATTCATGTGTTGTAAATAAATAATGTTTTGAGGGCATGAGGTAATATCCCAAACCAGCCCGTTGATGATAACTAGCCATGAAAAGGAAGGTATTATGAGGCCCAGGCTATCTCATGCTTCCTCGTTTCTAAAACTCTTCAAAAACCAAAGACATTTTTACTATTTCTTCAAAAAAATGTTTTAAAAGGAAAAGGACAATGAAAAATCCATATCCCCATTTGTTTTTCTGATCAATTTACCCTGTGTTCCAGGTATGATCTTGCAACTTGCGAGGGAGTTAGTGCGGTCCAGCCCAATGATGTAGACACTGACAGTAGGATTCTGACGATTCAAGTGATGACCCCGCTGAAATCCGAAGAAATTGGAAGCAGTATGAACAATTCAAACCCCTTACAACCGAAGATACTGTTACTGTCAATTTGAAAGGTACTCAAGATCCAAAAGAAGTGAAGATTGGAGCCAACCCTCCCAAAGAGAAAGCCATATGTCTAGTTGCTCTTCTCAAGGATTATCAAGATGTCTTCGCATGGTCTTATTCTGATATGCTAGGATTAGACTATCGGATTGTTGAGCACAGTTTGCCTACCAACCCCGACATACCTCCTAAAAAGCAAAGGTTACGAAGGACCAAACCCAAGCTGTCAAAAAAGATCGAAGAAGAAGTGATGAAGCTGTTGAAAGTAAGGTTCATTGAGGTTTCGCAATACCCTGATTGGGTAGTAAACATTGTACCAGTAAAGAAGAAAGACAGTCGAATTCGAGTTTGTGTTGATTATCGTGACTTGAATAAGGCCAGTCTAGAGGACGACTTTCCGCTCCCCCACATAAATGTCCTTATGGATAGCATTGCCGGATTTGAATTATTTTCTTTCATAGATGGATTCTCTGGGTACAACCAGATAAGGATGAATAAGGTAAACAAGGAGAAGACAGCATTCATCACTTTGTGGGGGACCTTTCACTACATAGTTATGCCTTTTGGTTTGAAGAATGCCGGCGCAACATATTAACGTGCTATGGTCACTCTCTTTCATAACCTAATGCACAAAGAAATTGAAGTCTATGTTGATGACATGATCGCCAAGACTAGATACGGAGAAGACCACATTGAAGCCTTGAAGAAGCTATTTAGCCGGTTGTGCGAGTTCAAATTATGCCTGAACCCTGCAAAATGCATGTTTGGGGCGACCTCTGGTAAGTTACTTGGGTTCATCGTGAATAGCAAGGGGATTGAGGTCGACCCCTCAAAAGTCAAAGAAATATGTGAACTACAACCCCCGTCCACAATGAGGGAGGTCAGAAGCCTTTTAGGAAGGTTAAATTATATTGCTCGGTTCATCTCCCAACTCTTTGAGACTACACGGCCTTTCTTCAAACTTCTCAAAAAGGATGCCCAGATTAATTGGGATGAGGATTGTTGAGAAGCTTTTGAAAAGCTAAAGCAGTATTTGATGAATCCCCCAGTATTAGTTTCACCAGTCCTAAGGCATCCTCTGACTCTTTATTTAACGATTCACAGCGAATCGTCAGGAGCCCTGTTGGCCCAAGCCACCCCAATGATGGAAAAGAACGAGACATCTATTATCTAAGAAAGAAATTCACCGTTTTGGAACAGAATTATTCCGAATTAGAAAAAACATACGTTGCATAGGTATGGGTGCTGCATAGGCTCCGACAATATACTTTGCACCACTAGACGTTCCTTGTAACTGAAAACGACCATATTCGGTATTTGCTTAACCGACCGACATTAGTGGGAAAATTAGCCAAATGGCAAATTCTAATTTTAGAATTTGACATCTAAACATTATCACAAAAATCGGTGAAGGGTTGGGTGATCGCTGATATGCTAGCTGAATGTCCTGGGGAAACACATGAAGATGATCTCTCAGATGACCATATTTTATCAACAGAGGAATACACATGGACCATGTTTTTCGATAGAGCAGTAAACATGTCTAGTTTTGACACTGGGGCAGTCTTGATATCTCTAGATGGGCAGCATTATCCGATAACCGCGAAACTAGTGTTTCTTTGTACCAACAACATTGCCGAGTATGAAGCATGTATTTTTGATCTACATGCAGCAATTGATATGAAAATAGCCAATCTAAAAGTGTTCAGCGATTCTGCCTTAATTATACTCCAAACTGTGAGTGAATGGAAAATTAACATACTAAACTAGTACCCTATCATGACTATCTGGAAGAATTGGTTTCAGAATTCAATGGGATCTCATTTGAATACTTATCTAGATCTCATAACCAATTCACCGATGTGCTAGCTACACTATCATCCATGTTACAGGTTACCAATGGTTTGGAAATAGAACCTCTGAAGATTGAAGTCCTGACCAAACCGGCCCATTGCATGACCGTGACCGAGGAACCCGATGGTAAACCGTGGTATTACGATATCATGAATTACATCAAGGTGCAGCGATTCTCCGAAGGGATTAGCTTTGCAGATAAAAGATACATAATGAAGATGGCAACGAAGTTCTTCGTTGATGGTAAGAACTTGTACAAGAGGTCCTATGACTCTATTTTGCTAAGATGTGTGGATGCGATCGAAGCAACACGAATCATGCAGGAATTGCATGAAGGAGTGTATGGTCCACATATGAATAGACATATGTTGGCTAGAAAAATAACAAGATCGGGTTATTACTGGCTTTCCTTAAAAGGTGATTGCATCCGACACGTTCGAAATTGTTACCGTTGTCAAATCCATGAAAACAAGATAAATGCCCCACCAATTCAATTACACCAATTGTCAGAGTTTTGGCCATTTTCAATGTGGGGCATCGATGTAATCGGCCCAATTAATCCGAAAGCATCAAATGAACATCGCTTCTTCTTGGTCGTAATTGATTACTTTTCCAAGTAGATCGAGACCATATCATATACCAATGTCACTGCACGGAATGTGATGAAATTCATCAAACGAGATATAATGGCCCGTTATGACGTCCTTGAAGCCATCGTCACAGATAATGGGACAAATATAAATAACAAGTTTGTTGATGATTTACTTAGTGAATTCAAAATTCGTCATTTGAATTCATCTCCTTATCGCCCCTAAATGAATGGAGCTGTCGAGATTGCCAACAAAAACATCAAGAAGATCTTAGCCAAAATTGCTGAGAACTACCGAAATTGGCATGAAAGATTGCCTTTTGCATTAATGACATATCGAACGTCAATTCGGACATCTACCGAGGCAACCCCTTTTTCCTTGGTATATGGCATGGAAGCAGTCCTGCCTGTTGAGATAGAAATCCCTTCACTATGGGTATTGTCTCAAGTAAAACTGTTTGATGCAGAATGGAAGCAGCAAAGACTAGAGCAGCTCAATATGATCGATGAAAAGCAGTTGAAGGCTCTTTGTCACGAGCAATGCTATCAACAAAAGGTAGCCAAATCATTCAACCGAAAGGTATGCCCAAGACACTTCGAAATAGGTGATCTTGTCCTGAGAAAAGTATTACCACTACCCCCCGAACTCGGAGGTAAGTTCGCTCCAAACTACAAAGGTCCCTATGTCATGAAAAAGATACTCCCTGGAGAGGCTCTGATTTTGACTGAGATGGATGGACGCAAATTCTCCAACCCGGTCAACTCTGATGTTGTGAAGAAGTACTATCCTTGAAATGATTTCTATGCTCCTATTAATAACAAGGGAATTGGTAAAAAAGTTGTTGATAAGAACACTCATAGTGGCAAGTTTAACCGGAAAGGATTTCGCACATGACAAAATTGAATCAAGACTGATCCTGGCAACCTCGGAAGTATCGATGGTAATCGTGCCTACATCCATTGAAGGCTTTCAAAGTAGTGATTAGCTTTGCTGCGAAGTTTCCTATGCAAGCGATGCGTATGCCTTGTGCAGTCAGGAATTGCGGGATTTATGAGAAACACCTCAATATGCTAGGATCACGTTGACGCGGCATGCACTAACTGTAGGATCATCCATTCGGAAGCACCCCGAATTGTAGAGGATTTCATTCGAGTTTCGTGCCCAGCCATGAGAGGAGAAAAGTCTCTGCTAGCTTTGAAGACAAAATGAAAAAAGGGTAATTTGTATCGTTCTCAATTTACCCTCAATCATATCATTTCTAACATAAGCTCATGTTTTGTCAGAAAGGAATTATCGACATCTGAAAAAACTCAATAAGTTGTCAAATGAAGGGAATCAGGAAGGGTAATGTTGTATCATTCCCAATTTCTATCCTCTAAAGAGCCGTTCATTAACACGACCTTTCTTATTACCTTACAGGTTTGCATCACTATTATAGCATAGGTAAGTATCCCTTTCCCTATAAACTTTTCTCATAGGAGTACACAGAAATAAAGAAGGAGAAAATATGTTAAAACAAGTAAATGCTTAACCTTCCTTCAAGTGCATCGCATATCTTTTGAAAAAAATTTTACATGGTAATTTTACCTGTTTAATTCACCAATTTCCTGTGAAAATCTTGACAATTCGACGAACGATGTCAGACTACTCCGATATATTGAACGAGAGGTGTTAGGAAGATGAAAGGTAGTCCTTAGTCTATACACATTCTCACGTACTAAACCCTTGCAAGATGAGCGAAAATGTTACATTTCTATAAGGTAAAGGGATTTCTCGCATAAAGAACGGTAGCTAAAGTGACAAGAGGCAGTTCATTTTTCTACCCCATACACTACCATTGATCTTTTGCTTGACCATTTTTGAACCCATACACTCGGAGATTCCCTTTAAATTACCCTATCAAAAACAACCCCACATTGGGGCAACTTGAGATAAATCAGCATCACAAGAAGGATTCAAACTTCGAGAAAACAAGGAAAACATCCCTTCCCTTCAATCACTACCCTTGTGACTTCGACCTCGTCGCCTTCACGGAGTCGGCGGCCCTCGACAAGGTCCTCCAAGACAAGCACACCATCGACGGCCGGACGGTCGAAGTCAAGAGGGTTTTGTCAAAAAAGAAGCAGCAAACAAATTAGAACCTGTCTAAAATACCAACATGTCATTGATAATAGTGACATTCTTACCTAGGAACTGAACAAGACAAGAAGGATGAGGAGGTTGTAATATCTAAAATTTTTTATGATCATCAGCTGCAACAGCTCGCACAAGATGAAAAAAAACAGATGAATAGAAATTTTCTTGCTCTCACTGGCATTAATCTTTGAGTGTTATTTTTATAGATGAACTCTCACAATGATTTCAGTGCCCTAGAATGATGAAAAGCAATTCTTCTTCTATCCCACACACTTATATCCCTTGTTAGCCCAATTGAGCCGGCGACTTCGTTTCGTACGAACCCAGTTGGTGATCAGCCCCCACACCGGGGTAAAGCAAAAGTCATCACAGTTTAAGCATCACGGTCCAAAGTTTCAAATGAAGATGAAGACTCCAAGAACCTTCCTAACACATAAGGGGGGGAAGGCCAACGCCCATGAATAAAAAAAACAAAGAAAAAGAAAAGGAGAAGAAGAAAAATGATGAAAAAGATGAAGAGAAAGGAATTCTTAATTTCTAGGTAACTACTGTGAAACACAATGAGGTTTAAGTCGAGGAGATCTCTGGACGTGATGAAGGTGCTCTCAAATACCTCAAAGTTGTTAAGTGACGACCCCAAAGGGTCTAAACCCAAGTTCTTCTCTAATACAAATCCCTATTTTAAGAACTCTGTTTTGACAAAGATCTGTCATGATAGATGAAGACAAACCTATTCTTGAGAAAATAATTGGGACAGAAACCGAATGGTATCCAAGAAAATGCTTGACACAAAAGCTCTTGAAGAAAAAGCTGTTCTGAAAGTCAAGGCACGGAATTACCTAGGAAATTTTCCAAAAGGATCTTGACGGTGGAGAAAAGACTAGTGACAATGCCAAGATGATCACCAATTCTCACCCTTACACACATTTTGAGCTCAACAATCATTTCGTTCCCCAACCTGTAAACCAAACCCACATTACATCCCTCGCAAAGCCTCTTCTGACTAGGACACTTGGATTAATGTGGAATTTCACATGTTTATAAATAATGCTCGAGGAAGTGTGAGCAAGACTACTTCTATCTCGTTTTGCAAGGCTCTTGACTTGTAAACATGGAGATGATTGCATAATGTTTTCTTTTATGTCCTTGACTTAGATAGTCACCTTTTGTTAAGCCATTGACCAAGCCAATATTACGACCCTGAAAAAGACCTCTCAGATTGGCAGCGTCATACCGCTTGTGAGAAAACTCAAACCCTTGTTGATGTGATAACGGTCAGATTGAGTGTTCTCAATGTTCCCACCTCAATGGATGGGACAAACAACCCTTTTAATGAGAGCAACTGGAAAGTCCTTTCTGACTGAAGGCCTCTTGTTCAGCATCTCGAGAAGTCCACCTTGGAAGTGAAAATTATGTTGATTGATCCTCAATGGATGTTTGGTGACGCAAACATGGCAGAATCACCTTACATAAATACACATTCTGGAATAGCCTAGCTTATCTATCCATGATGAAGACATGCATGTTTGTGCTAATCGTCTTTAACAGTTCAGAGCTTTAATCCCCAGAGATAGGACCCGAAAATTCAAACGCTGGAGAAGTCCTCATTATCATCCTAAGAGAAATGCCCGTCGGTTATTCAGTAGATGATGCATCAAAACACCGGGTAAAAAACCCTAGGTATTTCATCAGATTTCTTTTCAAGCTACCCGGAAGGTAAACCAGGTGTTCCTTTGAAAAAAAATGCATCTTGACTTGCGGTCAAGATATTTTATATGATATTCTAGAACAACCTCGGTTGTCTATTTCTTTGATGAATGGCATATGTATGTACAGGAATGTACCCAGGTAAGTACATTCTACCCTTACCCGATTCCATGATTATGAATTCTTTTCAAACTACCCAGAAGGCAAACCGAGTGTTCCTTTGAAAAAGAAATGCATCTTGACTTACAGTCAAGATATTTCATATGATATTCTAGAATAGCCTTAATTATCTATTTCCATGATGAATACGTATGTCTTTGCACAAAAACTTACTTGTCTAACAAGAGACATGCCCTTAAGAGGCCAGAACATGCCCAGGTAAGTATACTCTACTCATGCCTGGTTCCAAAAATCCTTCTACCTACGATTGTTATGGTATTCTTTGAACATTGGATTGACCCATTTGTTCACCAACTGAGCATTGGGTTGACCCCTCTATTCATCATGTACCTATGATTGTTATGGTACCCCTCTTGAGCATGGAATTAACCCCATATGTTCACATCAAGTCTTTTCAAGTACCCCTTTATAAAAT
Source organism: Syzygium aromaticum (assembly GCA_024500025.1). NCBI lineage: Eukaryota > Viridiplantae > Streptophyta > Magnoliopsida > Myrtales > Myrtaceae > Syzygium > Syzygium aromaticum. Next base: position 24,727,645 of record CM044889.1, on the reverse strand, counting down.
GCAGGTACTTTGTTAAAACAAAACCAAGTCTAGGCGACCGAAGATAAGTTCGAGTCCTAGACAAACGAAATCCAGCTGGCGATCAAAGATAAGTTCGGGTCCTGTGCAAGCAATTTTTCCCCAGTCTAGGCGACCGAAGATAGGTTCAGGTCCTAGACAAACGAAATCCAGCCGGCGACCGAAGATAAGTTCGAGTCATGTGCAAGCGATTTCTCTTTAGTCACGGCAACCGAAGAAAGGTTTAACCCCGCGACAAACGAAATCTAGCCAAGACGACTGAAGATAAGTTCGAGTCCTAGGCAAACGATTTTTCCTAGTCAAGATGACAGAAGAAAGGTTCGGATTCTAGACAAACAATTTCCCTCGTCAAGGTAATCGAAGATAGGTTCGAGTCATAGATGAAGGGAATTCAGTCGAGGCGACCGAAGACAGGTTCGAGTCCTCAACACACGATACCAACTATCTAGAATTACTCTACCCTTCGGCAAGGTAAGTAGCCCCAAGTATGTTTTTATTTGCTTTAGTACGCATCATCTTATTGCATAAAAAAAATATGACTCATAGTCTCACAAAAATAGCGTTCATTGAGCATGCATAAGCCAAAATTGGGTGTCATTTTATCTTTGAACGTAATCTCTGCGAGCTCAATCTCTATGAGATCACCTTCAAAGACGAGCAGCTATTGATACCTATTTTTAATTTGCCCAAAATCAATTGTACAAAATTTATGAATTAATTTCCTTTAATTCCTAAAACAAAAAATATTTCTATTAAATGCATTGCATATAGAAATTAGGCATATTTGTATTAATATGGTCTATTAAAATGTTAATTTTAAAAAAAATTTAAAAAAAAATTTCCGAATTGCAACCCGGCCCATTTCTTTTTTCTTTTTTTCTTTTTCCCTCGTGCGCGGGCCCAACCCGCTTTCTTTTCTTTTCTTTTCTTTTCTTTCTCTGCCCCCCGCGGGCCCAGGCTTAGCCTGCTCCTTTCTTCTTCCCCTCCGTGTGGGCTAGGCCTGGCCCGGCCCAGCCCTTTCCTTCCTTCTTCCCCCTCTCCCCCCGCACCTGTCCTTTTCCTTCCCCTATTCGCCCCTGCTCCGGCTGTAGAGCGGCGAGTGGCCGAGCGTGGCCGCTCTATCCCCATCAAGCCAGAAATGGCCAGGGAAGCACGCCACCGAGACTGGCCTTAATGGCCCGTCCGCCTAGGATTCCCGAGCCTCATCCATACATTTTTCTTCCTTTGCTTCCCCCGTCACAGAACTACCCCCCCCTGCACTGGCCTAATGGCCACGAAAGTTGCGGCCAGAGTAGGCTGGTGCAGGCCATCGTCACGTAGACGCAACGGAGCAGGGGGGGCCCGTCATCGCCAGCTATAAAAATCAAAGAGGGAGACGGAGAGGGGGTCGGCCGGAGAGAGAAAAACAAAAAGCGAAAGAGAAACAAAGGGAGAGAACAGAGAGAGAATAGAAAGAGAGAGAAAGTGAACCGAGGCCATACCGGAGCTAAAGGAGGACCAGCAGTGTTGCCATCACTCGCGAAGCAACCTAAAAGCCAACCAAACGCGCCGTTGCCAGGTGAGCTTCCCCAGCCCCCTGACTTGCCCTGTTTTTTGGCATGGTCGGGCCGGGACTAGCGCCGGCCATGTCGCATGATTCCCGGCCCATACCATCACCGATCCCGGCTCCCACTTTCCGTCGAGACCGAGTTGTGCCCATCAAAACCGACCAGGCCGCCGGGGGAGGTCAAAATCCCTTGACTTTCCCCGCGCGTGCCTGGTGTTCGATAAAATGCCTCAAAAAGGCCGCTTTTGATTTGGTCGCCGACTGGTGAGCCAGCAACTGGATGGCGACCTAGGCAATCGGTGATATTGGTGATGGCCCTAAGGGCCGATTTGGGGTCAGCGCTAGTCTGAGTTGGCCGGTGAACGGCCAATTTTGGCTCCGCCGGCATTCTTCCCTTCATGAGTCTATGAGTTCGGGTCAGACCAACCCGGATTAGCCGACCCGACCCGGGTCAGTGCTTGGGTCGGATCTATTAACCCGGGTCGGTTCCGACCAACCTAAATCAGCTGACCTGACCCAGGTCAACGACTGGGTTAGGTCCGTTGACTCGAATTGGTTCCGACCAACCCGGATCAGTTGACCCGACCCAGGTCAACGCCTGCATCGAGTCCATTGACCCGGGTTGGATCCGACCGACCCGAATCCATTAACCCGATCCATTTTAATATTATATTATTTTATTTTATTTTATTTTATTTTATTAAAAAAATTTTAAAATTGTTTTAAAATTTATATTCTTTCTCTTCCGTATTTATTTATTTTTAAAAAAAAATTTAAAAAAAAGTTATTATTAAGTGGTATGTTTAGGTGTTTTAATATATTGTTGTATTACTATGCATGTTGGTTTAATTGCACAAATCACCATGTTTTATTTAGATAAGCCTATAGGATCATGTACTGTTTTATTATTATTGTCATGAATGTTTTTTTTTTTTAATTTAGACTTTAATTGCATGATTTGTTGCGTTTTAAATGTCGGTTGCCTTAGTTAGGGCTAAAACCTTAGGCTGCATATCTACTTTAACTACTAATCGTTTTTTATTGTGCATTTGCTTGATTACCTCACATGTTAGGAGAAAGGTCATAAAATCGATCCAAATTGCTTGACAAATATTTTTAAAAATGCACAAGGTAAAAAGGTACCGAAAGAACATTAGTTGTACAACTAATGTAACAAAGTCCCCGAATTCAATTAATTTCTAGTTCGTAGGAATAGGGTGATCCTCCCATCATCCTATTTGGGTTTCTAATTGACCAACCCCAAATTGATTAGTGGCGACTCTTTGATGTAAACCACTTACATATTAAACACTTAAACCCCAAGTCGCAATATGATATGAGCTTATAAGAGCCCCCGAGTTAAGTCCCAAACCTAGACTTAGCACGTATCAAACATAACTTCCCCTTTTTTCGTACCCAATAAAAAAAATCGAGAGGTCGATCGCGACAATGTGTAATGCTATCATTTATGATTTCATGACCAGTATTATCTCCTTAATTTCCTCTTTGCTCAATCTTTCCAATTCGGCCTTTCTTGGTTATATTGCCTCACGCATGAACGGCCCATTTTTGGCCGAGCGAGTGTCAATTCCTTCCATATTGCTATGCACAAATCCCACAATGTTATGCGAAAGACAATTTGTGAGATCTGATGGGAATGAGCTTTCCAATGTGGGAAATCTTTGCCAAAGTTGACGAGAATATTTCATGGAAATTATTTGGTTAAAATCACGAAAAACCTTGGTACATTTTCTATGATAAATTTACTCCAAATTATTTTTTTGATCACCAAAAATCTCAAATTGATATACCTGTGACAAATTTACCCTCCGTTAGTTTCCATTAAATTGGATTTATATCACGAAAACCTATAAACTGGTATACCTATAATAAACGGAGAGTAAAACGCGAAATTGATATACCCATTAACTATTACGTGTCATTTAACTCAGCAATTTGATAGTAAAATTTAACAAAAACTAATAGAGAGTAAATTTGTCACATGTGTATCAATTTGAGGGTTTTGGTGGTCAAAAAAATACTTCGAGGTAAATTTGTCATAGGTGTACCGGTTTGAGATTTTTCGTGGTATTAACCCAAATTATTTCTCTCCAACTCCCTTTCTTTTATTTTTCTTAAATTCATTCCCCTCAGCAGAAATCCTACTGTGGCCGAATCTCTCAACGGCCAAATATGCAATGCATGAATGGGCTCTCCGTGTGCAAATATTAAAATCGGTGGCCGAATTTCACAAAGGCCTTGCTCACATGGGGCAAGGTCCATGATAAAACATATTGGAACAGCTTGAACGTAATTTATGTGGACACACGATAATATTTTGTTTAGGAGTCGGGATTGACTCCCATTTTTTCCCATGCAACGAGTGACTAATCGAGGTCACCAAAATTTAGGTGTCAACCATTATAAGAGGAATAAACAAAATTGGAAAACAATAAGAAAAGTTAATAAATAGAAGAATAAATAAAAGTTGGTAAATAACTCACATAAGAGTTCTTCTCCTCAAATCAGACCGTAATTTACTCCAATGTGAATTTTTTTTGTGGGTAAAGTACTCCAATGTGAAGTTTGTATTCATTCAGATAAAAATTTATATATTCAAATAATAGTTAATAGATGTAAGTCCTTGGTAATAAAGACAATAAAAGATAGTTTAAAAAAAGTTGCAATAAAAAATATTGATAATTTCAAAAAAAGTGTTTGTAAATTATCATAAGTTACCGAAAAATTACGTGACGGGGGGATTTTTTCTATCAATATCTTTCTGACACTCATCAAATTCTTTGAAAATCTATCCACTCGAAAAAATAATCCTTTTTTTTTTCACACGGAACTGTAGATTTCTCTAGATAAAATGTGTCTTAGTCTGTCATACGAGATACGATGTTGAGAATAGTAGGGACAACAATCTTCATCCTCAACACAAGTACACGCGCCATACGTGCAATAATGTCATACACGGCTAGCACATTAAGGTGGGCATGTCGCAGCCTCCCACTCAATACCAAAATATCGACACGATCATGGAAAAAGTGAAAGGACACTTAGAGCATACACAATCAGTATAAAGAAATCGTTACACAAACGACCTCATTCAACCTTCACCCAGGTTTTGATTATCACTCTCTCACTAACCATGAATCAAAATTAAATAAAGACGCTTTTGAAAAATTTTCTTTTTACTTACAAGCCCACTAACATTGTGTACAACGCCGAACTACCTCAACAACTAGTTCAATGTGTAAAGAGCAAGAGGTTGCTGTTTTGGCTTGAACTTAGAGGCTGTTTGTTTTGTGAAAAATATTTTCTGAGAAAACATTTTTCTCATTTTTCAGCATTTGGTTTGCTTAGAAAAATAAATCAACGGTCTAGTTGACGGAAAATGTTTCCTTACCATGGCTTAAAATTAGGAAAATGATTTCCTCTTTGAAAAAAACGGAAAACGTTTTTCGAAGTACGACTAGCTATTGGCGCTTAGACCCAAAGCTCTACGCTTGGGAACAAAAACCCCAACATTGGTTCTCGAGTCCCAACATTTAAGACTAGGTCTCGACGGCCGGGCTCGAGACCTGGGTGTCTAGGGTCTGAGCCCCTGGCGCTCACTCATGAGTCCGTCAAGGCTAAGCTCGAACCCCAAGTGCCTGTACCTAATGCTCCGGCACCCAAACTCAAGTCCATGAAGGCCATACTTAGGTCCCCAATGCTCGAGCTCTAGTCTTGACCCTCTTGCCCAAGTCCATAAAGGCCGTGTGCAAGTCCTTTGCGCTCAGGTTTAGGTCCTTAATTAATGAAACGTTTGTTCTTATAAAAAATTTTATTTAAAAAATTAGAATTTTTATTTATTTTTTTAAAAGATCAATTTTATTTTTTTTGAAAAATCAAATTATTTATTCTTTTCTTTTCTTCCTTTTTCTTTTTCTTCTTCCTCGACCAGTCATTGGTCATGGCAATGGCTAGCGAGCTCGAGGTCGGCCTCTTGCAGTGAGCCTTGAGCTCGCTGAAGTGATATTTGGAGCCACTGTTGGCCGATCCAAAGGATAATTAAGGGTCAATTTGCCACTGTCACAGTAGTAGATCGCAGGTGATTCTGCTGGACCACGAAACGACATGACAAATGATCCTGAACCTATACCAAATGATCGTACCCCTCAGATCAAGTGATTGACCTTCGCGATTTTAATGACAATCGAGATCGTCACGTACCGAACAAACTTTCACATGACTCGATTCAGTATCAGTCATGAGTCGATTTTGTGAATTTCCCCAACAAGCCGCCCGTTAATTTGAGAAACGCTCGAGTTGCGTTTAATAAAATTTAATTATTGAATTTAGCCCAATTTGGACATCGAAAAATTAGGAAGTCATGACGGAACATTACGACGACGTTGCAGGGGACACGTGCGATTTTTCGATGCACTCAAATCCTTCAGAAAAATTCAATTTGGGCAAAAAACGGAGAAAGTGACCAAAATACCCCTAAGGATTATTAAAGGGTAAGCTTTAAGGGTAAATGGCATGTTGGCAATTTTGCCCTAAAATTTTGATTGGACAATTTTACCCTTGGATTTTTGTGAAATTACAAGAATACCCTTGGATATTTTTGGGCAAGATTCAATCTCGGCCATCGGTTTCAAGATAAGATCAAATCTGGACTGTCGGATTAAAAATGTGAGACAAGGGCATTTTGGTCATTTCCACATTCGGTCAAAAGTCACTATTTAAGTCTATGATTCATGCTCTCTCTCTCTCTCCATTCTTCTCTCCCCTCTCCACCATGAAGACCCCCCACTGTGAGTTCCCTTGGCCATTCCTCCCCCACGCCGACACCACCGCTTGCCGCCACTTGCTACAGCCCGGACCGCCGCCTTGCCGCCGCCATACCGCCCTCAAGCCGCCACCACCACTAGCCTCTCTCTCTCTCTCTCTCTCTCTCTCACCGTGAGGCCGTGGCTCATGGCCAAGGAGAGCTGGACCGCTGCCGCAAGCCGATCGCCATCGCCGAGCCTCGCCACCATCCCTACCGTTCCCGATTGAGTGTCACCGCTTTCCGTTCTAGCTGATTCAGTCTAGAACTCGGTAAGTCGCGCTCTAAACCCGATTTAGGACATTGGGTATCAAAGGATAATTATTTTTGGGGCGAATTCTGGTTTATGCGGGGTGAAATTGTGTGATTAAGATTGGAATATTATGGCGGGCCTTAGGAATTAACTTCGGAAATTTTGGTTGAAATTTAAAGTGTGATAATGGGCTGTGATGGAATTTTCATAGGGCCGTGATGGGTCGATCAGGATGCAAGTCGGATTTTTAGAATCGGCAATTAATTGTGAGAAAATGTCATGAAGAGCCGGAACTGTAATTTCGTATTTTGGAGTGCGGAAATTACTGTTCACTGGCTGTGATGTGTTGTGTGATGTGCTGTGATTGGTTGTTTGATGCGTGGATGGTATCGTTAGGTCTGTCTTTGAATTTTATGAAAGTCCCGTGAATGGCTGAAATTGATTTGAAAACGTTTGAGTGTGGAAAAATGCGAAATTGTGCGTGAATGCACGTTTGGGTGTGATTGTGTGGTTGTGGGTGCAAATGTGTGCACGGAAATTCATGTGGAGGTGTATAAGTGTGAGAATGAGATCGGGCTGAGTATCATAAACTCGGGCAGCGATCTCGTAGGTCTGTTACATTTGGCACAGGCTGAGACTTGAAAAAGCAAGAATGAGAATCCGTCCAAGGCACGATCGGCTCGGGTGAGACTGGGATTGGACCGAGACATTATAAGCTCGGGTTCCGATCATGTAGGCCTGTCGCATTTGGTGCGGGCTGAGTATTGGGGTCGGGCCTGAGGTGAGTGATACTCAGGTCGCAATCGGGGCTTAAGGCGTGTACGGGTACGCAGGTCAAAGGGGGTGTGATGAATGGTCGCGGTGTGCCTGAGGCATGTATTTCAACGCGGGCCACTGGCGAGGAATGTGAAAGAGGAAATGAGAACAGAAGAAGTACATGACATGGAAAATTGCATATGCTTGAAATCGTGTGTGAAATGCCTACTCTGTAATGATTTGGCACGTGTGATTGTGTTTTGTAATTGTCTGGAGGTACGTGATAGCCTAGGTTGGGTTTAGGAGTGTGCTTGCTAAGATGTAATCTCATGGTTGTATCAACCAACAATTTTCAGAACCCCGACCTGTGATATGAACCCTCTACCACCACTACCAGTACTTTTTGGTTTATCAGTACACACGGAGTACGAAGAGGCAGAGTTTCCGATGGGCGACGGAATGACTTGGATCAGACATACTACGACCATATATGTAGAGGTAGGATTGCCGTTGTGGGAGACCAACGTATACACGGCCTGGTACTTTAGGGATGCTGATGAGGATGAGTTTGGTCCTATCAGAGATTTTGATGTCCCGTATGATCTAGTTGGAGATTGGGACTCGGCCGCCATGCCCCCGATTGATGGAGAGTTGACCAGCGCCGAGGTTAGCTTGGCTCAGTTTGGTCTGCACCCAGCAATCGCAGCACAGGGATCTTCCAAAGCCGAACACGAACTCGAACCCGAAGCATCGCAAGCCGAAGCTGAGCCAATAGATATAGATTTAGAACCAATCCCTGAGGAGGTACCAGGAGAGGTGGAATCCGAGGTCAAACCCGAGAACAATCCTGTTGAATCCGAAAAGCATGTAGGGGAACTGGAGTACATACTCCCATTTGAGCAGTGCATGGATCCCAACTTTGAGCTTGAGTTTCATTTATGGGATGTTTTAGCGGAGAACGGTCAGGATGAGGTTCCGGCAGAATCAGGTGATATCAATCACCCAATTGTGATTGAAGTGGAGCCGGAGTTCTCGGAGGAGCAAACGATGCAAGAGAGTTCAGAATCGGAGAACGAGGAGTCAGACTCAAAATGGACGCCGAGTAAGGGCGTAGAGGTTAGGGTGTCTGTTGGAAAGCTATGCTTTTGTGAGGACCATTTTTTAGGACGAATGCCAGGTCTTCGATCCCGTTTGATTTTGATGGTCTTAGGAAGAAGTGCACTCGTATATTAAGTTTGTAAAATTGTGATTATGGTAGTACAAGTTTGATGAAAAATGAAAATGTATATTCTCCTAATTCTCCCCAGTTTTAATTGTCAGGGTGTTTTATGGTTTCCATTGCGATATTAAACCTATGATGTTTGTTGAGGTAGGCGATAACCTGGGACATCGCACTCTTCGATCAAAAGCGGGATGTCGCAGGCTCAACGGGGGTTTGGGGCGTGACAGAGGTTGGCAGCCCAAGGACTGCCAAGGTGTAGGCCGGCAAGCTCAAGGCTTAGCCAATCTAGGCAAGCTCGAGCTCTGCTGAGGTCGGTGAGGTCGCGGCTTGCCAAATCAAGGTGAGCCCCTCGAGCTCTATCGGGGCCAGCGAGCCTGGGCTTAACCGAGGCCGGCTAGCTCAAGCTTGTCTGTGGCCATTGCTTGGCGAGCCTCACGCTTGCGAGTGGCCATTGCCGGCATTTCGCAACGAAGGAAGGAGGAAAAAGAAAAGAAAGAAAAGAAAAAAGAAAAAAAAAAGAGAAAAAAATATTTAAAAAATAAAAATTCAATTTTTTTTCAAAAAAGAAAAGAAAAAATATAAAAGTGAAATAAAAAATAATTAAAAATTAGAATTTTTTTAAAATAAAAATATATTAAAAAATTCGATTTGTTTTTTGCCTGAAATAAAGTCAAGAGGTTAAAATCATTTTCTAATGAAATCCATACATCAGAAAATGATTTTCATCGTGTATCACCAAAAAAGAAAAGGAAAACTAAGCGTATTCTGAAAAATAATTTTCCGGAAAACTTTTTCCCTTATTATTATGCTTTTCACGAAACAAAACCACCCTTAATACAAAACCCAAGTGTCTTATCCTCCATTGCTGGAAATTTCAACGCCACAGCGACGCTGGTGAAACTACACTGCTTAAATCCGTAATACCAAACTGAATAGAACCATTGAACTGCGCTACTCAATTGCAAGTGGATATAAAGCTCTCAAAGCCAGTGCACAGAGACCGCCTTGGATGCCCGAGTTCCGCCGAATTCTCATGTATCCGCGCTCACCCCACATCACATCCCACGAGTTTTTGATCAGCCAATAGTCGACACCATCTGCGGTCGTCCCGTATCCGATTATCACGACCGTGTGGTTCAATTCGGTCCCGCAAGGGCCGTCGAAGATGCCCCCAGCGTAGCCCCCGAATCCAGGGCTACTCGCATCGATCGAAGTCGAGACCGGCTGCATAGCCACGGCTTTCAATAGCTCATCTTCGCTCACAGGGACATATTCATAGCCTGATATCCGCGCTCCAGCAATGGAGGCGAGTCGCGCGTTGCAAGTGCCTTCGGTGCCTACGTAAGGGTAAGCGTTTTCATAGCTTATGCCATGGTTTTGGACAATGTATTCGAAGGCAATGTCCATCCAACCGCCGGTGCATCCTTGGTTTCGTCCGACACGGTCAACTAGCTGTTGCTCGGACAAGTCGACTAATACACCAGTGGATATCGCTCTAATCGATTCCACAGCTGCAGTTGCTGAGAAAGCCCAGCAAGATCCTGTACAAGAATTAAAACAAGGAGTGCAACGGTGGTTATGGCCGGTGTATGTATGCAGATGGAATAAATACCGGAACTAGAATACTTGTTTTGTAACATTGGTGTAACTATCTTATTTGTCATTGTTGTGGGAAGTTCTTTCGTGATATGGCTTGGAATCATGTGTTTTTTTTTTTTGGTAAGGACTTGGAATCATGCGTTTGTCTCCCTATTCGCCAAAGTATTGCTTCTTCAATGTTAAAAATGTTTTATTGGGTTTACGTAATACATGTCTGTTGATTGTTTTCACGGGCTATAAAGAAAATTCAGTGCGTTCATATGAAAAAATGTATGCAAACAGAATCACAAGACGAGAAAATAATGTGTCTTTGGACAATAATATAGTATGATTTTGTTACTCTCTTACCGCATGGTCCCTGGGATTTTATGCTGCCAACAAATCCTTGATCAACCCAATTTACGCTATCTGGGACATGAGTCACAATTTGGTACTTGAAAGTAGTAGTCACAGGTGAACTCGAGCTCTTAGGCGGTGCTCGGAAACCGGTGTATCTCGCGACGAACTCGTCGGTTGTCAAATCCGAAAATTGGTTCAGACCCACTTTGTAGCTCTGATTAGCCGCTTTGTCGTTGAAGTCGTCGATGAAGTGCAAATTCTCCAGGAAGATCCCACACCGCTTCACCTTCTCTTGATTATCTGTGTAATTCCGTCCATGGCGGGCCATCCCCTGCTCGAACTCGGCAAATGTGGAATTCGGGGGCGTCTCGGCTAAAGTCCGAGCCCTTGCACATAACGAAACTATCAACATGTAGACCTTAATTTGCCTCTCGAGCTTTAAAGCCAATATCGAATACTGAAGAGTATCAAAGATGGATTGATGGATTGTTTGTGTGCTTTGGAGCAATGTAGATAAACATGAGCCAGCCATGTCAATTTATAGAACCTCACCATCAAATTCATTAATGAGTTTATACCACCAAAAAATCCAAATTGATACACCTATAATAAATTTATCCTGAATTAATTTTTTTATCACCAAACATCTCAAACCGGTATACATGTAACAAATTTACCAAAAACTAATTTTTCTACCACAAAAACCTCAAACTAGTACTATCGTGACAAATTTACCATCTATTAAATTGGATTAATATCACGAAAAAAAATAAATTAATAAACATGTGACAAACGGAGCGGTAAAATCTCAAACTGATATATCTATTAATTATCACGTGTCATCCAACTTAATAATTTAATGGTAAAATTTAACGAAACTAACGAAGGATAAATTTGTCACAAATGTACTAGTTTGAGATTTTTTGGGTAAATTTGTCACAGGTGTACCAATTTGGGGTTTTTCGTATATTAACCCTTGATTAATCATGAAACTTTATTGATGATCCAATCATGTCCATTTCCTTCATTGATTAATTTCGACCTCTTTATTTTCATTCCAAAATTAGTACTACTATTTAGGTGAAAAAGAAAATGTTTCGCACTTGTAAATTGTTTATACATGTCCACTTGAAGTAAAATTGCAGGGTTTTAGATCAACTGGATAGACTCAATTTTCTGGTATGTGTATCTTAAATTGAAAAAGATGGGGTCTAGAGCTATTTTCACCCCCTTATTGGCTCGTGACACCCCATTATCACATTGAATTGAATTAATTATATTATCCATTGTGGGTCTCACTATTGATTTAAGATTATCTGTTATCTTTTTGTTTTTTTTTATTTCAACTTTACTAAAAGAAAAACTTACCCATATCCCTTCCAAACAACTTTTTTTCCACCTGGTTACATTTCAAGGTTTCCTTTATGTTTGTTTTCTTCTTAACTTAATCTCAATTATAATAATCTAAGCAAGCACTAATCATAAATTGGAGTAAAGAAATGTTAGTTTTATTTACAAATGATTTACTTTTATTTTCATAGATTATCCTCATGACCGAGGTTTTTTCGACTTTGACTTTTGGTACAGATTTTTATGAAGATTTACTCAAAAATTATCCTCTTACTTGTGCATAAGTTATTTTTTGAATAATAGTTTTCTAGTACAAATGAAAAGAAATATACACCTCATTAACAAAATAATTTATTTTTTTATCACAAACACAATAATTAGTTAGCTATCTTCCAAATAAACTATTTTTTGGAATAGAGGCACACCAATTTATTTCCAAATGGAGAAAGAAAAGGAAAAAAACCAAAAAGGAAGAAAAGAAAGCAAGCATTAGTCTTAAATCAAGAGCAGGCCCCGCATTTAACCCTTTTTTTTTGGTTGAATTTAACCTTAATAAATATTTTTTGAGAGGACGATGGGTAGTTTTTTTTTTTTTTTTTGGTAAGGAGAGGATGGGTAGTTTCATCTCTAGTTAAATGGAAACAAAAGAAAAAGAAGAAAAAAAATGTAAAAAATAATCTTGTATTAGTAATGAGATCTACAAAGGATAATGTAGTTAATTCAATGTGATAGAGGGGTGTTAGGAGCATATAAAGGGGTGGAAATAACGCAAGCCATTTTAACCATACGATTAAATGGATCTATCGAGAGAATTCGTTATTGGCTTGTATTACTCAAGGCATAATGCAAAAATGCATGTAAGGTATTACTCAACTAAGAAGGAAAGCAGAAAATCTATCCAATCTTCCCTAACATATTATTTAAGAGATACACCAAATATTATGCTGACTAAATAACAAGAAATTAAATCTTGCTAATTATTTAGAAGAGATATGCCAGTTGTTATGCTAACTTAAAAATAGGAAGTAAATATTCTTTATATTCCTTCTCAAGTTGGTGCATGGTGGTCACGAATGTCCAACTTGCTAATGAGAAATGTAAACTTGCTTGACCCAACACCTTGTAGAGATTTCTGCCAATTGAAGTCTAGTGGGCACATGCTCAGCCCTGATGGCCTTTCGGGCTCTATATGTTCCCAAACAAAGTGGCGTTCAATCTCGATGTGGTTTGTTCATTCATGAAATGCTCTCTGACCAAATCCCATTGCCGTGCCTCCTGTCCTCGAAGACAATAATTTATGTGGTAGAAAAACAACTTAATTGTCTATATGATACTATTATACAAATTTTACCTACTTAAATTTTGACTTCACAATAGGTAATCAATATTTCTCATGAAGGGGTAGGAATTGGATAAATATAGTGCCAAAGAGGCTGTCGACCATTTTTCTTGTACTTTTAGGGCAAGCTTGATGTGTCGAATCTTTCGATAAAAAAAACAAATAACGTGTCGAATCTTCTTTCCATGAGTGAAAACATGTCACTAATTTGATACAAATCTGGTGAGATTCTTACTATATGCCCACCCATGTAGTACTACAATAATATATAGATTTTCTATGAATTAAGCAAACTCAATGGCCACTTCAACCTCAAATTTGTTTAAGTAAGTAATTTCATAGAAATCTATGCACACAGTTAAAATACGCCACACCACATGAAACTACAAATGGACAACATCTTAATTTACGATAGACAACCCAACGATAATCTGGATAATTGGGAAAAAAATCAATGAATCTTTTACCTTTTAGATGTGAACTCAAAATAATTGTCAAATATCCCACAAATCTCTCATCTTTTCCTTTGAAACAATTTAAGTTACACTCCAAAAGGGGTTAAAAATATTTGCATTATAGTTTATTCTATGATACTGAAAATGAAGACGCAATTCAACATTTAGACACCCGAGGGATGGACACAATGTAAGAATTTGGATTTTCATCTTGTGAAAGCTCGTCACAAACTAATAATGATAACAATAACAATAATAATAATTGTAATAACAACAACAATAATAATAAAGCTTGACTTGGAAAGGGTAAGACTAAAAAAGACAAGGGAAAAAAAATGAAAACTGTTAATATTCGCTGCACAATCACAAAGAAATAGAAAGTAAAAAACAAGAAAATCAACAAGGTTTTTGTCCTGGTTTATCCTTCAATTAGGGCTATTGTGGCATCTCTAGCACAATCCTGCCTAAGAGTCATTCTAACTTTACGAGTACATAAGAATTCACATGCGGGAGACGCTTCTCTTTAAAGATAGCATTATAACATGAATTATAAGTAAGAAAAGTCTACTACCATAATTGACTACATAAAAATTAAACTTCAAGTTTCTTCTTATTTATAAACACAGGGTGATACAACGGTGAGTTTACATTCGAGGAGACTATATACAAAGACTGCTCCAACCCGAACTATCCACATCTACTCACCTACCACAACAAGCTTCAAAATTTGATCGCCCGAGCACACGACCCTGTCTCAAAAGTGCCAGTTGTGTGTTCCCAAAAATGGTCCATCCCCCAGCTCCTCATCACTAGCCTCATTCGATCCCGCTACTAGCATTGTCATCTGCACCATCCTCCCTTGGATGAGGAAGAGGTCCCACTAGCCACCCTCCAATACGAACATATACAACTACGAACCCCAATAGTATGGGTCCCACTGGGGACCCAATGTCCACAGTTATAATGGAAATACATCTAACAAAAACTATCCTTGGAAGGTCAAGGTCCACAAACTCAGACATATGACTCTCGAAATCAACAGGTGCTCCATAACTAATGGAGGTCAATGGGGGAAGTATTGGCATTGCTACATATCTGTAAAAGTTGGTCACAACAACAGTGAGCTAGGGTCAATAAGTAAAATGTCTGTTAACTTATACCAAACAAGAATAGAATACATATCAACAGGCATAGGTATCACAGTCTTCTAGCTAGACTTACTAATCATAAAAATCATATTTTGTTGTGCTCATGCTAGTAATCATCTCAAGTGTGATACTTTAACTTAGCAATCACAATCAACAGCACGATTCAAACATACACACACAACTTCACTCTTGCTTGGGTATCATTATCTCGCTCCAAGTCATATGCCCCAGTGCACTCGCCAAACATGCAAGGAGGAAAACTCCCGTCTGGCGAGATTTGGTGCGCACTCCAATCCGCCGCGGTGTATGTCGGAATTCTCAACGGCCCGCGCAGGCTTCGTGATCTACTAACCACGGCATCCGGATCAAACTCCCGAGACATCTAGGGCATTCTCATCCTAGGCACTGTAGTCCATTGACCGCAACATCCCGCATTCCCTACGGCTCCTCGGGGCATCGTCGATTCACTGACCGACGGCATTTAATAACCCAGCAAGCCCACACAAACTAATCATTTCGTGCAGTACACAGTTCATCAACAACAATCATCCTTTCTCAATATCACATAACTCACAATTTACCACTTTAGTAGGACATATCGTAAGTCGCATTCGCAGTCTCGTTCACTAAAGCACTGCCTTGACTAATCGTCAGCAACACATCCCACGACACGTGGCTAACCACATCAAGGTCTAGCATGACTCATCGGAACGATAAGAGTTTATACATTTCACCTCCAGAAGACATCAAATTGAGATTCCAGCAATTTCATTTGGAAAATAGTAAGTCTTTATAAATTGGTAAAACTCAGCAGCCTTGCACCAATTTTAAAATCAGACTTAAATAAATAGTGAATGAAATTTAAAAATTCTAAATTTTGGATATGTCACCGAAGACACCTTGATAAACATTTTTCATGGGGATTCAAAGTCTAATTATGTCTTTAAATGCCTCGTTTGGGAGCTTAAAGTCAGACTAAAAACTGTTCATTGGGACCAAATCCTTGCCTCTCAAAATGAGTTCATTTCAGTATTCAAATCATCTCTAAAAATTATAAAATTTAAATATGTTGTAGATAAAGACGTCCTCAAGAACTTTTGTGAAGGAAGTTTTTCAGAATCATTCTAGAAAATTTTATAAAAATTCAAAAATGTGGAAAGGTCACTGAAACAGAGCACCTGGGCAGTCAAGCATGGGGTAGAGATTTGGTGTTCGTGCTACCCAAAACAACTCCAAAAATTTTGAAATTAAAATATATTATACTTCCAGATGTTTTGAACAACTTTCATGAAGGAAGTCTTGCAAAATTCTAACCACAGAAATCTCTACAAAATTGGAAAGCAATAAAGGTCTAGTAGAACCGAATCTGGAAATCACAACTTAAGTTAAAGAATAACTCATGACTTGATCTACACGAATTTGGTGTTCAAAAACACCCCATACCAGCAGCTAATTTCCATCAATATCCTAAACCCACGCCAACATGCAACCCATTCCGATCTATTATAGGGAGGCAGAATTTCACTTGCCTTGATGTCGGCTCGCGAGGACGGTTGTCGCAGAAGATGGGGGGTTGCCGAGCTTTTCAGCTCTCTGGTAATGTCCTCCGCTCACGGTTTGCAAGATTCATCGGTGCGAGGGGCTTGATCAGTCGGGCGGAGATGACGAGCAACTCTGGTTTGTCGAGATGAACCGAACGGCAAGGAAGAATGGAGAGGGGTCTGTTGTAGTAAAAGACCGAATAGCTAAACAGAAGTGGAGAGGAAGAAGAAAAAGAAGTTGGCTGAGGGAAGTGCGTTAGTCGGCTGAACCAGCAGAAAAGAAGGGGAAGTCTGCCGAGAGAAAAGTAAAAAAAATCAGAAGATGGGAGAGGGGTCTAGATTTTCCTTTTCTCCTTTTTTGCTTGCTGCACGCCACATGCCCCTCTTGGTGGCTTACCTGGCTTGGTCTCCTTCGCCAGTTGACTGAAGAAGACCAAAAATTGTTGACTGACGAAATGAAATGGGACAGCTGGGCGGGGGGCAAGCAAATGGCGTGGAAAAAAATGGAAAACAAGGTAGAAGAGTGGGCTGATCATGTTGCAAGAAGTCGGTGGAAAAGGAAATGGTGTGCAAGAATTCAACTCGGGTGGATAACGTGACTAAATTTCATAATGTAAACAAAGGTCATGATAAGGTCCGGACGGTTAATTTGTAACACAACATTAATGAATAAAATGATAGATAATTGTAGGATCATCCTACAGTGGTTGACAAAGTGACAGTACGGTGATTTCATAATGACGTCCGCATCTTCCAAAGTTGATGCTTCCGTAGCTCGTCGTCAATTATTTCAATTTCCACGTAACGTTCCGTTACATACGTTCGTTAAACTAGTGAATGGAATTTTGGGATGTCACAGCTATGTCCAGTAGAGGATTCCACTATAATTAGCATATAGTACTTATCCATTACATTTCTCAATTACAAGAGAAATAGTTTGATTTCAGGCAATAGTTTGATTTAAAATAGGAAACCTTTTTTTAGAAAACCTGTTCTAATTAGGAAACCATTTAATTAGGAAATCCTATTCAAAATAGGAAACCTCATTGAACTAGAAACTTTTTTTTTGGGGCTCAAACTATAAAAGCCTTCTTGCAGCTCGGGACTGCCGCTCTCGCAACCCTTGCTTGCTCACGGGAGAGTGGGACCCTTTCTATCGATGGGGAGTATAAACCACACTCCAACATTCTTCCACTTGATAAATACTCCACATGCTTCTTTAGACCCAACATAGTTGGACGCCATTCAAACTTTTCTGCACTCATTGTCTTGGTTAAAAAACCTGCACTATTAACCTGTGTATCAATTTTCTCCAATACCACAACCTTTTGTTCCACTTTCCCTTGGATGAAGTGATATTGTATGCTAGTGTGCTTTTTTTTTGCATGAAATCAAGGATTCTTAGCCAAGAATATAATACTCTGGTTATCACACCCAATATTTACTCATTCTTGTGCAAAACCAAGTTCTTTACACAATCTGCACATCCAGATTACTTCCTTAGTAGCATGAGTAAGGGCCATGTACTCTGTTTCAATAGTAGATAAAGCAACCATGCTTTGCCTTTTGCTCATCCAATTCACAGTTCCACCGAATAAGGAAATAACATATCCGCTAGTTGACCTTTTGCTATCAATGTCACCTCCCCAATCAGTATCCACGAAACATTTCAATTATAACGCTTGTTGTCCCTTTGAGCTTTTCATGCCTTCATAACATAACTTAAGGTCAGATATACCGCGAAGATAACAAAGCACTCGCTTTACTGCCATCCAATGCTCTTTCCCCGGATTGGATATATATCTGCTCAATACTCCCACTGTTTGACCAATATATGGACAAGTACATATCCTGACATACATCAAGCTCCCAACTACGCTTGAATATGGGACTGTTGCCATCTTTTCAGCATCCTCTTTAGTCTTAGAACACTAAAGCGCTGATAACTTGGAACTTGTGGACATGGGACTCTTCACGGGTTTATAGTCAACCATGTTTAATTTTTTCAACACACTTCCAACATATTTCTTTTGACTTAGCCACAACTTCCCATTCTTACCCTCCCTTTTAATTTGCATGCCAAAAATGAAGTTTGATGGACGTAAATCTTTCATCTCAAATTGTTTGACCAACAATCCTTTCACTGTGCTAATTATTTTCAAACTATTTCCAACTAGCAACATATCATCAACATATATGGTTAAGATAATAAAGTCATCATCAAACCTTTCGCATAGACAGAATGATCAGCATCACAACGAACAAAGCCAAACTTCAACACATGTGAGTCGAATTTCTAGTACCACATCCTTGGAGATTGCTTCAGGCCATATAAAGATTTGTTCGGTTTGTAAACAAGATCTTCTTTTCCTTTGACCATAAACTCTTATAGTTGCTTCATGTGAATATCCTCCTCCAAGTTACCATGGAGGAATGCTATCTTTACATTAAGCTACTCTACCTCCACATTGTATGCAGCTACTACAGATAAGACAAGTCTTATGAAATTTAATTTAGCAACAGGAGAAAAAATCTCACAATAATCGATTCCCTCTATGTACGAATATCCCTTCGCAACCAAACGAGCTTTATATCATTTTGTCTCTTCATCTGTGAATATTTTCTTCTTGAACATACACCAATTGCCTTTTGAACAGTAGGTAGTTGTACTAGACTTCACATTTCGTTTTTATCTAGTGAGTCCATCTCATTTTTTATGGCTTTCTCTTATTATTTGCCATCTTTTGCGCTACTTACTACCTTGACAGTACTTGGATCATTATCTATAACAGTCAAAGCACAATTCTCAATGTTGCCAAATAGGGTATACCTCTCAGGTGGTTTTCTTAGCTGTGTGGTGCTTCAACTTCAGACTTAGTTTCAAAATCTAGTACATCATCCAATTTGTCAAGCTAGTGTAGCTTCAGAATTTATATTTTCAGTTCTAGCTAGTGTAGCATTTATCTTTTCCTTTAAACTAACATCTAACTCAACCGTCTATGAATTTTCAAGAGCTTGGTGAACTATCTGATTTGTTGTAGATTCTCTAAACACCACATCCCTACTCTAGATGATATATTTCGTATTCGGATTCCATAGCTTATAACCTTTGACACCATCCGTGTACCCAATGAAGATGCACTTCTCTAACTTGCTCTCAAGCTTGTTCCTCTTTTCCTTTGGCACATGTACATATGCTTCACAACCAAACACTCTAACATGAGATATGTTTGGCTTCTTTTCAAACAGTGCCTAAAATAGTGTCTGATCCTTCAAAGCTGATGTAGGAACCTGTTTTCAAATAACATGCGGTTGCCACTGCTTTCGCCCAAAATTCAGCTGTTAAGCCTACACCACTTAGCATACTCCTTGCCTTTTCCATGAGAGACCGATTAAGTCTCTCTGCCACACCATTCTACTAAGGTGTATAGGGTGTTGTCTTATACCTGGCAATTCCACTAATCGCACGGAATTGATCAAATTTCTTATAACAGAATTCTCCTCTATTATGAGTCAGCAAAACTTTGATTTTCCTATCAAATTGATTTTCCACCAAAGCTTTGAGCTAGCGAAATTTTTTAAGCACATAATCTTTTATTTGCAGAAAATATATCCACATGTATTTGAAAAAATCATCAGTAAAAGAAACATATTACCTTGATTTTCCAAATGATGCTACAAGTGTGGGACCGAAGATGTCACCGCGGATTAAATCCAAAATCCGTTTCGCTCTTCCTCCTATAGATTCAAAAGATACTCGATTATGTTTTCCATGAAACAATGTTTACAAATCTGAAACCCATAGAACAACTTGGAATTCCATCTACCATCTTCTTTGAGGTAAGGGTCATCAACCCTTTCTCACCGATATGACCCAATCTCCGATGCCATAGCATCGAAAAATCTTCTTCTGCCTGCTCTGAGATATAGCTCTCACCACTGACCACTGTGCTTCCCAATAACTTCCACAATTTTCCATATCGTTCGCCTTTGGCGATTACCATAGATCTACGGGTTAGCTTGCGAGAATATTTGTCACTGGTGAAGGTAATGCCAGCATCTGCTATTGTTCCCATATAAATAAGATTCCTCATAAGATTAGGAATATGCATATCATTTTGGAAGATTATTGATTGTCCCATCTTTCATCTTTAGCTTCACCTTTTCTACGACCAACAATATCAAGCACCATGTCATCCCCTATTCGCATTGTATTATCTCCTTGATATGGTTTATAATAGTAGAACCAATCTCTATGAGGTGTCATGTGGAAAAATGCTTCAGTATCAATTATCTATGCTATTCCACGCCTTCAATTCATCAAACGTGGACTTGGTCTCCTTTGTCTTCTCCTTGGATTTTTCCTTGGGTTTATCTTCTTCGATCACGTGCCATTGATCTCTGTTCTCGAGCAAAGCCTCCATCTTCAATTTCCATAACTCGAAACCTTTTCCTCCAAACTTCTCTACTTCAACCGTGATTGACTAGCCAACTACATCTTCCCAAGATTCGATTTTTCGAATCTCTCTTCACCAAACAACTGTAACCTTAAACTTTGCTCTGATATCATATATTAGGATTCGCCGCACAATCACGAAGAAATAAAGAGTAAAAAACGAGAAAGAGAATCGGGATACAAGGTTTTTATTCTGGTTCACCCTTAAACTAAGGCTACGTCTAGTAAAGGATTCTATTATAATTAGCACATCGCATATTTCTGTTATATCTCTCAGTTACAAGAGAAAGATACTATGTATAGACAATAGTTTGATTTAAAATAGGAAACATCTTTCTAAAGAAACCTATTCTAAGTAGGAAACCTATTCAAAATAGGAAATCAAATTGAACTAGGAAACTTTTCTTTTTTGGGCTCAAATATAAAAGCCCTTTTGCGGCTCAGGACCATTGCTCCCTCAAGCCTTGCCTGCTCACCGGGGATTGGGACTCCGTGCCTTCCTATTGATGGAGAGTATGAACCATACCCCAACAAAATAAGATAATTTTTTAATTTAAATTTGTAACAATTCTAATAATAATAGTCTAAAATGCGACCACCTTTCTTCCAACTCCTAGGGAAACAACGTTATTCTTAATAAAGGTACTTAAGACAGAGATTTGACGATTACTTCTTCTACGAACACTACTTATCTCACCGCCAATTGGTTATGCTCCAATTGTTTTAAGTCACAAAACACACAAACAAATGAACATATAGAAGTCGTTCTTTTACATTTTATTAATTTAATATGCCATAAGCATGAAATGATCAAACGTGTAATAAAACCGTCCCAAATGACGTCAGATTCGAGATGATCTCTAATGGCTTTTTGATAACGTCTTGTATTGCCGATGCTAATCTCTTCCTAACTATTAATTAAGCAAACCTAATGGCCAATTCACTAGTCGTCCCTCGTGAGCCGTCAATCGTCGGCCCTATGACCTAACCCAAGTCATCTGATAATGCAAAAATGATCATCAAAGTCAAATTACTAGGTAAAGACATGCCATTTTAAGTTCATCGTAATCCTTATTCTATTAATCACCTCCGTTAGGTCTTCAATGGGATCCGCGTATGGCAAGACATGCCGTTTTAAGCACACCATTTTTTTTTTTTTTTGCCTTTTTAAGCCCATTTTCTGCCGTTTTAAGCACTCCAAAACCTCCATTACTCCTGTCGCAACAGTCATGAAAAATGAGGGCTTTTTATCTGGCGCGTGATACAATGTACACGCGACGTATGATTAAGTACCATCTTTTGAGACTTGCTTTATCATGGAAACAAAAGTTTTCTTGTAATTCTAGTGTGGTTTCCACCGTTCTGTCATCATTCTAGTCGACTGAGTCTAGATATGATCTTCTCACCTAAGTGCCTAAATGTAACAGTTCATCCGGTTGAACGGACTCTATGCATGTCGACATCTCATCTACAAATTATTTCATATGTTAAAATTCCATGAGATAAAATGATGAAAAGAACTGGACAAAGACTATTACCATCTTCAAAAGGGAGTCCCTGTCGGACTCAGAAAGTGGGAAGCCGTTATCGATATCACGATATGGTTGCCCTGGCAGTGCCGTGATATGAGTTTATTTTGGAATGAATTTACGCTACAAAAAAACAAGGATTTAGCCACAGAAAATTAGAGACGAAAAATTATTTGTCACTAATTTGTGACGAAAACTAAATTTGTCGCTAATTCGCGACGAAAAATTATTTGTCGCTAATTTGTGATGGAATTTGCGACGAAAAAAAATTCGTCACAAATTAGTGACGGAATTTGCAACTAAACTTAAATTCGTTGCTAATTTGCGATGAAAAAAAATTCGTCACAAATTAGCGACAGAATTCGCGGCAAAAATTAAAGTTGTTGCTAACTTGCGACGAAAAACAAATTCATCGCTAATGAATTTGCGACGAAAAAAAAATTCGTTGCTAATGAATTTGTGATGAAAATGAAATTCGTTGCTAATTTGCGACGAAAAAAAAAATTGTTGCTAATTTGCGACGGAATTTGATGCAAAATCTATTAGTGGTGCGTTTTTGGACCGGTTGGATAGGTAGAAGTCCAAATGGAAGGCAAAACGGAGATGCGACTAGAACTGGCGAACCAGGTTGATGACATCAGATCGGGCTCAAATTTGGTCGTTTGAAGCGAAATGGCGGCCTGAACACAACTTACTGCCTTTGCCTATGACTAACGATGGATTTTAGCGATTCGAGATCGTTTACATTGATTTTTCTATTATTTTAATATTTTTTAAGGATTTTAATTTAAGGGCAGTTTTGTAATTTTGATATTTTATGCTTTATAGTTCTAGTAGGGTTTGATTTAGAGATATATAAGCTTGTTTTAGGATACATTTTGAGAAACAGAACATTATCATCAATATTGAATTTCGGGATTTCTTTCTTTAAGTAAGGTTTTGCTTGAATTATTCGTTGAATGCTGCGTCAAAATTAGCAACAAAAATAACTTTGGCGGGATGTTCTGGACTATTTTTATAGTTTGTCGCTAATTCCGTTGCTAATTTGCGACAGATTTAGCAACGAAAATAAACTTTCGCCGCACATTCACAACTATTTTTATAGTTTGTCGCTAATTCGCGACGAATTCAAATTCATCGTTAATATAAAAATAGTTGCGAATGTGCGGCGAAAATTTATTTTGGTTGCTAAGTCCATCGCAAATTAGCAGCGGAATTAGCGACAAACTATAAAAATAGTTGCGAATATGCGGCGAAAGTTTATTTTCGTCGCAATGGAATTAGCGATGAACTATAAAATTCATGGCACATTCTCGACTATTTTATTTTCGTCACTAATTAGCGACGGATTCAAATTCGTTGCTAATTTGCGACGAATTATTATTAATTCATCGCTAAATTCATTCTGGAACAATGCTCGTGGCAAAAGTAAAAATTTTTCGTGGCAAATTGGTGATGAATTTTGCCACGAGTAAGTTCTTTGCAAATTACTGACCCAAAAAAAAAAATTTCTTGACAAATTAGCGACGAATTTTGCCACGAATAATTAGCGATAAATTTTGCCACGAATACAGTTCGTAGTTAATTAGCGATGAATTTTGCCACAAATAATTATAGATGAATTTTGCCACAAATATATTTCGTTGCAATTCAGCGATGAAAAATTAAATTTTGCGACGCCGAATTGGCGACAAAATTTTTTTCGTCGCAAATTTGTTTAGTGACGAATTTTTCCTTTTTTTTGTGGCAAAATTCATTGCTAAAATCTACTTTTTTTTGTAGTGACATAAATTAGAAAAACAACAGTAGATTCAATTTTTTTAAAATGAGATCGCAAAGCCGGGTTGCAGCTTGAAATCTTATTATAACTTTATAATGGTTTGGATGGATTGGGAATGTGATTATATCGGAGCCGCTACTAAGGGTGTGCATAAGAACCCATAGAAATGCGTGGAATCGATGGAACCGTTAGAACTTGAGAGTATATGATAAGCTTTAAGATATGAAATCATAACTATATTATATCATTATTATAACTTTTACTCGTGCATACTACACGACAAATGGTCCTTTTAGATAATTATTTGTACAAAAAATGTACAAGAATATAGTAATTACTTGCTGTTTTATAGTTTTTAGGTACAAGTTTCAATATAAACTCATAGAATTATTTTGTATTTTAATTGTGCAATATCATTGGGTTTTGCTATCAATATAGTGAATTTGTACTTCATTGTATGATATATATGAGCTTTTCTCGTGTCGCGACGTAATAGAATATCTTTTCAATAAGTTAAAATGCACAAGTTTTCTTTTGTAGAAATTCAACAAACTATTTAGTAATTTTTTCTTAAGAAAGAGTATATCAATGGATTTTGGGTTTCAAATTGAGGCAAATACCATTCTCACATGAAAACCTGCTATCGCATACTAACATCCTAACTTTCCTTGCCATGTGAGTGAAAAATTGTTCAGTGACACACGCAAACTCTCTCGGTAATTGGTTTCCAGCCTTCTCCATCACATTAAACTGACTACATTATTCTTTGCGGATCTCACTTTTAATTGAAGATTATTTCTTACATTTTTTCTTCTTTTTCTTATGCTTTATATTATATTAAAAGACAAAACTACTCACATTCCTTTCAAATAATTTTTTTCACTCTAGCCGCATCTTCCACACCCATTCATTGCAAGGTTTCCTTCATGTCTGTCTTCTTTTAAATTTATTTCAACAATTATTAACTTTATTTCCCTTAATAATCCTCATGATCGTCAATTATTTGACTTTGATTTTTGGTACAAATTTATGAAAATTTACTCAAAGATTGAATATTATGGTTGATGAATGCATTATACTCAATTTACTCATATTTTATTGGAAGACAATATTGAAGAGGACCCAAATTGCTTAAATGTATCTATTGATGATGAAACTGCGAATGGAGAACAATAATCAATCACGTCAACAAGTTCATTTGGTGCTTCTCACACTAAACATTGAAACTTATTCCTAAATATATATGTGTTTTAAGTGAATAATGACTTTCGTATTGATGCAATTGAAAACTTTTACTGTTTGATTCAAGTAAAATATTTTTTCAAGAGAGTAACCTTTTTCAGGGGAGTCAAGCAACTGAATGAATAATATCTTTTATTAAGCTGCATATGCAACTTGTTATTATTGCAGTGGATAATTTTCTTTTCATTAATGATTTAATGAAAATTATGGTGCATTTAGAATTGTCAAAACAATATGTGTTTGCAAAAAGTTTGATTGGGTTGTCTTATAATGCCATTACAATTGCCATAGTTTTTTGTCAACAGCTAATTATACATGTAATCACGGCAAAGATAGTATTCCATATAATAATGTTTTAGGGAGCATTTTCTTTTGCATTTGCATGATAATAAAGCATGTTTAGAATTTTTTATGCATCGAACTTTGTCATATTTTTAATGTTTCTTTAAAAGTATCTTTTAAAATATCATGCAATGATGGCATGAAAAATTAATAAAGATTGAACTATTAGGTTCACTGAATAAAATGAAAGTTTAGCAATTAAAATACATAGATCATATCGTAATGGCGTATATTAAAGTCATAATTAAACGAAATGCATACTAAAATTGGTAAATGGAGTTTTTTCACTCTTACTTGTCTTTCAGTCATTTTTTAGATAATACTTTCCTAGGACACAAAAAGATAAATACTTTCCTATTGATTTTTATTTTTTAATAATAATAATTAAAAAAATCTTTGAAACTCGAAGGCGCGAACTCGCCTTCCCCGCTCGCGCTATCGTCTCCCCTTCGCTCGCCCTTTTTATTCCCCCACCACCACCGCGCTCCCTCACTCTGTCTCTTTCTCTCTCTAACTTCTCTCCCTCTTTCTCTCTCTCTAGCCTCCTCCGCCGCTCCTCCGCCACGCACTGCCGCCTCCACCAGCCCCACCTCCCCCCTCCGACTCCCCCCCGCCAACTCCTCCTCCGACGACGACGACGACGCCGCCGCGGCCTCTTCCACGCCCGTCAACGCTGCCGCCGCCGCCATCTCCTCCGCGTCCGCCGTCGCCCTCGCGTCGTCCTCACTCTCCTCTGCCGCCCGCCCTCCCCAGTAGCCGCCGCCCCTCCTGCTGCGCCACCCGATCTCGCACCTCCGCCGCGCGCTCTCCTTCGATGACCTCAACGTCCGCGCCGACGAGGAGGAGGAGGACTTCGACGAGGTGGAGCCGGATCTCGACGAGCGGGATCAGGATTTCGTGGACGTGGATGCGGACGCCGGCGGGCTGCCTGCGAGGTGCTTGTGGGAGGTCCTGAAGATGCTGCCGCCGGCGGAGCTGCTCGCGGTGGCGCGGGTGTGCAAGGGGTGGCGGGAGACCTCGAGGATGGTGTGGAGGGCTGCCGAGGATCTGAAGCTCAAGGTTCCCTCGAGAGCTTAACTCTGTTTCGTCGGATCGGTGTTGAACAAGTGCCCTGAGCTCGTTAGGCTATCTCTGAGGATGGAAAGGTTAGGACTCAGTCATGGATTCGGATCTACGATGATTTTTTGTGAGGTGGATAGGATCGTTTGATGTTGATGCACTGATGAGACAGGGTTCATCTGGGCGTTATCAATTAGGACCGAAGTTGATGCACGAGCTAATAACCGCAAGTGAACTCTTTGATCAATTGAATTGAAGCTAAAATTAACAAAAAGAAAAGTATGCTGCGAGTAGTGGAAATGCTGCTTGATCAGCATTTATGGACAAACTTTCATTAATTAGGGAGTTTCAGGATTCGCACATTAACCCTTTAAGGAAAGACTAGAACTTGCGAATCAGTTGCGAGCATCCTGATTGGATCTCACAATTAATTCTAGCTCGAGATCATGTGCTTGAGCTTCGTCAAATTTTTCTGGATTTATGACACTGATTCGGTTCTTGTTCTATTTGTTGGCTTTCGCGGTGATGTAGATATGCGATGATGCTGGCTTGCATTGCGTTCTCATGCCCTAATCTGGAGTCTCTGGAAATCTCAACATCCTCTAATACTGACAACCGGATTACAAGGTAAACTTTCTGTTCCCCCTTGTGGGTTAGGTCTTTCATATGAGATTCGTTTGGATCTTGGTTATAAATGTATTGAGGCATTTCTGGCTGTGGAGAACCCTGAGATCCCTGTAGTACTGCTCAATTGATGGTTGCAAATGGATATCACTTTCAAGCATGATGTTCCTTGAGAAAACTATATGCAAAGCACTGGCAAATGTAATTTGCAAGCAACATTTGTTCGAAATGGATAGACTTTAGCGGAGTCTACTCTGGTTGTAAAGGTTTTGATCACCTGTCTGTGACTCGCAAAGTTGTTTGCATCTCCATGATCTAGGAAGGCCACTAGAAAATGTGATGGCTCTTCCAATTGTGGTGTGTGCATCATTATTTTGTCTTTGACTAGCAATGGCTAGGAGAGGAAAGCTGTCAGTTTTTTATGCTGCTTTTTGAACTAACTATTTAAGAGATCAACGTGTTGAGATCTTACTCTTGGTTGCTCATGCTTGTAACATCTTAGTTTCGTAAGTAAATATCCATTTTACAGCTTAAATAACATCTTGTTTGTTTCCAGCAAGGAGGTTACATAGTCTGTTCAATGGTTTTTAGTAATATCTAAGCAGTTTGATCTCCATTTTCTTATTCGTGCATGCAGAAATCTTGGAAGTGTATTCTTCATTTACCATATTAACTTGTGCAAACTTTTGCAGAGATGAATTGGGTCGTTTTGTTGCTGACAAACAATGCCTAAGGTGTCTTAAAATAGAAGGTTGCTCTAACCTTGGGGGTTTGGTTCTCAGCTCATCGAGTCTTTGTACACTCTGGCTTTCTGATCTAAACTCCCTTTCAAAGATGTTGATTGCATCCCTTTGCTTTTTTTTGTTCTAGGATCTCTCCTCTGTATCTTGCATGTTTATTCCTGTCTTTGATAGATGTAACAAATGATGCTGACTCATTTTCACATCTCTACAGGTATTTAATTGCCCCAACTTAAGAGAAATCTCCTTGGAATTCTCTCGCAATGAAAATGATTGTACAGATTTGATTGCCACAGTTGATGGTCTGGGAAGGAGTTGTCCAATTTTACAAAATATTCACATTGCATCAGTTCGGCTTTCTCATGCAGTTGTACTAGCTCTTACAGCTTCAAATTTAAGGTGTGTTCTGTAACTTGATCATGCATGTTGCATATGATAACAGCTTCAAACAGGCATCTATTTCCTTTAAGCTCTAGAGCTTTGTAAGTCCTTGTTTCACACATTTTGCTGTCTAGTGATCCTACAGATCCTAAGTTCACTTCCTTGATACTAAAGACCGAAATTTTCCATAAGAGCATTGAAGCATCATTAATTAGATACAGCTTTGATGACCACTGCTAAATTTTTTCATTGTACAGGGGTTTGCGGATGCTATCATTGGTGCTTGGATTAGAAATCACTGATGCATCTGTTGCTGCTATAGCTTCAAGCTTTTCGGATTTAGAATTGCTTGATCTCAGTGGGTATGTTCTGCTGTGAGGTCCTATGTTGTTTGATTTATGAGATATCGCAGTGGTATAGAAAATTCAGCTTCATCGTGTCAATTCATGGTTTTTTTTCTCTTGCAAAAGTTCCCATGCATGATATAAACACATTTGGTTTCAAATAGTGTGACAAATAGGGCGCATTGGTAATAACCATGGAAGCTTAGAACATGAAGGAATATAATTTAATCATCAGCCCCAACAATTGCACTTCTTTTTTAATCATGAATTTATTGTTACATGCAGGTCAAGCATTAGTGACAGTGGCATCGGGATGATATGCAATGCGTTTCCTGAAACATTATCAAGACTCCTACTTGCCCTTTGTCCTAACATCTCTTCAAGTAACTTCCTGGACTACTCTGTAAATAAATGGCATGTCCTTTCAGTTAGCGCTATAGGTTCATTGTTTGTCATGTTGAATGTGAATCTATTCAAATCACTTCTTGCATTTTATTTTGGTTCACTAACTGTTTATATATTTCAGATGGAATTCAGTTTGCCATGGCTCAGCCGCCTCTTCTTGAACTCATGGACTGTGGTATGACTGTATGTGATAGTATCGACGAAAGCCTCATCTCTGATGAAGCCATCAACCATGGGATGGAGAAAAGCCCAACAGCAATCTTCACCTCATACACCAGAAGCTTATTATAAAGCACAGCAAATTGAAAAAACTCAGCTTGTGGGGTTAGATGTGAGACTCCCAGATCCTATAATTTGTATATTGCATTCTGTTACCATGGGTTCCTTGTGGTTCTTATTTTGTTGATTGAAATGCAGGCCCTGTATTTGAACTGCCCGGAGTTGAATGACCTGAATCTCAATGCCTGTAAAAATTTGCTCACTGGTACGTTTTAAAAAATGTATTGGTCTTGATTGAGTGCTTACTTTAATTAATGGGATATTGATGCATCTCACAAGCTTTCCTAATTTGCATCCTAAACTAACTTTAATTTTCTTTGCATTCTCAGATTGATTGCTAATTCAGTGCCCTAGTTTAAAGAATGTATATGCGTCAAGTTGTTAAGAATTGTTAATAGAGGTTATTCAAAACCACGTGCAATCTGAATTTAATCAGGATATAGCATTAACGTCAATTTGTGTTGCTTGTCAATATGCTTCTCTAACCTATATGAGCACTTTAAAACTTGAATTTGCGGAACAAACCTACCTCATAGACAATGTTAACCTTGCTGGAAGCTTGATGTGATATTCTACTGACGCGAAAGTTCGTATGTCGCACTTTCTTGTTGAGACCCTCGTCTTGAGAATCCTGTATGTGAGAAGTTATACCTTGTTCTATCCCCCACTTTTCTTTGTCCTTACAGTAACTTAAGATTTATTTATATATTAAATAAATTGTTTGATCTCAAAGATTCAATGGTTTGAGGAAAGCATTAACATTTGTATTGCATCTACTTGTAGGTCAACAATGATTCGTTTCCCGTGGAAAACCATTTGCCCTTTAAACGTCTGGCTGATGGTTCCAAGAGAGTTCGGGTTCCCCATTTTCTGTGCCGACAGGTGAAGTCTCTCACCTACATATCTTATGGTGGTTGTAACCTAAATGTCAATGCCGTTTCTTAGATACAGCTCCTTTTCTCTTTCATGTGAGCAAATGGAAAATGAATTGACGATAGCAAGTTTGATTAGTGATTAGATAACAAGCAAATGGATGGACAACAGCATTAATGTCACAAGAGTATCTTGAAACATTGTATTTGCATTCTATTACTAGTGATGAAATAGAATAGGGAATCATATCATAACATCGCCTCACATGTTAACCATCTTTACTCTTCTTTCCAATCAGCAATTTGATGTTGATAAGAAGCAGAGAAGGAGGCTGCCGTGTAATGTGCTTGCAGAATGATTATACATGTGGATAGTTTTGACAATTGACATGGTGATAGCTTCACTTGTTTGATGTCATATTACTGCTGAGGCAAGGCCCTCTAGACTGACTTCTTGCGGGTTCCCAACATTATTGCCGGTTGCTGGTGCCTTGTAGAATTCCTTTAGGCATTGTGTGGCCACCTGGTCACTATACTAGAAAACACTTTGGCGCTTAGCTTCAGCAGCATAACTTCACCATTCTAAAATAAAGTTATCAACCTATGTAATTTCTGTGCAAACTGTCTTTGTATAAGGAGTTTCATTGAAAGACTGTAATTTACTGAGAATTTATATTAGAGCATGAACTGTTGTTGCTAATATTCATGTACTTGATATCAGAGGTTAGAAGGAACTCTGCAAGGCTGAGTTTGTGGTAGATATATCAGGTTTCAGCCATGAATTAAATATAGTTTGCACTATGCTAGTTGTGATTACGACGCACGTGGTTATCTTGACTAGGAGGCCAACTTGTAATAAACTTTCGCTACGCATTCGCAACCATTTTTATAGTTTGTCGCTAAATTAGCGACGAATTCAAATTCATCACTAATTCCGTCACAAATTAGCGACGAACTATAAAAATAGCGGCGAATGTGTGGCGAAAGTTTATTTTCGTCGCTAAATTTGTCGCAAATTAGTGATAGAATTGGTGATGATCTATAAAATTCACAGCACGCTCTTGACTATTTTATTTTCATCACTAATTCCGTCATTAATTAGCGATGGATTCAAATTTGTTGCTAATTTGCCGCGAATTAATAAAAATTCGTTGCTAAATTCGTTTCGGAACAATGTTCCTGGCAAAAGTAAAAATTTTCGTGGCAAATTAGTGGCGAATTTTACCACGAATAAATTCGTCGCAAATTGCTGACAAAAAAAAAATTTCGTAGCAAATTAGCGATGAATAATTAATGTCGAATTTTGCCACAAATAATTAGTGATGAATTTTGCCATAAATACAATTTGTGGTTAATTAGCGACAAATTTTGTCACGAATATATTTCGTCGCAATTTAGCAATGATAATTGAAATTTTTCATTGCTAAATTTTGCGACACCACATTGGCGGCGAAATTTTTTTCATCACAAATTCATTTAGCGATGAATTTTTTCATTTTTTTCGTGGCAAAATTCGTTGCTAAAACCAACTTTTTTTTTGTAGTGACCAGTCACTTGAATAAAGATTGGTAAATTCAAATGAAACTTGATAATTTTAAGGCGTTGATAAGAAAGACAAATGAAAGTTAATAAAAGATGAAAAAAAGAAATTGGTAATTTGCACACTGTCAAAAAGAATTTGTATCATAATATGTCAGTTGATTACCGATAAGCTATCAAGGAATCAGATAAGCGGTAGCTTGTTTTACCAATTTTTTTTAAAATAACCATAAAATCGTCCAATAGTTGTGAGGACCTCCCATGCAAATGGTCCAAAGTCTCAAACAATAATATCAAGTGTTTGCTAACAATATAAAATACAAGGACTGTCTTCAAACCCTCTTTATCCTCATTATCATTGAACACTCAAAACGCTTCAGCTTAAGAAACCCAGCAAAGTCGCATGGGGTCTAATTAATATTAAAACAGTAAATACATGCGATTAACTATAGTAATTAACCCGAAATATATCCGGTTAGACTAAACTCGGTTCATATCGACCGATTTTAACACACATGGGCTCGAGGCCACAATCTCTTAGATAAATACTTATGCAACGGGATAAGAAACTTTCAAGGCAATTCCACAAAGGCCACCTTCAACCCCAGAGTCCCTCTGAATTCTGATGTACCCATTCTCGCCCCACGAAGTGCCCCAAGAGTTCCTTACCAACCAGTACTTGGTCCCGTCCGTCTCTGCTCCGTACCCGACAACCGCCACCGCGTGGGTCATCACAGACCCACATGGGCCAGCAAAGACCCCGCCTTTATAGTACTGGAACGCAGCTCCACTCGCGTCCAGCGCTACTGACACCGGCTGCATCGCCACGGCCTTCAGCATGTCGTCCTCATTCGCGGGGACATCCGTGTAAGCCGATATTTTGGCCTCGACAACAGATGCGGCCTGCTTATTACAGGTGCCGTCAACCCCGGTGTACGGGTAGTTCGATGCGGAGCTGATGCCTTGGTTCTCGATGATGTACTGGAAGCCGCTGTCCATCCAGCCACCTTGGCAGCCCTGGTTGCCACCATTGGTGGCACAGTCTATGAGTTGCTGCTCGGACAGATTCGGCAGCACGCCAGACTTGATCTGCGTGATTGCTTCCACCGCTGCCACCGTGGAGAACGACCAGCAAGATCCTGTACAGAGAGGATAGTATATCGTGCAGTGATTATAACTCAATCAAGAAAACTTGAAGCCGAAGGTCGCATGGCTATGTATGAGACCATATTAAGGGGTCGGAACAATTAATTTGTTTATTATTTCACTAGTAAGAATTATTCTTTTATGACAATGGCCAATGTAATAGCTCGCATATCTTAGGATAGGCTGCAATAGTTGGCAGCAAATTTCTCACCACATTGGCCTTGGTACTTTATGGGGTTGACAGCTCCCTGTTTGACCCAATCGACGCTCTCCGGGATGTCGTTCAAACCTTGGTACTCAAAAGAATGGACTTGGGAGGAGTTACTGCGTGTTGATGATGGCGACTTGTATCCTGTATATATTGCCATAAATTCCTCGTTGGTTAAATCCGAGAAATTGTTTAATCCGACCTCGTAAGTCCGGTTCGCCGCGCCATTGAACTCCTCGACGAACTGCAAGTTTTCCATGAAAATCTTCAAACGCTTTGCCTTCTCAGCGACGTCTTTGTAGTCACGCCCATGCCTAGTCATCCACTCCTCGAATTTTTTAGTTGCGGAAGGAATGTCGTAGGCACGGGACGCGGCGTCCGATGTGGATGCACATGCACACAAGACAAGTATCAACCATATGGAGAAATTTTTTGCAAGTCTGAAAGCCATGTTCCTATGAAGAGTGGTGTTTGTCCTGTAGAGAACAAGTGAGTGCATTAGGTGTATTTATAGAAGGAAAAATAACATAAATGGTCCATGAAGTTTGTCCCAATATGCAATGTTATCTCTGAAATTTTAATTTGTTCAATGTGGTTCCTGAACTTTTGGTATGTATTCAATTTAATCCCTGAACTATATGAAAATATTCAATCCTGTTGTTTCATTAAATCAAGTTAACAAAATTTGCTAATTTAACTTATAATCCGGTACATTTGAACTGTGAAATAAAAATAACATTACATAAAATATCCATGTATGATATTCAACTTAAATTATAATATAATAATTCTTTTAATTTGTTTACCTTGTTCAATTTGGAAAAATGATTATCCATTTAACTTGATTATACGGATTATTATATCATGAGTTAAATACCTTACATGGATAATCCCACATGTAATGTTATGTTTTTTAACACCGTTCAAAGTTACTGATTAGAAGACAAATCAGCAAATTCCATTAATTTGAATTAAATGAATGATAACATTGCGAATTTTCATATAGTCTAAGAACTAAATTGAATAGTTACCAAAAATTAAAGGATCATATCAAACAAATCAAAAGTTCATATGCATATTGGGCCAAAGTTCATGGTCCATTTGTGTAATTATGTCTTTAGAGAAGTGAATGTGAAATTAACTGATTGGAGCAATTTGATGGCAAAGAAAGTTGGTGATGAGCAACTTTAAGAGTGCGCGTTGGGAGAGAGAGTCTGTGTGTGAATGCTCAACTTTGAACGAAAGTTTTAGGTGTGAAAACCGACTTTCATTTTAACTTTTTTTTTCAACTTGTTATTCACGTTAATTGACATTTATCTGTAGAAAAATGCCTGAACAAGACATGAATATTGACAACTAGATTTGTTCATATTTTAAAATTTTGATAGAAAGGCCATTAAGTAATTTTTTTGCTTAAAATAAGCCAAAACACGTGACAAATCACAAACTTTTTGAGCGTCTACCATGTTCCACATTCATGGAATGATTCCGCAAAAACTAATGAGAATACCAGTTAGCAAATAATTAAGTAAAACTCACCGGTTGTCAAACGATTATCGAGTACTAAAAAGAAGTAATTTCTTGAGATGAACTTGATAAACTTGGTTTTAATAGTTGAGATTAGACCAAGAAAAAGGCGATGAGTCTATTCTAAGTCAATACTAAGTCCGTAGAGTTTACGAGTCAAGTTTTTGGCATCATTGGGAAATAACGTTACGTATCATTGACTAACACCAGTGTTGGTCTAGACAGAATACAACTTTAGGCATTCTAATTTCTAAGAGAACATTCTACCTTTAACTTATCTCCAATGACTTCGTTCGAGTGGTGAAACAGTTGATTTATCAAAGCACAGCATCTCTTGGTTAGAATGATCTTGGAGGTCGCACCTGCCACGCTCGGGGTGGAGTCTTGCCCAGTGTTACCCAAACAGAAGACGCACTCGTCAAGATTAATCGAGCCGAAGTTCTGAATACCCAAAAATGAGCAGCCCTTTGATGTTTTGGCTATTTTTTTTAATTTCTCCAAACTTCTTATTTTCTCTTTCTGAAAAATTTGACCTTTTTCTGACGCGGCACCATATTAGCGGCAAGTGGGTGCAACATATGCCAAAATAGATACATATATAGCCAAGTCAGATTCAGGCTCGTCACATCAGCAAATTTGTGTGAGCAATCACCGGAAGTCCTTGATAGACTTGCGTCAACCACACGCCGGGCTCACATTGAAATCTCTTCCCCCTTCACTTTCCAAGTGTTTAAGTAACTCCACGGCATGATTAACGTCATCTAGAAGCTAGTCAATATAGGAACCCTTTTCAATTTACCAACGTCCAATGCACGGAATCTCTTCTCTTTCACTTTCGTAAGTTGTCCTATTGTTCTGTTTCCACTACTTTGAACGCTCTTTAGAAAATAGTTGATAAAAGAAATTTGGCAGGCCATCGAACTTGATAAAAAGACAAAATATTTGTACGTACATACAAAATAGGTTGACCAGCAAGTTTGGCGCATCATTGACGCCATCAAAGAGACAATTAGAGATATGGAGTTCGAGCCATTAATAGTAAAGCAATCCATCAGAGATTCATTATTTAGCTACTGATTAAGCATGCTTTTGGTATGCTTAAAAAAATGTCGAAGACCGCGTTAGCATACTAAGTCCATAGAGCTTACCGGTCAAGTTTGGACATTATTGGGTGAAAACAAAAGATATCATTGACTTGGACTTGTGTTGGTATGTAGAGATTAAAGGAACTCTAAGAGAACATTCTATCGTTTAACCTATCTCCAAGGACTTCGTTTGAGTGATGAAACAGGTTGAGTTATCAAATCACAGCATCTCTTGCTTAGAATGATGTTGGAGGTATCACGCACCACACTCAGGGTGGAGTCTTTCCCAAAGTACCCAAACAGAATATATACTCATCAAGATTAATCGAGCCGAAGTTCTGAATACCCAAAAATGAGCGGCCCTTTGATGTATCGGTTGTTTTTTTTTTCTCCAAACTTTTTATTTTCTTTTTCGGAAAAATTTGACATTTTTTTGACGTGCCACCATATTAGCGGCATGTTGGAGCTACATATCCAAATATATATATATATGTGTGTGTGTGTGTGTGTGTATTTATATGTATATACACAATGCCAAGTCAGATTCAGGCGCGCTACATCAACAAATGTGTGTGAGCAACCACCGAAATGCCTTCATTGCATATATTCAAACATCATGGCTTGATTGTACATTGAAACCAATGATTAAGACTATTGGTGGTGCAATTTTCACGATCAAATATATTATAAGGTTATGTTTTTCTTCATCCCTTATAAGAAGAAAGCTCATTTTATTGATGGGATACAAATATCGACATTACTTATATCTATATTTAGTCAAGTTTGCATGAGATTAATATACATGACTATTTTAACCTACCAATCAAAGAATGAAACTTTCTATAGCCAGGGATGGAGGGCAAATGTAGCCTTATACCTGAAGGGATGTATCGAGAACCGAAACAAAACGATCACACAGAAGAAAAAGAAAATAGACAATGCATGAATTTATCCAGGTTCACCCTCAAATTAGGGCTACGTCCTGCAAAAAGATTTCACTATATTTTCGGTTTACAGCCACTCAACTCGTTATAATAATTAGAAAAACGAGCAAAATATATATGTGCCTCAAACAGGTCCAAAATCTAAACATATACGAAATCTCTTAATCTCGCATCATACAAATCAGCTTAAATAAAAGCCCAAACCCATTGAGATTTCGGGACCGCTGCCCTCGAACCCCCGCCTGCTAACCGGCAAGCGTGGCGGCTGTCCGCTGACCAGGCAGCGGAACCCCTGTCGGGGGGCGTTGCCCCCGAACCCCCACCCGCTAATCGGGCAGCTGGGCATCCATGTCGAGAGCGTTGTCCCCGAACCCCCGCATTCCGCACTCAGGAATTACATGTCGTTGGATAACATTTTAGTTTTCCTAAGCTCACGTGAGCATATCCGGTGTGACAAACAAGTGTCCCTGAAGTATTTGCCAACTCCATCAATATCTCCACTTTGGTTGCTTTGAAAATCTTTCAAGAGACAATGCATGCGCATTTAATGTACGCTATCTAATCGATTCCAATATTTCTTTTCACTTATTGTCATGGCAAAGATAGGAAGGCGCATGAAAAGGATAAGAATTAATCAGAGCAAGCAATTGGTAGATGCTTAACATGGTCCAGAAGCTAGTTGATATAGAAACTCTTCTCAATTTCCAAGCGTCCATTGCGCGGAATCTCTTCTCTCACTCTCATTAGTTGTCCTATTGTTCTATCACCACTATTTTAACGCTCTTTAGAAAATAGTTGATAATAGAAAGCTGGCAGTCCATCAAATTTGATAAAAATTATTTGTATGTATATACGAATCAGATTGACGAGCAACTGTGATCCTTCTAGGACGCGTCGTCATTGACACTATCAAAGAGACATTGGAGATGTGGAGTTTGAGCCATTAATAGTGCATGAATCCATCGAAATTGATCATTTAGCTACTGATTAGGCATGCTTTGGTATATTAAAAGAAATGTGGACTAAATCATTAGTCCTACAATTAGAAGAGAGAGATGTTAGGAGCACGCATTAGAAGTCCGATACCTTCATATGAAGAGATCACCAAGGGAGAGCCCAAGTCCGAGCCTGTTAGCATATCCAGTTGGACTCATCTTTACTTAAAAGTTTCAGCCAATGAGTTATGGGTCAACTTGTTAACTGCTCCACACCATGACAATTCTTTGATGTGAGAATTTTCTAATATAACTCACACGTTCATCTCAATAATCTCCTACTCACGCATGAATTTAGAGTTAGGTCTACTCCTCATTAATACAGATATATTTCTACATCAAAATATATCAACTTTAATCTCTATTTACGCCTAATTTCATCACTAGTCTCTTTCTCTGGACCAAACCACGAAGTCTACCATTGGACCCACATTGCTCCACCACAACACCCACTACCCAGAAATCGCCTTGGTCACCATATTTGTTTCTTGAGATATTTGCCAAACACCAAAACAAATTAGAAGCCCAACAATCTACATCGGTGCTTCATATGTCAAAACAGATTTAGGCGCGCCAAGTCAATAAATTTATATGAGCAATCACCGGCAGACCTTGATAACTTTCTGCATCAAGTTGACGCCGGACCCACATTCAAAGCTGTTCCCTTTTCACTTTCCTAGGGTTTAAGTGACTCCACAACATGACTCACATCATCTAGAAGCCAGTCAATATCGAAATCCTTTTCAATTTCCCGGTGTCCAATGCACGGAAATCTCCTCTCACTTTCGTTAGTTGTCCTATTGTTCTATCACCACTTCTTTCGCCCTCTTTAGAAAATAGAAATTTGGCAAGCCTTCAAATTTGATAAAAAAAAATATTTGTATGTATATACAAAATAGGTTGACGAGCAAGTTTATTTCGTCTAGGATGCATCATTGACGCCATCAAAGAGACATCAGAGATATGGAGTTCGAGCCACTAATAGTGAAGAAATCCATCAAAGAATTCCACGCTCGGGGTGGAGTGTTACCCTGTGTTAACCAAACAGAAGATGCACTCATCAAGATTAATCGAGTCGAAGTTCTGAATACCCAAAAATGAGCGGCCCTTTGATGTTTTGGCTGTTTTTTTTTTTTTTAATCTCTCCAAACTTTTTTTGGTAAGGATTTTTTTTTTTTTTTGGTAAGGAATCTCTCCAAACTATTTATTTTCTCTTTCCGAAAAATTGACCTTTTTGGTGCCATATTACTGGCAGGTTGGCACTACATATGCCAAATATATATAGCCAAGTCAGATTTAGGCTCATCACATCAGCAAATTTGTGTGAGCAATCACCGGAAGTCCTTGATAGACCTGCGTCTAGCAGACACCGGTATCACATTGAAATCTCTTCCCCCTTC
The DNA here is from genome assembly GCA_024500025.1 of Syzygium aromaticum. Taxonomy (NCBI): domain Eukaryota; kingdom Viridiplantae; phylum Streptophyta; class Magnoliopsida; order Myrtales; family Myrtaceae; genus Syzygium; species Syzygium aromaticum. The sequence goes on along the minus strand of CM044889.1, from coordinate 24,688,360 downwards.
ATTTTCCAAGTGTTTAAGTAACTCCAAGACATGATTAACATCATCTAGAAGCTAGTCAATATAGAAACCCTTTTCAATTTCCAAGCGTCCAATGCAAGGAATCTCTTCTCTTTCACTTTCGTAAGTTGTCCTATTGTTCTGTTTCCACTATTTTGAACGCTCTTTGGAAAACAGTTGATAAAAGAAATTTGGCAGGCCATAAAATTTGATAAAAAAACAAAATATTTGCACGTATATACAAAATAGGTTGACCAGCAAGTTAGGCGCATCATCGACGCCATCAAAGAGACAATTAGAGATATGGAGTTCGAGCCATTAATAGTGAAGAAATCCATCAGAGATTCATTATTTAGTCCATACTACCTTCAAAAAAAGGCCTCTTGCAAGTTAAGATTTCTTAAGCCTTTGAAAGCAAGCCAAAGGCTCCCTCCCTAGGTATTGTGGGACAAGAGACTTGCCCTCCCTTGCCATCCTAGAAGTCTGCCGGAAGCCGCTCTTTGTCCAAGTCCTCGGATCCCGGTGACCACTCCCCGCCCTCATCGGACCGGGTCGTTACAGATTAGGCATGCTTTGGTATACTTAAAGAAATGTCAAAGACCGCGTTAGCATACTAAGTCCATAGAGCTTACCAGTCAAATTTGAACAGTATTGGGAGATAACTTAAGATATCATTGATTTGGACCAGTGTTGGTATGTAGAGTTTAAAGGAATTCTAAGGGAACATTCTATCTTTTAACCTATCTCCAACGACTTCGTTTGAGTGGTGAAATGGGTTGATTTATCAAATCGCAGCATCTCTTGCTTAGAATGATGTTAGAGGTCGCACCCGCCACATTGAAGGTGGAGTCTTATCCAATGTACCCGAACAAAACATGCACTCGTCAAGATTAATCTAGCCGTAGTTCTGAATGCCCAAAAATAGCAGCCCGTTGATGTTCTAGCAGTTTTTTTTTTAATTTTCTCCAAACATTTTATTTTCTTTTTGGAAAAATTTGACCTTTTTTTGACATGCTGCCATATTAGCGGCAAGTCGGCGCTACATATGACAAATATATATAAATGTGTGTGAATGTATATGGATATATAATGCCAAGAAAGATTCAGCCCGTTGAGATTTCGGGGGCGCTACCCCCGAGCCCCCGCCCGCTCACCGGCGAGCAGGGCAGCCGTCCGCTGACCGGGCAGCGGAACCCCTGTCGGGGGGCGTTGCCCCCGAACCCCCGCCCGCTAACCAAGCAGCTGGGCATCCGTGTCGAGGGCGTTGTCCCCGAACCCCCGTATTCCGCATTCAGGAATCACATGTCATTGGATAACACTTCAGTTCCCCTAAGCTCACGTGGGCGTATCCGGTATGACAAACAAGTGTCCCTGAAGTATTCGTCAACTCCGTCAATATCTCCACTTTGGTTGCTTTGAAAATCTTTCAAGAGACAATGCATCCGCATTTAATGTACGCTATCTAATCGATTCCAATATTTCTTTTCACTTATTGTCATGGCGAAGATAGGAAGGCGTATGAAAAGGGTAAGAATTAAACAGAGCAAGCAATTGGTAGATGCTTAACATGGTCCAGAAGCTAGTCGATATAGAAACTCTTCTCAATTTCCAAGCGTCCAATGCGCGGAATCTCTTCTCTTTCACTCTCATTAGTTGTCCTATTGTTCTATCACCACTACTTTAACGCTCTTTAGAAAATAGTTGATAATAGAAAGCTGGCAGTCCATCAAATTTGATAAAAATTATTTGTATATATGTATATACGAATTAGATTGACGAGCAACTGTGATCCTTCTAGGACGCGTCGTCATTGACACTATCAAAGAGACATTGGAGATGTGGAGTTTGAGCCATTAATAGTGCATGAATCCATCGAAATTGATCATTTAGCTACTGATTAGGCATGCTTTGGTATATTAAAAGAAATGTGGACTAAATCATTAGTCCTACAATTAGAAGAGAGAGATGTTAGGAGCACGCATTAGAAGTTCGATACCTTCATCTGAGGAAATCACCAGGGAAGAGCCCAAGTCCAAGCCCGTTAGCATATCCAGTTGGACCCATCTTTACTTAAAAATTTCAGCCAATAAGTTATGGGTCAACTTGTTAACTGCTTTATACCATGACAACTCTCTGATGTGAGAATTTTCTAATATAACTCACACGTTCATCTCAACAATCTCAATTTTAATATCTATTTACGCCTAATTTTATCAGTGATCTCTTTATCCATACCAAACCATGAAGTCTACCATTGGGCCCACATTGTTACACCATAACACCCACTACTCAAAAATTGTCTTGGTCACCAAATTCTTTTCTTGAGATATTTATCAAATACCAAAACAAATTAGAAGCCCAGCAATCTTCATCGGTGCTGCATATGTCAAAATAGATTCAGGCGTGCCAAGTCACCGGCAGACCTTGATAGCTTTTTGCATCAAGTTGACGCCGGACCCACATTCAAAGCTGTTCCGTTTTCACTTTCCTAGGGTTTATTAAGTGACTCCACAACATGACTCACATCATCTAGAAGCTAGTCAATATCGAAACCCTTTTCAATTTCCCAGTGTCCAATGCACGGAAATCTCTTCTCTTTCACTTTCGTAAGTTGTCGTATTGTTCTATCACCACTTCTTTTGCCCTCTTTAGAGAATAGAAATTTGGCAAGCCATCAAATTTGATAAAAAAAATATTTGTATGTATATACAAAATAGGTTGACGAGCAAGTTTATTTTGTCTAGGATGCATCATTGACGCCATCAAAGAGACATCAGAGATATGGAGTTCGAGCCATTAATAGTGAAGAAATCCATCAAAGATTCATTATTTAATGCTTTGGTATATTTAAAGAAATGTCTAATGAATCATTAGCCAAAACTTAGAAGACGGAGGTTAAAGGCCAGGTGGATCTAATACAATTGATTTTCAGATACATTATTTTGTGGGGAACAAGTAGATCTCTTTTACATCTTGGACTATATTCAATTATTCGTTATATTTTTATGGTGCATACTTTTTCCATATAATCTTTGAATTTCATCTATATTTCGAAACTACTTAGTGAAGAGAGAGGATACCCAAAATATCTCTAAAGTGCTCTCTTTAGGATTGGATTAATTTTAGATACGCGGCCTATGTAACTTTTTTACACAATCCATATTCATTACTGTTGATTTGGATAATTGATCGAATTTTCAATTTATAACTACCTTATCAATGGTGGTGAAGGTAGCTTGTATAGCAAATAGAATGCACAGGCTCTATACCATACAAAAGCCCCACTGATAGTGCCCCATTATTCCTAATGGACTCATTTTTCTCCTAATTTCACTATGATTTGATCTCTCGATCTCCCTCTTCCAAAGAAGTATTACAATTCGGCTGTTAAATCAAGGATAAGGCATCAAGCCACCAGCCTATACCTTTTTCTAAGTTAAATATATAATTTTTTTGTATGATTCTCTCTCAAACACCAACAATTCTTCCACCACGAGAAGTTATTACATGATTTACAGATCATGTTACGTCAATTATTTATATGGATTTCATCATGCAGTTCACATGATCAATTAGTTGAAATGGACTTCACTTACATAATTTATAGACCATACAATAATTTTTTCTACTATTATCAGGCTATTCGATTTCATTCACATTTGCCAGTTTAGAAACAATCTCTTATGAAGGTTCACTTTACATTCCACTACAAAAAAAGTTGGTTTTAGCGACAAATTTTGCCACGAAAAATTTGGCAAAATTCGTCGCTAAATGAATTTGCGACGAAATTAGCGATGGAAAAAAATTTGTCGCTAATAAGCCGTCGCAAAATTTTGTGACGGAAAATTTTAATTTTCGTCCCTAAATTGCAACGAAAAAAAATTCATCTCTAATTATTTGTCACAAAATTCGTCGGTAATTTGTGCTGAAAAAACAAAAAAAATTATTCTATTTTTTTAACAAAAAAAATTCCTGGCTAATTTGTCGCGAAGTGTATTCGTCGCTAATTTGCCCCGAAAAAAAAAATATTCTATTTTTTTAAATTTGTGGTTAATTTGCCACAAAATGTATTCGTTGCTAATTTGCCTCAAAAAAACAAAAAAAATTATATTTTTTGTAAAAAAAAATTCGTGGCTAATTTGTTGCAAAGTGTATTCGTCGCTAATTTACCCCGAAAATACAAAAAAAAATTATATTTTTTGTAAAACAAATTCGTGACTAATTTGCCACGAAGTGTATTCGTCGCTAATTTGCCCCAAAAAAACAAAAATAAATTCTATTTTTTGTAAAAAAAAATTCGTGACAAAATTCATAGCTAATTTGCCATGAAATGTATTCATCGCTAATTTACGTCGAAAAAACAAAAAAAATTCTATTTTTTATAAAAAAAAATTTGTGGCTAATTTGCCACGAAGTGTATTCATCATTAATTTGCCCCAAAAAAACAAAAAAAATATTCTATTTTTTGTAAAAAAATTCGTGGCTAATTTGCCACAAAATGTATTCGTCACTAATTTGCACTGAAAAAAAATATTCTATTTTTTTCATAAAAAAATTCGTGGCTAATTTGCAATGAAGTGTATTTATCGCAAAATTTGTCGCTAATTTGCCCTGGAAAAACAAAAAAAAATTCCATTTTTTTGTAAAAAAAAATATTCGTGGCTAATTTGCCAGGAAAAAACAAAAAAAGTATTCTATTTTTTTATTAAAAAAAATTCATAGCAAAATTCGTGGCTAATTTGCCATGTAGTGTATTCATCGCTAATTTACCCCAAAAAGACAAAAAAAAATCTATTCTATTTTTGTTAAAAAAAAAATTCGTGGCTAATTTGCCACGAATGTATTCATCACAAAATTCGTCACTAATTTGTCTCAAAAAAAATATTCTATTTTTTATAAAAAAAATTCGTAGCAAAATTCGAGGCTAATGTCACTAATGCTTGACCTACATGTAACCATAAATTCATGATTAAAAAAGAAGTGCAATTGTTGGGGCTGATGATTAAATTATATTCCTTCATGCTCCAAGCTTCTATGGTCATTACCAATGCGCCCTATTTGTCACACTATTTGAAACCAAATGTGTTTATATCATGTATGGGAACTTTTGCAAAAGAAAACAAAAAACCATGAATTGACACGATGAAGCTGAATTTTCTATACCATTGTGATATCTCATAAATCAAACAACATAGGACCTCACAACAGAACATACCCACTGAGATCAACCAATTCTAAATCCGAAAAACTTGAAGCTATAGCAACAACAGATGCATCAGTGATTTCTGATCCAAGCACCAGTGACAGCATCTGCAAACCCCTGCACAATGAAAAAATTTAGCAGTGGTCATCAAAGCTGTATCTAATTAATGATGCTTCAATGCTCTTACGGAAAATTTTGGTCTTTAGTGTCTAGGAAGTGAACTTAGGATCTGTATGATCACTAGACAGCAAAATTTGTGGAACAAGGACTTACAAAGCTCTAGAGGTTAAAGGAAATAAATGCCTGTTTGAAGCTGTTATCATATGCAGCATGCATGACCAAGTTACAGAACACACCTTAAATTTGAAGCTGTAAGAGCTAGTACAACCACATGAGAAAGCTAAACTGACGCAATGTGAAATTTTGTAAAATTGGACAATTCCTTCCCAGACCATCAACTCTGGCAATCAAATCTGTACAATCATTTCCATTGCGAGAGAATTCCAAGGAGATTTCCCTTAAGTTGAGGCAGTTAAATACCTGTAGGGATGTAAAAATGAGTCGGCATCACTTGTTACATCTATCAAAGACAGGAATAAAATGCAAGATACAGCGGAGAGATCCTAGAACATAAAAAAGCAAAGGGATGCAATCACCATATTTGAGAGGGAGTTTAGATGAAAAAGCCAGAGTGTAGGAAGACTCGATGAGCTGAGAACCAAACCCCCAAAGTTAGAGGACACGTTAGGCATCGTTTGTCAGCAACAAAAAGACCCAATTCATCTCTGCAGAAGTTTGCACAAGTTGATATGGTAAATGAAGAATACATTTCCAAGATTTCTGCATGCACGAATAAGAAAATGGAGGTCAAACTGCTTAGATATTACTAAAAACCACTATAACAGACTATGTAACCTCCTTGCTGGAAACAAACAAGATGTTATTTAAGCTGTAAAATGGATATTTACTTGCGAAACTAAGATGTTACAAGCATGAGCAACCAAGAGTAAGATCTCAACATGTTGATCTCTTAAATAGTTAGTTCAAAAAGCAACATAAAAAACTGAGAGCTTTCCTCTCCTAGTTCCCACTGCTAGTCAAGGACAAAATAATGATGCACACACCACAATTGGAAGAGCCATCACATTTTCTAGTGGCATTCCTAGATCATGGAGACGCAAACAAATTTGTAAATCGCAGACAGGTGATCAAAACCTTTACAATTAGAGTAGACTCCGCTAAAGTCTTTCCATTTCGAACAAATGTTGCTTGCAAATTACATGTGACAGCTTGAAAGTGATATCCATTTGCAACCATTAATTGAGCAGTAATGCAGGGATCTTAATTAGGGTTCTCCACCCTAGAAATGCCTCAATACATATATAACCAAGATCCAAACAAATCTCATATGAAAGACCTAACCCACAAAAGCGGAACAGAAAGTATACCCTATAATCCGGTTTACAGCATTAGAGGATGTTGAGATCTCCAGACTCCAGATTAGGGCATGAGAACGCAATGCAAGCCAGCATTGTCGCATCTACATCACTGCGAAAGCCAACCAACAGAACAAGAACCGAATCAGTGTCATAAATCCAGAAAAATTTGACAAAGCTCAAGCACATGATCTTGAACTGGAATTAATTGTGAGATCCAATCAGGATCCTCACAACTGATTCACAAGTTCTAGGCCTTCCTTAAAGGGTTAATGTGCGAATCCTGAAACTCCCTGATTCATGAAAGTTTGTCCATAAATGCTGATCAAGCAGCATTTCCACTACTCATAGCATACATTTCTTTTTGTTAATTTTAAGCTTCAATTCAATTGATCAAACAGTTCACTTGCGGCTATTAGCTCGTGCATCAACGTCGGTCCTAATTGATAACGCCCAGATGAACCTTGTCTCATCAGTGCATCAACATCAACCAATCGGATCCACCTCGCGAAGAAACATCCTAGATCCGAATCCACGACTGATTACTAACCTTTCCATCCATAGAGATAGCCTAACGAGCTCAGGGCACTTGTTCAATACCGATCCGACGAAACAGAGCTGAGCTCTCGAGGGAGCCCTGAGCTTCATATCCTCGGCGGCCCACCACACCCTCCTCGAGGTCTCCCGCCACCCCTTGTACACCCGGCGCCACCGCGAGCAACTCCGCCGGCGGCAACCTCCTCAGGACCTCCCACAAGCACCTGGCGAGCAACCCGCCGGCGTTCGCATCCCCGTCCACGAAATCCCGATGCTGCTCGTCGAGATTCGGCTCCACCTCGTCGAAGTCCTCCTCCTCCTCGTCGGCGCGGACGTCGAGGTCGTCGAAGGATAGCGCGCGGCGGAGGTGCGAGATCAGGTGGCGCGGCAGGAGCGGCGGCGGCGGCGGAGGAGAGCGAGGACGGCGCAAGGGCGACGGTGGACGCGGAGGAGGCGGCAGCGGCGGCGGGGGAGGAGGAGGAGTCAGCGACGGGGGAGGGGGAGGAGCCCGCGTGGCAGGAGAGGCCCTTCTTGTGGAGGCCGCAGCGGCCGCAGTTGTAGCTGCCGCGCTTCTTGCCACGCTTGGCGGCGGCGTCGTAATAGGAGGAGGAGGGGGGGCGGGGGAGTCGGAGTGGGGGAGGTGGGGCTGGTGGAGGCAGCGGTGCATGGCGGAGGAGCGGCGGAGGAGGCTAGAGAGAGAGAAGGAGAGAAGTTAGAGAGAGAGAGAGAGAGAGGGAACGTGGTGGTGGTGGGGGAATAAAAAGAGCGAGCGAAGGGGAGACGATGGCGCGAGAGGGGGAGGCAAGTTCGCCCGCGGGTTCCTAAAAATTTTCGAAAAAAGAGGACAACAACGTGCGTTTATCGTCGCTGACTGTTGCTGTTGTTGTAATCTGAAAAGGCAAGCGACGAAAAGGGAGAGTAAGATCTAGTCCCTGGACACAGGTTGGATCGTGTTTTAGATATTATTAACTTTCTAAATTCAATTGGGTCTAAAAAAAAAAATTATTAATTGGTTCGGACCGTCGGAGCAGGTTCCTTATTTTTTGAAATTTCGAACCTGCTCTAGATTAATAATTTCCACCAAAGATTAGCTCGTTTCTCCTTGGCTGCTTTGTGCTATACCATATGGACCGAGTGGAATCATATTCTCTTCAGAAACCGATCACTCTTTGTACCGGTCATACGCAACCACCTCACTAAGGTGATAAGAGATAAGGGCGCTACCTTCAAGCATTTTCAAGACTCCCCCTACAATAGAAGAATCCAAACAAACTGGGGTCTCTCCACTTCCATTTTTGACTGACTTTGAGAGACCTCCTTGTAGGTCTTTTCGATCCTTCTTCGATTGGACGCATCTCTCGTCCCTACCTTTTGGTGCACCCTTGTTGCTTTGTTGAGTCAACACACCTTTAAACTTATCAGGACACCTCTTTTGTCTCCTCAGGTTCGAGGTTATTGTGTTCGATCTCTTCCCTTGTAAATTGCATTTAGAAAAGTTAATATACTACTTACCTTACAAAAAAAAAAAACCTACTCTACATTAGGGGTGAGCATGATTCTAGATAAAACTTAGAATCGGAGAACTGGACTGGTGGGAATCTATTTGGTTCTAGGTTCCAAGGCATGCATGGTAGATTTAAAAATTTAAAAATTGAGGAACTTATTTCTACGAGTAGGTTTGAAGTTCTAAGTATATGGAATTTGGAACACGTATTTTTTTGTCAATTCTAAATGCACCATAATTTTCATTGAATCATTAATAAAAAGAAAATTATCCACTGCAATAATAACAAGTTGCATATGCAGCTTAATAAAAGATATTGTTCATTCGGTTGCTTAGCTCCCCTGAAAAAGGTTATTCTCTTGAAAAAATATTTTACCTAAATCAAACAATAAAAGTTTTCAATTGCATCAATAAGAAAGTCATTATTCACTTAAAACATGTATATATCAAGAAATAAGTTTCAATGTTTAGTGCGAGTAACACCAAATGAACTTGTTGACATGATTGATTATTGTTCTCCATTCGCAGTTTCATTATCAATAGATACATTTAAGCAATTTGGGTCCTTTTCAATATTATCTTCCAATAAAATATGAGTAAATTGAGTATAATGCATTCATCAACCACAATATTCAATCTTTGAGTAAATTTTTATAAATTTGTACCAAAAATCAAAGTCGAAAAATTCATGATCATGAGGATTATTTGGGGAAATAAAATTAATAATTGTTGGAATAAGTTTAGAAGAAGATAGACATGAAGGAAACCTTGCAATGAATGGGTGTGGGAGATGAGGCTAGAGTGGAAAAAATTATTTGAAAGGAATGTGAGTAGTTTTGTCTTTTGATATAATATAACGCAAAAGAAAAAGAAAAAGAAATCCAAGAAATAATCTTAAATTAAAAGTGAGATCCGCAAAGAATAATATAGTCAGTTCAATGTGATGGAGAATGCCAGAAACTAATTATGGAGAGGGAGTTTGCGCGGGTCAATGAACAATTTTTCCCTCACATGGCAAGGAAAGTTAGGATGTCATTATGCGGTAGCAGGTTTTCATGTGAGAATGGTATTTGCCTCAATTTGAAACCCAAAATCCATTGATCTACTATTTCTTAAGAAAAAATTACTAAATAATTTGTTGAATTTCTACAAAAGAAAACTTGTGCACTTTAACTTATCGAAAAGCTATTCTATTACGTCACAACATGAGAAAAACTCGTATATAATACAATGAAGTACAAATTCACTATATTGCTAGCAAAACCCAATGATATTGCACAACTAAATACAAAAATAATTCTAGGAGTTCATATTAAAACTTGTACCTGAAAACTATAAAACAGCAAGTAATTACTATATTCTGGCACATTTTTTGTACAAATAATTATCTGAAAGGATCATCTGCCTTGTAGTATCACGAATAAAATTCGTGGCTAATTTTCCAAAAAAAAAATTCAATTTTTTATAAAAAAAATTCGTGGTAAAATTCGTGGCTAATTTGCCACAAAGTGTATCCATCGCAAAATTCGTCGCTAATTTGCCCTGAAAAAAAAAATTCTATTTTTTTATAAAAAATTCGTGGCAGAATTCGTCACTAATTTGCCACAAAGTGTATTTGTCACAAAATTCGTCGCTAATTTGCCCCGAAAAAATAAAAAATATATATTCTATTTTTTTAAAAAAAATTTGTGGCTAATTTGTCACAAAATGTATTCGTTGCTAATTTGCCCTGAAAAAACAAAAAAAATATTCTATATTTTATAAAAAAAATTCGTGACTAATTTGCTACATAGTGTATTCGTTGCAGAAATCGTCGTCAATTTGCCCTGAAAAAACAAAAAATTTCTATTTTTTGTAAAAAAAATTCGTCACTAACTTGCCACGAAGTGTATTCGTCACTAATTTGCCTAGAAAAAACAAAAAATATATTATATTTTTTATAAAAAAATTCGTGGCTAATTTGCTACGAAGTGTATTCATCGCAAAATTTGTTGCTAATTTGCCCCAAAAAAACAAAAAAATATTCTATTTATTTATAAAAAAATTCATGGGTAATTTGTCACGAAGTGTATTCGTCGTTAATTTATCTCGAAAAAACAAAAAAAATATTCTATTTTTTTATAAAAAAATTCATGGCAAAATTCGTAGCTAATTTGTCACGAAGTATATTCGTCGCTAATTTGTCTCGAAAAAACAAAGAAAATATTCATTTTTTTATAAAAAAAAATTCACGGCTAATTTGCCACGAAGTGTATTCGTCTCTAATTTGCCCCGAAAAAACAAAAAAAAATATTCTATTTTTTGTAAAAAAAATTCGTGGCTAATTTGCCATGAAGTGTATTCGTGGCTAATTTGCCCCCCAAAAAAAAATATTCTATTTTTTTATTAAAAAAATTCATGGCAAAATTCATCGCTAATTTGCTATGAATTGTATTTGTTGCAAAATTTGTCACTAATTTGCCTCGAAAAAACAAAAAAAAATTCTATTTTTTTATTAAAAAAAATTCGTGGCAAAATTCATCGCTAATTTGCCATGAACTGTATTCGTCACTAATTTGTCACGAAAAAACAAAAAAACGAATTTTTTTTAAAAAAAATTATGAAAAAAAATTCTATTCTCTAGTTGAGAAATTAACAGGCATATAACCAAAAAACAATTAAAACCATCTATTTCTCTGCGATAGCTGAGAAATTAACTAGCCAGTGAAGGAAAGATTACTATAGCAATGTGCAAGTTTGGTATCAACGCCTAATAACCAAATCTCCTATAAATACACTAAATGGGATTATCTATCGCCTGTCACATATGTAATGGATTTATCTCGAGTTTTTTTTTTTGCTGCATATCTTAATACTTGACTTTGGCTAAATTTCTTAGGTAACTTTAGACCTAAAAGAATCCATCATGTAACTTCTAACCGCATCCTTGTGTGTACATGCTTATTCTGGCTGCACCTATGATTTAATTCCATGACATCTTACAAAAGGTATTTCCTTTGCATGACTTTCAAGCATCTGAAATAACTCCACAAATTCTAACAATATGTTGAAAGACCAAGCAATTCCATTCGGTGACATAGATATAAATAGCAAGTACCATCTATGTTCAAGGAAATGGAGATGTAAATGTGACAAATTCAGAGGGTAATATAAAAAGTCAGTTCACATAACTATTAATTGTCAAACACAAACAATAACAACTAATTGACTGAAGAGAACTTAATGAGATCAGAATTACAGTGTTATGAGACCTACTTAAATGACAAGCATAAGAACAGAAATAGTCACTAACTTTTTCTACTTGTTGAATTTAGATCCTGTATACATTCAAAAAGCAACAGTCGACACGATAATATAGGAGCATGAAACTACCTTGACTCTCCCTTAATTCAGAGATCATAATAACATACGCCAACTTCACCTACAAGTCAAAAGACATATTTGTTGGGAAGGATGGACATGGTTACCAACAAGAAGCTACAACATTAAATCCTCAACTTAAAATTATTTCAAGTGATATCATGGACTGTATGCAAAGTGGCTAATTAGCCACGGAAATTAAGTATCGCGGCATTTCCCTACTATATTTATTTCCGTGGTTAAATTCGTGGCTAATTAGCCACAGATTTAGCCACGAAAATTAAGTATTGCCGCATTTTCCTACTATATTTATTTTTGTGGCTAAATCCGTGGTTAATTAGCCACGGAAATTAAGTATCACCACATTTCCCTACTATATTTATTTTTGCGGCTAAATCCGTGGCTAATTTAGCCACATATTTAGCCATGAAAATAAAAAATAGCCAGGAAAGTGAAGCGAGAGTTTATTTTCATGGCAAAATCCGTGGCTAAATTAGCAACGAATTTTTTTTCTTCGCAAATTCCGCCGCAAAATTAGCGACGAATTTTTTTCGTTACTAACTCCGTCGCAAATTAGCCACGGAAAATTTTTTGTTACAAATTCTATCGCAAATTAGCGACGAATTTCTTTTCGTTGCAAATTAGCAACAAACTTTTTTTTCATCGCAAATTAGCAACGAATAATTTTTCGTCGCTAATTTTCCGTGGCTAAATCCTTATTTTTTTGTAGTGTTCTCAATAAAGAATCCACCCTTGTGGTGATTATTTCGCATGTTATAAAAAAGAATTAAGTAAATGCATGCTATCATATTAGCATGTGGCTTCATATATTTATTAGAAAGAGTTTCTCCATCCAGCCGTTGCAACCCTCTAACATTAGTGATATTTCAAAGACTGTAGCAACATATAAAACCTATAAAAAGGGTAATGTAACTTACACACTGATAATAACAGTTTCTGCAACTCAACATCTAGAATCTTTTCTTTTATAGAATAATAACTTCTTTCACGATTACATTACAACTTAAGGTTCATTTATTTCAAGGAAGATATATTATCGGAAAACATCTTTCTCATTTATGGTATTTGGGTCGTGTTACGCCCCGAATCCTTGACGAGTGCGCGACACTCCAAACTCGGTCGAAAAAGTGCGACGTCCTAGGAATATCGCCAACCCAAACCTACACATCAGGGTTCAAACACGGCGGAAACGAGAATAACTCTCGGACAAGAATTACAAAAGGGGTAACAGGGAGGGATAAATAACCAAGCAACTAACCACTTCATTACACAAACTATATTCATAGTGTTCAATACAAATCATCGCAACCATCAAACCTCTGCACTGACAACCGTTGATATTAAAAAAAGGACTAGCGACATTGGGTAGACTAATATTATCACACAAAAGGAGTGCCTCTCAAAACTGTTCAAAGCCCTAACTTCTAACTAATCCATATTCACTCTAAAGGGGGTCTACTCAAAATCAGTCTCGTCGATGCCGGTTTGTTCCCCTGAAGACTTGGACTCAGCATTGATCTCAATTAGATTGTCCTTGTCTTCCGACTCCGCTGGAACGTCGATTGACTAAATAGTTTTAAATAAAACTATCAGAACACTTCTTAGTAAGTGAAACCCTAAACCCACCTAGGCTAATACATATCTCTGGAAATGTTCAAGCACACAAATCGCACAACTATCAGGCCAGAACAATAGCAGGCACAAATGTCTCACCTTAATATGCACGAAATCTTACATACGAGTTCAAATATTATTATCAGAAACTGACATCATGTCGCACTCAATAATACCCATCAAACCATATTCATGCCTACATTCGCATAACAAACACAACATCATACGATTTCCATTTCACTCGAGCACACGCATCCAATTTATTTCTGACCCGCGTAAACACGCCTCAGATCCAACAACACTTCTATAGCCCACGTCAACACACCTTAGGCTCGGTATCTCTAACCGGCATAAACGAACACGCCTAAGGCGCAACACCATCTCTTTTTTTATAACACAACCCACGTAAACACGCATCAGGTTGAACAACACTTCTATGGCTCGCATCAACACGCCTCGTGCTCAGTATCTCTAGCCCGCGTAAACGTACACATCTCAGGCGCAACACCATCTCCCTTTTTATAATACAACATGCGTAAACACGCATCAGGTTAAACAATACTTCTATAGCCCGCGTCAACACGCTTCGGGCTCGATGTCTCTAGCCCGCGTAAACATACACGCCTCAGGCGCAACACCATCTACCTTTTTATAACACGATCACGTAAACAAGCATAAGGGATTATCTTATTACACGTGCACATATTTTCTATTTATTATCTGGACCCCGCATAAACGTACACGCCTCAGGGTGTTTAATAGTCATGCAACACATAAATCACCCAATCACATAATAACCTCACACGATCAACTTGCACACGACACCCAAAGTATTCAAATCACCAACAAGCCACATTAACCTGCAAATTCATCAATTCCACTTACACAAGCTCAATTTAGCACAACTTGCATATTCTAGGCCAATTTTCACCAATCAAGGGCGTCGCACTCACGCCACAAATCTCGATTCACCACATATAGTAATTCAAACATAAACATGCCACAATTCAGCCACGATACGCACATTAACTCAGCCACCACAGAAAAATCACTAAAACGCTACATTTAAGCCCATTTTTGATGCAATAATTCCCGATAATAACTCGTAATCATCCCGATCACCAATTTAATCCATTCTAACCTCAATTCCATCTCTAAAAATATCACAAATCCATCCAAATAACTCAGCCAACTCAGTCCACCAATTTCTCTACGAATAACTCCTAAAACTCACTAAACACACCCGAACTATCCTGAAATTACCCGCTATCCTAGGTGAGGTTTAGGATATCACTTACTTGAGATCCTACGTGAGCTCGAGCACTTGAAGGTGACTGAACAGAGAAGGGACAGCAGCAAAGATGGCGGCTCATGGCAAGAACCACCGGCGGCTCATGGCGGCCACGGGGGGACGACGGCGGACGGCGACGAGCTGCTGGTCCTCCTTAGCTAGGCTGAACATAAATGAAGGCTGGTGATGGTGTTTCGGCAAAGGGAAAAATAAGAGAGAGAGAGAGAGAGAGAGAGAGAGAGAGAGAGAGAGAGAGAGAGAGAGAGAGAGAGATGGTGATGGCAGTGGTGTGGCAAGGCAGAGGGGCGAACAATGGCTTGATGGAACGGCGGCGGACGGACGTGCGGCGGTGGCCAAAGGCATGGCCGGTTGGCCACTCACACGTGAGGGAGAGGGGGAACTCAGTCGAGAGGGGTAGAGAGGAAGAGAGGTGAGGCGTAAGAAAAATGAGAGCGAGAGAGAGAGAGAAAGAGAGAGAAAAAGAATAAATAGGCTAGTCAAAGTACTCCTAAAGTGAAATTATCATCCTAACCTCCTTTCTACTTTCTATCCGACGGCCACTATTCAACCTTATCTTAAAATCGACGGTCAAGATCAACTCTCACAAAAAATATCCAAGGGTAAAATAGGAATTTCACAAAAATGCGGGGGCAAAATCATCCAAAAATTTATATCTCTAAAGTTGGTATGAAATGACTAAATGCCCTTCTCACATTACACTTGGTCTTCACAAAATCCCAGAGGTAAAACAGTCATTTTCCACTTCCTATCAAAATTTCAATTTCCAGACGAATCCAAACAAATCCGAGGCTGACCACGTTAATAACGGCATTGTCTAATTATTCTGTCATGACTTTCAAAATTTTCAACACCCAAGCTTAGTCTCTATTTAATGGCCAAACTCAAATAAACACGACTTGAGCTTATCTCAAACTAACGGGTGGCTTTTGAGAAAATTCGTACATTCAACTCTTGGTCGATACTAAATCGAGCTACGTTTAAGTTTACTTGAGTCATGACGACCTCGATTATTATATAATTGCGAGGATCAATCATTAGTTCTAGAGAACGCGATCGTTTGGAATAGGTTTGAGATCGTTTGCAAATTTCATATTTTGTTGAGGCGCAATCACCCGCAATCCAAGTATACAACATTCGCAAATTGATCCATGACCTTCCTTAGATCGGTTTATATTAGCCCAAAATATCACGTCAACAATCCTTATGGTCGAAAGTCAAGTTCTATGGTCACGCGAATCTAGATCCCTAATCAGCCTTTCTCTACTGGTTAGTGTTTCAAGAGTGATCAAGTCTAGGCGAGATAGTGCGTTATTGAAATTATGCATTTCATAAATACCAAGTGGGTCGAAATTTAGAATGTCACAAGTTGCTTAGGAAAAATGAGTTAACAAATTTCACAGTCAACAAAAAACTTGTACTTAAATTCAAAAAAATTATTTTCTTTTTCAATATAAAAAATTATTTTTCAAAATATGACGGAACCTGCATTTGAACTGAGGGTCCTAGCACTCCAGTCTAGGTCCAACCGAGGTCCCCCAACTCCAAGGAAGGCAAGGACCTGGGACAAGACATGGGACTCCTGAGGCTGAGTCTAAGTGCAATCCCAAGAACAGGTCACCCAGGTAGCCAATGCTTGCACCCCAGTTCACCTGAGAATGGGACCGGGGGCCTAGTGCTCAAGCTTGGATCTCTAACACCTTGCTCCAAGACCTAGAGTTGTACTCGAGACCTTTTTCTTAAAAGTGTGTTTCATATTTTTTCTGCAAAACATCAAAAATGATTTCCATATCATTTGCACAATACAGCCAAACATACAATGACAATAAGTCTCTTTGAAATAATATTCCAACAAAGTTCATTTTCCGGACAAACAGAACCTTGAAAAGGTAAATCATTTTCATAATATTTGTGGAAGAAGCTATTAAGGTTGTGAAAATACTATCAGTCACGAAGAAAACCACAAAAAGCATCTGCCCCTCCTTCTCCTTCCAAAGACACGGCATTTTAAGTTCATGGCACGTCCTATTCACCTGTCAAATCATTAAAATGGAAAATCTAGAGTTTGGGTTAGGTCAAAATGGTCTTACCCAAATTAACCTATTTAACTCATTTACACCTATTTATATGCAATACAAATTCAGTGACACATACCCGGTATTACCCACCTGACTAAAACATATAGATATTTAAAAATAAGAAATATGCTATGCGTGTAGTGTCAAAGATTTATGCTATGCATATAGTGTAATAGATAAAATTTTCAACTTGTGCTTGTCGTTCAGTTTTAATTTTTTAAATCTTTTCGGATTTGTTCCTTTCATTGTATTTTCCAAATTACGGTCAAATACCATGGTATTTGTAGTACTTACACTTAACCGATCTCTATATAGTTAATATGATGTACAAAAAACATTATTTTGTACACTGTCATTTATTTTACGATCTTAAAATAGGATGAGCTAAAAGCATTTTAAGAGATATGTAGTCCTAACATTAACATCTTGAACACAGCTCTCCTATTTTCCCATTTGTTTCTAGAAATAAAGATAAAACCCTTTTTTCGATCGAAAATATGTGTTAGACAAAGAATATAATTTTATCGGTTAGCATTGCTTGCATATTTGCTTAGTATACCTTGAATTTCTACCTGCCATTTTCAAGCATGTCAAGAAATCACATAGAGAAAACAAAAACAAAAAGAATAGATGCATGAGAAAAATATCATGGAAAAACTTGCCCTATGTGAAAAGAACGAGACTATCAATATCACTAGATCCTTGTAAAAATTGGGTAAGTTGATGTCTGAAACTCTCATTTTGTTGATGTTGAGCTATTGATAGTTTACTTTGGTGCTTCCAAAATTTGTCAATCTTCAGCTATATGATCTCCCCATTTAGATTCATCCAACTCAGAGTTCCTCGTGTTACATGCCATGTTCTCAAAAAGTTCATTAAAAACAAGAAAATGAGTCCAACAGTAACTAGACACAATCTTACGACGATGGAGACGGGATATAAAGAATATTTCAGACAAAGAGAGAGGGAGACATACTTGTATTGGTCGTTTTCCAGTTATTTCCTTAGGAGCCGAAGAAAGTTCTCCCATATCTACAATAATGCAGCTCTCATCAAGCTTGATCAACTCAATGATAGAATGGTGCTCATAAGCAGCTAGGCAATCCGATAATGTTGTCACAAATATGTGATAAATCATACACCAAATGAAGAGAATTTTCCAGAAAAATGTAAAGCAAGAAGATCATATCAAGCAATCTCATGTTTTTCCAATGGGGTCCTAATTGTTCCATTTTAGCTTTTTCTTCGACATGAGCCTGTGTGAAGTAATTAATTGTTCCAAATCGAGAAATGACAAAAGGGGTTATGTACGACGGTCAACACAATTAGTAGAAGTAAACTTGCGTCCAATATTATTTATTAAGAGTTACTCATGCAGATGGTTGGCATAGGGGAAAAGAATAGCTACACAATGGTAACTCTTACGAAGCAAATTGAATTTCTTCCTTTCTGCAGTAGATGATTTGACGCTAATGAAAATGATGCTTTTATTATTGAAGCAAAATGCATGTGGAATCTTTAAATATCGAGACTAAACAAACCATGAAGCCCCGAACCTTTCAAGCAAGTTGGCAGGGTAGAAAGGAAATGGAGAATGCATGAATTGAGATTAACAGTAAGAGGATGAGCAGGACTGACGGAACAATTAATTGCTCATACAGCCATAAAGAAGGGCACCACAAGGGTGGATGTTCCTCTGACAAGCAGCAACAACAGGGGACAACACATGCCAATAGTCCTGGGGCATCTAGGACGGTGGAAGGCAATGATGGAGAGCCAACTCCAAGGCCAACTCGATCCAACAGTGCACAAAAGAGGAGTAAAGGTCAAGTAAGCTACTTGTTATGGTTATTGATTTGTATGTCATCTCCATGCCAAAGTTTAAGTTAATTTTGCTATGTCATTTTTTGGTTAAAAATAGAGCGACTGAAGAGGTTTCTCAAAGTTTTGAACCAAAAAAAAAAAAAAACATATGGAACAGTTGGCAAAAGGCTAAGGGAATATGGTTATGGGCTATTTACAAATATGAATATTGGCACGACAATTTTGAATGTAAGCTTTTTAGGTCTTCTGCATTTAATGTATGGCATTTGATTGTCATGGTAAATGATTCAGCGCTATATGATCTAACTTGGGAGAAGTTCGGAGGTGCTGATCTGTGAAGGAGGGCCAAGTTCAAAATCAATGGCTGCACCCGCAATAAGAACCCCAGAGCAAGCCTAAACAAACCAACCAATGGTAACTCAAGTACAATCAAAGAAGAAGCAATCAAATGCAGCTCCAAATTAGAGGATTTAATGGGCAACTTGAAAACAGGCACCGAGGGATATATGAGAATCGTACAAAAGGTTAAAACGTTTTGAAAACATGCCATTTTTAATTCTTCAAGGTGGCAAACATGGAGTGCCTACTCAAAATGGATACAAACAAAGAACACGAGACAATCAAGCTTACTCTTATACCAATGTCGGGTTTTTGCGGAACGGAACCTCAAATCCTAAGAGCCGAAATTGCTCCATGTAATACTCGTTTATCCATGCCGGTCGAAGGTGTAATCCCATTGATACCATAGATATTACTCTAGCCTAATGGCACAATAATTGAAGAGGCAACACAAACAGCAACTCATAATCGCGTGAAGCTTGTGCTTTGTGCATATATGTTTTGATTATTATTCTCAAGCAATTGGATAAGAAGCTTTGGATGCGAGTCCGCACATTCCTTTAGAACTACCACCGCCTCTCTGAATCCTAATGTAACCCCCTTCACCCCATGCCTCGCCCCACGAGTTCCTGATCTTCCAGAAATCGGTCCCATCCTCATTAGTCCCGTACCCAGCCACGACAACAGCGTGGTCCAGCTGGGAGCCGCAATCCCCATTGAACACGCCGCATTTATAGCTTTGGAACTCCCACCCGCTAGCTGCAATTACGACCGCAACTGGCTGCTGCACAACTGCCTTCGTGAGCTCCTCCTCACCGGGGGGCACATCGGCGAAACCCTTGATCTGCGCCGTGCATTCTGCTGCTTTCATTGCGTTGCAGGTCCCATTCCTATCATGGTATGCGTCGATACCCTGGGATGCAATTCCTTGGTTTTGGACAATGTGCTTGAAAGCATTGTCAGGGGAACTGCCTCTGCAGCCATAGCTTGTGGTATCACAATCTATCAGTTGTTGCTCGGAAAGCGCCGGTAGTTTGCCGCTTGTGAACCCCACAATTCCTTCTACTGCTGCTACGACTGAGAATGCCGAGCAGGATCCTACAGCTGTTGACATTATAAGAATGTGAAATTGCACTATTTCCGTAATTGGGTTACCATTGATGTCTGACTTTTTATTATAGTATGTTAAGCTTTTGTTTGGTATAGTTATCGCTTTCTTGTTGTTCTGTTGTACTGTAGCTGTTCTATGATGTGCTGTTATGCATTTTTTCAAACTATATCACCTCAAAAGTGGATGAAGCAAATTCCCAAAAGCTGCTATAAACTATCGCAGCTGTCGAGAGTTTATGGAATACATTATTAAAGACGCAACACTCATTTTCACAGCTGTAGCTACCTAAAGAAAGCTGTACTAAATAGGCTCTACGTCACACGTATGCTTAAGTTTTCCAAAAGTATATATATTCCGTGTTAGAGGTTTACTATATAAAAGAAAAGGTCGAACCATTCACAACATTTGTACTTACGACACTGGCCTTGATACTTATCCCGGTTTACGACACCTTTCCGTACCCAGTCGATGCCATCAGGAATACCTCCAGCCAGATTTTGGTGTCTAAACAACATCATTTCGGCATGCTCTGGTCGCTTGGGTGCCAAGTATCCTGTATGGCTTCGCACGAACTCCTCATTGGTCAAGTCTGAGAATCGGTTGAAACCTAACCCGAAAGTCTGTTTCCCGGTCTTCTTGAAATCTGCAATGAACAGCAAGTTCTCGGCGGAAATTGCATTGCTTTTTGCCTTCTCCTTTGGGTCCTCGTAGGTCCGCACATATTCATTCATCCATTGTTCATGCTGCTTGGCAACGGTGGACTTGCGCAACATGCGGACCGACATTGCAAGCCACGCCAAAGCGCCAAGAATTAGAGCAAGGAAGATGATGACTTCACTCTTGAGCATGAAAGCCGTTGCGTTAACACTTGCTCGTGTGTGTTTTCTTCTTCTCCTCAGTGTGATACTTTGAAGGGGATGTGATGAGATAGCTGCACTAGAGATGTACATTTTTAGGCTGCTTCATAACCAGGCCACACAAAAATTTTGCGTTAATTTTTAGGTGGAAAGTTCGTTCCCAATTCCATGTTCTCAACGGAAATATGATTCATAAAGCTATGCGTGTCCGAACACAAGTGATTCTTGCGCATGCACCATCACAAGCAATGTCATGCCCCGAACCCCCGTCGAGCCCCGTGAACATCCTGCCTTTGGTTGAACAGTTGCGACGTCCCAGATTGTCGCCGACCTCATAAAAAATGTCAGAGATTTAATCGCACAAACGGAAACCTTAAACACCCTGACAAATAAAATTGGGGAAACATTGGGAGAATATATACATTTCCATTCTAGAATCAAACTTGTTCCTTTACATATATACAATAAAACAAACCTCTGTCTACCAGTGCACACTTTACTGAAACTATCAAAATTAAAACAGAGTCGAAGACATGACGTTCAACCTCAAAAGTGGTTCTCATCCAAGGCAAGCTTTCCCACTTCTATAAACACGGTCGTCTTATATCTTATCCAAGTCATCCCGTCTCCCACTTGAAACTATGCTATCTCATAATCTGTGTGCACTGGAACTCCAAAACGTACAGGGGGTGGTGGCGGTGGAGGATTCATGTCTCAGGTCTGGGTTTTGAAAATTGTTGGTTTACACAACCATGAGATTATATCTCAGCAAGTACATCCCTAAACCAAACCTAGGCTATCACGTACCTCCAAATATTTACGCAATCACATACATCAAGTAATTACATCACAGGCACATCAATTAAGACTGTCCGGCTCAATAATGCATACATTCGCACTCAATCATGATCACGTCGTATGCAACACGCGTATGTGCCAATTCTCATCCCATTCTTCCTTCCATTCTCATTTTCCACTTTCTCAATCCTCACCAATGGTCCGCGTTGAAGTACACGCCTCAGGCACACTGCGATCATTCATCACATCACTTTAGGCCTGCGTACTCATTCACGCCTTAGGCCCCGATCGTGATCTGAGCATCACACGCCCCAGGTCCGATCCCAACTCAGTCCGCGCTAAATGCGATAGGCTTACATGATTGAAACCCAACTTAACCCACGCCAAATGCGACAAGCCTACATGATTGGAACCCGAGCTTATGATGCCTCGGTCCAATCCCTGTCTCATCTGAACTGATTGTGCCTCGGACCGATTCTCATACATGCTTTTTTTCAAGCCTCAGCCTGTGCCAAATGCAACAGACCTACGTGATTGCTATCCGAGTTTACGATACTTGGCCAATCCCATTCTCGTTCTATCACACCTTCATAACTTTCCCACGATCACTTGTCACACTGCACTTCTCCTTACTTATGCACATACTCGATATGCATTTACCACACGCAACTAGCCCATCACATGCGATCCGTGCACGCATTGAATCACATGCAGACAGAGCGCACTCAACAATTCACATGGGCAATATCAACAATTAATTTAATCAACTCACGTGTACACTCAACAAGCATAATCAGTCACTCAATTGCACAACAACACTCCCAATTAAATCACCACAATTTATAAATAAATCAAACACGCCTTAAATACGATAATCGCCATTTTTCTCCAACCAAATGGCGTCGGATTAATTCCGATCCTTCACGAAACTTTCTCGCCATTAAATACCGGTTCTAAAAATCCAACTTGCGTCCCGAACCGAGCATCACAGCTTCATGAACAGTGATTCACAGATTATGAACAGTGATTTGCAGCTTGAAATTCCCTCAAATCGTCCTCCAAAAATTCTGAATTAATTCCTTAAGGCCCGCCATACATTCCCAGTCTAAAACCCCAACATTTCACACCCGCACAAGTCCAATTTCACCCAAAAATCGAATTATTCGGCAATACTCAAAATCCTAAATCAGGATTAGGAAGCGACTTATAAAGTTCTAGATTTAATCGGCTAGAACAGAAAGTGGCGGCACTCTACAACGAAGGAGAACGACTCACGATGGCTTTCTGCTTGCACGGCGACGGTCTGGCGGCGGCGTGGTCTTGCACGGCCGGAAATGGATCACGGGGAGAGAGAGAGAAAGAGAGGTCGGGATGAGGGTGGTGAGGCGAGGCCAGGCGGAGCAGTGGCACCGGCGGATAGTGACGACACGGTGGCGGTTCAGCGAGCTCCGGCGTACGGCGAGGAAAACCGGCAGAGGGAGAGAGAGAAATTGGGAGAGGGGGCTATTCTGAGCTGTTTGGCCGAGAGAAATGAGGGAGGAGAGAGAGAAACTGGACTGATTTGGTCAAATAAAGCAGCCCACAATCGCCACGTGTCGCCGATTCGGGAGTTTGACCAAAATACCCCTAATCCGACAGCCGACATTTAATCCTATCCAAAAATTGAGGGCATTAAGGTCATTGAGTCCAATAATTGAGCTGATAACCCTTAATAATTATCCCAAATATTTTCCCAAAAAAATTCTGATCAAAAATAGCCCAGGGGCAAAACCATCATTTTTCTGGTCCCGGGTGAAATTCCAATTTTTGCCCGTACCAACCCTCCATGTGTGTGGCCAACATAATGTGATGTCGGAATCACGAAATTCATCGCGCAAGCCCCCGAAAATCCACATCAAAGTTTGAAGGGCAAAAATGTCAATTTTTTTCAATTTTTGTCGAAATTCCAATTTTTGGTCATAACCACTCCTAACATGCGTGGCCACCCTAAAATGGCGACGGCCTCGAAAAATAATCTCATTTGGCCTCGAAAAGCAATGCTAGAGTCCAGAGGGGCAAAATCGTAATTTTTCACTCCCGGACTGAAATTCCAATTTTTACTCGTACTAACTCCAAATGTGCGTGACCAGCATAATATGACGTCAGATTCCCAAAAATAGTCTCTTAAGCCTTCGAAAATCGACATTGACATCCGGGCCCAATTCCGTGAACAAAACTCGCTAAACTTTCAATTTCAGGATCTCTCACTAACAGGTGGCTGTTTAGAGGTTACGCGTATCGACCTAGGGCTATCCATATCGTGATGGTCTCGATCATTAAGAGAATGAGAAATTATTACTAGTCCTAGAGGTCACAATCGTTCGGTTCAAGTTTAGGACTTGTTGGCCACGTGTACTTTCGGTCTTGCAGAATCACCTACGTCCCTATGGTACATCGTTGCCCTTGGCCAAACCCAATCCATTACTCTTTCCTAAGATTAGCCCACGTTGGCCCAAAATATTTTCTCAGAGTCTCTCATGATCGATATCCGTTTCACGATATGATCCCCGGTCCACGTACCGTTTTCTAGTTAGCCATACCCCATTGGTTAGTATCCCGAGAGTGATCAGCTCTAGGCGAGACTTACTAAAATGAAATGCGAAGTAACATCAGTTTTATTGATCCCAGAATTATATCGAAATTCGGACTATTACAGGCAAGACATTGTCACATTTTGCCGCTACTTCGAGAGATATCGAGCTCGTATGTCACATAATATATTCACCAGTGACCGCAATGAATTTTCCATCATGCCATCGAGAAGTGACGCTTATGTCCTGAACCCTACGGACCCTCTCAACACTACGGACCACAACTTGATTTCTCCGACATCATTAATTTAAATGAAACTAGAACTATCACAAACCTACTCTAAGCTAGTTAGGAGTCGAGCAAAGTATAGGATCTGCTTTAACTTTGAGAACCAGATATTTCAGACTCAGAGACTTTGTAACGGTAGTTTTAGCTTAGGCCTATTACCCGTACCTCTTTTATTTTAGGAAAAATTTCTTTCATGCAATCTTTTATTTATCTTTTATGTAAACATGCAAATTTAAAGTGGTCATGCATAAATGCACAAGCAGAAAATAAAGCAATCGATAGCAGTCAGATATATTATTTAAACATATAGAAAAAACAGCCTGAGCCGTATCGGGCATAATTAATACAAGACCTTATTATAATGCGTTGATAGAAGACCCCTACAAGCAAGGCAATAGATGCGCAATGCCTAAATAAATATCTTAAAATGAACTAGTGTTATAGGGAGAATTAATCATACCAAACATGCCGGTGCAATGGACAAGGCAAATAATGAAATCTTTTAAAGATTGTATGCTAAAGCATTCAATATGTAGGAGAAGCCTAAATCTAACGCTACGGGTGCGGTTTTTATATTTTATGTATTAACAAAGTTCTATTCTAAATGATAAAAATAGGCATTTTTAATCTATATGCCATCCTAGAGATTCTATTTTTTATTTATTTATGCATGCTTTATGAATGACCAAGCATGCGCATGAGTTTTGTTTGTTTTTTCCCTTAAAGCCGTCGTGAAAATAGCAATAAGATAAATACATAACTTAACTTATCCTAAATGCGTGCCGGAGCACTTATTTATGGAAAATCCTAAATTTCCGCTGATTTTTTTTATTTCTTTAAATCAGTGCAAATGTGAAAATAGTAATTAACAGAATTGAATGATTTGATGTCATGCCCCGAACCCTAACAAGCCCGCAGCATCCCTTCTTGGTCTTCCAGTAAACAACATCCCATGACTTGTCGCCGACCCAATCGAAACACTAACGAGCAACACATGCAGAAGCAATTCGAATTCTCTATACAACATGTAAATCACGGGATAGTAGAGAGACATTTATTACACAGTGATAAAACACTTTTTATAAACATAGCATCAATTACAAACATGCCATTACAAGCCTTACTAAAGGCCGATATCTACGCACCACGCGTATGCAAAAAGGGATAGGTGGTGAGTTGGCCTAGCTTGTCTACCAAAAAGGGACAGTCCAAAATGCAGGGTACCCAACCCCTCACTACAACTGGCCAAAACCAGGAGGAGGCTCCAGCTCATTATCTACAGAATCTGTATCAGACTCTGGGTCTACCAGTTCCCCATCCGGAATGTCAAGGTCCATTGTATCCCAAACCTCCTCCCTAATACTGCTAGCTGGGGGATTGTCAAAACGACGGAGTGGACCACTCAAAACGTCCCCTCCCTTAATAAACCACGTCACGAATTGGTAGGCCTTCAATGCAGGCAATCCCACATCCACCTAGATGGTAGACTCGTGCTTCTGGTACAGCCTGCTAGGTCCTATTGGATACTCAGTAAAACCCGTGTCTATCTCCATAGGCACTCCAAAATGTAGAGAATGACAGTTCATGGTCAATGGTCTGAAATGGTTATATTGCAACAATGAGATAAAATCTCAATAAACAACTACCTAAACCTCGCTTAGGCTAACACGTACCTCCGGATAGCCCTAACATGCAATTGTAGCATTCAACATGCCATAAACAATCACAAGTATCCTTATCTCGCCTTGGCACATACACAATGCCCTGCACGTTAGTATACCGCCATAACATGGCCAATTGCTCATCAAACAAGTACATTTCAATTCATGGCATAATCATAAGAAACATACTCTATAATCCGGTTTTTGAGCATTCATCAATGCATAGCATACGTTCGCATTTATCCAAATTATTAACGACACCTCGGGCCACCGAACTCCCATTGGTCTTCTGGCATAATCAGGCATTGTCCCGCTATGTTGGCAATGGCAACATCGAGGATCAAACCCTCTTGGCAAGACTGGTACCCAACGGCATTCCACTTAAGAGCATTGATTTGGCCTCCACCGTGATTGGCAACGACTAGAACCCCAGCCTAGCCGACATCCGAACTCCCGTCGAGCATCGTCTAGAACTCCAACCTAGACGAAACGTGTCATGATCACATACATACACCTCAGCAATCAATATCGATTCTTATCTTTGTAAATTAGCCCAATGTTAACCAAATCCACCAAAATGTCATGGTAACACCGATTAATTCCCGAGAGAGGGAAAAACCGAGTATGTACAAAACCGAAGCCAAACTGGGCTGTTGCATAGTGACCAAAATTCTTTTTAAATAAATAGTAAATCAACTCCAAAATCCGGATTTTGAGCATTCATCAATGCATAGCATACGTTCGCATTTATCTAGATTATTAATGACCCCTTGGGTCACTGAACTCTCACTGGTCTTCTGGCGTAACCAGGCATTCTCCTGCTACGTCGGCAATGACAACGTCGGGGATCAAACCCCCCCGGCAAGTCGGGTATCCAACGACATTCCACTTAGAAGCGTTGATTTGGCCTTCACCGCGATCGGCAATAACTAGAACCCTCGCCTAGCCAGCATCTGAACTCTCGTCGGGTATCGTCTAAAACTCCTGCCTAAACGAAATGTGTTGTGATCACATACACACATCTCAGCGATCAATATTGATTCTTATCTTTGTAAATTAGCCCAATGTTAACTAAATCCACCAAAATGTCATGGTAACACCGATTAGTTCCCGAGAGAGGGAAAAACTGAGCATGTACAAAACCGGAGCCAAACTAAGCTGTTGCACAGTGACCGAAATTCTTTTTCAATAAATAGTAAATCAACTCCAAAAATTCTAAACTTTGGATATGTCGTATAAAACATCTTGATAAACATTTTCCTTGAAGAACTTGAAATCCAGTTCCAACTGTAAGCACCTCTTTTTGTCACTTGAAGTCAGATGAAATTCAACCCATTCGGTCAGGCCGCCTGACCATCAAAATGCATCTCACCCAATACCCAAATCACTTTAAAAAGTTTTGAAATTTTTATATTCCATAGAAACAAGTGTTCTTAACAAGTTTCATGAAGGAGGTTTGTTGAAACAAGGCCTGGAAAATTTTATAAAATTCGGAAAGACAATAAGGTCGGGTGAACAGTAAATCCAGCAGACTGAATACGGTCCAAAAATGGACTTACGAATGACCCTAAATGATCTCCAAAAATTCCAGATTTAATTTATGTTATACTTCAAGATGTCATGAGCAACTTTCATGGAGAATACTTTCACAAATTCGACCCACAATAGTCATAGAGAAAATAGCAAAGTCCAGTGACGCAGCAGCAACCCTACCGGAAATCAACCAATAAGCACTACCAAGCAAACCAAGCACAATTAGCCATTAAACCAACTATCCACAACCCTTAAACCATCCCTAACATGTCCATTAGTAACTCATTATCTTAACCAAGGTTTAGCGAGTACTTACTAGGAGTCTTAAGCAAGAAATCAAGTTGAGATGTAGCAAGAAGTCCTAGCCAAAGCAGCAACAAGGCGGATGGTGCTGGTGCAGTAGCGGCATGGAATGGCTCTCGGCGGTGGCTGGTTCTAGCGGGATGGGCAGCGAAAATGGAGAAGCTAGCGGGCAACAGAAGCAGAAACAAAGTAGCAAGCCATAAAGTAGAAGAAGAATGGGAAGAAGAAGCAATGAAGCAGCAACAGGTCAGCAGCACGTGAAGCAGCAAGGGCAGAAGCAATAGAAGTGGAAAAAGAAGAAGAAAATGGAGAAGAAGTCAATTAGTAGGGAAGTCCATCATGGGCAGCAGCATGGGATGTCAACAATGAAGCAGAAATAGTAGGGAGGGAAGCAGCAGGCGTAGAAATGAAGGAAGACAGGAAGTCTGCGGGAAAGAAAGGTCAATCGGTGTGGGGCAATAGTGAAGTCAGCAGCAGAAGTAATCATGCAGAGGAAGAAACAGCACGTGAAGGCAAAAGTAACATGAGGGTGCAAAGGAAATCAGTGGGGAAAGAGGAGGGAATCAGCGGGAAGAATAGGTCAACAGTGTGGGGGAGGAAAAGCAGCATCGTGGGGGTTCAACGAGGGAGGAGGAGAGAGAGTGTTCAACATAATCTCAACCAATAATTTGTTCACATTTTCCCCTTTTCCGGAATTCAGATTGACCCAACGATTGACCACGTTTAATGAGACGTTGTCCGACAAATTAGTCGTGGAAATTTTGAAACTTCGATACCCGATTTGGATTCTAATTAATGGCCAAATTCAATCAAACGCGGCTTTAGTGTATCTTAAACTAATGGACGACTTTTAGGAATTTACGCGTATCGACTTATGGCTGATTTGATATCGAGCCATATCTAAATTTACTCGAGTTGTGACAACCTTGGTTATCATGTAATTGTGAGAGTCAATCACTAGTTCTAAATGACGGGATCATTTGGATTAAGTTTAGGATAGTTCGAAATTCATACAATGGCCAAGCGGAATTACCCATGATACAATTGCATGACATTTGCGAATCATTTCGTAACCATCCTTTGATCGGCCTTTAATGACCCAAAATATTCCCTCGCCAATCCTTTGGTTGAAGTGTCAATCCATGGTCAAGTTCTTAGGTCTACGTACTTAATTCCTAACTAGTCATTCCCTAACGGTTAGTTTACTCGAGAGTGATCAATTCTGAGCGAGATTTAACTGAAACCGTATGAAAGAAATATTCATTTTATAAATCTAAAAAATGAGTCGAAATTCAAAATGTCACATTTGAACTGATCAATAAATTGAGAGAGAGAGAGAGAGAGAGATTTGACTTTTTTTCCTTTTCTTGTCACATTGGTACTATGAATTGGTCAAAGATCAACAAATTTAAAAATAAAAAAAATGAAGAAGAAACACAAAGATGGCCAAAAGAAAAAAGAAACAAAAGACATGCTTGTGTGCAATGTGAAAATTGTAATAATAATCTAAATGATGACAAATATGCATCGGAGCATTCATTTATGGAAAGCTCTAAATTTCTCTATGAGTTGTTAAGCAAAATCCTATTCTAACGTGATGCTTTGTAAATTTTATTGTTCTAATGGTAAAATTTCTAAGACAAACCAATCTGCAAAATAGATGGAATCTATCCTATCGTGAACACATGAATGAATAACATATATCTAAATACACATGGTATTTAAGACACCGAGTGGAAAGCGCCTAATCAGATGTAGCAAATCATGAAACACTCTCGATGATAGGATCACTTCATGGATAACTTGGCATAAGAAACTTTAGAACCTTGAACCACTTACCACAAACGGAATGTCGTGCAAGGATGAAGAGGACCACTCCAAGCTTGGTCAGGCGAGAACAAAAACTCGAGGCAACATGGCGAGCGGCCAACCCGACGGTGAACAATCTCGATTGACTATACCATTTTCTCGATTTTTTTTCTCTTGAAAACATTTCTCGTCCATCTTAGACCTGTTATATTTCCTTCTCAAAATTTAATCTAAATTTCTGTCACGCCTCGAACGCCACCGAGCATACAACGTCCCTTTGAGATTGTCAAGTATGCGTCATCCCGGGATTTGTCGCCGACCCAAACCGAAAAGATAACGAATAGCATAAGCGGAAGCAAATACAAACTCTCCATACAACATACAATTTAACGGGGTAATCAGGAAAACACTTCACATAAAATCCAACAAGTTATTATAAGCTCATAAAGATAACCTAAGGAGGTTTACACAATTACAAGCCTCACACGAAGCCACTTCCTAATGAAGCCATGGATACAAAAGGGAGGTTAACTCAAACTCCTCTACAACAGAGCATTTAAAATGATGATACATCCAATACCCAACATCACCCTAAAACTCTGAACCGCACGTGACGACTATTTGTCATTCCAAGCCTGAAAATGTTTAACAGCGGGAGATGAGATAGATCTCAATAAGTAACTACCTAAGCCTCGCTTAGACTAACGCGTACCTCCAAACAATCTTAATCATGCAATATCAACATCCAACATGTCATAACAATCACAAACACCCTTACTTCGCCTCGGCACATATACAAGCCCTGTACATTAGAATCCCACCATAACATGGTCAATTGCTCATCAAGCTTGTACAATGCAATTCAAGGCATAATCATGCATAACACGGTTAATAATCCAGACGTGCTCATCAATTAAACCAGGTAAATCATTTCCAAATGCAAATCGCACTCATTAAGTCCAAATTATTAACGATCCCTTGGGCCACCGAACTCCTGCCGATCTTCTGGCGTAACCAAGCATCATCCTGCTACGTCGACGACGACAACGTTGGGATCGAACACTCCCCGACAAGCTGGGTATCCAATGGCATTCCACTTAGGAGCATTGATCCGACCTCCACTATGATCGGCATCTTTTGGGATAGAACACCCCCCGGCAACCCCGGGTACTAGACGGTATCCAAACTCCCGCCGAGCATCATCTAGAACTCCCCCCTAGACGGAACGTGTCATGACCATGCACACACCTCAACAATCATTACCAATTCTTATATTTGTAAATTAGCCAAATGTCAACTAAATCCGTCAAAATGCCACGATAATACAGAATGATTCTTGAGAGAGAGAAAAATCGAAAATGTACAAAACCGGTCCAAACTGGGCAGTTGTGCAATGACCGAAATCCGTTTGGCATAAATAGTAAATCAACTCAAAAAATTATGAAATTTGGATATGTTGTACAAAACATCTTGATAAACATTTTCTATGAAGGACACAAAATCCAGTTCCGACTATAAACATCACTTTTTGTCACTTGAAATCAGACGAAATTCAATCGTCCGGTCAGGCCACCTGACCATCAAACTATAACTCATTCAATACCCAAATTACTTTGAAAAGCTCTGAAATTTTTATATGTCATAGACACGAATGCTCTTAACAATTTATGTGAAGAAAGTTTGTTGAAAAGAGGTCAGAAAAAATTTATAGAAAATCGGAAAGACCAGATGGTCAGGTGAACAGTAAATTTGGCAAACTGAATTCAGTCCAAAAATGGACTTACAAATGACCCTAAATGATCTCAAAAAATTTCAGATTTAATATATGTCATACTAAAAGAATGTCATGAGCAACTTTCATGAAAAACACTTTCTCAATTTTTGCCCACACAAATCATAGTAAAAATAGAAAAATCCAGTGACGTAGCAGCAACCTTACCAGAAATCAACTAACAAGCACCACCAAGCCAATCAAGCACAACCAGCCACTCATCCAACTATCCACAGCCCTACTCCACCCCTAAACATGTCTATTAGTAACACATTATCCTAACCAAGACTTAGGGAGCACTTACAAGAGAGCCTAAGCTAGAAAACCGAGCAAAGAAGCAGCTTAGCATGGCAAAGCAGTGGCAGTGATGCCAGAGTAGCAACAACCTCAATGGACAGGCGGCGGCTCACGGCAGAAATGGGGGCTGAACGGTGGTGCTGCTCGGTGAACTGTAGGGGGTGAAACCGAGAGGAAAGAAGAAGAGTAAGGAAGCAGAAATCGAAGAAGAAGAAGCAGCGGTGTCGCACTGCGCCAATTTTTGGACTTTCAGAATTTGTGCGCTAAGGAGGTATTTCCATGTAAGGGTCTCTCCCAGACCATATCTCACGTGACAATGAATGGTAATTTTCGATTTGGTCTAAGTTTTTGATTTTTGAGTCGCCACTAATCATTATTGGTAAGTAGACTAGAAATTTAATCGGGGTATGGGAGAAATACCACGATTCTGTGAACTAGAGATTTTGAGTACGGGGACTTGATTACGCTAATGATCTCAAATTAAGATCTCTAATGCCCTTTCGGTATCCAAGAACGATACGATGTCTAACGTGTCATGCAAGTTTCCGAGGTTTACCTACTAATTCTATCCATTCTAATCGCAGGGAAAATCAATCAAGAATTAAATGCACAATTAATGTCAATCAAATCAATCAATCCTAAATTGTCTCTGAAAATGAAAATAAATCAAAACATTCAAATCCCAATGAAGCCTTAAAGGCTTGTTCATTTTCATGATTTGTGTCCTTTTTAGGGTTTTAGGGCTTTTTAGGGGTTATAACCCTTGAGTTTGAGATTTTCTAAAAATGACACTGGACATTTTTAAAAATTCAAATTTCACTTTCTAAGGTTGGTCACAATGTTTTTGAACCATTCTATGAATTTTTAAAATTTTTTATTTTTTTTTTGGAAAATTGAATTTCTGAGAATTTCATTAACCAAGAATAGATTTTTATGATTTTCTAAAAGATTTTATGATTTTTCCAATTTTCCAACTTTTTAGATTTTTCCTAAATTTTTCACATTTTTATTTGTATTTTCTGAATTTTCTGAATTTTTATAGATTTTCTGAAAATTTTTGAATTTTTATGAAAATTTTCATTTTTCTGTGAATTTCCTATTTCTCTGAATTTTTTTTAATGAATTTTTAAAGATTTTTTTTATTTGGATTTTTATTTAAATTTCTTGTCGGAAAATGAATCAGACCGGTCCGGTTCAACCCTGTTCGGCTTGGTCGAACTGGGCCTCGCTGGCACAAGTCGGAGCTCCGGTGGGCACAACACCGAAACGGTGCCGTTTTTCCTCACATTCATTTTGGCATTTCGTCGAGCACCTAGTGTGCATGAGTTTGCATAAGACATTTTCGAGGCTGTCATTTTGAACCATTCTCCGGCAGCCTTCCGGTGAGCTTTAATGTTGGATTTTAGGTTTTGTGTATTCCTTGCATGACCGACTATTCACCTTTGTCAATAGATTCGTCGTTAGACCTTCGCTAGCTGGTGAAAAGTCGGCCGAAAAAACCAAACTTGTAAACTTTTTCTAATTTTAACCATCTAAACCTTCAAATCATGATACAGATTGCCCTAGCCGTCTACATCGTTTAAAACAAGTATAAACCATCAATCAAAGTCAAGAGAAGCTAACTTGAATGGCATATAGCCATTGGATGTGCTCCGGCGAGATTTTCCAGAAATGACCAACTCGGTTTTAATGCGTTTTCAATCATTCATAGTGCAAACAAACAATGAAAATGAGATCAGAATATGTTTTGAGCGTCAATCATAACAAAAACAAGAAGAAACGCACACGATTGAGCTAAAACCAATTCTGGAAAATTTGGCAAACAATGATCATGAGCCAACTTTACCTACTTCATTGAGGATCAAAATGGAGTTCCCGAGCTAATCAATGCTCGTGGATGTCTTCCTTGACACTTGATCCCCAAGTTGATGGCCTCGGTCTCGTCAGGAAGGTCCTGGATCGACCGACCGGAGTTCAGTTTTAGATAGTGGCGACCAACTTTTGCACAGTTTTCACCAGATGTAGAAGTCCTCGATCGAAGCAGATTTGCCGACGTTTTTCCTGGCAGAAAAATGCCAATCACTCTGTCCTTGGGGCCTCGACACACCTCTCAAGCTATTTCTCTCTCTAGTTCTTCCTCTTTCTCTTCGGCAATTCGTCAAACACCTTCTCCTCTTTGTTCAGTTTTTTCTTCGTTTTTGTTGATCAGTTTTTCCCGCCTAAAGTTCATTTCATCGACTTCTAAATTGATCATAATCGATTAGCCACACCAACTGGAGATTCTATAGCTATTAGTGTGATTTTACACATGCTAAATTGGCTAGAAAAGATTGGCAAATCACGGGCCAAAGAAGATTTTTTCTGGGTTTTATTGCCTTTTGGGTGAGTCGAGCGAAGGAGGGTTCTTGGGTCGAGTCGAGTTGACCTGATCGATTCGGAAAGCTCGATTTTTATTAAAAACCCAAATTGAGCCCAATTTCGACCGATTATTTCAAATTAAATTCCAAAATTGAATTCCTCATAACATTCTAAACTCAATATGTGATTTTCCCCAATTTTTGTCAAAATCATGTCCTAAATTTTTTCATTTTTTTAATCGGGTTAATAGGGTTTTATTCAATTCAATGTCCTAATGACCTGATTAGATAAAATTGATGCCAAAATTGAATTACCCACATCTAATTAACCATAGAAACGATGGTCTCATGGTTCAACAATTTCATATTGGGCACGATTCCCATTTTGGACTCAAAATTTCTAATTTTTAATTGAATTTTGCGGTTTTTTGATTTCTTTGACAAATTGAGTAATTGGACTGACCATTATATAATTCAAGATCCCAGAATCATTTGTTGTGAAAATACTATGACTTAAAAATGTCTAGAAAAGATTTAATTGCATATTTGGTTCAATTCGGGTTTTATTTTTCCCAATTTTGGGAAAAACACATACTTGATTGAAATTTTTCAAAATTGATGATGCATTAATGAAATTGGATTTAAAGAAAACTAATGACTATTTTTATGGAATTTTTTGATTCCATTTGCTATTTTTCTTGATTTTCTAACTTATTTTGACTAAAAGAAATTAAAGGAAAATACAGGAAAATGCTAAAAAAATTATTTTTGATTTACAAGTAGGTTTCTAGGCTTGACCACGATTGTTAGTCCTAATTTTGAGATTTTTGAAAATATAAAAAAAATTAGCTAAAAATTATGTATCAACAACTAATCATATTTGAGATTAAGCTCGTTGGAAGTTGATCTCCAAGATAAGGTGACAACTGAATTTTTTAGTCGACTCAATGAACAAGTTAAAATGGAAATTTTACAAAAACTAATTAGGGATCTTGCTTTTGAAATTCGTGATCTAATCCAAAGGTTCTTTTTTCAGAACATATTTTAAAATGTTCTTAATGATTGAGGGAGAGAAACTTATCTGTTTGTGAGCATATCTTTGTTGCTTGTCCAAGAGTATGAATTGATGGCAACGACGATTATGATGATTATTCTGATTTTGTGGTTTAAGGATGAACCGAACACCTGAGGCTCCTCGCTTGAGGATTTTAGAAATTTGCCTAGTAGCTCCTCACCAGTAGGACTTTAAAATTTGTCTAGTGACTTCTCGTCAGTAGGACTTTGGAAATTGCCTAAGGATTTATCGCCTGTAGGACTTTGGAAATTGCCTACTGGTTCTTCACTAGTATGACTTAAAAATTTACCTAGCGGCTCTTCACCAGTAGGACATTGAAAATTTGCCTAGAGGCTCTTTGCCTGTAGGATTTTGAATTTGCCTAATAGTTCCTCACTAGTAGGACTTGAATTTGCTTAGGGGCTCCTCACCTGTAGGACTTGAATTTGCCTTGTGGTTTCTCACTAGTAGGATTTGAATTTGCCTAGGGGCTTCTCGTTTGTAGGACTTGAATTTATCTAGAGGCTCCTCACCTGTAGGACTTGAATTTGGCTAGGAGCTCCTCGCCTGTAAAACTTGAATTTGCTTAGTGGCTCCTCACCAATAGGACTTGATTTTACCTAGGAGTTCATCGCTTGTAGGACTTGAATTTGTCTAGAGGCTCTTCGTCCGTAGGACTTTAGGAAGGCTTCAAGCAATGATTGCCTTAATCATGAGTTATGTGATTTTGAGGTTTCACTAACTTTTGTATGGTTTTTAGTTGACCAAAAACTATTTTGAAAAGTAGTTTTAAAATTAATCGAAACTATTTGAAGCATGGTTTTTTCTTAGCTTACCACAAACTGTTTGAAAATTTGATTTTAAGTTGATCAAAAACTTGTTTGGAAACATGCATTCTTTGCATTAATGCATTTTAGACAATCAAATTTCCTTTTCAAGAAATTATTTGAACAAAATGTTTGCAATCTTTCAAGAAATGTTTGAAATGATCGTTTGGAAAACCTTCATTAGAAATGATTTATTTCAATCTATGAGCTTGGTCTTTTCTTTATTTGATTGAAATGGGACTTGTCAGTATCCCTCAATTTTATCTCTCTTAACTAATTCTTAGGTGTTCGGAGATGTTCGCAATGTATACAATCCAATTAATCCGATAAAGTCTTTCAAAAGGTTGTAATATTGGCTTGATCAATGTCTATTCAAAAGATAGGCATTTTGAGGTCAAGAAAAAGAATTTTATCATATCTGACTTCAGGTCTACAAATTAAGAACCTCTAGAACAAAACAAGAAATTATTGCATACATTTCTTTGAGTGATGACTTCTAGTCATCAAGTCATATTTCTACTCTCAACATTCCAATCTGAAAAGTCTTTGGGGAGAGGTCATATTGCTGGTATTGGGTAGGCTCGAAAAGCTCATTTGTTTGAATTCTGAATTTTTATGAAATTGGTGATCTTCTTAGTATCACCACCTTTTTTCTTTCGTCTATTAGGGATCTTTCTTTTCATGAACATCAGAATCCCCTAAACGTTCATTATAATCTCTTTTTTTTGGCTAATTCTCACTTTTTGTGGTATATGATCTCTCATGATCTTGGCTGTGCTTTGTCATGACTTTTTTTGACATTTCGAGCTTTCTTTTGAACCCTCTTTTCTTTCTAATTTTTCGTGGGCATTTGGCCTTACTTTTACCAGGTACACTGCCTTTTCATGCCCCTGATTCTTTTGCCTTTAATCTTTTTAGAGTTCTATGTACTCTGTGTCATGCCCCTTTTGTTTCTTATCTATTAAAGTGGATCATATGCTCATACTCCAGTGTGAAGAGATGATAATCAATTTAGGGTTCTGAAATGAATATTCAGGCTCAATTGGGTTTTGCCAAAAATAATGTGTTTGGGTATAAGAAATAAAGTACTCTTCTTTGTCCTGGGATATTTTGAGCTTTCATATGACTTTATTTGAAGTTATCACAGAAAAATTGATGTAAGAGTATGCAATAAAATCCTTCTTGATCCTATTCTCCATAGCTATTAATCACAAATCTCCTAATTTGTCTCAATGTGGGGTAGTTCTTAACAGTGTTGTTTGGAAAAACTTCGCCATTGTTTCGGCTAAAATTTAGTTTGTAAGGGATAAGCATGTGTTTGGGATAGTGAAATGACTTTCTTTCAGCGTTTCAATCCATGTAACCATTACAAACATCTCCTATTTCCTTCAGAAGAATTTTTTCTCACTCACTCCTTAACTTTGACTTTGAGTGTATAGAGGGCGTGTTTAGATACAATTTATCTTTCATCATTTGAAGGTTTTTCCATTTGATTTAATCCAAGCTTTTTCTTTGAAATTTTTCAAAACCTTTTATCAAATTATCTCTTTTTAGGGAATTTTGATACTTAATGCATTCTTAAAGAAAGCGTGTTTCAAAAATTTTAATTTGAAACATTTATGAGGTATTTTCTTTTCAAAACAATCTGTTTTGTTTTGCTTAGTCTTAGTGTCATTCCGCTTGAGGAAGAAGAAGAAGTTCGATTTTCTTCTCGAAAAGTAACTTCTTTAATACATGCACTTGCAATTTAGGGATACCTGTCTGATCAACTTATCAAGATCTCCCTCGTTTGCATATTTTTGCTTTGATTCCACTAGGGATTTTTCCTTTTATTGCTCCTTTTTCTTTGTCTCCCTGGGGATGATAAAAAGAAAAGCACATTAGGGACTATTAACGAAAAATTGAATTGGAAATAATACTTCCCTCTATTATTTGACAACTTCATTGGGATTTTGAAACCATTGACTGGTTAGGACTCATTTTGCTTTCTTCTGCAAAACAGATAAACATGTTAATAAAATACATGGTATGCATGATATGCATGATATTACACATGTTCTAAAGTAACCCAAATCTCTTTTTGAATGTTCATCTTCATTTCATGGGTAGAAAATCTTGACAGCATCTGCATTTACAGGATAAGCCAATTCTGTTCTTGCCATATCTACAAGAGTCAATGCTCCTCCAAGAAAAGCTTTATTGATAATGTATGGACTCTCATAATTCAGAGTCAATTTGCCACGAGGATATGGATTGTTGAAAATGACTTTCTTCACTACTAAATCCTCTATTTTGAAATGCCTTGATTTCACTTTTTGATTAAAGGATTTAGCCACTCTTCTCTTATATGCTTGCCCATGGCATATAGCTCATATTCTCTTTTTATTGATCATGTTGAGTTGTTCATATCTTTGTTGAATCCATTCAGCTTCTGAAAGCTTTAATTAAGATAGTATCCTTAATGAAGGAATTTCTGCTTCAACAAGTAGCACTGCTTCCATTCCATAAACCAAGGAAAACGGGGCTGCTCCAGTTAATGTTTGAATTGAAGTTCAGTATGCCATTAGAGTATACGGCAACCTTTTGTGCCAATCACGATTATTTTCAACTATCTTTGCTAATATCTTCTTGATATTTTTATTTATCGCTTTAACTGCTTCATTCATTTGTGGATGATATGGAGATGAGTTTAGATGTCGGATGTGGAAGTGTTCGAGTAAATCATCCACAATCTTGTTGTTTAGATTTGAGCCATTATCTGTAATTATTGCTTCTAGAACTCCATATCTAGCAATGATATCCCGCCTAATGAATTTTGCAATATTCTTGGCAATAACATTCGCGTAGGAGTTTGCTCCAATCAATTTAGTGAAATAATCAATAGCAATTAGGATAAACCGATTCCCATTCGAGGCCTTGAGGTTGATTGGATCATTCATATCAACGTCCCATATTGAAAATGGCTATAGCTCGGATATTTGACGTAGTTCATTTGACGGTGCATTAATTCTATCTCCATAAACTTGACATTGATGACAACATCTCACGTGTTGCATGCAATCTGTTTCCATTGTCATCCAATAATATCCCAAGCTCATAATCCTTCGGGCTAGAAGATGTCCATTTATGTGCGGTCCACATTCACCCTCATGAATCTCTTTCATGGTCTGTTTAGCTTCTGTAGCATCCACACATCTTAGTAGAGTTGAATCAAATGATTTCTTGTAAAGAGTTTGACCACTAAGAAATAATTTGTTAGCTATCTTCCTTATAAATTTTCTATCACCTGGTTGGCTTTCTTCAGGAAATTCTCTCGATTAAAGATACCTTTTGATGTCATGATACCATGGTTCATTGTCAAACTCTGCCTGGACCATCATGCAATGAGTTGGTTGTTCAAGAACATTAATTCTCATTGGTTTTACATCCATACCATTTTCAACTTGTAGTAAGAATGACAAAATTGTAAGAATATCTACAAAATGATTCTGACCTCTTGGGAGATAATTGAATATTACTTCTTCGAAGTTTTCTATCATCTCTTTTAAGTATCTGTGATAAGCAATTAGTTTGGTATCTCGAGTTTGTTATTCACTAGCCATTTACAATATGATGAGTATAGAATCTCTATATACTTGCAACTTCTTTACTTTCATTAAAAGGGCTAATTGTAAGCCGAGAGTTTATGCTTCATATTCAGCGACATTATTGGTGCATGGAAATACCAGTTTCGCAGATACCAGATAGTGTTAGCCTTCTAGGGAGATCAGTACTACCTCAGTTCTTGATCCAGATAAGTTGGTTGCACCATCGAAATACATGGTCCATTTATCGTCGACGAATGTTAATATATGATCATCAAGTTGTTCTTCATGATTGGTGATATTCATCGAATTTTCCGCTAGTATGTCTATTATTGCTCGTCCTTTGACTAACTTTTGGGATGAACTTTTCATGTCAAATTCAAATAATAAGATTTGCCACTTTGTTAATTTCCTGACCAATGAGGATTTCTCAAGAAGATACTTGATCAGATCATTATCAGTTACTAACAAAATTTGATAATTGAGGATGTATTACCTTAATCTGTGTAATACCTAAATCAATGCAATGCATGTCTTCTCGACTGCTGAATAATTCATTTATGATGTTGTGGACTTCTTGCTCAAATAATAAATGGCTTATTTTTTACCATAAGTTGGTCTTCTTTGTACAAGCACCGCTCCTAACGACTCATAGTAAATCATTAAATATAAGATCAGCGAAACCCCAGGGATTGGTGGTACCAGCACTGGTGGGCATACCAGATATTCTTTGATCTTGTCAAAGGCTTGTTGACATTCTATATCCCACTTTACTTTGACATTTTTCTTCAACAATTTGAAGAATGGTTTAGCAGTCTTAGAAAGCTGATAGATGAAACGGGTAATGTAGTTTAGGTAGCGAATGATAACCATTCTGTTCCGGAATGAGTTCCTAAACCAGAAATAGATTTTTCTATTTTTGGTTCT
Source organism: Syzygium aromaticum (assembly GCA_024500025.1). NCBI lineage: Eukaryota > Viridiplantae > Streptophyta > Magnoliopsida > Myrtales > Myrtaceae > Syzygium > Syzygium aromaticum. The sequence goes on along the minus strand of CM044889.1, from coordinate 24,647,390 downwards.
TGGATGAGTTTCTGAGAAAAAAACCTGTTTTATAACGACAAAAAATTTCTATTTCTAGAACAGAAACTCGTTTGATAACAGTACAAAATTTCTATTTCCTGAAACAAAAACCCGTTTGATAAACAACAGAAAATTCTATTTTCAGGAACAGAAATCCATTTTTTTAGAAATGGATTAAAAATAATAAAAAATATGAAAAATTCATAAAAATCTTTAAAAAAAATTCAGAAAATCCCAAAAAATTGAAAAATTTCAGAAAAAATCATCAAAATGTCGAGAAAATAAAAAAAAATTCAGATTTCGGGAAAATAGGAAATTTGTTGAATTTTTTCAAAAAAAATCAAGAAATCAAAAATTTCAAAACTTCACAGAATTGCTTAGAATACCTGTGGCCACCCACTTTTAGTGAAATTTAAATTTTTTTAGGTGCCCAAAAAAACAAAAAATCAAAAATTTCAAACCTTTACAGAATAGTTTAGAATACATGTGGCCACCTACTTTGAGTGAAATTTAAATTGTTTAAGGTGCCCAAAAAAATTCAAAAACTCAAAAATTTCAAAACTTCACAGAATGGTTTAGAATACCCGTGGCCACCCACTTTGAGTGAAATTTTAATTTTTGGAGGTGAAAAAAAAGTAAAAAATCAAAAATTTCAAAACTTTACAAAATGACTTAGAATACATGTGGCCATCCACTTTGAGCGAAATTTAAATTTTTTAGGTGCAAAAGAAACATAAAAAATCAAAAATTTCAAAACTTCACAAAATGACTTAGAATACATGTGGTCATCCACTTTGAGCGAAATTTAAATTTTTTTAGGTGCAAAAAAAAACATAAAAAATCAAAAATTTCAAAACTTCACATAATGAATTAGAATAACTCTAGCCACCCACTTTGAGTAAAATTTAATTTTTTTTAGATGCTCAAATGGCATTTTTGATTTATTTTTATTTTTTTTGGTTCCTAAAAAAAATTAAATTTCACTTAAAGTGGATGGCCACATGTATTCTAAGCCACTCTGTGAAGTTTTGAAATTTTTGATTTTTTACTTTTTTTTCGGCACTTAAAAAAAATAAAATTTCGTTTAAAGTGGGTGGCCACAAGTATTTAAACCATTCTGTGAAGTTTGGAAAATTTTTCTTTTTTGCTTATTTTTATTTTTTTTCAGACACCTAAAAAAAATTAAATTTCACTCAAAGTGGGTGGCCACAGGTATTCTAAGCAATTATGTGAAGTTTTTATATTTTTTTCGGCACCTTAAAAAATTTAAATTTCGCTCAAAGTAGATAGCCTCAGGTATTCTAAGCTATTTTGTGAAGTTTTGAAATTTTTTATTTTTTTATTTTTAAAATTTTTTAGGCACCTAAAAAAATAAAATTTCGCTCAAAGTGGGTGGCCATAGGCATTTTAAGCCATTTTGTAAAGTTTTGAAATTTTTTCTTTTTTGCTTATTTTTATTTTTTTGGCATATAAAAAAATTAAATTTCACTCAAAGTGGTTGGCCACAGGTATTTTAAGCTATTCTGTGAAGTTTTGAAATTTTTTTATTTTTTTTTTATTTTTTTCGGCACCTAAAAAAATTTAAATTTCACTAAAAGTGGATAGCCACAAGTATTCGAAGACATTCCGTGAAGTTTTAAAATTTTTTAATTTTTGCTTTTTTTTTATTTTTTTCGGCACCTAAAAAATAAAATTTCGCTCAAATTGGGTGGCCACATGTATTCTAAGCCACTCTGTGAAGTTTTGAAATTTTTGATTTTTTAATTTTTTTTCGGCACTTAAAAAAAATAAAATTTCGCTTAAAGTGGGTGGCCACAAGTATTTAAACCATTCTATGAAGTTTGGAAAATTTTTCTTTTTTGTTTATTTTTATTTTTTTTCAGACACCTAAAAAAAATTAAATTTCACTCAAAGTGGGTAGCCACAGGTATTCTAAGCAATTATGTGAAGTTTTTATATTTTTTTCGGCACCTAAAAAATTTTAAATTTCGCTCAAAGTAGATGGCCTCAGGTATTCTAAGCCATTTTGTGAAGTTTTGAAATTTTGAAATTTTTAATTTTTTTAATTTTTTCGGCACCTAAACAAATAAAATTTCGCTCAAAGTGGGTGGCCACATGCATTTTAAGCCATTCTGTAAAGTTTTGAAATTTTTATTTTTTGCTTATTTTTATTTTTTTGGCATATAAAAAAATTAAATTTCACTCAAAGTGAGTGGCCACAAGTATTTTAAGCTATCATGTGAAGTTTTGAAATTTTTTATTTTTTTATTTTTTTCGGCACCTAAAAAAATTTAAATTTCACTCAAAGTGGATAGCCACAAGTATTCTAAGACATTCTGTGAAGTTTTAAAATTTTTTGATTTTTTTTTAATTTTTTTCGGCACCTAAAAAATAAAATTTCGCTCAAATTGGGTGGCCACAGGTATTTTAAAACATTCTGTGAAGTTTTTAAATTTTAGATTTTTTGATTATTTTTTATTTTTTTTTGGCATCTAAAAAAATTAAATTTTGTTCAAAGTGGGTGGCCATAGGTTTTCTAAGCCATTTTGTGAAATTTTGAAACTTTTTATTTTTATTTATTTATTTTTATTTTTTTCGGCGCCTAAAAAAATTTAAATTTCACTGAAAGTGGATAGCCATAGATTCTAAACCATTCTGTTAAGTTTTGAAATTTTTGATTTTTGATTTTTTTTTCTCATCTCAAAGATTGTGACTTTCATATGAATATGTGTGGTGAAGAAAATGAATTTCTCAGAAATGGTTCTCACTTTTGTTTCAGAAATGAAAAACCAACTTTTTTTTTTGTTCTCATTTTTGGTTTCAGAATCAGTTTTGGAAGCAAACTTGTCCCGGAAATAGAAAAATGAAATTGCGTTACCAAACGGGTTTCTGGTCCAAAAGTGATTTTGGGAACAAAAAACCAGTTCTGGACAGAATCATAGTGGTTTTCATGTAGAACCTTAATCATCCCAATAGGCTTTTCACTTCTTTTACCGTAAAAGGAGTCTTTAAGTCGTATATTGCATTGATCTTGAAGGGATCTATTTCGATGCCCTTGCTACTAACTATAAATCCTAACAGTTTGCCAGATTGCCCCAAATACACACTTGTTAGGGTTCAATCGCAACTTGTACTTTCTAAGTCTTTCGAACAACTTGCAAAGCACCTCAACATGATTTTCTCCTCGTTTGGATTTTGCGATCATGTTGTCCACATATACATTAATTTCTTTGTGCATCATATCATGGAACAAAGTTACCATTGCCCTTTAATATGTGGCACCGGTATTTTTCAAATTGAAAGACATCACCTTGTAACAAAATGTGCCCCATGGTGTTATGAAGGATGTTTTCGCTTTATCCTCTTTCTTCATGAGGGTTTGATTATATCCTGAGAAACCATTCATGAATGAAAATGTTTCTTATCCAGCAATGCTATCCACTAATACATCGATATGTGAAAATCGAAAATCATCCTTAGGGCTTGCTTTATTTAGGCCGCGATAATCAACGTACACCGGTACTCGAACATCTTTCTTCATTACGAGTACTATGTTAGCAATCCATTCTGGATACGGTACTACTTCGATGAAGTCAACTTTGAACAATTTCATAACTTCTTCTTTTATTTTCTTTGCCAAATCCGACTTCGTTCGCTTGAGTTTCTGCTTCTTTTGCGGAATATTTGGATCGATTGGCAAAGTATGTTCGACTATGCTTGGATCAAGGCCTGGCATGTTAGCATAAAACCATGCAAATATATCTTGATATTCTCTTAGCAAATCTATGACTTTTTCTGCTTCTGCTGAATGAAGACTTTCTTCAATCTTAACCTCCTTGGGATTCTCTTTTTCGCTTAGATTAACAGTGATTGTTTTCTCTAATGTGAGTAGCTTTGATTTTTCATGATAAATCCATTCCTTTTTGACCAATTCCTCATCCTCGTTATCCTTTTCAATATCGCAAGTGATCTCCTCAAAAAGATTTGGGCCACATAAAAACCTATTATGGGTATGCAAATGTTCATACTTGACATGTAACAAACAAGTGATTGCATACGAAGTAAGTAACGCACGTGGTCCTATAAAAAATCTTTTGGAAATTCATTTTGAAAAAGTATAAAGACAGAGCTAGTCCTCATATCATTAAACTTCCTTGCTCTTAAAATCATTTTCGCAATATGGAGCAATATAGAAACCCAAAGTCTCAAGTCTTACGAATGAGGATAAAGTTCATCATAGGTTTAGTTTTGTTTCAACATGTCCTTAACAAAACATTTGACCACTTTTATTAAATTGAAAAATGTGATTACATCTACATCAACAAGAATGTAAATTGCAACTGAACTAAAATTGCAAACAAAATCACAAGAAATTTGAAATTGTAATCAACAAAATGCAATGGAAAAGGCTAATAGCAAAAATTCAAGAGAATTTTCCTACTCCAGTGCGTAGGTATCTTCTGCTTCGGTTATGATAACATTGATGGTATTCTCTTCGAATAAATCAGGCAGAATCGATTCTTCCACTGCATGTAAGTAAGTAATTTGGAAGGTCTAGGGAAAGTTTTCTTGATATGAATATGATGATAGGGAAGTTCTTTAGCTTTGCCCTTCCATATGAATGGATTAATGATGCGATCACCTTGCCCTCTATAGCCTCTATGGTTCTTTCGACCTTGGCCTTGGCCCTTATAGTGATCTTTAGAGCTATCTAGAATATAACCCCTTTGGGATTTCAATCCAAGACCATTACCGGGAGTAAATCCATACTGGCACGGCACCCTTCCAAACATAATGGATGATGTTGAGAACTCTAGGGATTTTATATTGTAACTGGTAGAGATTTACACTATTGAGATTATTTCAAAGGAATGATAACTTGGTTCTTCTTTCACTTCGGGTTCGGCATCTGATGTTGCAGTCTCTTTATAAGTGGTGAAATTTGTCTCCTCGTATACGGTGATCATCTTGCCATTAATGATGAACCTGACCTTCTCATGGAGACTTGAAGGAATAGCACCGGCCATATGAATCCAAGGTTTCCCGAGTAATAAGTTGAAAGTTCTTGGAATATCTACTACTTGGAAGTCAATTAGAAAAGGCATAGGGCCTATGTTCACCTCAAGCTCGATATCACCAATAACGTTTTTCTTCATTCCATCAAACGAACGCACAATTACCTTAGACTATTTGATGAGTTCTTCGCTAATTCCTAAACGATGCAGTGTGCTTAGTGGACACAAATTAAGTGCAGAACCATTATCAATCAGCATACGTGATACCTCTTTGCCCCGGCATTGGACTGCAATATATAGAGCCTTATTATGGGAACGCTTGTCGATTGGGAAATCTTCATCGGATAAGGCACTTTGATCTTTCAGAAGAATAGTGCCAACAAGTCTTCCAATTGCACTTCATTAATTGCCTCAGGGACGTGCACTTCATTGAGAAGCTTCATAAACACCATTTTGTAGTTTTCTGAAGTCTTGAAGAGATCCAACAGGGAAATCTGTGTCGGCATCTTTCTTAGCTGTTCAATTACCTCAAATTCCTTCGTCTTCATGGCTGAAAGCAATTGTTTGACATCTTCTTCAGTTACTCATTTCTTTTCGTGCTCACCTTCTTTCGGGACATTGCACCTCTCCGATCGGGTTATGGCATCAACTTCTTTAGGAGAGTAATCCCAAGGTACACGCTTAATATCAAACCTTTCTTTTGGAGGAAGAGTAATAATCACAGACTGTGTTTCTTCTCTTTCAATCCTTAGTTGATCAATGGAAAGTTGGATAGTGATTGATTAGATAGGACCTTCCTCCTCCTTATATTTATCTACCTCATCAAGCTTGATCAGATATGGTGTAATCATGGATACCATGCTTCTATTGGCTTTGTTAGCATTCATTCCACCCCAGCAATCATGTGTGATCATTTTATTCTTGAATGCCCACGAAGGGTGTGTAAATTTGACACGGTAATTATACCGACCACTATCTTGACCTAGAAAATCAACAATTTCACCTTGTCTCTGTGCTTTGTGAGCAAATCGCCTATCACCTTGGCGAATCTTTTTCTCTTCTCGATCTTTATTATCTTCGAGATTTAGTTGGTTGATTGGGACTTCGTCCATGCCATCCCATCCATCAGGTACAATGCCTTCATTTTTAAATGCCCATAGTGGTGGAGTATATTTGACACGGTAATTGTATTTATCGTTGTCTTGACTGAGTAAGTCTATGGTTTCGCCTTCCCTGGATGATTTCTGGGTGAAACGCCTTTCATCTTGTCGGGCTTTTTTTTTTTTCTCCTTTACATCCTCATTTGTTTCATCTTGGAGTATTTCTTTCTTAGATGGAGTTTTCTCCTCAGGACTGATTTCGTCATCCATACCATCTTAGCCATCAGGCACAATTACTTCATTCTTGAATACGCATGGCGGTGGGATATATTTCACTTGGAAGTTATATCTTTCGGTGTCTTTTCTGAAGTTGCCTACAATCTCACCTTTTAGGAGTGCTTCTTGATGAAAGTAGGCATATACTAATCAAGAAGTTTTAATTTGACTTTATATTCATCTTTATAGTCAAACTTGATCATTGTTTCTTCATCTTTGATCATGTTTACTGTATTGTGCTCAGGAGAAGGATTCTAAATTATTTTTTTGAATTTTTTTAGATTTTTATTATTTTCAATTATTTTTAATTTTTTTGATTTTTTGATTTGGATTTTTATTTGAATTTCCCACTGGGAAAATGAGCCAGACCGGCCCGGTTCAACCTGGTTCTTCTTTGTCGAATTGAGTCTTACCGACGCCGGTCGGAGCTTTGGCGGGAACAGCACCGAAACAGTGCCGTTTTTCCTCACATTCATTGTGGCATTTTGTCAAGCACCTAGTGTGCATGAGTTTGCATTAAACATTTTCGAGGCTATCATTTTGAACCATTCTCCGGTGACCTTCCGATGAGCTTTAATGTTGGATTTTAGGTTATGTGTATTCCTTACATTATCGACTATTCACCTTAGTCAACAGATTCGCCATCGGACCTTCATCGGCCGACGAAAAGTTGATCGAAAAAACAGAACTTATAAACTTATTCTAATCTAACCATCTAAACCTTCAAATCACGATACAGATCACCCTAGCTGTCTACATCATTTAAAACAAGTATAAACCATCAATCAAAGTTAAGAGAAGCTAACTTGAATAGCCTATAGCCATGGGATGTGCTTCGGCAAGGTTATGGTTGCTCCGGCGAGATTTTCCAAAAATGATCGACTCAGTTTTAATGCATTTTCAATCATTCATAGTGCAAACAAACAATGAAAACGAGATCAGAATATGTTTTGAGCATCAATCATAACAAAAACGAGAAGAAACATACACGATTGAGCTAAAACCAATTCTGGAAAATTTGGCAAACAGTGATCATGAGCCAATTTTACCTACTTCATTGAGGATCAAAATGGAGTTCCCGAGCTTATCAGAGCCCGTGGATGTCTTCCTTGACACTTGAACTCCAAGTTGATGGCCTCGGTCTCGTCGGGAAGGTCTTAGATCGACCGGCCGGAGTTCAGTTTTAGACAGCGGCGACCAACTTTTGCACAATTTCACCAGATGTGGAAGTCCTCGATCGGAGTAGATTTGTCAGCGTTTTTTGTGTCGGAAAAATGCTAATCACTTTGTCATTAGGGCATCGACACACCTCTCAAGTTATTTCTCTTTCTTTTCTCTCTCTAGTTCTCCTTCTCTCTTCGGCAATTCGTCAAACACATTTTCCTCTTTGTTCAGTTTTTCTTCATTTTTATTGATCGATTTTTCTTGCCAAAAGTTTATTTCACCAACTTATAGATTTATTATAACCGATTAGTCACGCCAGTCAGAGATTCTCAAACTGTTAGTGTGATTTTACACGTGTTAAATTGGCTGGAAAAGATCGGCAAATCATGGGCCAAAGAAGATTTTTTCTGGGTTTTATTGCCTTTTGGGTGAGTCGGGTGAAGAAGGCGGGTTCTCGAGTTGGGTCGGGTAAACCCGGTCGACCTGGAAAGCCCGATTTTGATTAAAAACCCAAATTGAGCCCAATTTTGACCGATTTTTTCAAATTAAATCCCAAAATTGAATTCCTCATAGCCATTCTAAACCCAAATATGTGATTTTCCCCAATTTTTGTGAAAATCATGTCCTAAATTTTTAAATTTTTGTAATCGGGTTATTAGAGTTTTATTCAATTCAGTGTCCTAATGACCTGATTAGTCAAAATTGGTGCTAAAATTGAATTACCCACATCTGATTAACCCTAAAAATGATGGTCTCATGGTTCAGTAATTTCATATTGGGCACGATTCCCAATTTGGACTCAAAATTCCTAATTTTTAATTGAATTTTGGGGTTTTCTGATTGCTTTGACAAATTGAACAATTGGACTAAACATTATGTAATTCAAGGTCCCATAATCATTTGTTGTGAAGACACTATGACTTAAAAATGACTAGAAAAAATTTAATTGTATTTTTGGTTCAATTCGGGTTTAATTTTGCCCAATTTTGGGAAAAACACATACCCGAATGAAATTTTTCAAAATTGATGATGCATTAATGAAATTGGATTTAAAAGAAGACTAATGACTATTTTTATGGAATTTTCTGATTCCATTTGCTATTTTTCTTGATTTTCTCACTTATTTCTTACTAAAAGAAATTAAAGGAAAATGCCAGAAAATTTATTTTTGATTTAGAAATTGGTTTCTAGGCTTGGCCAAGATTGCTAGTCCTAATTTTTAGATTTTTAAACATATAAAAAAATAAGTTAAAAATCAAGTGTCAACTAGCAACAATAGAAACGAAGGACAGAAGCATCAGCAACGTGGGGTAGCTTGGGGGTCAATAGACAGCCAAGCCGGGGGAAAGCAGAAGCAGTAGCATGGGTGACTCAATGATGATGGTTGGTGGGGATTGGTCAGCAGCAGAAAGGGGGAGCAGTAGTGTAAAGCAAAAGCAGCAGCAAAGCATTAGCAGAATAGTAGTGGCAGCAACACGTGAGGGAGCAGTAAGAAGTCAACGGTTAGCAAGCAGAGCAGATGCAGCAACAGAAGCAAAAACAGAAGCAGCAAGGCAGCAGCACATGAAGGACATGGGGGAGCAGAGGAAAGTCAACATGGTTAGCAAAGTAAAAAGTCAGCACGCGTGGGGTGTTCACCGGGAAAGGAGGAGGAAGTCAGCGAGGAAAGAGGTTAGTCGACATGGTGGGTTTTCAGTGGCGATGTGGGGGAGGAGAGAGAGAGGAGAGGGGAGTCCATTATCCACAAAACCTTGCTCAATTTTCCTTTTTTCCAAAATTCTAATCAACCCGATAATTGGCCACACTTTAACGAGATGACGTCCAATAAATTAGTCATGGAAATCTTGAAACTTCAATACCCAATTCGGATTCCAATTAATGACCAAAATTCAATGCGACTTGAGAGTATCTCAAATTAACAGACGGCTTTTAGGAATTACGCGTATCGACTCGTGGCCGATTTGATATCGAGCGACATTTAAGTTTACTCGAGCCATGGCAACTTCGATTGTCATGTAATTGCGAGGGTCAATTACTAGTTTCGGATGACGCGATCGTTTGGATGAGGTTTAGGATCGTTCAAAATTCATACAATAGCCAAACGAAATCATCTGCGATCCAATTGCACGACATTTGCGAATAATTCCATAACCATCCTTGGATTGGCCTTTAATGGCTCAAAATATTCTTTCGCCAATCCTTATAGTCGAAATGTTAATCCATGGCCAAGTTCTTAGGTCTACGTACTTGATTCTTAGCTAACCATTCCCTAATGGTTAGTTTATTCGAGAGCGATCAATTCTGAGCGAGATTTAACTAAAGATGCATTGAAGAAATATTCATTTCATGAATCCCGAAAATTGATCGAATTTCAAAATGTCACAATTTCACCCCAAAAAAACTCTATGAATAACCCCTAAATCTCTTTAACCACTTGATTATTCTAACCAATTAACAAATTGTTTTTACTTGGGTGGAATTGGGGAAATTAGGTGCAATTTTTCCCCTAAAGAATGAAGATTCATTGTGACATTCTCAAATTTCGACCATATTCAGGATGTAATGAATGGTTATTTCATCAATGAACAATGAGTAGAATTAGGCTTTGAATTGATTCTTAAATCATTCAAGGGTATTTTAAGCTTTGAGAAAGGCGAATTAAGACTTCGTTGTGTGCGACTAAAGCACTCAATTATGGATTGACATTTCGATCACAAGGATCATTGAAGGACAACCATAAGCCATTTCAAGCCGATCCAAGAATGGATATAGATTGATTCGATAATAGCATAAAATCAGATTGTGAGTGATTCTGCACGATTACTATATTGATTCCGAACAACACTAGACTAATCCTTAATGATCGTATGCTTCGAAACGGGCTATTGACCTCTCACGATTACATGACAACCAAGGGTCATCCATGGATTGATAATGCTTAAACATGAATTGATTTTGAATCAACTACGGGTTAAACGCACGAAACCTTTGTCGCGCCGCGCTTTTTTTTTGGGGGACTTCGGGATTTGCACGCCAAGAAGGTATTTCCATGTAAGGAACTCTCCTAGACCATACCTGATGTGATAGCGGATGGTAATTTCCTATTTGATCTAAGTTTTTGATTTTGGAGTTGCCACTAGTCATTTTTGGTAGGTAGACTAAAAACCTAATCGGGGTATGAGAGAAATACCATGATTCTGCAAATCAGAAATTCTGAGTACGGCGACTTATTTACGCTAATGATCCCAAATTGAGATCCCTAATGCCTTTTCGATACTTAAGAATGATATGATGTTTAACGTGTCATGTAAGTTTCTGAGGCTTACCCGCTAATTTTATCTATTCTAATCGCGAGGAAAATCAATCAGGAATTAAATGTGCAATTAATGTCAATCAAATCAATCAATCCTAAATGGTCTTTGAAAATGAAAATCAATCAAAACATTCGAACCCTTATGAAGCCTTAGAGGCTTGTTCATTTCATGATTTGTGTCTTTTTAGGGTTTTGGAGTTTTTTAAGAGTTATAACCCTTGAATTTGAGATTTTTCTAAAAACGCCACTTGGGCACTTTCCAAAAATTCAAATTTCGCTTTATAAGGTTGGCCACAGTATTTTTGTACCATTTCATGAATTTTTTGAATTATTTTTTTGGAAATTGGATTTCTGAAAATTTCATTCACTGAGAATTGATTTTTATGACTTTCTGAAAACTTTTATGAATTTTCAAAATTTTTAATTTTTTATTGATTTTCTAAATTTTTCACATTTTTATTTGTATTTTCTGAATTTTTATAAATTTTCTGAAAATTTTTGAATTTTTATGAACATTTTTTATTTTTCTATTAACTTTCTAATTTTTTTTTATTTTTTTATGTGAATTCCCTATTTTTCTGAAATTTTTTACGTTTTCCAAAATTTTTCTGAATTTTTATTTCTATTTTTTGAATTTTTGAAATTTTTTTTTATTTTTCCCGCTGGATTAGTGAACCGAACTGGTCCAGTTCAACCCAGTTTGGCTTGGCCGAACCGGGCCTCGCCAGCGCCGGTCGGAGCTCCGGCAGGCACAGCACCGAAACGGTGCCATTTTTCCTCTCTTTCATTGTGGCATTTTGTTGAGCACCTAGTGTGCATGAGTTTGCATTAGACATTTTTGAGGCTATCATTTCAGGCCAAGCTCTAATGAGCTTGCCGACAAACTTTTGCCTAGTTTTCTAGTTCTATGTTATCTCTTCATCACCACCTATCAATCTAATCTATCCAATTCGTCACCGGACCTCCATCGGCCTGCGAAAAATTGACCTAAATAACCTAACTTGCAAACTGCTATGAACAAATTTTTCAAAATATTAATCCTAATTCTAACCGCCCTAGCCATCTAAATTGGTTCTAACTACTAACAAAACATCAAGCAATGTAAAGAATGACTGACTTGAGTGACCTAAGGCCAAGGTGACGCTTTGGCAATGGTCTCCGAGCTCCGGTGAGATTCATGAGGTGGCCGACTAGGTTTTAATGAGTTTTCAATCATCCAAAGTGCTAGCAAACAATAAAAATGAAATCAGAATATGTTTTGAGCATCAATCATAATAAAAACGAGAAGAAATGCACATGATTGAGATAAAACCTATTCTGGAAAATTTGGCAAACAGTGATCATGAGCCAACTTTACTTGCTTCAATGAGGATCAAAATGGAGTTCCCGAGCTAATCAATCCCCGTGGATGTCTTTCTTGACGCTTGATCTCCAAGTTAATAGCCTCGGTCTCCCTGGGAAGGTCCTAGATTGACTGGCCGGAGCTCGGTTTCAGATGGCGGCGACCAAATTCTGCACAGGTTCACTAGATGTGGAAATCCTTGATCGGAGCAAATTTGCCGGTGTTTTCCTTGCCGGAAAAATGCCGATTGCTCTGTCCTTGGGGCCTCGACATACCTCTCAAGCTATTTCTCTCTATTTTCTCTCTTTGGTCCTACCTCTCACTCTTCAGCAATTTGTCGAACACCTTCTCCTCGTTAATGTTCAGTTTTTCTTTGTTTTTGTTAATCAAAATTCCTGCCCAAAAGGTTGTTTCCACCGCGTTCCGATCGGTTATAACCGATCTCCGACGACAGCCAGAGATTCTCCAGCAGTCATTCGATCAAACGCGTGTTTATTTGATCGAAGAAGGTTAACAAAGTGGCAGGTTTGAAATGTTTTTCTGGGTTTAGTGCACGTTTTGGGTGCGTTAGGAAAGGAAGAAAAACGACCCGGGTTGGGTCGGGTTGACCCGGTCGACCCAGCAGACTCGAGTTGGTCTAAATTCACAAATTAAGTTCAATTTTGACTCAATTTTCAAAATTAAACCCCAAAATTGAATTCCTCATCACATTTTGAACCCAAATATGTAATTTTTCCCAATTTTTGATAAAATCATGTCCTAGATTTTTAACTTTTTGTAATCGGGTTAATAGGGTTTTGTTCAATTCAATCTCTTAATGACCTGATTAGGCAAAATTGGTGCCAAAATTGAATTACCCATATCTGATTAAGCCTAGAAACTATGGTCTCATGGTTTGACAATTTCGTATTGGGCACGATTTCCAATTTGGACTCAAAATTTCTAATTTTTAATTGAATTTTGGGGTTTTCTGATTCCTTTGACAAATTGTGCAATTGGACCGACCATTATGTAATTCAGGTTCCTAGAATCATTTTTTGTGAAGACACTATAACTTAAAATGCTTAGAAAAGATTTAATTGCATTTTTTGTTCACTTTGGGTTTGATTTTACCCAATTTTGGGAAAAACACATACCCAAAAAATTTTTCAAAATTGCTGATGCATTTGCTATTTTTATGGATTTAAAAGTAGACTAATGACTATTTTTATGGAATTTTCTGATTCAATTTGCTATTTTTCTTGATTTTCTCACTTATTTTAACTAAAAGAAATTAAAGGAAAAAGCAGGAAATTGATAAAAAATTTATTTTTGGTTTAGAAGTAGGTTTCTAGTCTTAGCCAAGAATCCTGGTCCTAATTTTGAGATTTTTGAAAATATAAAAAATGAGCTAAAAATCAAGTGTAAAGAGGTGCTATTCTTTGATATTGAGTTCATTAAAGGTTGATCTTAAAAACAATGTGATACCTGAATTTTTTAGTCGATTCAACGAACAAGATGAAATAGAAATTTCACACCAATTAATTATGGATCTTGCTTTTGAAATTCTTGATCTAATCCAAAGGTTCTCTTTACAGAACATATTTTAAAAAGTTCTTAATGATTGAGAGAGATAAACTAACCTATCTGTGTTCGTCTCTTTGTTGCTTATCCAAGAGTATGAATTGATAGTAGTGATGATTATGATGATTATTCGAATTTCGTGGTTTAAGGATGAACCCACGAACCATGAACACCTGAGGCTTCTCGCTTGAGGATTTAGAAATTTGCCTAGTGGTTCCTTACCAGTAGGATTTTAAAATTTACCTAGTGACTCATCGTTAGTAGAACTTTGGAAATTATCTCGGGGATCCTTGCCTGTAGGACTTTGAATTTGTCCAGTGATTCTTCACCAGTAAGACTTTGAATTTGCCTAGAGGCTCATCGCTTGTAGGACTTTGAAGTTGCTTAAGGGCTCCTTGCCTGTAGGACTTGAATTTGCCTAGGGACTCTTCACCTGTAGGACTTGAATTTGCCTAGGGGCTCCTCACTTGTAGGGTTTTGAATTTGCCTAGTGGTTCCTCACCAGTATGACTTGAATTTGCCTAGGGGCTCATCGCCTATAGGACTTGAATTTGCCTAGAAGCTCTCCTCACTTGTAGGACTTGAATTTGTCTAGGGGCTCCATGCTTGTAGGACTTGAATTTGCTTAGTGGGTTCTCGCCTGTAAAACTTGAATTTGCCTAGTGGGCTCTTACCAGTAGGACTTGAATTTGTCTAGGGGCTCATCGCCTGTGGGACTTAAATTTGCCTAAGGGCTCATCGCCTATAAAACTTGAATTTGCCTAGAGGATCCTCACCTGTAGAACTTTAATTTGCCTAAGGACTCCTTGCCTGTAGGACTTTGAGAAGACTTCAAACAATGAATGCCTTGACCATGAGTTATGTGATTTTTAGGTTTCACTCACCTTTATATAGTTTTTAGTTGACCAAAAACTATTTTGAAAAATAGTTTTGAAATTACTCAAAACTGTTTGAAGCATGATTTTTTTCTTAACTTACCACAAACTATTTGGAAACTTGGTTTTAGGTTGACAAAAAACTTTTGAAACTTGGTATGGAAACATGCATTCTTTGCATTAATGCATTTCAAACAATCAAATTTCCTTTTCAAGGAATTATTTGAATTAAATGTTTGCAATCTTTCAAGAAATGCTTGAAATGATCGTTTGGAAGACCTTCACTAGAAATGAGTCGTTTCAATCTATGAGCTTGGTCTTTTCTTTATTTGATTGAAATAGGACTTGTCTAATATCCCTTAATTTTATCTCTCTTAATCATTCCTTAGGTGTTCGGAGATATTCGCAATGTATAAATCTAATTGATCCGATAAGGTCTTTCAAAAGGTTGTAATATTGGCTTGGTCAATGGCTATTCAAAGGATAAGCATTTTAAGGCCAAGAAAAAGAATTTTATCATATCTGATTTCGGATCTACAAGTTAAGAATCTCGAGAACAAGACAAGATATTATTGTATACACTTCTTTGAGTGATGACTTCTTATCATTAAGTCATGTTTCTACTCTCATCATCCTAATCTAAAGAGTCTTTGGGGAGAGATTGTATTGTTGGTATTGGATAAGCTCAAAAGGCTCATTTGTTTGAAATCATGATTTTTATGAAATTGGTGATCTTCTTGGCATCACCACTCCTTTCCTTTTTTGTCTACTAGGGATCTTTCTTTCATGAACATTAGAGTTCTCTAAACATTCGTTACAATCTCTTTTCTTTTGCTTGTTTTCACTTGTTGCGATCTATGATCTCTCATGATCTTGGCTTTGCCTTGTCATGAATTTTTTTTTTTTGTCATTTTGAGCTTTCTTTTGAACTCTCTTTCCTTTTGATTTTTCTTGGGCTTTGGCCTTACTTTTACCAAGCACATTGCTTTTTCATGCCCCTGATTCTTTTCCCATTTACCTTTTTGAATTCTAAGGACTCTGTGTCATGCCTTTTTGTTTCTTATTTATTAAAGTGGATCATATGCTCATGCTCTGATGTGAAGAGATAATCACCAATTTAGGATTCTGAAATGAATATTCATGCTCAATTGGGCTTTGCCAAAGGTAATGTGTTTGGGTATAAGAATTGAAGTACTCTTCTTCCTCTTGGGATGTCTTGAGCTTCCATATGACTTCATCTGAAGTTATTACAGAAAGATTGATATAAGAGTATGCAATAAAATTTTTCTTGTTCCTATTCTCCATAGCTGTCAATCACAAACCTCCTGGTTTGCCCCAATGTGGGTTTAATAGGGTTGTTTTGGAAAAAGTTCTTCACTGTTTCGGTTCAAATTTGATTTGCAAGAGAAAAGAATGTGTTTGGGATAGTGAAGTGACTGCCATTCATCATTTCAATTCATGTAGAAGAACACCCCCTATTTTCCTTCGGATGAGTTTTTTTTTTTCACTCACTTCTTCATTTTGACTTTGAGTGTATAGATGATGTGTTTGGATACAGTTTACCTTTCATCATTTTAAAGCCTTTCTATTTGATTTAATCCAAACTTTTTCTTTGAAATTTTTCAAAGTCTTTTGTCAAATTATCACTTTTTAGGGATTTTTGATACTTAATGTATTCTCAAAGAAAGCGTGTTTCAAAACTTTTGATTTGAAACATTTCTGAGATATTTTTTTTTTCAAAACAATCTATTTTGTTTTGCTCAGCCTTAGTGTCATTCCACTTCGGGAAGAAGAAGTTTAATTTTCCCTTAAACAGGCAACTTCTTCAACACATGCACTCATGATTTAGAGTTACATGTCTGATCAACTTACCAAGATCCCTCTTGTTTGCGTAATTTTGCTTTGATTCCACTGGGGATTTTTTCTTTTATTGCTCCATTTTCTTTATCTCCCTGGAGATGATAAAAAGCAAAGCACATTAGGGAATATCAACGGAAAATTGAATTGAAAATAATACTTCCCTCTATTATTTGACAACTTCATTGAAAATTTTTTGAAACCATTAACTGGTTCAAACCCCTTTTGCTTTCTTCTACGAAATAAATAAACATGTTCATGAAATGCATGGTATGCATGATATGCATGATATTGCATATGTTTTAAAGTAACCCAAATCTCTTCTTGAATGTTTATCTTCATTTCATGGATAAAAAATCTTGACAGCATCTGCATTTACAGGATAGGCCAATTCTGTTTCTGCCATATTTACAAGAATCAATGCTCCTCCAGGAAGAACTTTCTTGACAATGTGTGGACCCTCATAATTCAGAGTGAATTTGCCACGAGGATCTGAATTATTGAAGATGACTTTCTTCACTACTAAATCCTTTGTTTTGAAATGCCTTGGTTTCTCTTTTCGGTTAAAGGATTTAGCCACTCTTCTTTGATAAGCTTGCCCATGGCATATGGCTTTTAATCTCTTTTCATCGATCATGTTGAGTTGTTCATATCTTTGTTGAATCCACTCAGCTTCTGAAAATTTCAATTGAGATAGTATCCTTAATGAAGGAATTTCTACTTCAACAGGTAGCATTGCTTCCATTCTATAAACTAAGGAAAACGGGGTTGCTTCAGTTGATATTCAAATTGAAGTTCAGTATGCCATCAGAGCATACGGTAACCTTTCATGCCAGTCATGATTATGTTTAGCTATCTTAGCCAATATCTTCTTGATATTCTTATTTGCTGCTTCAACTGCTCCATTAATTTGTGGACGATATGGAAATAAGTTCAAATGTCGAATGCGGAAGTATTCGAGTAAATCATCCATAATCTTGTTGTTTAGATTTGAGCCATTGTCCATAATTATTGCTTCTGGAACTCTATATCTAGCAATGATGACCTGCCTAATAAATCTTGTAACATTCTTGGCAGTAACATTCGTGTAAGAGTTTACTTCAATCCATTTAGTGAAATAGTCAATAGCAACTAGGATAAATCGGTGCCTATTTGAAGCCTTGGGGTTGATTGGACCAATCATATCAATGCCCCACATTGAAAATGGCCATGGCTCGGACATTTGATGTAGCTCATTTGGCGGTGCATTAATTCTATCTCTATAAACATGACATTGATGACAACATCTCACATGTTGGATGCAATTTGTTTCCATTGTCATCCAATAATATCCCAAGCTCATAATCTTTTGAGCTAGAAGATGTCCATTCATGTGCGGTCCACATTCACCCTCATGAATCTCTTTTATGATCTGTTCAGTTTTTGTAGCATCCACACATTTTAGTAGGGTTGCATCAAATTATTTCTTGTAAAGAGTTTGACCACTGAGGAAGAACTTATTAGCTATCTTTCTTATAAGCTTCCTGTCACCTGGTTGGCATTCTTCAAGAAATTATGCCGATTGAAGATACCTTTTGATGTCATAAAACCATGGTTCGTTGTGAAACTCTCCCTGGACCATCATGCAATGAGCTGGTTGTTCAAGATATCAATTCTCAAATTAATATCCATACCATCTTCAACTTGTAGTAAGGATGACAAAGTTGCAAGAGCATCTGCAAAATGATTCTGAGCTTTTGAGAGATAATTGAATGTTACTTCTTTAAAATTTTCTATCATCTCTTCTAAGTATTTATGATAAGGAATTAGTTTGGCATTTCGAGTTTGCCATTCACCAGTTGTTTGTAATATGATGAGCATAGAATCTCCATATACTTGCAACCTCTTTACTTTCATTGAGAGGGCTAATTGTAAGTTGAGAATACAAGCTTCATATTCAGCAAGGTTATTTGTGCATGGAAATACTAGTTTTGCAGATACCAGATAGTATTGTCCTTCTAGGGAGATCAATACTACCCCAGTTCCTGATCCAGATAAGTTGATAGAACTATCAAAATACATGGTCCATTTATAATCGACCAACGTTAATATATGATCATCAAATTGTTCTTCAGGATTGGTGATATTCTGCGAATTTTCCGTCAACATATCTGCTATTGTTCGTCCTTTGACTGACTTTTGGGATGAACTTCTAATGTCAAATTCAGATAACAAAACTTGCCACTTTGCTAATTTTCCCACCAATGAGGATTTCTCAAAAAAGTACTTGATCGAATCATTATTAGTCACTAGTAAAATATGATGATGGAGGGTATATTGCCTTAATCTATGTAATACACAAATCAATGCAAAACAAGTCTTTTCGACTACCGAGTAATTAATTTTTTATATTGTGAACTTCTTGCTCAAATAATAAATGGCTTGTTCTTTACCATTATTTGGTCTTCTTTGGACGAGTATTGCTCCTAACGACTCATAGTGAATTGTCAAATATAAGATCAACGGAACCCTAGGGATTGGTGGTATCAACATTGGTGGGCACACCAGATATTCTTTAATCTTGTCAAAGGCTTATTGACATTCCACATCCCACTTCACTTTGTAATTTTTCTTCAACAATTTGAAGAATAGTTTAGTAGTCTTAGAAAGCTGATAGATGAAACAGACAATGTAATTTAATCGCCCTAATAGGCTTCTCACTTCTTTTACCGTAGAAGGAGTCTTTAAGTCATATATTGCCTTGATCTTGGAGGGATCTATCTCGATGCCCCTACCACTAACCACAAATCTTAACAGTTTGTCAGATTTTGTCCCAAATACACACTTGTTAGGGTTCAATTGCAATTTGTACTTTCTAAGTCTTTCGAACAACTTATGAAGCACCTCAACATGAACTTCTCCTTGTTTGGATTTTGCGATCAAGTCGTCCACATATACTTTGATTTCTTTATGCATCATGTCATGGAACAAAGTTACCATTGCCCTTTGATATATGGCACTAGCATTTTTCAAACCGAAAGGCATCATCTTGTAACAAAATGTGCCTCATGGTGTTATGAATGATGTCTTCGCCTTATCATCTTTCTTCACAAGAATTTGATTATATCCTGAAAAACCATTCACAAATGAATATGTTTCAAACCCAGTAGTGCTATTCACCAATACATCTATATGTGGAAGCGAGAAATCATCCTTAAGGTTTGCTTTATTTAGGTCGCGATAATCAACACACACTCGTACTCGACCATCTTTCTTCATTATGGATACTATGTTGGCAACCCATTTTGGATATGGTACTACTTCAATGAAACCGACTTTGAGCAATTTCATCACTTCTTCTTCTATCTTTTGTGCCAAATTCGGCTTTATTTGCCTAAGTTTTTGCTTCTTTGGTGGAATACTTGGATCGATTGGAAAAGCATATTCAAATATGCTCAGATCAAGGCTTGGCATGTTAGCATAAGCCCATGCGAATATATCTTGATATTCTCTAAGCAAATCTATGATTCTTTTTGCTTCTGTTGAGGGAAGGCTTTCTCCAATCTTAACTTCCTTGGAATTATCTTTATCGCCTAGATTAACAGTGATTGTTTTATCTAATGTGAGTGGCTTTGATTTTGTATGACAAATCCATTCCTTTCTAACTCATTCCTCATCCTTGTATCCTCTTCAATGTCACAAGTGATCTCATTGGAAATATTTGGGCCATATATAAACCTATTATGAATATGCGAAAGCTCATGCCTGACATGTAATAAACATGATTAGTAATTGTATATGAAGTAAGTAATGCACATGGTCCTATGAAAAACCTTTTGGAAATTCATTTTGAACTTTATTTTTAAAAAACAGAAAGATAGAGCTAGTCCTCATATTGTCATACTTCCTTGCTCTTAAAATCATTTTCACAATGAGGAGCAATATAGAAACCCAAAGCCTTAAGCCTCACGAATGAGGATAATGTTCATCATAGGTGTGGTTTTGTTTCTACATGTCATTAACAAAACATTTGACCATTTTTATTGAATTGACAAATGTGATTACATCTATATCAACAGGAATATAAATTGCAATTGAACTAAAATTGTAAATGAAATCACAAGAAATTTGAAACTGTAATAAAAAAAATTCAATGGAAAAGGCTAATAGCAAAAGTTCAAGAGAATCTTTCTACTCTAGTGCATAGGTATCTTTTGCTTCGGTTATGATAACGTTGATGATATTCTCTTCGAATAAACCAGGCAGAACTGATTCTTTCACTGCATGTAAGTTTTCTTCTTGAAGTAATTTGGAAGGTCAAGGAAAAGTTTCCTTGATGTGGATATGATGATAGGGAAGCTCTTTAGCTTTATCCTTCCATATGGATGGATTAATGATGCGATCACCTTGCCCTCTGTAGCCTCCATGGTTCTTTCAACCTTGGCATTGACCTCTATGGTGATCTTTAGAGATATCGGAATATAACCTACTTCATGTTTCATTCTTGTAGCAAGCGGAGTGATATGTTCCTTAATTCCTTGATATTTCAATCTAAGGCCATTATCGGGAGTAAATCCGTATTGGCATAACACTCGTCCAGACATAATGAATGATGTTAAGAACTCTAGGGGGTTTTATGATGCAGTCGGTAGGGATTTGCACCATTGAGATCATTTTAAAGAAATGATAGCTTGGTTCTTCTTTCATTTTGGGTTCGACAAACGATATTGCACTCTCTTTATAAGTAGTGAAATCCGTCTCCCCGTGTACGGTGATCATTTTGCTATTAATGACGAACCTGACCTTCTGATGAAGACTTAAAGGAATGGCACCAGCCATATGAATCCAAGGTCTCCCGAGTAACAAGTTGAAAGTCCTCGGAATATACACTACTTGGAAGTCAATTAAGAAAGGCACAGGGCCTATGTTCACCTCGAGCTCGATATCGCCAATAACGTCTTTCTTCATTTCATCAAACGAACGCATAGTTACCTTAGACAGTTTGATGAGTTCTTCACTAATTCCCGAGTGACGTAGTGTGCTTAGTGGACACAAATTAAGCACAAAACCATTATCGATCAGCACATGTGATACCTCTTTACCCCTACATTTGACTACAATATATAGAGCCTTATTATGGGAACGCCTGTCAATTGGGAAATCTTCATCGGAGAAGGCAATTTGATCTTTCAGAAGAATGGTACCAACTAAGTCTTTCAATTGTACTTCATTAATTGTCTCCGGGACGTCAACTTCATTGAGAAGCTTTATAAGCACCGTTTTATGGCTTTCTGAAGTCTTGAAAAGATCCAACAGAGAAATCTATGTCGGCATTTTTCTTAGCTGTTCAATTACCTCAAATTTGCTCGTCTTCATGATTGAAAGCAATTGTTTGACATCTTCTTCGGTTACTCCCTCTTTTTCATGCTCACCTTCTTTCGGGACATTGCATCTCCCCAATTGAGTTATGGCATCAACTTCTTTAGGAGAGTAATCCCAAGGTACACACTTAGTATCAAATATTTCTTTTGGAGGGAGAATGATAATCACAGGCTTTCTTCCCCTTCAATCCTTAGTTGATCAATAGGAAGTTGAATAATGATTGGCTTGACAAGACCTTCCTTCTCTTTATATTTTTCTATCTCATCAAGCTTGATTAGAAATTGTGTAATCATGGATACCATGCTTCTATTGGCTTCATCAGCATCCATTCCACCCCAGCTATTAGGTGTTATCATTTCATTCTTGAATGCCTACGGAGGAGATGTATATTTGACACGGTAATTATACCAGCTACTATCTTGACCCAGAAAATCAACAACTTCACCTTATTTTCATGCTTTATGAGCAAATCACCTATCACCATGGTGAATCTTTTTCTTCTTTTTCTCTTCTCGATCTTCATTCTCTTCGAGATTTAGTTGGCTGATCAAGATTTTGTCCATGTCACTCCATCCATCAAGTACAATATCTTCATTTTTAAACACTCATGGTGGTGAAGTATATTTGACACGGTATTTGTATTTATCGTTGTCTTGATCGAGTAAGTCTACGGTTTCGCCTTCCCTAGATGATTTATGGGTGAAAAGCCTTTCACCTTGTCAGACTTTTTCTTTCTCCTTTACATCTTTATCTGTTTCATCTTAGAGCATTTCTTTCTTAGATGGAGCTTTCTTATCAAGACCGATTTTATTATCCATACCATCTTAGCCATTAGGCACAATTACTTCATTCTTGAATGCCTATGGCTGTGGGGTATATTTCACTTGGAAGTTATATCTTCTGGAGTCTTCTCCTAAGTTGTCTACAATCTTGCCTTTTAGGAATGCTTCTTGACTAAAGCAGGCATCTCCTAATAAAAAAGTTTTAATTTTGACTTCATATTCATCTTCATTGTCAGACTTGATCATTATTTCTTTATTTTTGATCATGTTTACTGTATTGTGCTCAGAAAAAGAATTTTGATGTACATTTAGCTTGGACTCTTGGAAGTTCAATATCTTCTTGTCAATGAGCTGTTGAACTTTGTACTTTAGAGTGAGACAATTATCGATATCATGTCCCCTTTCTCCCATGTGTTAGGTGCAGGTTTTTGATTCATTGTATCAAGAAAATCTTGTAGGATTGTCCCTCAGTACTTCTTTGGCCACCAAATGCCTTTATAGAAGCATTGGTTATAGCTTTGACAGGGGTCGGGGCAACAGTGTATATTGCCTCATGGGCCTATTATTTGGCTTGAACTGCTTTGGGTTTTTCCAAACGACATTTGATTGCTTTGGAAATTATGCTTGATGAGTATTTGGGCTAGACACCATAGCCACTTCTTGGATTGGCTCTTTGTCTTTTTTTTGGGGGGGTAAGACCTTCGTGCTGCTGTTTCTTGGGCCTTCTTCTCTTTCAATCCTCATTCAATTTTCTCATCCATTTTTACCAATATAGTGAATGTTTAACAGCGTGATACATGAAACTTATCATAATACTCAATTGGCAATGATTTTAGAAAGAGCTCAACATGGACTCTAAACCCTTCATTCTTCCGTTTATCGGTTCTGATGAGATCTTCTCTAGTTGGGAGTATTTCAACATTAAACTTGTCCTGACGAAGAAATTCTCCCTCCAAATGGTCCCATTTAGTGAAGTCTTCTATGTCGAGGGAGGTGTACCACGCGAGGGTCGCTCCTCTTAATCTATCTTGTAATGTACTAATAAGAAGTGATGTGTTATCTAAATATCTTACCATCTTACGGAGATAATACTTCAAATGGCTTTTAGGACAACCAGTGCCATCATACTTGCTCAAGAATTCTGATTCTTTATAATTTTTTGGAACAACTATCTTTGCATACGGCGAGAACTTGTCGAACTTTTGAAGTTCATAGCCTTGACTTGCTAAGCTCTTCAATTTTGGCCAATCTCTTGGCCTTTTCGTCATCCTTTATTTTGGATGTCTTCTTGATTTGATGATCCATTTCTAAATTTACCACCTCAAGTATAGTCTTTGGAGGATTTTCTTGAACAGGTTCTTTGCTTCTGAGTGGGTCTTCAATCTGTGCTTTAGTAGCATTTGAATTTCCTGCATTTGGAATAGTAAGATATTGTCCTCGGGATGTAAGAATAAAAGCCTTCATTTCTGCCATCATTACAGCCGTTTGGGTCATTTGATTCTCGACTTCATCTAGTTGAGCACGGGTTTCTTCTTTTGCCATTCTAACTTGTAAGTGAGTCCGAGGTCTTTTACCTTCTATTGCTAAATAATCTGATCCATAAAAAGACCCAATGTTAACATAGTAAAATGATCATGAGACCCTACATTCTTTTAATTGTATGGTTCCATGAGATTGTCAAGGATAAGAAATTTCATACAAGCTTTAGCCTTGTGTAAAATTCTTTATCAATGTCTATCTCAAGAAATCATATAATTCAAAAAATTGTAATCCATGGCGATTCCTTTATGTTTTGAAATCATGTTATTAAATTATCTATGCATGTGTAGAAAGTGATCAACTCATCATTGCATATAAAATTTGAAATTGTTTAACATTGTGATTTTAAACTCAAATGGGAATCTAAATCATCCAATCCTAGGCTTCTTGCTAGCTATGTTAGCTTTCGCCTTTTGGTATTCCTCTTATTCTTTAGCTTGAGATTCCCATTCTTCGACATCGATCACGATCTCTTCAGGGATGTAGGGTTCCACTCCAGGCATGATTAGAACAATGTTTTCTTGGACATATTCATCTACAAGACTCGGTAAAATGCTCAATGGGACGTATGACTCGACATCAATTGGACGCTTATTTTCTACCCATTTGATATATTCTGTGGAGGCCATGCAAATCTTCATATCTTCTTCCAAGCTTTCTGGCCACTCGATTATTTGTTCAAGTGGGTTATCCAATGATAGAATGATCTTGTGAATTTTGGCTTGAAGGCTATTTTTCTTCTCTTCGAGTATAGTTCCACTTGGGATGTCGAAGGCGAACTCTTCAGGATTCCATGCCGGTGATACTTGCTGAAGTATCTCGAATTGTCTAATAACCCTTAGAGGGCAATAAGCTGCGTTTCCACTCAAACCAAGTAATCATACCGCATTCCCCTCTCGGCTTGTGATCTTCGTCTTGTAAATCTTTGGCCAATTGATCCGTCATTGGATTTGATCAGGAGTTAGGGCTCTAATGAAATTGGCCCAATCTAAGAAAGATTGTTTGGATAATTTGCTTTAGAGACGAATATATCGTTCAATTAGATTTATCATTGAACGAATTTCACGAATGTTCATGAAACGACACCATGGTCGAATGTGTGAGATGAATCATAATGATAAAAGACTAGTAAGAGCTTGAAAGATTCCCTTCCTACGATTTTGGTATGTGTTTAAGGAAATGATAGTTTGGGTAAGAAGCATATTAGAAAAGTCTTACTTAAGACATGCATGTCTCGCAATCATAGCAACTAAAGGGTCTAATCCCGTTTTAGACACGGAGAATAAAATAAAGCTGAAGAAAGCTAGAATGAATACCCGGGCTGAAGTGTTTCCCATTTCCCTAGGAAGTTTTGAAAAGTTGGCTACTACGAAGGATAATGAAAATCTACCAGTGTTTGATTTGATTAGCTTTTTGATTTTGAAAGTTTTGAGGTTAAGGAATTTAGCTAAAAGGCTCACAGGATTAAGTCTAAAAGGTGGCTCTATGACCCTAGGCTTAAAATTAATTCCAATGGCGGCTTGATATTCTTCTAATGTTGATACAAATTCATGTTTTCCAAGTTAGAATGTGGTGGTGAAAACCTCCCAAAAATGCGCTAAAGCTTGGACTAGGCTGACTTGATGTTTCACAAGCATAAGCTCGAGAATGCATCCAAGCCTTTCTTAGACATAAGTTTGGCTATTCTTAGACATACCTTTCCACCAAGCAACGAGCTCCTTTCGAGGAATGGGAATTACCTAGATATCTAGTTTTCCTGTTGAGCCTAATCATGCAAAAAGATTTGTTATTAATCTCCATGGATTACGAATCAATTTTAATGCCTTCATTTTAATCATATATCCTTTTGAGGTAAAGCGGAGGTAAAATACACTTGCTTGCCTAGAAAGTAATGCAAATGTCATTTTGAGTCCGTTTAGACCTTAAAAGAGCATATACTTGAGATCATGGACAAATTCAATGTGTGATGTAAATGCCTATTCTATCATACTCCATTTAGACCGTAAAGTCCTAGACTATGGTTTACAACTTCAAATACATTGAAATGAACGAATAAACACTTAAATTACATGAAAAATCCATCATGGACCTATACATTTTATCTAAAAATGAAAAAATGATCAAATGGAATATGACACCCTAATCATGCATTCTAATATGAAAGGGCATTTAGACCAAGCATTGAATGTCATTTAGGTATTTTTTTGAAAATGTGCCAACTAACTTGCATAATAGTAGGATTATGCCTACTATGTGCGTATTTTGTGGGGAGGTCCCGGACTCAATTAATCACCTCTTTTTTGAATGCTCCTCTACAAAAAGATTGGCGTCTTTTTGGGCAACTAAATGCTACCTGCCTTGGCGCAACCGTCCATGGCATGAGCATATTAGATGGACAATGAAGGTTTGTGGTGGATCCTCTTTTGCTCATCGTCTTTCTAGGTTCTCCTTTGGTGCTCTTTGTCATGTAGTATGGATTGAAAGGAATAATTCTATCTTCCGGAACAAGGATATTTTTATTCCGGGGATGCGCAAACACTTCATCAAAGTGGTGAAGGACAAAGCTCCAACCTTTGGAAGAGTCGCCGACACGCCTTTGAATAGGAGATTATAAAGAAACTGGGGACTTTCACCTTCCATTTTTTCTTAATTTGGTTGTGTTTAGTCCTTTGCTTTGCTTGTTGTTGCTCCTGTTGTAAAGCTTTTGCTTAGTTTCCTTATCCCCTTGGACTATTGTCCCTATTGGGATTTGGATAGTTTTTAGCTTCCCTTTGTATTTGGTGATTTGAAAAGTTATATACACTCTTACCTTTACCAAAAAAAAAAAAAAAAAACTTGCATAATTGTAAAAGAATGGAATAGAACGATACTTACATACCAGGACATTTTTGTTTGGTTTTTGGTATACCAACCATAAAGACAAGCGAATGCAACTAGTGAAGCTTTGACAACTAAAATGGTAGGATATGCTAAAGGTTCAAGGTCACCACCTTAATGGATAAAAGATTTCATTTCAATAGGCAATCGACCTAAAGTAATGGAATATTATTCTATCTCGGTGATCGGTATTGCATTTAAACGATCTTATGAGCAATTGGCTCATAGTTTCACTTAAACATATACCTCCTAAGGGTAATCCTAAATGTAGCCGGGATTAAGCTATGGGTGGTGTGTGCTAATGGTGTAGTGCTAAAGCAATTTAAAGACATGCATAGCAATTAATGACCAAATAACATTTCTAAAATTTATTCAAACCACATTCAATCCCAATATCATCCTGCAAAACAAGGGTTAGCAAAGACTACTCCCCTTATACCACCCGCCTACAAAACCATTTAATACTACCATTAGCGAGACATACCTAGAATCCTTGTGAGCACAAATCATAAGCGTATCATTTCATCTAGGCCTATGTCTACTTAGAAAAGAAAAATCCCTAGTGAAGTAGCCAAGCCTGTCGCACCACGCTTTTTTTTTTTGGGACTTCGGGATTTTCGCGCTAAGGAGGTATTTTCGTGTAAAGGTCTCTCCCAGACCATACCTCACATGACAACGGATGGTAATTTCCTATTTGATCTAAGTTTTTTATCTTGGAGTCGCCACTAGTCATTTTTGGTAGGTAGACTAGAAACCTAATCGGGTTATGGGAGAAATATTACAATTCTACAAACCAGAGATTCTGAGTACAACGACTTGATTACACTAATGATCCCAAATTGAGATCTCTAACGTTTTTTCGTTACCTAAAAACGATACGATGTCTAACGTGTCATGCAGGTTTCCGAGGTTTACTCACTAATTCTATCTATTATAATCGCAGGGAAAATCAATCAAGAATTAAATGTGCAATCAATGCCAATTAAATCAATTAATCCTAAATGGTCTCTGAAAATGAAAATCAATCAAAAGATCTAAACCCTAATGAAGCCTTAGAGGCTTGTTCATTTCATGATTTGTGTCTTTTTAGGGTTTTAGAGTTTTTTAGGGATTATAACCCTTGAATTTGAGATTTTTCTAAAAATGTCACTTGGGCACTTCCAAAAAATTCAAATTTCGCTTTCTAAGACTGGCCACAGTATTTTTGAACAATTCCGTGAATTTTTGAAATTTTTTTTTCAAAAATTGAATTTCTGAGAATTTCATTAACCGAGAACTGATTTTTATGACTTTTTGAAAATTTTTATGAATTTTTGAAATTTTAAATTTTTTATTGATTTTCAAAAATTTTCACATTTTTTATTTGTATTTTCTGAATTTTCTGAAAACGTTTGAATTTTTATGAAAATTTTTTATTTTTCTATGAATTCCCTATTTTTCTGAAATTTTTTATGTTTTCCAAAATTTTTCTGATTTTTTTTAAATTTTTTGAATTTTTGAATTTTTTTATTTTTTCCGTCGGATTAGTGAATCGGACTGGCCAGATTCAACTCGATTCGGCTTTGCTAAACCAGGCCTCGCTAGCACTGGTTAAAGCTCCTACTGGCACAGCACCGAAATAATGTCGTTTTTCCTTACCATAATTGTGTCATTTTGTCGAACACCTAGTGTGCATGAGTTTGCATTAGACATTTTCGAGGCTGCCGTTTCAATCTAAGCTCCGACGAGCTTGCCGACAAACTTTTGCCTAGTTTTCTGGTTCTATGTTATCTCTTCACCACCACCTATTAATTTAACCTATCCAATTCATCGCCGAACTTCCACCGGCTAGCTAAAAATCAACCTAAACAACCTAACTTGCAAATTGCTATGAACAAATTTTTCAGAATACTAATCCTAATTCTAACCGCCCTAGCTATCTAAGTCGGTTCTAACTACTTACAAAACATCAAGCAATGTAAAGAATGACTTACTGGAGTGACCTAAGGCCGCGGTGATGGTCTCTGAGCTCCGACGAGGTTCATGAGGTGGCCGACTCAGTTTTAATGAGTTTTCAATCATCCAAAGTGTCATCAAACGATAAAAATGAAATCAGAATATGTTTTGAGCATCAATCATAACAAAAACAAGAAGAAACACACACGATTGAGCTAAAACCTATTCTAGAAAAATTGGCAAATAGTGATCATGAGCCAACTTTACCTACTTCAATGAGGATCAAAATGGAGTTCCCGAGCTAATGAGCCCCCATGGATGTCTTCCTTGACACTTGATCTCCAAGTTGATGGCCTCGGTCTCGCCAAGAAGGTCCTAGATCGACTGGTCGGAGCTCGGTTTCAGATGGCGGTGACCAACTTCTGCACAGGTTCATCGGATGTGGAGGTCCTCAATGGGAGGAGATTTGCTGGCATTTTTATTGTCGAAAAAACGCTAATCGCTCTATCCTTGGGGCCTCGACATACCTCTCAAGCTGTTTCTCTCTCTTTTCTCTCTCTTGTTCTCCCTCTCTCTCTTCGGCAATTTGTCGAACACCTTCTTCTCGTCAATGTTAAGTTTTTCTTTGTTTTTGTTGATCAAAATTTCCGCCCAAAGCTTGTTTCCATCGCCTTCCGATTGGTTATAACCAATCTCCGATGACAGCTGGAGTTTCTCCGGCTATCATTCAAGTCAAACACGTGTTTATTTGACTGGAGAAGGTTAGCAAAGTGGTGGGTTTAAAATGTTTTTCTAGGTTTAGTGCACGTTTTGGGTGAGTCGAGTAAGGAAAAAGAATGACCCGGGTTGGGTTGACCTGATCGACCAGGGTTGGTCTAAATTTGTAAATTAAGCTTAATTTTGACTCAATTTCCGAAATTAAACCCCAAAATTGAATTCCTCATCACATTTTGAACCCAAATATGTAATTTTTCCCAATTTTTGATAAAATCATGTCCTAGATTTTTAACTTTTTGTAATCGGGTTAATAGGGTTTGATCAATTCAATGTCTTAATGACCTGATTAGGCAAAATTAGTGCCAAAATTGAATTACCCACATCTAACTAACCCTAGAAACGATAGTCTCATGGTTTGACAATTTCGTATTGGGCATGATTCCCAATTTGGACTCAAAATTTCTAATTTTTAATTGAATTTTGGGGTTTTCTAATTTCTTTGAGAAATTGTGCAATTGGATTGACCATTATATAATTCAAAGTCCCAGAATCATTTGTTATGAAGACACTATGGCTTAAAAATGACTAGAAAAGATTTAATTGCATTTTTGGTTTAATTCTTGTTTGATTTTGCCCAATTTTGGAAAAAACACATACCTGATTGAAATTTTCAAAATTGATGATGTATTAATGAAATTGGATTTAAAAGAAGATGAATGACTATTTTTATGGAATTTTTTGATTCCATTTACTATTTTTCTTGATTTTTTCACTTATTTTGACTAAAAGAAATTAAAGGAAAATGCAAAAAATTTATTTTTGGTTTAGAAGTAGGTTTCTAGGCTTGGCCAAGATTCCTAGTCCTAATTTTAAGATTTTTGAAAATATAAAAAAATAAGCTAAAAATCAGATGTCAATAACCTCTAAAAGCTGCCCATTATTCTAATTATGCGAAAAATGCATTTGAGTGCTTTTAACCACGGATTATAATCCAATTGAGGATATTGGACTCTAGAGGATTAAGAGACAATTATTGAAAAAATTATGGGAATCGCCAATTTATCAGTAAATCGAGAAACCTTAGAAAAGTAATTTCTAAGAGCCCGCTAGGGGGCCCACGAATTTCTAAGAGCCTAATGGGCCTCATGGACTATGTAATTGACCACGAGAACCCAATGGAAGGGAAATTACGATTTTGCCCTTTTAGGCCCAAATTAAGAGGTTTTGAGAATTTGTGCAAGAAAAGCCCTAAATGAGAAGCCTGCAAGGAACCAAGCCGAATGACAGAGCCCAAGAAAGATTTCAACCTAAGAAGAATGGGTTTAGCCCAAGTTTAAGTCCATTAAGCCTTTCAAGCCCATTAACCTTTTCATGCCCATTTCTCTTCAAATTGGGCCCATTCAAGCCTAAGCCCTTATGAATAGTGCCGTGAATAGTGTCAATGGATGAAATGACCAAACTACCCCTCTCATCTTTTCTTAATTACCAAATTGCCCCTTCTAGAAGCTTTTGCATGATGGAATCCTAGACATTGATCTTGGCTTGGTGAGCAAGAGTTAATCTTGGCCATCTATTCATGGTTTTTGTTGCAAGACACTTTCTCTCTTCTCCTCATTTCTCTCTCTCTCTCTCTCTCTCTCTCTCTCTCTCTCTCTCTCACACACACACACACACATTTTTCTCTGCCTCTCTTCTTCCTCTCACTGAACCACCACCACCATGAGTTATTCACCGCCGTGAGCCACCCGAGCTGCGCCTAACTATGTGATGCCGTCCGCCTCACACCAAATCGCTGTGAACCATGCCTCACCCCTCGCCGAGCGAGACCCATTTTCGTGCCGCCACCCCATGTTGTTTCGGACCGAGCCACGCGTAGCCCTCATTGGCACCGTCGCGTCCGTGTCATCGGAATCGTTACCGGGTGAGTTAACACTCTATTCCCTTGATTCGTACGTTAAAATTACTTAGGGTTAGATTAAACTAAGTTAATCTTGCTTAGTGCTAATTAATAAAGGATTAGTTGATAAGCTATCATAGAAAGTGATAAGTGGACTTGATAAGTTATCGAAAAAATGTGATAAACTATCGTCAAATGGATAATAAGTTATCAAGACAACCATTGATAAGCTATCACCAAAGGGGTGATAGGCTATTGTACATTTCGTGATAAGCTATCACCAAAGGAGAGATGAGCTATCGGGAATTTGGTGATAAGCTATTGCCAAATAGGCAATAGGCTATCAAGGAATAGATGATAAGTTATCGGTTTTTATTGAATAAGTTATCACAATTAGGCAATAAGCAATAGTGATAAGTGATATGTATGCTTTAAGTGCTTTCAAGCTTGTGATGCCTTGAAAATAACTTGCCCATTTTATAAACCTTGTTTACTAATTTTTACAAGGATTTTTAAGGACATATAATGTGACATTTTGAAATTCGACTCATTTTTCGGGATTTATGAAATGATTGTATCTTTGATGCACTTTAGTTAAATCTCACTCAAAATTGATTACTCTTGAGAAGACTAACCATTAGGGAATGACTAACTATGAATTAAGTACGTGGACCTAAAAACTTTGCTGTGAATCAACACTTCGACCACAAGGATTGATAAGGAGATATTTTGGGCCAGTATAGACCGATCCAACGATGGTTATGGACTAATTTGCAAATGTTGTATAATTAGATCGCAGGTGAATATGCTTGACCATTGTATGAATTTCGAACAATCCTAAACCTAATTCGAATGATCGTGTCGATTGAAACTAGTGATTGATTCTCGTAATTACATGACAACCGAGGTCGACATGGCTCGAGTAAACTTAGATGTGGCCCGATATCGAATCGGCCATGAGTCGATACGCATAACTCCTAAAAGCCGTTCGTTAGTTTAAGACACACTAAAGTTGCATTTAATCGAATTTGACCATTATTTGGAATTCAAACTTAGGAGTCGAATTTCTCGAAAGTCACAACTAATTCATTGGATGACGTCACATTTGGAGTGGCCAACCTTAAGGCCATTCGGATTTGTCGAAAAAGTGAAATTTGGATCTATAATGACCATTTTGCCCCTGGGATTATTTGAGTTCATTTGAAAAGTGGAAGATCATTTTGGTAAAGTTGTTGCCCCCATGCTAGCCAAAAATATTGGACCAGAATGCCCCTCTCTCCTCTTGCTCATTTCCTCTTTTGACCCTAGGAGTTATCGAAGTTGACCAATGTGAACCATTAGATGTTTAATGAGATTGTCTAGCTAATCCTAGCCCTTGAATTGAGTCATAGTGGGGGTAGTTGACCCACTTAAGTTACTCAACTCACCATCTCTCTCTCTCTTTTCTCTTTCTTCTCCTTCCTCGCTGACCCCCACATCGCTGACTTTCCCCCTTTTCTCAGTTGACTCCACCAACTCCTCTTCATTTTCTTTTCCTTCTTGGCTTCTGCTTCTATTTTGTGTCTTATGCTGCTTCTGTTTCCGCTTCTATTTCTGCTTCTGCTTTTGCTTTTGCTTCATTGTTGCTATTGTTGCTTCCGTTTTTGCTTCTACTTCTGCTTCGATGCTATTGTTGCTTCCGTTTCTACTTCTACTTTTGCTTTTGCTCTTCTGTTGCTGTTTTGCCGACCTTGTTACTAGCCCTTTCCCTTGAGTCATTCTTATCTAGACTCAAGCTAAGTGGCTTCCTAACCCTTGACTAGGCTAAAAGGGTTACTAATGGACATGTTAGTGGCTAATTCATGGTTATGGATAGTTGGTTTAGTCGTTAGATGAGTTTGAATTGTTGAATGGTTTATGTTGGTTGATTCTCGGATTCATTGCTATTATGCATTTGTGTTTTGCTATTTTTGTGGATATCAATGTGGACCGAATTTGAAAAAGTGCTCTTCATGGAAGTTGACCCCAACATCTCTAAGTATGTCATATATTAAATCTGGAATTTTTGGAGATCTTTTTGGGATATTCAGAAGTCCATTTTCGCTACGTCACCATTCTGCCAAGTTAATGTTCACCCAACCGGCATGTCTTTCTAAATTTTTGTAAAATTTTTCAGACTTCTTTTCAACAAACTTCATTCATGAAAGTTGTCAATGACAACTGTGTTTATGACATATAAAAATTTCAATGTTTTCCAAGGAGATTTTGGTACTGATTGAAGGGGATTTCTAAGGCCAAACGGTTTGCCCTGGTGGGCTAATTTTTGATTTTCCTTTGGGTGACAAAAAGAGTTGTTTGCGGTTGGAATTGGATTTTCTATCCTTCATGAAAAACGTTTATCAAGATGTTTTCAATGACATGTCCAAAATTATAAATTTTTAGAGTTGAATTACTATTTATTTTAAAAGAGTTTCGATTACTGTGCAATTGCCAATTTTAAGCCCAATTCTATGCAAATTTGGTTTCTCCCTCGAGAACCTTTCAATGTGGTTGTTGCACATGAATGAGTAACTAATTGTGAATGTGTGTTCATGACTTTAATTGATGGAATCGTGGCTGATTGTGTGGGCGTGTAAACTGATTTGCATTGATGGTGATTAAGCACATTGGAGTGATGTTCGAGGGTGTGCATGACATGGAATTAAATGGGTTATGTGGCGTGTGTGATCACCTTAGTTCCCTGATGCATCTTTACATGGGGGAAAGATAATAAATTATGTGATGGGATGTACGTGTGATCACTTAAGCCCTGATGCATCTTCACGTGGGGATTGAATCTGTCCTGAGGCGTGTTATGCGAGACGATGCTTGATCAAACCTGAAGACCGCTAGCTTGATGCATTTTACGTGGGTTGTGCCACGAACCTGTGCATGTCACACAGGTCGTAAATAATTTGAACGGAAGAGCATGTGTGTGTTATGCATTGGTGTATGCATTGTATCGAGACTGAGATGCGATCATGTTTGGATTATTGCTAGTACACGTGCATGTGTAAGTCATATCCGGGATTGTATGTATTCGTGAGTTATTGCTACATTATTGCGATTTGACTAATATGCAGGGCATGTGCATATTTTGAGATGAGGTAGGGATGTCTATGTTTGTTAGGCACGTTGATAGTTTGAATCTCGTGCTTAGACTTGTCCGGAAGTACGTGTTGGCCTATGCGAGGCTTAGGTTGTTCACTTATTGAGACTCGTTCTCATAGTTGATTGTGAACCATTCAGACCCTCGACCATGACTCTGCCACCTCGATGTTTTGGGGTCCCCATGCATACGGATCACATGGAGACTGAGTATTCAGTGGGATTAGATATGGTATACATTAGGCATTTTACTACAGTTTGGGTAGATGAGGGCTTAGAGTTATAAAGGCCCCACCATTTCCTAGCCTGGTATTACTAGATGGGGTGGAGATCATTGGCCCAATCCGTGTCTTTGAAGGTCTCCACCACTATGGTGCGGACGTGATGGATTAGGATCCCTTGGAGACTTTTGCCCCGGATGGCGAAGTCATCGACCCTAAAGACCCTCCTGAAGACCCTATCCCTAAGCTGAAACCCATGGACCCTAATCAAGAGTTAGAGCCTGTGGAGTCCGAGCTAGAGGAGGAGCTCAAGCAGGAGGAGGAGCCTATGAAGGACGATGACATGGCTGAACCTAAGATGCCGCTGGGGTATCTTGAAGACGAGTGATCGATGTAGTAGCCCATCTTTTGTGGAACCATTTTTTGGTGTAGAAAAGTTAGGTTGCCCAACCACCGCCCCTTTTTTATGAACGTGATTTGATGTTAGTAGTCTAGTGTAAGGTTGTGTCAATAAATGTTGTAAGTTTGCCAACTGTATGAATATGTTTATTGTCATGTGATCAAGCGATTTCCCTACTATCAAGTCTTTGTGAATTGTTGTATGGGTGTTTGAATTTGTTTTTGCTTGTGCATGATCATTAGTGTTTCTCTGGATCAGCGATAAGTCCTGAGACGTTGTGCTATTATTGACCTAAGTGGGATGTTGCGTGCACGCTGGGCTCGGGGCATGACATCTCCATTCATTTGGTATTAGAGCAATGTTTGCTCGATCCAAGTTAGTCGGGGCTTGGAGTGATAAGGAGTGTTGACCTTTGAGATAGTTAGTTAGGGAGACATTCGCAAAACGCATGTATAAGTTATGCTATGAATGTTCAATGGGTATCTGTTTGTGATTGCTGGATGATTCTACGCTATAACATTTGAATTGTAGGTATGGTAGGACTTGAGAAACCCTGTTGGTTCTGACCTTGTGCTGCTTGTGGATGGTTGCCTGCTTTGTGAGTTGTTGTTGTGATTCACTGTTTAGGACTATAAACTTGAAAAGTTGGCTTAGGTCTCTAATTCATGGATAGAATTATAGAACGTAGGTGAGTGGTAAGAACCTTGTAAGAATGAGCAATCGAGGAAGAGGGATAATAGGCCGATTGGGGCCGCGAGCTAGAGTTACAGAGGATCATACAGTGGATGGAATATTGAGGGCACTTGAGGAGATTGGAATTTTAATGAGTAGACAGACCCAAGAGCGAGCTACCACTGCTACTGCTACTACAGAGGCCATTGTTGCCATCGCTAATGGGGCCCACTGCTACTGCTACTATAGATGCCATTGTTGCCATTGCCAATGGGGCTAATGGAAATAACGAAAATAAAGGGAACCCTAGAAACAATGGGAATAATGAAAATCGCCAAATGTACCAGTTGGTGGAATAGTTGTTAAAACTAAAGCCTCCTAAGTTTGATGGGAAATGTGATCCCGAGGCTGCTTTACTCTGGGTCGAAGAGTTGGAAAAAGTGTTTATGCTACCGAGGTGCATGGAAGAAGAAAAAGTGACTCTAACAGTGTATCAACTTCAGGGGAATGCAAATGATTGGTGGAAGGCCACTCGAGGTAGAGTTTTTCTTACTGACACGGCCCATAACTGGACTGCTTTTACAGAGACTTTCAATGGAAAGTATTTCTCGGAAAGTGCCCGGGATCAAAAGGTGACTGAATTCTTGAGACTTTGTCAAGGTCAGATGATTGTAGAACAATTTGAGGCAAAGTTCGCAAGACTATCCAAATTTGCATAGAAGATGGTAGAGGACCCATTAGATAAAGCCTGGAGGTTCCGAGATGAGCTAAAGCCGGACCTTCATAGTCAATTTATACTGTTGAATTTGAAGGATTATAATGAGATGTATGAACAGGCTCAAACAATGGAACGAGATATGATAGAGAGAGCTGTCGCTTTTGGATCACAGTAAGCACCAATTAGGGACCACCACCATTTTGGAAAGAAACCTATGGCGAGAAATAGACACTTTGTCTCTCCCGCCAGAAAGAATATTGGGAAGCCGGTTCACTACTCAAATGCTGTATGTCGGAGTTGTGGGGGTAGATACAGAAATGGACTTTGCTCAAGTAGGAGTGGAGTGTGCTTTGGATGTGGTAGATGAGGTCATCAAGTGAGGAACTGCCCTAACTGATAGGCTGGGTTGTCTATGCGGCCGCAACTGCCCCGTAATGGAAACTAGATTGGAGCTGCTCAACTGACTAATCAAAATAGGCCACCAGCCCAAGGAAGAGTGTATGCTATTGCGAGAAAGAAAGCTGAGAATGCACTTGGCATGGTCACAAGTATGGTCTCTCTCTGTGATCATGGTGTATATACTTTATTTGATCCAGGGGCGTTGCACTCGTTTGTATCTGAGCAATTCGTTAGATTGTCTAGAATTGAACCGAAACCGTTAGAAGTTATGTTATGTGTTACTACTTCGTTGAATGATAAGGTGTTGATTTCATTAGGATGCCCAGGCTATAAGATTGTTATTATTGGTAGGGAGAAGTTGATTGATTTAGCTGTCTTGGCTATGTTTGATTTCAATGTTATTATTGGTATGGATTGGTTGGTCAGACAGAAGGTTATGATGGATTGTGGTAGTAGGGTGATTCAATTTAATCTAATTAACCACCATAGATACGAATTTGTGGGAAACCGAGAAGGAACCTCAATTCCCTGGATTTCGTCGCTCGAGGTGACTAAGTTATTTGATAAAGGATGACAATGTTACTTAGCAACTGTGGTTGATTCCTCGATTGAGGAGCCAAGACTAAAGGATATAGCCGTGGTGTGCAATTTCCCTGACATCTTTCTTCAAGAATTGCCGGGATTGCTACCTAAAAGAAAAGTGGAATTTGTAATTGAGTTGGCACTTAGGACAGAACCTATATATAGAGCACCCTACCGAATGGCATTATCAAAATTGAGAGAATTGAACGTTTAGATGTAAGAATTACTAGATAAGGGGTTTATTTGTCCAAGTGCGTCACATGAGGAGCACCGGTGTTGTTTGTAAGGAAAATAGATGGGTCATTACACTTATGCATTGACTATCGGCAGTTGATTGTGTGTATGTGATTACATGTGAATTTATTACTGTAATTTTATGTGTGGAAGTTGCAGTAATTTGTTGAGTGAGCATGAACCACATTGCATTTGGCTAAATGCTGAGATATAAATGGGTTCTGTGTTTATTGTACTCGTGTGATCACGTAAAGGAACCGGCCACCCAGCGGGGGTATGGGGATGCAATGTGTGACATTATGCGAAAAGTGAGTGTAATATGTGACATTGTGCATAAGAGAATAGCACATCATATACCCTATTGCATTGGTTAAATTCAAAGATAAAGAATTGGCTTGAGTGGATGGTGTGCCTGCATGGTCACATGAAAGTCCATCTAGGTGGGATTATAAACGATGCCCAATGGGGGTTTGGATGCTATCTAGGCAGGGGTTCTAGATGATATCGTGTCGCGATTGAGGCTGGATCGATGCTCCTTATGAAATGCAATTTGGGCAGAGGTTGTAACATCCTGAATTTCGATCCATTTCCGGAATCAATGAAATTGATTTTATTTCTCATTTAAATTTAGGAAGTCTTGCCCAGAACTGATCACCCTTGGGATACTAACCGATGGGGAATGGCTAACTAGGAAAACGGTGCATGGTCCAGGGACCCGATCGTGAATCGAGTTCCGATTCCGAGAAACATCGAGGAAATATTTTGGACTAATGTGGGCCAATCATGGGAAATCGACGGATTTAGTTTGGCCAGTGTGGTACGATTGGATCGTGAGTGATTCTGCACGACTGAGAGTACGCGTGGCGAACAAATCCTGAACCTAAATCGAACGATCGCGACCTCCGGAACTAGAGATAAATTCTTGCGTTTCTTCGGCAATCGAGACAATTATGACTCGAGGAGCCCTAGGTCGATACGCGTAACTCTTAAACAACTGTCCGTTAGTGAAAGACCCTAAAATTCTAAATTGGGCAATTTTGATCGTGAAATTTGATCCGGACTTGGATGTCGATTTTCGAGGATGTACTTGACTAATTGGCGAGGACAACGTCATTTTAGTGTGGCCAAATATATTTGGAGTTGGTACGGTCAAAAAAAGAAATTTCGGCTCGAAACGGGAAAATTATCATTTTGCCCCTAGGCCTTAATTTGGTATTCCGAATTTTGAGACATTTTGGGAATTAAATATTGGACTTGTTTCAATCTAATAATTCAAGCAATAGAAGACTAATATGCCCCTCCATTATTGGATGAGAACAAACCCCAACCCATGGATCAAGGGCGTTTTTGTCAAGTATTGGGAGATTGTGACATTTGGACTCCACTAACTTTCCCAATAAGACACTCTCCACTCACTCTCTCTCCTCATTCATTTCTTTCCAAGTCAGCTACTCTCTCTCTCTCTCTCTCTCTCTCTCTCTCTCTCTCTCTCTCTCTCATTTCTTTCTCCCGCTGGTTCTCTCTCGACTGCTCGCCACCGCCTGCTAGAGGACTGCACACCGCATGCCGCCAATGTCGCCGCCGCTCGAGCTGCTCCACCGTCTCACCACCACCATCATCTCATCTCATTCTCTCCCTCTCCCTCTATTCTTCCTCTTGGCCGCGTGAAAACCAGCCACGCCGGAGTCGTCAATCGTCGCCGCTGACCACCTCTCTCGCTGCCGTCACCACCACCAACCACATTTCTTTGTCCCTCACCTCGTTCGCCACCACCGACTGGCACCCTCTCCCCTTCACCGCCATGATCGCCGCGAGGACCACCAGTCACCGCCGCCGGAAGGAACGCCGAAGTGCCGCCGTGAGCCGCTACCCAGCAGCTCGGTTTTCCATAGGTTCAACCACTAATTAGGAGCTTAAGACTTGGTGAGTACAACCCTAAACTCTAATTAGGCTAATGTACATCTCTAGATGGATTTTAGGGGTTATTTAAGGTATTTTAGGGGTTATACTGTGGAGAATGTTTAGGGCTGATCTTGTGGTTAATTTGGTGGCTTAGCATGACAATTTAATTAAGGTTTAGCGGCTTAGAATGTGCTGTGTGATGGCTAGGAATATTGGATTGAATTGGCCAGAGTTCAGTTAAGCTAAGGTTCAGTTGTGGAATCCCGAGCGTGCCTCGCATTGTTATCAAGGTGGTTGATTTAGGTGATGTCTCGGGGAGCCTAATGGAGTATTATGAGGATAATTATTGGCCTAGAGTGACCTATTTGGTGGCTATCCATATTGTGATTAATTGGACTTAGCTTTATTAATGAGGAGCTTAATTATGAAATTGTTGTGATGCCCCATGTTGTCCAATTAGTGACTGATTTGTGCTGAATTTTATCATGCTATGCCGTGTGTTTGTGTGGCGGGATGATGCAGTGTGCGATTGGCCAATAATTGGCGTGAATTCCGTTGATTCGGTGTGTGAAACGTGAGTGCCCATTTATGTGATGTGCCGAAGGGAATTAAATTGGATAAGTGAACATGTTGAAGTGTGCGTTGTGTTGGCATTAACTAATTATGTGCAGTGTGAAATCGAGTGCTCATTGTGTATGGCTGCGCATTTCGTATGCTGAGCATTGGCATGAAATGAGAATTGTGCGAGGGTACGTGCCTGACATGAGCATGTGATCGCCAAATTGCCTTAATGCATATTACACGAGGTTCAGATAAAAATTGGTGTGTGCACGTGTAATCACATAAAGCCCTGATGCGTGTTACGCGGGGTATCAAACCCGTCCTAATGCATTTTACGCGGGATATTGCCCGGATTGCCGGAAGACGGCCAACCTGATGCTTTTTACGCAGGGTTTTGGTCCGTATATGGAGATCAGTGTTGCGCCTGATTGGTTTTACGCAGGTTAGAGACACTGGGCCTGATGCGTTTTACGTGGGCCATGAAGTGTTGATATTGACTGAAAGACCTGATGCATTTTACGCGGGTTGAACCTGATGCGTCTTACGCGAGTCTAATTTTAATGAGAAAATGGCAGTGTGAATTATTGAGCCAGATTATGAGCATGGATATACTGATGACATCCATGCGTTTGAATGCATTGGCCAGTGTGTGGGCATGTGCGTAACAGTGAACAGTGTGTGATCTAGACATCAAGGAGCATGAGCATGTGCATGGCGTACGTGCTACTAAACATGTTCATGTGTATGCTATTACTGTGATATTGTATGCCTAACCTGCAGGGCTATCTGTGTGTTTGATCTAGACCCGAGGGCCTAGGTTATTTGATTGTTGCATTAGCTTTGTGTCATTATTTGCCTATCAGGAGGTGCATTCTGGCCTAGTTTAGGTTTAAGGGGTTTTACTTGTTGAGACTCGTTCTCATTGTTGTATAACCCAACATTTTAGATCCCCGGCCATGAGGACGCCTGAGGTACCAATCCGTTTTAGGATCCCACACCAGGTGGAGCGTGTGGTAACCGTGCACCCCGTAGGGAACAGGGATGCATTCCTTAAGCACTATTCTATAGTTTGGGTAGATGTAGGGGCGACGTATTATGAGACCCACGAGTACGTTGCTTGGACATTTAGAGATTGCTTCGGAGAGTACGGACCTCTCCAGTCTTTTGATGTCCTGTTCAGCGGGCAAGGCCAAGCCGATCCACAGTGCTCGGACAGAGATGTAGCAGATGCCTCGATCGAGGACAGTTCGAGCTCTGACGACGAATCTGCCCCATTGAGGTAGAGGAGCCCAACGCGATGGCTAAGGATCTGGTAGTTTTTGATGCGGGACCAGAGCCGATAGACGAGG
Source organism: Syzygium aromaticum (assembly GCA_024500025.1). Lineage (NCBI taxonomy): Eukaryota > Viridiplantae > Streptophyta > Magnoliopsida > Myrtales > Myrtaceae > Syzygium > Syzygium aromaticum. The sequence goes on along the minus strand of CM044889.1, from coordinate 24,605,613 downwards.
CGGAAGACGAGGCGGAGCCTATGGAGTAGGACCTGGATCAAGAGGTTGAGCCCGAGCAGATAGATTCCGAGGAAGAGTCGGCCGAGGTCGAGTTCGAGCCGAATTCCCTTGACTCTGTGGTCTAGCTATCCGATAGCTCTTCAGAGTCATCTGGATCTGACCCGGACTTAGTCCCTTAGGTGAGCCTTAGTTCAGTTAGGTCGGGCTAGTAACTTTTTGACCGGAGCCCTACCTTAGATAGCTTCCTTGACCCTAAGCCACTTACCTCTTTTTGTTAGTAGTGGCCTTTACCTCATTTTTGTTTGGGTCGTTGTTGTGCATGAATATTGTGTATGCTTCCTATGATAATGCCAAGTGTTTATTCATTTATCTGTTTGTAGTGTTTGCAACCCTTGGTCATGTTGTTTAGTATGTACGGGTGTTACGTTGCTTCCATATGTGTATTGTTCTCTGTTTGGGTTTTGGTTTGGCAATATGTCATGGGAGCGTTGCATTTATTCGACTAAGGCAGGATGCTCGCGTACCATGGGGTTTGGAGCGTGACATCCCCGTGCTATTTAGTATCAGAGCAAGGTTGGCTCGGTCCATTTCGGTCGAAGCCTAGAGTGATAAAGGGAGATGACCATTGGTAGCCAATAGGATGACCTCGTGTGCTAAGTGTACCTCATGACTGTCTGTGTCTTGATTGATTGACTGATTTGACTCGTATCAGTGCAAGTGCGGCAGGACCTGAGGTGAGTACGTGTATCGCCTTAGTTGAAGTCTTGTGATGTTTGTGATTAGCCGCATGCTAAGTGGTTGATTGCCGTTGTGTTAGCTCTTTGCCTGGGACCTTAGACCAGTTTAGCATGGTTTAGGCCTCTAAATCCTGAGTGGAATTATAGCAGGTAGGTGAGCTTGCAAGGTGGGAAGAAGAGTAGCCAAGGAAGAGGTTGAGGTTGAGGTCGAGGCCGCGGCCAGAATCGTAAGAACCCCTAAGTAACGATTGCAGCAGATCCTAGAGTGGATGACATCTTAAGGACACTAGAGGAAATAAGAGTACTGATGGGTAGGCAGACCCAGGAAAGAAATGTCACTGCTGCTGAGGCCGTTATTGCTGCCGTCAATAGGGCCAATGGGAATAATGGAAATGACAGGAACCAGGAATATAGTGAGAATCCAGCCCCGGGGCCGGCAATTGTGATTAGGCCGATGTCAAAATTAGTGGAGTAGTTATTGAAGCTGAAACCTCCTAAATTTGATGGGAAATGTGACCCCGAGGCTACGCCACAATGGGTGGAGGAACTAGAGCAAGCCTTTGAGGTTCTAGGATGCACCGAGGGGGAAAGAGTAACATTGGTTGTGTATCAGCTTCAGGGGAATGTAAATGATTGGTGGAAGGCCATCAAAGGAAGAGTGTTCCCCTTAGGTGCAGTGTAGACTTGGACCGCATTTACTGAGACCTTTTATGGCAAATACTTCTCTAAGAGCGCCAGAGAAAGGAAGCTAGCGGAGTTCATGAGACTTCGCCAAGGGTCGATGACCGTGGATTAATTTGAAGCGGAATTTGCAAGACTGTTGAGATTCGTGCCTAGGATGGTTGAGGACCTGACAGACAAGGTCCAAAGGTTCCGGGATGGGCTGAAGCCGGACCTTCGAAGTCAGATGATTTCACTCAACATCCAAGAGTATGGGGAAATGTATGAGCGAGCCCAAGCTATTAAGTGAGATCAATAGGAAAGGGCAGCCACTTTTGGGTCACAGTTTGCTCAGAACAGGGACAACCGCCGCTTGGGGAACAGACTGATGGTGGGAAACAGAAGATTCGTCCCACCAGCGAGGAAGAATAATGGGAAGCTGAACCATCAACCGAACAAGTTTGGAGCATGCTTCAAATGTGGAAGTCCGGAGCACCAAATTTGAAATTGTCCTCGGCAGCGTCCCTTAGGGTCTCTAGTGCAACAACTCCGGATAGGGAATTAAGCCGGAAATCCCTCATTGGCCATCCAAGAACGACCACCAGCGCAAGGACGAGTCCATACGATGGCATGCAGAGAAGTTGAGGATGCGTCGGGCGTGGTCACAAGTACAGTTTCTCTATGTGACCATGCTGTGCATGCGGTGTTTGATCTGGGGGTGACCCATTCGTTTATTTCAGAATAGTTTGTTAAATTGGTTGGTATTGAGCTGGTGTTGCTTGAGACTATGTTTAGTGTGTTGACACCGATGAATGATATGATGTTAGTTTCGTTTGAATGCCCCAGCTATAAAATAGTGATTGGGGGTATGGAAGAAAGTATTGACTTGGTAGTGTTGGCTATGTCCGATCTTGACGTGATAATTGGAATGAATTGGCTGATTAGACAAAAAGCCGTAATGGATTGCGACGATAAGACGATCCAATTCAACTCGGTTGGACGTCCTAGATTTAAATTTCAGGGAAACCGAGGAGGAATCTCGATCCCTTGGATTTCCTCGCTCGAAGTAACCGAATTGCTAGACGAAGGTTGTGAAGGATATTTGGTCAATGTGGTCGATCCGACTGTGGCAGAACCTAAGTTGGAAAAAATACCCATAGTGTGTAATTTTCCCGAGGTCTTTTCTCAGGAATTGCATGGTTTACCACCAGAAAGAGAAGTAGAATTCGTGATAGAGTTGGCCCCAAGAACGGAGCCGATCTCGAAGACATTGTATCGGATGTCTTTGTCAGAATTGAAAGAGTTGAAGGTCTAGACGCAGGAATTACTGGACAAGGGTTTTATCCGTCCTAGTGCGTCTCCATGAGGAGCGTCGGTGTTGTTTGTAAGGAAGAAAGACAAGACTTTAAGGTTGTGTATAGACTACTGGTAGCTGAACCAAGTGACGATCAAGAACAAGTACCCACTGCCGAGGATCGATGACCTGTTTGATTAGTTGCATTGAGCCTTAATATTCTCTAAGATTGATCTACGGACTGGATATCATCAGCTGAGAATCCAGAAGGACATACCTAAGACTGCATTTCGGACAAGATACGGGCACTATAAGTTCTCAGTGATGCCCTTTGGTCTGACGAATGCCCCAGCTGCCTTTATAGACCCGATGCATATGGTATTCAAAGAATTTTTGGATCGATTCGTCATAGTGTTTATCAATGATATCTTGGTATACTCGAAGAGCCCTGAAGAACATGAGATACACCTGACTAATGTGTTATGGACCTTAAGAGAACATGCACTATATGCTAAGTTTAGTAAGTGTGAGTTCTGACTCAATAGAGTAGCATTTCTTGGACACATTATCTCGGGAAATGGAATTTCTGTGGACCCGACGAAGATTGAGGCGGTGATAAAGTGGCCGAGGCCGGCATTCGTGATGGAGATTCGAAGTTTCTTAGGTCTGGCGGGCTATTATAGATGGTTTGTGGAAGGATTTTCGTCAATAGCCATGCCGTTGACATGGCTGCTCAAGAAGGAAGCGAAGTTTGAGTGGGATGATAAGTGCGAGAAAAGTTTCCAAGAATTAAAGCATAGGTTGACGACCGCCCTAGTTTTGACTATCCAGTCCAGATCAGGAGGTTTTGAGGTCTACAGCGATGCATCGCTAAGAGGACTAGGGTGCGTACTGATGCAGCATGGTAAAGTAGTGGCGTATGTATCATGTCAGTTGAGACTGCATGAGATGAACTACCCGATGCATGATCTGGAATTGGTGGCAATGATCTTCGCCCTGAAGATCTGGCGACATTACCTATGTAGAGAAAAGTCCCAGATTTATACGGATTATCAGAGTCTCAAGTATCTGTTTTCACAGAATGAATTAAATATAAGGCAGCGTCAGTGGATGGAACTTCTAAAAGATTACGACTGTGATATTCTGTATCACCCCGGAAAGGCAAACCGAGTGACCGATACGCTAAGCCGAAAGTCAAGTATGGCACACATGATGATCAGAGAGTGGACCTTACTGGAAAGGGTAAGAGATTCAAAGTTTAAGCACGAAGTGAGCCATGTGTCAAATTTACTTGCAACATTGAGGATTGAACCGGAGATCAAGATCAAAGCAGTGCAGTCTATGGAGCAAGAGATTCAAAAGATCGTGGGAATGGATACCGCAAAAAGGAAACCGGATTTCCAAGTGTCCGAAGAAGGAATCCTAAAGTTCTATGGACGACTGTACATACCAGATGACTTGGAACTTAAAGAGGGGATTTTAAGAGAGGCACATCGCAGCAACTACAACATCCACCCAGGCAGTACAAAAATGTATTAGAACTTGAGGCAACATTATTGGTGGAATGGCATGAAGACCAATATAGCCAAGCATGTAGTGAAGTGCTTGATCTATCAACAAGTTAAGGCATAACATTGCAAGCCAGGAGGATTTCTGAGACCATTGGAAATTTCGAAGTGAAAATGGGAGCATATCACGATGGACTTCATCACAGGACTGCCGAGGAGTCAGAGAGAACACGATTCAATTTAGATGATAGTCAACAAACTGACTAAGTCAGCACATTTCCTAGCGGTATGAAAGGATTTTGAATTGGAAAAGTATGCCGAGTTGTACATGCAACAGATCGTCCGATTGCATGGATTACTAGTAACGACCACATCGGACCGCGATTCGAGATTTACGGCCAACTTCTGGAAAAGTTTGCAAACGGCCCTAGAAACAAAGTTACAGTTCAGTACAGCCTATCATCCACAGACGGATGGCCAATAAGAATAGACAATCCAGACCTTGGAGGATATGTTGAGAGCCTGTGTACTGGATTTCTAGGGTAAATAGGAAGAACAACTGCACTTGATGGAATTTGTCTACAATAATAGCTACTAACAGAGTATTCAAATGGCCTCGTTTGGAGTATTGTATGGTAGAGCGTGTAGGACGCCCAGTATGCTAGGACGAAGTTGGTCAGCAAAGTATAACTGGCCCAGAGTTGGTACAATAGATGGCTGAAGCTGTTGAGATCATTCGGGAAAGACTAAGGAAAGCGCAGAGTCGTCAGAAGAGTTATGCCGATCAAAGACAACGACCTTTGGAATTCCAAGTCGAGGATCATGTATTCCTCAAGGTGTCCCCAATGAAAGGATTATCTCGATTCGGCAAGAAAGGAAAGCTGAGCCCAAGGTATGTTGGTCCATTTGAGATATTGGAGAAGATCGGAGATATGACTTACCGACTTGCCTTGCCGCCTAATCTGTCCTAAGTGCACAACATTTTCCACATGTCAATATTGAGAAAGTATGAATCATACCTGACGCATGTTTTGAGGTACGAAGAAATAGAAGTGGACGACAAGGTGTCGTACGTGGAAAGGCCAGTTAGGATCGAGGACAGAAAAGATCGAGTACTACGGAACAAAACAATCCCAATAGTCAAAGTAATTTGGGAGCACCATGGAACCGAAGGTGCCACCTGGAAAAGCGAAGAAACTATGTGACGTCAACACCCCCAGCTATTTGAATAAATAAGTTTAAGTTGCAAATTTTGAGGACGAAATATTTATAAGGGGGGAACAGTTGTAACATCTCGAATTTCGACCCATTTCGGGAATAAATGAAATTAATTTTATTTCTCATTTAATTTTAGTAAGTTTTGCGGAATTGATCACTCTTGGGATACTAACCGATAGGGAATGGCTAACTAGGAAAACGATGCGTAGACCAGGGACCCGATCGCGAATCGAGCTCTGATTCTGAGAAACGTCGAGGAAATATTTTGGACCAATGTGGGCCGATCATGGGAAGCTGATGGATTCAGTTTGGCAAGTGCGGTATGATTGGATCGCGGGTGATTCCGCACGACCAAGAGTACATGTGGCGAACAAATCCCGAACTTAAACCGAACGATCGTGACCTCCCGAACTAGCAATAAATTCTTGCGTTTCCCTAGTAATCGAGACAATCATGACTTGAGTAGCTTTAGGTCGATACGCGTAACTCCTAAACAGCCGCCCGTTAGTAAGAGACCCTAAAATTCTAAATTGGGCAATTTTGATCATGAAATTTGATCCGGACTTGGATGTCAATTTTCGTGAACGTACGTGACTAATTGGCGAGGACAACGTCATTTTACTGTGGCCAAATATATTTGGGGTTGGCACGGTCGAAAAATGAAATTTCAGTTCGGAATGGAAAAATTACCATTTTACCCCTGGGCCTTAATTTGGTATTCCGAATTTTGGGACATTTTGGGGATTAAATATTAGACTTATTTCAACCTAATAATTCAAGCAATAGAAGACTAATATGCCTCTCCATTATTGGATGAGAGCAAACCCCAATCCTTTTGGTCAAGTATTGGGAGATTGTGACACTTGGACTCCACTAACTTCCCTAATAAGACACTCTCCACTCACTCTCTCTCCTCATTCCTTTCTTTCCAAGTCAACCACTCTCTCTCTCTCTCTCTCTCTCTCTCTCTCCCGCCGGTCCTCTCTCGACTGCTCGCCACTACCTGCCGAAGGACCGCCCGCCACACGCCACCGATGCCGTCGTCTCACCACTACTATCATCTCGTCTCATTCTCTCCTTCTCCCTCCATTCTTCCTCTCAGCCGCGTGAAGACCAACCATGCCAGAGCCGCCGATCGCCACCGCCGTGCATGCCTATCGCCGCCGACCGCTTGTCTCGCCGCCGTCGCCACCACCAGCCACATTTCTCTCTCCCTCACCCCGTCCGTCACCATCGACCGTCACCCTCTCCCCTTCGCCACCGTGACCGCCACGAGGACCGTCGGTCATTGTTGCCACGAGGAAAGCCGGAGCGCTACCGTGAGTTGCCGCCTAGCCATTCGGTTTTCCGCCAGTTCAACCACTAATTAGGAGCTTAAGACTTGGTGAGTACAACGCTAAACCCTAATTAGGCTAATGTACATTTCTAGATGGATTTTAAGGGTTATTTAAGGTATTTTAGGGGTTATATTGTGGAGAATGTTTAGGGTTAATCTTGTGGCTAATTTGGTGGCTTAGCGTGACAATTTAATTGAGGTTTAACGGCCTAGAATGTGCTGTGTGATGGCTGGGAATATTGGATTGAATTGGCCCAAGTTCGATTAAGCTAGGGGTTCAATTGTGGAATCTCGAGCATGCCTCGCATTGTTCTCAAGGTGGCTGATTTGGGTGATGTCTCGGGGAACCTAATGGAGTATTATGAGGATAATTATTGGCCTAGAGTGACCTGTTTGATGGCTGTCCATATTGTGATTAATTAGACTTAGATTTATTAATGAGGAGCTTAATTGTGAAATTGCCGTGAAGCCCCATGTTATCCGATTAGTGACTGATTTGTGCTGAATTTTATCATGCCATGCTATGTGTTCATGTGGCTGGATGATGCGGTGTGCAATTGGCCAATAATTGGCGTGAATTCCATTGATTCGGTGTGTGAAACGTGAGTGCCCATTTATGTGATGTGCTGAAGGGAATTAAATCGGATAAGTGAACATGTTGAAGTGCGCATTGTGTTGGCATTAACTAATTATGTGCCGTGTGAAATCGAGTGCTCATTATATATGGCCGCGCATTTTGTATGCTGAGCATTGGCATGAAATGAGAATTGTGCAAGGGTGCGTACTTGACATAAACATGTGATCACCTAATTGCCCTGATGCGTGTTATGTGGGGCTTAGATAAAAATTGGTGTGTGCAAGTGTGATCACATAAAGCCCTAATGCGTGTTATGCGGGGTATCGAACCCGTCTTGATGAGTTTTACGCGGGACAATGCCTGAATTGCCGGAAGACGGCCAGCCTGATGCATTTTACGCAGGTTTTGGTCCGTATATGGAGATCAGTGTTGCGCCTAATGTGTTTTACGCAGGTTAGAGACACTGGGCCTGATGCATTTTATGCAGGCCATGAAGTGTTGGTATTAACTGAAAGACCTGATGTGTTTTACGCGGGTCGGACCTGATGCGTCTTACGCGGGTCAAATCTTAATGAGAAAATGGCAGTGTGAATTATTGAGCCGGATTATGAGCATAGACATACTGATGACATCCATGCGCTTGAATGTATTGGCTAGTGTGCGGACATGTGCGTAATGGTGATCAGTGTGTAATCCGAACATCAAGGAGTATGAGCATGTGCATGGCGAACGTGTGACTAAACATGTTCGTGTTTATGCTATTACTGTGATATTGTATGCCTAACTTGCAGGGCTATTTGTGTGTTTGATCTGGGCCTGAGGGCCTAGGTTATTTGATTGTTGCATTAGCTTTGTGTGATTATTTGCCTATCAGGAGGTGCATGTTAACCTAGTTTAGGTTTATGGAGTTTTTCTCGCTGAGACTCGTTCTCATTGTTGTATAACCCATCATTTCAGACCCCCGGTCCTAAGGATGCCTAAGGTACCAGTCCGTTTTGGGATCCCGCAACAGGTGGAGCGTGCAGTGATCGTGCACCCCGTAGGGAATGGGGATGCGTTCACTAAGCCCTATTTTATAGTTTCGGTAGATGTAGGGGCGACATACTATGAGACCCACGAGTACATTGCCAGGACATTTAGAGATCGCTTCGGAGAGTACAGACCTCTCCGGTCTTTTGATGTCCTGTTCAGCGGGCAAGGTCAGGCCGATCCACAGTGCCCGGACGGAGATGTAGTAGTTGCCTCAATCGAGGACAGTTCGAGCTCTGATGATGGACTTGCCCCATGGGAGGTAGAGGAGCTCTACACAATGGCCAAGGATCCGGTAGTTTTTGATGCGGGACCAGAGTCGATGGATGAGGCGGAGGACGAGCCGGAGCCTATGGAGCAGGACCTGGATTAGGAGGTTGAGCCCGAACAAATGGATTCCGAAGAGGAGTCGGCCGAGGCTGAGTCCGAGCCGGATTCCCTTGACTCTATGGTCGAGCTGTCTGATAGCTCTTCAGAGTCATCTGGATCTGACCCGGACTGGGTCCCTTAGGTCAGCCTTAGTTTGGTTAGGTAGGGCTAATGACTTTTTGACCGGAGCCCTACCTTAGATAGCATCCCTAACCCCAGGCCACTTACCCCTTTTTGTCAGTAGTAGTCATTACCTCGTTTTTGTTTGGGTCGTTGTTGTACATGAATATTGTGTATGCTTCCTATGATAATGCCAAGAGTTTATTTATTTGTTTGTTTGTAGTGTTTGCTACCCTTGATCATGTTGTTTAGTCTGTATGGGTGTTACGTTGCTTCCGTATGTGTATTGTTCTCTATTTGGGTTTTGGGTCGGGGACATGTCCTGGGAGCGTTGCATTTATTCGACTAAGGCGGGATTCTCGCGTGCCATGGGGTTCAGAGCGTGACAGGGGTTCCGGGTGTTGTCGTGCCCAATAGAGCGGGATGATGCCCGGTTATGCCACAAGACACTGGCGGAGGTTCGATTGTGGCCTTAAGTAGTCGTTTAATAATATGGACTATTATGAGTGCAACGTACATAGATGAATGCATTGTGCTTAAAGGTGATAATTGTATGTGTCTAAATTATTAAATTGATGTTGTGCCTGCTTATGCATTATGATATGCCTCTGGTTTATACAATCATGTGATCTTGTTATATACTCATTGGAGCGATTGCAAAGTTATGATGGTTAGTAGAGGGCTAACCTGATGCAAGTAACGTGAATTGTGCCGTGGCCTTGTGAGATCGTAGTAATTGAAACTCATGTGAAAGAGTATGTTGTATTGTGCCTGGTTATAGGATAAAATTATGAGGTACAGTAGCCAAAACGGTTTTACTTCATAATCAAGACTCGTGCGGATACCTTGTACACTAGAATTGCTGAGCATGTTCTTATTGTATTACGTGCTTGTTGCATTATGATTGCACATGTTGGTTTATTATGTGCAAGGCGTGTGTGTGTGCCAAGGCTAGATAAGAATGTTTGTGATTTTTTAATGGCATGTTTGTTTATGCTGGGCTGGGTAACTTGCTTGTGTTTATAGTTAAGGCAAAGCAGGAGTTGTTTTGCTATTGATCTATCATCGATAGGTTATTGCATGTTTAGGTGCGCCGGAGGTGGGTTGACTTCCTAATCAAGGCTTAGGTCGTTAACTTACTGAGATTTATCTCATTCGTTGTTCTTAAATATTTTTCAAGTGCTCAAGTATGAGTATGCAATATGTTCTATGGGAACCGACTGTTTTGAGGGGGAACACCTTTTGAGGCTGCCCTTGTAGATAGAGGCGCTAGGTTAACCCCCCACCTTTTGTGGTTGTAATCAGGAAGGTCCACGTAGCTGACTTGTAATATGTTAACCCGATGTATTACTGATGATGTTGTATATATTGAGGTGTGTTTTCCTGATTATCCCTATTATTGCGATTTGGTAGATTATGATTACTTCCATTTGCGTTTAATTGTAAATTAAAATGAATGAGTCGGCAACGCGTCCTGGGATGTCGCAATTTCATGACCAAGGAAGGATGACCGCGTGCTCGAGGGTCCGAGGCATGATACTCATTCTTACAAATTTTGGTAAAGATAAAAACAAGAAATATATATTTGGTTGCGTAACCAACCTCGAGAATTTTTATCACGAATTTCGAATGAAAGGGCATGAAACCTCTAGGTGAACATTTATGTATCAAGAAGTTGCAAGCAAGGCAAATAAAAGCTGCAACTTAATAGAATAGTTTGTAAATTAAAAAAAATAAAATAAAAGTTTACAAATAGCTCAAACAAGAATTGGTAACTGAACGCCAGTTAGCAACTTAGGGTGCGTTTGTTTTGCAAAAAACGTACAATTTTGAAAATATTTTTTTTTCAAATGATTGATTGTGTCTCATACAAAAATGAACGAACAAAAAATATTTTTTTTATTTTAATCATCTACGAAAATGTTTAGATATAAATTGTTATTGATAACAAAAATAATTTTGTCTAATTTTTTCGAGTTCTACATGCGATCATTTTTAAAAAAATATTTTCCAAATCGTTCATATTCCAAAAAACAAACAGACCCTTCATTGGAAAAAAAGTCAGTAAATTTAAGTTGCTAGTTAAAAAGTAAATAAAAGTTTATAGAAGGTAAGATTTGTAGGAGATAAGATAAATTATTGATTTAAAAAAGTCAAATAAATGTTAGTAACTAACCCAAATGAGTGTTGATAATAAATGGAGCAATTTAATTGCAAAGAAAGTCGATGACGAGCAAGGTCAATCTTTAGTCTATGCGTGCGTGTGGCAATATAATTACTTGTTTATTTGAATAAAGCGACTAACGCAATTGCACATGATGTCCAAAACATGTCTAAAAATGTCTCTTCTCATATTATAATTTTCTTCGTACGCTTTTCTACTTTTCATTGCCATTGTGGACCGAAAGTTTTACGTGTGGAATGACTTTCAATATTACTTCCTTCCTAACTTTATAATCCACGTCAGTTGACATTTATTTAGCTCAAGTCAAGACTTACGAATATTGACAACTAGATTTGTTCATAATTTTTTTATAATTCTAAAATTCGATAATATTTTAACTTTCGATAGAGAAGTAATTTCTAGAGAACTTGATAAACAAAGAAAAAGGAGATGAGTCTAAATCTAAGTCTCAGCATGTCGACGTCAACCGAAGACCGTGTTAGCATACCAACAACAAACAATTTCCAGACTAGAAGTACCATAAAATATCATTGACTAAGACCAATGTTGGTCTATACAGATTAAGATTGAAGGGATTCTAAGAGAACATTCTATTTTTAAACTTATCACCCAAGGACTTTGTTTGAGTGGGCAAACGTTTGATCTATCAATTCATGGCATCTCTTGCTAAAAACATCTTGAAAGTCATACTCGCAACACTAAAATGAGTTGGAAGTTTAATTGAAAAAAAGTTGATCAGTCACTCTAAAAAAGATTGGTAAATTCAGCCCACCTATCGGTGGCCACGTTGGTTTACGCTCAGTTCCTTTCACGAGAGGTCCTGGGTTCAAACTCGCCCATCGGTGATTTAAGTGGGGAGTCGTGGTGGTGGGATGTTGCGCTAGCCCTCCTCGAGGACTAGTCGGGCATCACCGCTGGTTTGAGCCCTAGCTCGCTGGCCGCGCAGACACCTCGATTATCAAAAAAAAAAAAATTGGTAAATTCAAATGAAACTTGCTAATTTTAAGGTGTTGGTAAAAAAGATAAATGAAAGTTGATAAAAGAAGAAAAAAATAATTTGCACACCATCAAAAAGAGTTTGTATCATAATATGTCAGTTGATTACCAATAAGCTATCAAGGAATCAGATGAGCAGTAGCTTTTTTTACCAATATCCTTTTAAATATTTATGGACGTTTTTTTTAAAATAACCATAAAATCGTTCAATAGGTGTGAGGACCTCCCATGCAAATGATCCAAAGTCCCAAACAATGATATCAAGGGTTTGGTAACAAAATAAAATTCAAGGACTGTCTTCAAATCCTCTTTATTCTCGTTATCATTGAACACTCAAAACTCTTCAGCATAAGAAACCCAGCAAAGGTCGCGTGGGATCAAACTGAAATTAAAACAGTAAATACACGAGATTAACTATACTAATTAACCCGAACTATTTCCACTTAGACTAAACTCGGTTCATATTGACCGATTTTAGCCTACCAACACACATAAGCTTGAAGCCATAATCTCTTAAATAAATACTTATGCAACGGGATAAGAAACTTTCGAGGCAATTCCACAAAGACCACCTTCAACCCCAGAGTCCCTCTGAATTCTCATGTACCCATTTTCGCCCCACGAAACGTCCCCACGAAACGTCCCAAGAGTTCCTTACTAACCAGTACTTGGTCCCGTCCTCATCCGTCCCATACCCGACGACCGTCACCGCGTGGTCCAGATTGGCATCGCACGGGCCATCAAAGACCCCACCTGCATAGTTCTGGAACGCAGACCCACTCGAGTCCAGTGCTACTGACACTGGCTGCATCACCACAGCCTTCAGCATGTCGTCCTCATTAGGGGGGACATCCCTGTAATCCGATATTTTGGCCTTGACGACAGATTCGGCCTGCACGTCACAGGTGCCGTCGACCCCGACGTACGGGTAGTTCGATGTAGAGCTGATGCCTTGGTTGTCGCTGATGTGCTTGAAGCCGTTGTCCATCCAGCCACCTTGGCATCCCTGGTTACCATCCGTGGGGCAGTCTATAAGTTGCTGCTCGGACAGGTTCGGCAGCACGCCAGACTTGATCTGCGTGATTGCTTCCACCGCCGCCACCACGGAGAACGACCAGCAGGATCCTGTACACAGAGGATCGTGAATGGTGCAGTGATTATAATTCAATCAAGATAACTTCAAGCCAAAGGTCAAATGGCTATATGAGAACATATTAAGGTATCGGAACAATTAATTTATTCATTGTCTCAGTAGTAAGATTTTTTCTCTTATGACAATGGCCAATGTAATAGCTCACATATCTTAGGATAGGCTGCAATAGTTAGCAGTAAATTTCTTACCACATTGGCCTTGGTTCTTTATGGGGTTGACAGCGCCTTGTTTGACCCAATCGACGCTCTCCGGGATGTCGTTCAAACCTTGGTACTCAAAAGAATGGACTTGCGAGGAGTGAGTGCGTGTTGATGATGGCGACTTGTATCCAGTATATGTTGCCCTAAATTCCTCGTTGGTTAAATCCGAGAACTTGTTAAATCCGACCTTGTAAGTCCGGTTCACTGCGCCATTGAACTCCTCGACGAACTGCAGGGTTTCTAGGAAAATCTTCAGACGCTTTGCCTTCTCAGTAACGTCTTTGTAGGGGCGCCTGTGCCGAGTCATCCACTCAAACTTTTTAGTTGTGGACGGAATGTTGTAGGCACGGGACACCGCGTCCGATGTGCATGCACATGCACACAAGACAATTATCAACCATAGGGAGAAATTTTTTGCTAGTTTAAAAGGCATTTTTTTGAAGAAGAGATAGGTTTGTGCTATAGAGAATGAGTAGATGCATTAGGTGTATTTATAGAGAGGAAAATGTTACAAACGGTGCCTAATCTTTAGCCTAACGGCAATTTCGTCCCTAAATTTTTAATTTGATTAATATGGTCCTGTGACATTCTGAATTTCGAACCACTTTTGGGATTTATGAAGTAATATTATCATCAATGCACTTTCTGTTATGTCTCACTCGGAATTGGCTATTCTTGAGAATATTAACTGTTAGGGAATGACTAGTTAGGATTTCATTACGCAGGACCTAAGAACTCGAACCTAGATTGACATTTCGACCATGAGGATTGACGAGGGGATATTTTGGGCCATTATAGGCCGATCCAAGAATGATTATGGAACAATTTAACAATGTTATACAATTAATTCACGGGTGATTCCGTTTAATCGTTGTATGCATTCCGAACGTTACAAAATCAAAATCTAACGATCGTGTCGTTTAGAACTAGTGATTCACCCTCATGATCACATGACAATCAAAGTCACCATGGCTCGAGGAAACTTAAATGTGAATTGATGTCAAATCAACCATGGGTCAACACGCGTAAACCCTAAAAGCCTCATGTTAGTTTGAGATACACGAAAGTCACGTTTGATCGATTTTAGCCAAGAATTGGAATCCGAACTTGGATATTGAACTTCAAGGATATCCAAATTATTATTTTGGACGAAGCCGCGTTAAATTCGCTTTATTATTGATTTGCTCAGAAATTTACAAAAAAGTGAAAATTGGCCCGGAAATTGGAAAAGACAATTTTACCCTTGGATGTTCTAGAGTTTATTTGTTGAGTGGAAGGACATAATGGTCTTTTTCCCTAATGGCCAAAAATCACCTTGGACCACTTTGCCCTTGCCCTTTTTAGTTAATTTCAAAATTGCCCTTCTAGAAGTCTTTAGTCAAGAAGCATTAATAGCCCTTGGATCAATACTTGGGCCTTGAGGACTAATCCTAGCCCTCCATTTTGAAGGTTTTGATCAGCCCACTCTCTCTCTCTCCTCACTTTCTCTCTTGCTCTCTCTCTCTCTCTCTCTCTCTCTCTCTCTCTCTCTCTCTCTCTCTCTCTCTCTCTCTCTCTCTCTCTCTCTCTCTCTCTCTCTCTCTCTCCCCCTTTGGTCGAGAATCACCACCACCACCGTCCACCACCGTAGCACCTCAGGCCGCCACCCTTGAGCTACCGTGAGCCGCCCCTAAGCTGTCGTACATTCCTGAAACAGCCGCCGCCCGCCGGACCGCCATTTGGCTGCCGCTGTTCACCGGAATTTCGGAACTTGGCCGTGGCTTGCTGCTGCTGTTTGGGCCTAGTGTTTAGCTTAAATTAGTAGTATGTAACTCCTTAAACCTTGATTAGGTTAGTAGGTTAGCAATGGATAGTGTTTAGGGGTTATTTTAGGGGTTATGGTAGATGCTGATTTGAGGAATTATTAGTGGCTAAATTTGATAAATATATGGCTAATTTAAATGTTAAGAGAGGTAGGTTATGTGATTTGGGCTTGAGCATATGTTTAAGGTTGTTAATTGTGCTTAATTTGGCTAATTATGATGGTTTAGTAGTTGTTTTAATTAAATTCGTGGGTTAATTTTGTGGCTGAAAAAATCATGTGCTAGGAGCTGAATTGGATGGTTTGGACATTGATCATATGACCCCCATTGATTTTAGATTGGTTAATGTTAATTTAGGGGCTTAATTACCATGATTATGCACTATTTCTAATTGTACGGTTTAGATTAAATTAGGATGTGATAAAACCTTAATCATATGGCTGATTTGAGATTTTAAGTTGATTGTGTGGTTTTGATCGACAATGGCATGGCTAATTAGTTGACAATGTGCCAATTAGAGGTTTAATGACGATCGTGTGGTGAATAAATTGTTTAATGCCGATTGCATGGTTAAATTGTTTAATTGTGTGGTTAATTTATTTAATCATGGCTGAGTAGTTGACCATGGCTCGATCGTGTGGTTGGAATGATGATTTCGCGGTGTAGAGAGAAGATTGTATGGTTGAAATTGACGTTTGATACGAAAACGAGTGCAATTCATGGCATATTTAATTGTAGTAAATTGCACGTCATACACATTTATATTGGCTAATTAAGGAAGATTAAAATTGGCAATGCGTGGTTGTTTACGTGTGTGGCCATGATGAGTTCTGTCTAAGACGAGTTCTAGACGATACCCGACTGAGGCTCGGATGTTGTTTGGTACCCGACTTGTCAGGGGGGAGGGGTTCGATCCCAGACATTGCCGATCGCAGTAGTGGTTGGATCGATGCTCCTAAATTGAATGTTGTCCGGTACTCGACTTGTCAAGGGGGGGCTCGATCCCGAACGTTGTCACGCCCAAAGTAGTGGGTAATGCTTGGCTATGCCGGAAGACTGGCGGAAATTCGGTGTGACTTATGGTGTGTCGTTAATAATCTGGACAACTTCGAGAGTTATGTGCATATGGCATGCCTTGCGCTTGATTATGGGGTAAAATCGTGTGGCACGGTATAGGACGGGCTGAAGTGATTTCATCTTATAATCAAAACTCGTGTGAATGATTGAGTAAGTTGGATTGTCTGGATTATTACTATTGCTGTTACGCATTTGATAGTATGCCATGGTTGTAATGCGATTCGAGAACTCTGTATAGTATGTGGCCCCATTGTTCATTTGATAGGTATTTACCCTATTGGTTAGAATTGCATGATTAGGGTGCCGGAGGTACATATTGCCCTAGTCAAGGCTTAGGTAGTTTACTTATTTAGATTATATTTCATTCCCCGTTGTTAAACATTTCAGTCCCTCAATCTTGACCATGACTGAGCCTCCACTACATTTCGGGATATCGATAGAGATGGAGCATTGGGTGACCGAGTACCCAACTGTGAGGATAGAGAATATCGAAAGTATGAGTGTACCATTTGGGTTGATGACAGTGAGCAGTACTTGACAGCTCACAAGTATATGGCTTGGTTTTTGAAAGACGGAGCCCAGACTTTCGGTCCTCTCCGGGGATTCGATATTCCCCCGGATGATGGTTTAGGATTATGGGACCTTATGGAGATTAATCCCCTTGATGGAGCAGTAGTTGATCCCGAGCCCGAATCGATGGTGATTGAACCCCCGGTGTGGCACGATGAGTCAGAACTGGAATTGGCATCTTTACCGTTTGGCTCTTATAGTGAGGCATCTAACCTGGCTTCGCCAGGAGCACCGCCAGGGCGCCGTGGAGGTTTTTGATAGGATTAGAGATTCCTATCTTTTTGGAGTCGCTTGTGAATAGAGTAATGGAGCATATCGACCACCCCATCTTTTTTTGAGTATGTATGGTATGGGTTTGTGGCCTTTAGAAAGGCTTATATATGCTACTGCTGTAAGTGATATTGAAATTATAAAATGGTTTGTTGGTTTGTTTAATTTCTCTCTCTACTATCCCGTTTGAATGTTTTTTGAATGGAGTGGTCGTTTGACTTCCGCGTTTATTCTCTTATTTTGAGGGTTTCGGGTTGGCAACAAATCCCGGGAGTCGCATTCTTATCAACCGTGGCGGGATGTTACGTGTTTGTGGGGCGTGACATCCCCGTTTAAATGGTATCAAAGCAAAATCAACTCGATCCATGTTTGGTAGAGACCTGGAGTGATAAGGAGCGATGACTTTGGGGTAGCTAGTTAGTGAGGCTTGTCTTGATCACAAGTTTGTGACGCTTTGTGCATGCTATGAGAAAATGTACTTGTGATTGGTAGGCTTGAATTTACATCATACGGTTATTTGCTTATGAGTGCTACTAACATTGCTAGTGCTTCAAGGTAAGATCTAGAACCTTACTAAGTGTGTACTTATGATGCTTGTTTAGGGTAATTGCTTGCTTACAACTACTTGCTGTGGTTCATTACCTAGAACTATTTAAGCCGAGTAGTTGACATAAGTCTTTAATTCCGTGGTGAATTTATAGCAAGCCTAGGTATTTAGGATGATTTCTGGGAGGATGAACACCCAGGGTAGAGGAACTAGGGGTGCATCGAGCTCACGAGCCAGAACGGTAGAGGATCCTAGAGTTGATGGAGTTTTAAGAGCTCTAGAGGCGATTGGACAGTTGATAGGCTTGTAGACTCAAGAACAAACTACTGCTACTGTCGCTGCTATTGCTGCTGAGGTTGCTGTCACTCATAATAATTTGGGGAATGGAAATGGAAATGAGAATCGCCAAATGTACAAGTTGGTAAAATAGTTTTTGAAACTTAAGCCATCAAAGTACGACGGGAAAAGTGATCCCAAGGTTGCCACTCGATGGATTGAGGAATTGGAAAAATGCCTTTGCACTTCTAAGATGCACGGAGGAGGAAAAGGTGACTTTGGCTATGTATCAACTTCAAGATAATGCTAATGATTGGTAGAAGGCCACTCGAGAAAGGATTTTTCTGATAGGCATGATGCCGAATTGGACCAGCTTCGTCGATGCCTTTAATTGAAAGTACTTCTCTAAAAGTGCTCAAGAACAAAGATGGCAGAATTCTTACGGCTTTGCCAGAATTAGATGACTAGAGATCAATATGAGGCAGAATTTGCTAGATTATCAAAGTTCGCACCGAGGATGGTCGAGAAACCTTTGGATAAGGCAAGAAGGTTTCAAGATGGTCTAAAGCCGGAACTTCGTAGCCGACTGATACCCCTGAACCTTAAGGATTACAACGAACTATATGAGCGAGCTCATTGAGAGAGATATGACCGAAAGGAATGCCACATCTGGATCGCGGTTTATACCGACTACAGATAATCGTAACTTTGGAAAGAAACCTATAAATAGGAATAGACGATTTGTCCTTCCAGTCAAAAAGAATATCGTAAAGTCGACCTACTACTCTGGAACTCCGTGTCGATTTTGCGGGAAAAGGCATGAGAATGACCTTTGCCCTGGCAGGAATGGAACTTGCTTTGGTTGTGGCCAACACGATCACCAAGTGAAGGATTGCCCGAATCGACAAGTTAGGTCGTCATTTCAGCCGCAACAACCTCGAATAGGAAATCAGGCTAGAACCACTCCGCAGAATAATCAGGACCGACCCCCAGCACAAGGAAGAATCTATGCTATGGCGTGCAAAGAGGGGGAGGATGCGCCTGGCATGGTCATAGGTACGGTCTCTTTATGCGATCATGCTACTTATGCCTTGTTTGATCCGGGACCATCACATTCATTCGTGTCCGAACAATTTGTTAGATTGACTAGAATTGAACCAAAATCGTTAGAAGTAATGTTGCATGTTACTACCCCTCTAAAGGATAACGTGCTAATCTCAGAAGAATGCCCGAACTGTGAGATAATCATTGGTGGTAGAAAGGAATTAATTGATTTGGTTGTATTGACGATGTTTGATTTTGACATCATTATTGGTATGGATTGGCTAGTAAAACAAAGGGCTGTGATGGACTGTAGTAGTAAGGTGATCCAATTTAATCCTATTGGTCATCCTCGATATGAGTTTGTGGGAAACCAAGAAGGAATCTCGATCCCTTGGATTTTGTCGCTTGAGGTAACGAAGCTATTGGATTAAGGATGTCAAGGTTACCTAGCGACTGTGTTTGACTTATTGGCTGAGGAGCCAAGGCTAGAAGATATAGCTGAGGTGTGTAACTTTCCCGATGTCTTTTCTAAAGAATTGCCGGGATTACTACTTAAGTGGAGTTTGCAATTTAGTTGGCCCCTGGAACGGAGCCAATCTCTAGAGCGCCCTACAGGATGGTCTTATCATAATTGAAGGAGTTGAAAGTTTAGATGCAAGAGTTGCTAGACAAGAGATTTATTCATCCGAGTGTGTCACCGTGAGGAGCACCAGTGTTGTTCATCAGAAAGAAAGATGGTTCATTGCGTTTGTGCATTGACTATCGGCATTGAACCAAGTGACCATCAAGAACAAGTATCCATTACCAAGAATAAATGACTTGTTCGATCAATTGCAAGGGGCTTCAGTATTCTCCAAGATAGACTTAAGAACGGGCTATCATCAGTTAAGGATTAAAAAGGATGATATAACGAAGACGGCATTTTGTACAAGATGTGGACATTACGAGTTTACGGTTATGCCATTTGGATTGACTAATGCCCCAACTACTTTTATGGATTTAATGAATCGGGTATTCAAGGAATTCTTGGATTTATTTGTTATAGTATTCATCGACGACATATTGATATACTCCAAAAGTCCTGAGGAGCATGAACAACATTTAAGAATGGTTCTACGGACCTTGAGAGAACACGCACTCTACGCCAAGTTTAGTAAGTGTGAGTTCTGGTTGAATCGAGTAGCATTTCTAGGACATGTGATCTCTGGGGAAGGAATTTCAGTGGATCCAACTAAGATTAAGGTGGTTACGAATTGGCCGAGATCTATGACAGTGACAGAAGTTCGGAGTTTCCTAGGACTAGCTAGCTATTATAGATGATTTGTGCAAAAGTTCTCCGTGATAGCCACTTCTTTGACTCACTTACTAAAGAAGGAAACAAAGTTCAAATAAACGGATAAGTGCGAGGAAGTTTCCAAGAGATTAAGCATAAGCTAACTACTACACCAGTATTGACAATACCCTCAGGTCCTGGAGGATATGAGGTGTATAGTGATGCGTCGCTGAAGGGATTATGATGTGTTTTAATGCAGCATGGAAGAGTTGTTGCATACGCATCGCGACAATTGAGACCTCACGAGTTGAACTACCTAACACATGATTTGGAACTTGCGGCCATCATCTTTGCGCTTAAAATTTAGAAGCATTATTTATGTGGAGAAAAGTTTCAAATCTACACGGATCATCAGAGTTTGAAATATTTGTTTTCTCATAAAGAATTAAATATGAGACAACGCCGATAGATAGAACTTCTAAACGATTACGACTGCGACATCTTATACCACTCAGAAAAGGATAACAAAGCAGCGGATGCACTTAGTCGGAAATTGAGCATTGCACAATTGATGATTAAAGAGTGGACTTTACGTGAAGGAGTATGAGATTCTAAATTTAAGCTTGAAGTAAGTCACCTCTCAAGCTTGTTGGCCACTTTAAGGATTGAACCAAAGATTCAAGCCAAAATTAAGGCATTACAATATACGAATTCTGAAAAGATTCTGCAAATTGATGAAACTAAGAGAAAGGCTGACTTTCAAGTGTTCGAGGACGGAATCTTGAAGTTTCGTGAATGTTTGTGTGTGCCCGATGATGTAGAGCTTAAGGAGGAAATCTTGGTAGAAGCTCATCATAGTAATTACAGTATTCATCCGGATAGCACAAAAATGTATCAGAACTTACGTTAGCATTACTGGTGGAATGGAATGAAAGTAGATGCAGCCAAGCACGTGGCAAAGTGCTTGATGTGCCAGCAAGTAAAGGCATAGCATTGTAAGCCTGGTGGATTACTAAGACCTTTGGAAATTCCAAAGTGAAAATGGGAGCATGTTACCATGGACTTCGTTATGGGTCTACCAAGAAGCCAGAGAGACCATGATTCAGTTTGGGTTATAGTCGATAGACTGACTAAATCAGTACATTTTTTGGTAGTACGAAAGGATTTTACAATGGATAAGTACACTGAACTGTATATGCAACAAATAGTCCATCTTTATGGAGTACCAGTAACTATCACATCGGACAGAGACCCTAAGTTTACTACAACCTTTTGGAAAAGTCTTCAGACAACTATGGGGACGAAGTTACAATACAGTACGGCCTATCATCCGTAGACAGATGGTCAGTCTGAAAGGACGATTCAGACACTCGATGACATGTTGCAAGCTTGTGTGATAGATTTTAAAGGTGGATAGGAAGAATAGTTATATTTAATTGAGTTCGCCTACAATAACAGTTATCAGCAAAGCATCAAAATGGCACCATTTGAAGCGTTATATGGCAGAGCATGCAGAACACCAGTTTGTTGGGATGAAGTAGGTGAAATGAGTATTACGGGTCCAGAATTGGTAGAACAATCAATTGAGGCAGTTAAGATCATTCGAGAAAGACTGAAAACTGCTTAAAGTCGGCAAAAAAGTTATGCAGATAAACGGCGCAGACCTTTGGAGTTTCAAGAAGATCATATTTTCCTCAAGGTATCACCAATGCGAGGAATATCTAGGTTTGGTAAGAAAGGGAAGTTAAGCCCGAGGTATGTAGGCCCATTTGAGATATTGGAAAGATTTCGAATTTTGGCCTATCAACTTGCTTTGCCGCCAAATTTATCTCAAATTCATAATATATTCCACGTGTCTATGCTAAGGAAGTATGAACCAGATCCAACCCACGTGCTGAATCATGAAGAAATAGACGTGAACGACAAGGTATCGTATGTGAAAAAGCCTATTTGGATATAAGATAGAAAAGAACAAGTTCTACCGAATAAGACAATCCTATTGGTCAAAGTAGCCTGGCAACATCATGGAACAGAAGGAGCCATATTGGAAAATGAAAAAATCATGAGGCGTCAGCACTCCCATGTGTTTGAATAGTTTGATTTTGGTTGTAAATTTCAAGGACGAAATTTCTGTAAGGGGAGAAGAGTTGTGACATTCTGAATTTCGACCTACTTTCGAGATTTATGAAGTGATATTATCATCAATGCACTTTCTGTTATATCTCATTTGGAATTGGCCATTCTTGATAATATTAACCGTTAGAGAATGACTAATTAGGATTTCGTTACGCAGGACCTAAGAACTCGAACCTAGATTGACATTTCGACCATGAGGATTGACGAGGGAATATTTTGGGCCATTATAGGCCGATCCAAGAATGATTATGGAATAATTTAATAATGTTATACAATTGATTCATGGGTGATTCCGTTTAATTGTTGTATGTATTCCAAACATTACAAAATCAAATTCTAACGATCGTGTCATTTGGAACTAGTGATTCACCCTCGTGATCACATGACAATTGAAGTCGCCATGGCTTGAATAAATTTAAACATGAATTGATGCCAAATCAACCACGGGTCGACACGCATAAACCCTAAAAGCCACCCGTTAGTTTAAGATATACGAAAGTCGTTTTTGATCGATTTTGGCCATAAATTGGAATCCAAACTTGGGTATCGAACTTCAAGGATATCAAAATTATTATTTCGGACGACGCCGCGTTAAATTCGCTTTATTATTGGTTTGCTCAAAAATTTACAAAAAAGTGAAAATTGGCTCGAAAATTGAAAAAAATGATTTTATTCCTGGATGTTCTAGAGTTTATTTGTTGAGTGAAAGGACATAATGGTCTTTTTCCTTAATGGCCGAAAATCACCTTAGACCACTTTGCCCTTGCCCTTTTTAGTTAATTTCAAAAATTCCCTTCTAGAAGTCTTTGGTCAAGAAGCATTAATAGCCATTGGATCAATACTTAGGCCTTAAGAACTAATCCTAGCCCTCCATTTTGAAGATTTTGGTCAGCCCACTCTCTCTCTCTCCTCACTTTCTTTCTTGTTCTCTCTCTCTTCACTTTCTCTCTCTCTCTCTCTCTCTCTCTCCCCCTTTGATCGAGAATCACCACCACCACCGCCCACCACCGTAGCACCTTAGGCTGCCACCCTTGGGCTACCGTGAGCCACCCCCAAGCCGTCGTACATACCCGGAACAGTCGCCGCCCACCAGATGGCCGTTTGGCCGCCATCGTTCGCCGAAATTTCGAAACTTGTCCATGGCTTGCTGCTACTGTTTGGGCCTAGTGTTTAGCTTAAATTAGTGATAAGTAACTCCCTAAACCTTGATTAGGTTAGTAGGTTAGCAATGGATAGTGTTTAGGGGTTATTAAGGTAATTTAGGGGTTATTTTAGGGGTTAATTTAGGGGTTATGGTAGATACTGATTTGAGGAATTATTAGTGGCTGAATTTGATGATTATATGGCTGATTTAAATGTTAATATAGGTAGGTTATGTGATTTGGGCTTGAGCATATGTTTAAGGTTGTTAATTGTGCTTAATTTGGCTAATTATGATGGTTTAGTGGTTGTTTTAATTAAATTCGTGGGTTAATTTTGTGGCTGCAAAAATCATGTGCTAGGAGCTAAATTGGATGGTTTGGATATTGATCATATGGCCCCTATTGATTTTAGATTGGTTAATATTAATTTAGGGGCTTAATTACCATGATTAGGCACTAGTTTTAATCATACAGTTTAGATTAAATTAGGATGTGATAAAACCTTAATCATATGGCTGATTTGAGATTTTAAGTTGATCGTGTGGTTTTGATCAACAATGGCATGGCTAATTAGTCGCCAATGTGCCGATTAGAGGTTTAATGACGATCGTGTGGTGGATAAATTATTTAATGCCGATTGCATTGTTAAATTGTTTAATCGTGTGGTTAATTTATTTAATCATGGTTGAGTAGTTGACCATGGCTCGATCGTGTGGTTGGAATGATGATTTCATAGTCTAGAGAGAAGATTGTATGGTTGAAATTGACGTTTGATACGAAAACGAGTGCGATTCATGGTATATTTAATTGTAGTAATTTGCACGTCCTACACATTTGTATTGGCTAATTAAGGAAGATTAAAATTGGTAATCCGTGGTTGTTTATGTGTGTGGCCATGATGAGTTCCGTCTAAGACGAGTTCTAGACGATGCCCAGCTAAGGCTCGGATGCTGTCTAGTACCCGACTTGTTGGGGGGGGGGAGGGGTTCGATCCTAGACATTGCTGATCGCGGTAGAGGCTAGATCGATGCTCCTAAATGGAATGCCATCCGATTCTCGACTTGTCGGGGGGGTTCGATCCCGGACGTTGCCACGCCCAAAGTAGTGGGGTGATACCTGGCTATGCCAGAAGACTGGCGGAAGTTCGGTGTGACCTATGGTGGGTCGGTAATAATCTAGACAACTTTGAGTGTTTTGTGCATACGGCATGCCTTACGCTTGATTATGAGACAAAATTGTGAGGCACGGTATGGGATGGGCCAAAGTGATTTCATCTTATAATCAAAACTCGTGTGAATGATTGAGTATGTTGGATTGTCTGGATTATTACTATTGCTATTACGCATTTGATAGTATGCCATGATTGTGATGCGATTCAAGAACTTTGTATAGTATGTGGCACCACTGTTCGTTTGATAGGTACTTATCCTATTGATTAGAATTGCATGAATACGGTGCCGGAGGTACGTATTGCCCTATCCGAGGCTTAGGTAGTTTACTTATTGAGATTATATCTCATTTCCCGTTGTTAAACATTTTAGTCCCTTGACCTTGACCATGACTAAGCCTCCACTACATTTCGGGGTACCAACGGAGATAGAGCATTGGGTGACCGAGTACCCAACTGGTGAGGATATGGAATATTGAAAGTATGAGTGTACCATTTGGGTTGATGATAGTGAGCAGTACTTGACGGCTCACAAGTATATGGCTTGGTTTTTTAGAGACGGAACCCAGACTTTTGGTCCTCTCCGAGGATTCGATATTCTCCCGGATGATGGTTTAGGATTGTGGGACCTTATGGAGATTGATCCCCCCTGATAGAGCGGTAGTTGATCCCGAGCCAGAACCAATGGTGACGGAACCCCCGGTGTGGCACAATGAGTCAGAACCCGAATTGACGTCTTTTTCGTCTGGCTCTTATAGCGAGGCATCTGACCAGGCTTTGCCAGGAGCACCGCTAGGGTGCGGTGGAGGTTTTTGATAGGATTAGAGAGTCCTATCTTTTTGGAGCTGCTTGTGAATAGAGTAATGGAGCATATCGACCACCCCATCCCTTTTTGAGTATGTGTCGTCTGGGTTTGTGGCCTTTAGAAAGGCTTGTATATGTTACTGCTGTAAATGACGTTGAAATTATAAAATGTTTTGTTGGTTTGTTTAATTTCTCTCTCTACTATCCAGTTTGAATGTTTGTTGAATGGAGTGTTCGTTTGGCTTCCGCGTTTATTCTTTTATTTCGAGGGTTTTGGGTTGGCGACAAATCCTGGGAGTCGCATTCTTACCGATCGTGGGGGGACGTTACGTGTTCGTGGAGTACAGGGCGTGACAGGTCCTTAAACTTTTAATATATTCAATCTGATTTCTAAACTTTTGGTACATACTCAATTTAGTCCCGGAATTATATAAAAATATTCAATATTATCTTTTCATTAATTCAAGTTAATAGAATTTATTGATTTGGCCTCCATTCTAATACATTTGACCAGTGGACAAGGAAATAGCAAGTATTCAACTCAAATGAGAATATATTAACCCTTTTAATTTGTTTAACTTGTTCAATTTGGAAAAATGATTATCCGTTCATTTTGATGATATGGATTATTCTATCTTGAGTTGAATATCTTACATTGATAATCTACGTGTAACGTTATTTTTTGTCCACCGTTCAAATTCACTGTATTTGAAGCCAAATCATCAAATTATGTTAACTTGAATTAATAAAAATATAACATTGGAAATTTTTATATAATATGGGGACTAGATTGAATAGTTACCAGAAGTTTAGAGATCATATTGAATATGTTAAAAGTTCATAGATGACATTGCATATTAAGCCAAAGTTCAATGTTCATTTGTGTAATCGTCTCTTTATAGAAGTGAAAGTGAAATTAATTGATTGGTGCAATTTGATTGCAAAGAAAGTTGGTGATGAACATAGTCAATGTGGAATGCGTGTTGCACATGATGTCCAAAAGCTAAACAAAAGGGTACGTCAATTGTTCCTTGATCTTTCTCCAGCTTCAATTAGGGTTTGTTCACACCTAGGAAAAGATGTTTCTGTGACCATGTCGTATATAGCTTAAGCACTTACTTGGTAAATTCTTCTAAAGCTAAACAGAACTAGATTGGTCTGAAAATGTCTCTAATTATATTCTACTTTTCGTCGAGCACTTTGCTACATGTCAATGCCTTTGTTGACCTAGACCGATAAAAGCAAGCAGAAGTAATTAACGTGCGTAAGGAAGAGAGATGGTTGAGAGAGATAATAGTATGTGAATGATTAAGGCTTCAATTAGGGTTTGTTCACACCTAGGAAAAGATGTTTCTAACGTAAACATCACTTATATATATGTTTGGTCAAGTTTGCATATAATTAATATACAAAACTACTATAAACTATCAATCAGAGAATGAAGCTTCCTACAACCAGGGATGGAGGACAAATATAGCGCTATACGTCCGCTTTGGTTGCTTTGAATATCTCTTTAAATGACAATTAATTATTTATTAATCGATTCCAATAACTCTTTAATTATCGTAGTGATAACGATAGGAAGACGTACTCAAAGGGGTAAGAATTATTCCATGTGTCACGCAGACAACGGAACCACAAACCCAAATGTCTTCCACTTTCACTTCCTAGGGTTTAAGTAACTCCACGACATGAGTAACATTTTCTAGAAGCTAGTCAATAGTCAATGCCGAAACCCTTTTCAATTTCCAAGCGTCCAATGCAGGGAATGTCTTTCCTTTCACTTTCTTAGGTTCTAGAATTCCTTCTTTTAACTTTTCCTGGACTTTATCCTGCTGAAAGATAGGAAAAGTAGCAAAAGAAGTCATATATTTATTACATTAGTATCAAGTCAGTTATAAATCTTTCAATTTTATCAATTTAGCCCCTTATTTTTTGAACTTGTGCCAATTGAGTCCATCAGCCAATTTTGGCTAGACATCGCCAACATGGGCACCGTCTTAGGTAACACGTCAATGCTGACATGGATAAATTTTACAATTTCTTAAACATTTTTCTAAAATTTTCAATTATTTTTGCCTTACTTTTGTCTTTTTTCGCCAACCGCTAGCAAAGGCCATGCCCCTCTCGCAAACCATGAGGGTCACCCTCGCTCGCAGCCGGCAAGATCGCAAAAACAAAAAGAACAAAAAAAAATAAAAATAATAAAAATTAAGAGAAAAATTTCAAAATTTTTAAAATGTTGTCCCTTTCAATGCCAATTGTTCCATATAGTAGGGGTGTGTAAAGGAACCGGGAACCACCCAAATCACTCGGAACTAGCGATTCTCATGTGGATTGTTTCAATTCTCGGTTCCAATTTACTAGAACCGGTGACTATCATTCCGTTTCCTGATTCCTAAGGTGGAACCACACACCTACCCACCCTAACTGGCCCAATATACATACATACATATATATATATAATTCTACTTTCAACTATAACTTACTAGAAGATTCAACAAGAACTTATATCAATTGAAATATAGAGGCCTTCTCTGGTACTACTACTTCCTTCAAGAACTATGGACTGACAAAATCAGAGGAGCATCAAATGTCAATTGATTTGATCTGCTTATACTAATTGAAAGGAATTATTGCATTAAGATTTCCAAGGTATAGCCATTGATAGGTAAGGTTGTTTTTCCTTGATCAATTAAAGATCAAACAAACCAACTTACACCAATCTCATACCCACATAGAAACTAGGTTTACAATGGTATTGGTTGGTGAATTTAAATTTGTAGGTATTAGGGACCGGTTCCGCGGTCCAGTTCTTGGGTGAATTCATGAACCAACGGGCAGTTTCCGATTTCAATTTTTCAGAACCGGTCATTATAGGGAATTTCCGGATTCTAGGATTGGAACTGCCTACCTAGACCATGCTAACCCCTACCACGTAGGACGACTGACGTCTATGTTGGTGATTTCTAGCCAAAATTAACCCGATAAATTCAATTGGCACAAATACAAAAGATTTAGGACTAAATTGATCCAATTGAAGGGTTTAGGACTAAATTGATACAAATGCAATAGTTATATATTTTTTTTTGGTACTTTCCCACTAAAAGATCCACTAGAGATCATAAATTGTTGAAGAGAAAAATAAGATGTTTCTTTAGTCCCTTCCAAGCATTCGTAAAATTAAGAAATCATTCTATCAATACTACTTTAACGCTCTTTGGAAAGTAGTCCATAAAAGAAATCGGCATGCCATCAAATTTGATGAAAATATATATATATATATATAATAGGTGGACGAGCAAGTGTATTCATTCTAGGATGCGCCATTGGCACCATCAAAGAGACATTAGAGATATGTAGTTTGAGCCATTAATAGTGAAGTAATCCATCAAAGATTGATTATTTAGTATATTTAAAGAAATGTCAAATGAATCAATAGTCGAAACTTAGAAGAGAGAGATATAGGTTTAAGACCAGGTGAATCTAATATAGTCGATCTTTAATTATACTAAGTTGGGGTCACTAGTATATCTCTTTCCATCTTGGACTATATTCAATTATTCATGATATTTTTAATTGTAAAGTACTCTCTTTACTATTGGATTAATTTTAAATAAACATCGTGTATGATTTTTTTACATAATCCACATCCATCACAATTGATTTAGCATTTTCAAAATGTGAGTACCTTATCGACGGTGATGAAGGTGGCATGTATAGCAGATAGATTTCACAGATTGTGTGCTATATAAAAATCCGATTAAGAATGCCCTATTAATCCTATTGGACTCATTTTTTCCTCCATATTTCATTATGATTTGAACTTTTCACCTCTCCCTTTCAAAGAAATGTGATAATTTAGCTGTTAAATCAAGGAAAAGTATCAAGGTGCCAGCACAATACCTTTCTTACAATATTTAACATTTTCAGGTACGATTCTCTCTCGAGCACTAACAATCCCTCTATCTTTAAAACCTGAGACCTCTGTGGACCACTGCCATCACAGTCATTCAAAACACAACTAGACCCTAACTTTAAAACCTGAGACCTCGGAGTTTGAACCCAAGTCCAACCGGGATCCTCTCATTGGAGGCAAACCAAGGAACCCGGTGCTCGGGCTTGGAACTCTCAAGGCAGAGCCATGATACCCAACGATCGAGCCCAAGACCCTAGTGCATATGCCCAAGTCCTTAGTGGCTAGGCCCAAGTACTCGACTCCCACGCCTAGGTTGCCTACACCCACGCTTAGGTCCCTAAAGATTAGACCCGAGACCATCACCCAAGCTTGGATTGCCAATGCCTAAATCCAGGACCTCGGGTCATACTTGGGACTTTTTTTTCAAATATGTATTTCATTTCTTTTCTGTAACAAAAATCAAAAGATGCCTTTCGTATTGTTTGCAAGATACAGGCCAACATAGGATGAAAATAAGTTTTTTTGAAAATATTTTCCTACACAGTTCATATTTGAAACAAACGGAACCTTAATAACCTCAAAAAGCATTTTTATAATAGGTGTGAAAAAACATATTAAGGTGTGAAAATATAATTAGTCATGCAGAAAACCCCAAAAAGCATCCGCCCCTCCCCCCAAGTACACCGCACTTTCCGTTGCGCGTCCTATTTGCTTACAAAGTCAATAAAATGGAAAATCTTGATGATGACCACAAACATGTTACAGCTTTCAATAACATCCGATTCCAATTTTGAACGGCCTAAAAAAGATGTACTTTGAAGTTGCATTTGAAAACCTCATTGAATCAGTAGAACACTATTAACTTGGAAAATCTCACTGAATTTGCAAAATCTTTGTACCAAGAGAGAAAGGCCAGCGCAACTACCGAGATTCGCCACATCTCAGATGTTGATTTCATCCTTTAACCTGCTAACACACATTTCTTTTATATATAGTAAAAGAGAAATGATTAAGTGATTATATTTAATCCACTGTGAGGTTAATAGTCTCACATGATTTACGGATCATGTGCCAATAATCATTCATATAGATTTCACCGTGGAGTTCACATGATCCACCAGTTGAAATGGGCTTGACCTACATAATTTATAGATCATACAATGTTTTTTGACTTCACATCCTCAATGAAGTGTGCTCCCTAGCCGTGATTTCTTTGTTTGTTATAAAAAAGAATATTTAATTAAATACATACTATCATATTAACATGTCACTTCATACGTATCTAGCCATTGCAACCCTCTAACATCAGTGATATTTCGAAGACGGAAGCAACATATAAAACCTATAAAAAGAAGGGTAATGTAATTTAAACACTACTAATAACTTTTTCCACAACTTTGTATCTAGAATCTTTTCTTTCATAGCATAGTAACTTCTTTTATGATTACATTACAACTTGAGGTCCATTTGTTCCGAGGAAGATTTACTATCACAAAACATCTTCTTCATTTATAATATTTGGGTTGCTAAAAAAAATGAGTCAACGAAGTCTAGTGTCAATAGAAAACTTGAACTTAAATTAAAAACAATGATTTTCTTTTTAAAATTAGAAATCATTTTCGAAAATGCGACAAAACCCCTGCATTTGAACCAAGGACCTCGGGGCTTGACCCTAGGTCCAACCCTTGACTCGAAGGCAGGGCAAGGACCTCAGGCTAGACACAGGACTCTTGAGGCTGAGCCGAAGTGATGCACTTAGGAGACCGGCAGACCCATTATGCAACTAGATGAGTCGACAGACTCGAAGTCAATGATCTTGGATTGAGCTCAAATTTGGTCAGCTGAAGTTAAACGGCGTACTAATCAATATACACAGTCATTGGCTATGATTAATGATGGATTTTTGCGATTTGGGGTCGTTTAGATGGGTTTTTATATTATTTTAGTATTTTTCATGGGTTAATTTAGTAAATGGCAGTTTCGTAATTTTGTGTTTTGATGTTTATTAATCCTAGTTGGGTTAGGTTTGGAAATATATAAGCTTGTTTTAGGGTTTCATTTAAGAAAACTTTGGATATTTTGATTGTTAATCGGTTGAGAGAACAGTTTGTTCCTCGTTATCGTTTCAATTATTCTATTTAGCCTAATTTCTTTCGCGCTTTGGCATCACTAAGTGCCGGTCCCAAGAACAAGTTACCTCAGTAGCCAATGCTTAAGTTGCGGAAGCCAAGCAATCGAACAATAAAAATAGACGGAATAAGAAAATAAATCGAACACCAGATTTACATGATTTGATCATAGTGACCTACGTTTATGGGTAGAGCATCAACGAATTTCACTATAGATCAAGTGATACAACGAAGATTACAACCACACTCGAATCATTCAAACACTCTCAGTGTTTTCTAAGCTCTAATTATACTCAATAACTCATGTAGTGTTTAACCCCATAATTCCTCATAAAATAACCTCTCAATCTCACGAAAGAATTATACACAAATATTAGCATAAGATTTAATCACTATAAATACTTAAACTCTTGGTGTAATTTCACCAACAAAATCATGAACCCACTGTCAAGCACTCAACCCCTATGGATGTCACTCGGAAATTTAGCACCCACGGCACTTGGGGAGGAAACGGCGCTTCTCCGTATTATCAACAACGGCGTCTCTAACAAGCCTGATCATGTGCATATATACTGTGGACTCCTTGGACGACGTCAACAAAAAAAGGAAGGAAATTGCACGTACAAAATCTAATTGAATTCGGTCAACAAAGTTAACCTCCTGACTTTCCTCTTTTGACTTCTTTGGCCGACTATAGGGAAATATAATTTTGTGTGCCCATCGACTTAATTTTATTTCCCAAAAAAAAATATTATATATATATATATATATCTTGATTTCGGACGCCCGTAAAATATCCAATTTGGAATATTTAAACATCCACAAATAACAATTAATCTCAGATCGGGTCACGTTTATCGAGCTCAAACTCGATATATATTTTAAAAGCTTGTGCCCCGGTTCACTTGAGACTAGGAGTGGGTCTCCAATGCTCGAGCTTGGATCTCCAACACCTAACTCCAAAACCTAGAGTTGTATTTGAGACTTTTTCTTGAAAGTGTTTTCATATTTGTTTTGCAACAAACGTCGACAATGACTTCCATATCATTTGCACAATACAAACAAACATAAAATGAAAATAAGTCTCTGAAATAATATTCCGATAAAATTCATTTTCCCAACAGACAGAACCTGGAAAAGGCAAAACATTTTCATAATAAGTGTGGAAGAATCTATTAAGGTTACGAAAATATTATTAGTCACGAAGAAAACCACAAAAAAGCATCCGCCCCTCCCTCTTCTTCTAAAGACACGAGATTTGTCATGGAACGTCCTACTTACTTATCAACTCATTAAAGTGGAAAATCTTGATCTCGACCACATCTATGTGACAACTAGGGCCATCAAATGGATGGATCGGATTGAAAATGGTTCGATCCAAATCAACCCATTTTACTCTTTTTATTCATTCATATGCAATACAAATTCAGTAACCCATAC
Organism: Syzygium aromaticum; assembly: GCA_024500025.1. Lineage (NCBI taxonomy): Eukaryota > Viridiplantae > Streptophyta > Magnoliopsida > Myrtales > Myrtaceae > Syzygium > Syzygium aromaticum. The sequence goes on along the minus strand of CM044889.1, from coordinate 24,572,634 downwards.
CCAACCCAATCAATATTACTTAAATAGATAGATATTTAAAAACAAGAAATATGCTATGCATGTCGTGTAAAAGATTTATGCTATGCATGTAGTATAAAAGATAAAAATTTTACTAGTTTTATAAGATTCCAAATAAGATTTTTGATTTGTTTGCAACTTCTTCTTTATCGCAAATTTTTCGTGTTTCACAATGAAGTATCTGACATCTCTTAAGATAAATAAGTCAATAAATATGGACACATAAAATCATATACTAGTTTTCACAATTTTCTAAAGCATGAAAGATCATCAATTTTTTCTTATTTTTCAATTTTGAAAAATAAGAAGATAATAATTAGAAGATAAAACTAGAAAATAAGTTGCCCCACCCGAAAACCCCCAACTTAAACCTGAAGACAACTAGCCAATAGGCATGCGGCCCTACTGGTAAAGGGATGGGAGAGTGTAGACGAAAGTATCACATATGCAGGGTTCGACTCCTGCGCTTTATAAGAAATAGAGTAAAAGTCAAAAAGTGATGAGAGTAAAAAATAGGACAAACAAAAAAAAAAAAAAACTAGAAGACAAGTGAAGATGGACTACAGGTTGGCCCCATTAAAAACCTACATTTTATTGAACTTTATTATTCAAACCCATATCAACCCACTTAGCAAAATGTCACGCCTAGAACCCCAACGGGCTCGCGACACCCCTTCGATGGCTATATTGAACGCAACGTCCCAGAACGCGTTGCCGGCCCAAATGAAACATGCGAAGACAAACGCAAGCGGGAGCGGAAATTAAACATCCTAGATAATAAGCAATGACAACAAGGTAGTACTTGAAAAAAATCAATAAAAGCATTTCATATACTTGGCATAGGCTTACAACCTTCATTTATACCATAACCATCCAAGCCACTAACTTCAAACCACGTTCATCAAAAGGGGTAGTGGTTGTCAAACTTATCTCCTCTACAAAATGGGGCGCTCAAAAGACAGAGTAACTTGACCCATCCTCGATCCCCGAGGTACTTTGGCGGTGTCTCCAAATCAATCACGGATGTAGATTTGAAATTATTTGCACTACAGCAATGAGAATAAATCTCAATAAGCAGACAATCTATACTCCACCTAGGCCAATGCGTACCCAAATGAGTCTAACATGTAATCCACCAGCCAACACAATCAATTTTCACACAACATACTTACCTCGTCTCGGACTACGTGCCAACTCTGCCTATTAGTCAATTTACCATAAAGCAATAATAATTCAAAAACATAACATCACCACTCAAACGCCATAACCACGTATATTCAATCACACTCAATTCGCATTTGTGGCCGAGCAACTTTTCACAATCAGGTCAACACCCCACAGGTCAGCCCTCTGATCAAGCCGGGCTCCATCTCTCACTAGACCTTTCACACTTTCACACGACCCGCGTCAACATGCCTTAGGTCAGCCCTCCGATCAATCCAAGCTCCGTCCCTTACTGGACATTTTACGCTTTTACACGACCTGCGTCAACACGCCTTAGGTCAACCGTTTGATCAATCTGGGCTCCGTCCCTCACTGGACATTTAACACTTTCACACGACCCACGTAAACACGCCTCAGGTCAGCCCTCCAATCAATCCGGACTTAATCCCGTGTAACCACACCTTAAGACATTCCTCATGTACATGCACCACAACACAATTCACCACTCTAACATGTTGTACAGTTCACATTCTAATCACAAATTCACCACACTAGCTCGCCAATCCAACACTCAAGTCGACTCAATCAAACGTCAACTTCATCCACAAACGCCACGACAATCCAATCATCGCGCCCACATAAATCAACCACTAATTATCCACATTCACATATTGGTCCTAATCCAAGCTTAACCACTAAACCGGTATTAATCACATCGTAAACAAGTCTAAATAATACCTATTATACTAGGTAAGGTTTAGGAAGTCACTTACCTAAATTTGGCCCAAAAAAATCTACACGAGCCCAAAATGGCCAGAGTGAACTGTGACGACTTGGCGCTGGTGAGGGCATGACAGGCGCGGTGGCCGGTATGGCACTTGGCCATTGCTGGGGCGCTCGACATGGCACTCAGCCATAGACGGGTAACGGCCTGGGTGACTCGGCCACGGGCAAGGGCTACGGGCAAGCGGTCGAGATGCGCGGCCAATGGCTCGACCATGGCCTGGGACACTTGGCCAAGGCAAAGGTAGCGGCTAGGCACGACTGGGCAAGCGGCCAGGCTATAGGCAGCGGTTGGGCAGCGCCAGCAAGTAGCTGGGCACGCTTAGGCACGGCCTGAGCAATGGCCAGGCGAGCTCGGCCACGGCCTAGGGCGAGCTGGCTGGCTAGCTAGCTGGCTGGGATGGGCAAGCGGCGACAACGACGGTAGCGAGCTCGACGATGATCTCGGCTAGAATAGGGAGAGGCCAGGGAAGAGAAAAATAGGGGAAGGGGAAGTTGCACGGTGGTCGGGGCGGTACGGCGAGTGGATGAGCTAAGATGACGGCATCCGGGACAGCAGCGCCCAGCAGCGAGCTAAGTTGGGCAAGGGTGAGCTCAACCCGGCGAAGGAAAACAGGGGAAGGAGAAGGAGAGTGGGGGGGTCATGGCAGCGATGGTGCAATTGGACGAATGGCACGACGGCTAGTAAGGTGGCAACGACTGACGACGGGGCGATCGGCGGTGACGGGTCAACCGAGCAAAAGCAGAAGTAGAAGCAATCGCAGGTGAAAGGAAAACCAGAGAAGAAGAAGAAGAGAGGAAAAAGATGGAGAGAAGGAGAAGAAAGAAGAAAAGGAAAAAGGAAGAGAGGAAGGGAGGGGACGTGCATGGGGAAGGGGAGGGGAGTGGACGGGGGTGCAGGGGGGAGGGGATGTTGCATGGAGAGAGAGAGAGAGAGAGAGAGAGTCAACGCACTCGAGTGTGATCTAACGGCCCATATTCAAACCCTAAAACGATCTAACAGACCACAATAATCCTAATTAAATATTGGAAAAAGGGCCAAAGATAATCAAACAAAACATACTACGAGGGAGGTTTACTATTCTAAATCTGCACCCGGTCCAAATTTTACTTTTCCCTTATCCCAGATAATAGACACTGACAACAATAATATCGATACTGTCTAATTAAATTCATCACAAAACTCCAAGAAATTTGACACTAAAGTTCGAACTCTAAGTAATGGCCAAATTCGATCAAGTGCGATTTTAGCGAAATCTCTAATTTATAAATAATAACCCAAGAGTGATTAGTTCCTGGCGAGATTTTATTATAAGGGCACTAACGAATTATACGTTTTATAAATCCAAAAAATGGATTGAAATTCGAAATGTCATGCAAAATTTAGTTAACTCATTTATGATGCCAACCCATCATATATGGCTTAATAAATGGGCCTTCAACCATTTGACACCTCTAGTTTCAACTTACAATAACCTCCAATTCCAATTTTGAACCCCTAAAACATGTACTTTGAAGCCATGCATGCAATACATTCAAGGATATTCCAAGCTCACGAATTCAATTTCTTCCGCAAAATGGTCCCAGTGTGTTACATCTCATTTTCTAAAAAATGAAAATGAAAAGTGGCAAATATTGAAAATCTCACGAAATTAGTTTAGTATTAATATCATAAAGAACACAAAACACTGCAGATGAATGAACTTGCAAAATCTTTCAAAAAATATGATCGTCGAGTAAGAGATAAAAGCCGGGTGCAGCTACCAAGATCACCTCGTGTCAAACGTTGATTGGTCCTTTAAGCTATCGACACACATTTCTTTTATATATAGTAAAAAGTTGCATAAGGGAGTAGAAATTATGGTAATAGCCCATTGGTGTAGGGCCATAGTACTTTTCCAACAAGCTCTAGGATCATATGCTTGTGCTTGCCATTACAGTACCCACTCTTAACCCATCTCCAAATCACTAATATGATGTAGAAAAAAAACTGTATGGCATGACAATTTTGAATGAAAGTTTTTCAAGCATTATGCATATAACGTATGGCATTTGATTGTCATGATAAATTATCTAGCGCTATATCGTTCTAACTTGGGTGAAGTTCAAAGGTGCTAATCTATGAAGGAGAGCCAAGTTAAAAAACAATGGTTGCACCCACAATAAGAACCCAAGAGCAAGCCAAAACAAACCGACCAATAGTAACTCGAGCACAATCCAAGAAGAAGTAATCAAATGCAACTCCAAAATAGAGGATTTAATAGGCAACTTGAAAACATGCACCAAAAGAGACCCCAAGAGCAGGTCCATCTCAATCAAATGATTCTGGCAATGTCATTATACCTCAACCCATTGCCACAAAACCAACATCAATCACCTGAAGTAGCTCTGAATTAGCCACCTAAACTCATTGATCTCCAAGGAAAATAATGTCTATTGCAAAGAAGAAGATATGGGGGAAAGAAGTACTAATGAAGAGTGTACCTGCAGTTTCAGTTCCAGTAAGAAAAAGTCCAAGGATTATGGATCAGACAATAGTCCATACAAAGAAAAAAGCAGTGAGGGGTTGTTAGGATTGACTGATAGGAGGGTCTATGTTTTTCCATGATTTTGTTGTTAGGATTATTATATGTTTTTGCTACATTTTGGCTGGTGCTGCTCAAGTGATGTTTGCAGCAGCAATGTTATTTCGTCTGAATGTAAGATCATCGATTTGCTGTTGATATTAACATCATTTTGCTATTTGGTCTGAATGCAATGTTGTTTGGTGTGAATCCAAGCCCAAGTTGATAGAATAATTTCTTTTGCATGTGTATCTAAGTTTGTTTGCAATTATTATTGCCATCCAAGTGGTCGAACCATGCTTCTTTGTAAGCTGGTACAGGATGTGTTTAAGTAAGCGCAACCAATGGATTGTTTTTTAAAAAGTTGAGGAACCTAAGTGGTCACTTTAATGAATTCTAGCACTCAAATGATCACTCGTGAACTTATTGGAACTTCTACAATCCTTCAACCCCATACACATTATAGCCAAAAATACCGAGAATATGCTGGACCATTTATCCTAAACCAACAATTACAGTACATAACACCATTTCCATCAAATTATGTGTTTAGAAGGCTATTCAAGCCAGCAAAATGACCCTAAAACAAGCCATTCAACCCACATACACAGAATCCATTGCTTGTTTGGCGAATAATTTCTGGACCTTCTTCCATCCTTAACCAACAATTGCAGCACAAAACACAATTCCAGCAAATTTAGATTAAGTAGCTAACATACATTTTAGTGTTCTTCAACAAGCATTCTTGGCAATACAGCAAAACAACATTTCTAGCAACATATTTCAGTAGCTAAATACATATGATCAACAAGACAACATTTCAAGTATAAAACATGGCAACAACTAACATATCATTGCCCTAATACACCAATAAATTTTAGTATTCTTCAATTATGTTAGGCTCAAGCAATTCTTCTCGTTACTGAGGTTCGTTTGTGTCACGCCCTAAACCCCCTGTCCAACCCGCGTATATCCCGCTGTTGGTCGATATAGTCCGACGTCCCAGGTTGTCGTCGACCTCCATTTGATCAACAGAGATTTAATTGAACAACGGAAACTATAAAACACCAGGACAATTGAAAATTTGGGGAGAATAGGGAGAATATACATTTTCATTGCTCATTCAAGCTTAAATCACAATATTCACGATATTACAAATCTTAATGTACAAGTGCACACCCTTCTATAAACCATCGATAATAAAAAAGGTTCGATGACCTGGTATTCTAACTTCCAAAAATACTACTCTTCAACAGTATGATTTTTCCATCTCTACACTAGCCCCTACGATCCACACTCGGTGTACATTCCAAGTCTGATTCCTCGTCTTTTGATTCTGAGCTCTCTTGCACCATCTGCTCCTCCGATGACTCTGGCTCTGCCTCAATCTCAATCGGGTGATTGATGTCACTTGACTCCGCTGGAACTTCATCCTGACCTTCCTTAGCTAATTCATCCAAGAAATGATACTTAGGCACAAAATTAGGGTTCAAATACTGCTCAAAGGGAAGTATGTACTCCGGTTCCCCTACAGGCTCTTTAGACTCATTGGGTTCAATCTTGGGTTCTACTTCGGGCCCCACATCCTGTTCTAGTTCCTCCTCAGGGATTGGTTCTAAGTCTATGTCCATCGGATCAACTTCGGCTTGCAATGCTTTGGGTTCGAGTTCATGTTTGGCCCTTGAAGATCCTTGTGCTGCAGGTGCTGGGTGCAAACCAGACTGAGCTAAGCTAATTTCGGTACTGGTCAACTCTCCGTCGATCGGGGGTATGGCAGACGAGTCCCAATTTCCAACCAAATCATACGGGACATCAAAACCTCTGATGGAACCAAACTCATCCTCGCCAGCGTCCCTGAAATACCAAGCGGTATACACCCATGTCTTCCATAACGGTAGTCCTACTTTTACAAAAATGGTCGTGGTCTGCTCAATCCAGGTCATCCCATCTCCCATAGGAAACTCTGCAGTGTTATATTCAGTGTGTACTGGTACTCCAAAACGCTCAAGTGGCGGTGGCGGAGGATTCATGGCTCAGGTCGGGGTTCTGAAAATTGTTGGTTGAAACAACCATGAGATTACATCTCAGTAAGTACATCCCTAAACCTCACCTAGGTTATCACATACTTCCAGGCAATCATACAAACACACACACATTCATGTACATCAAATCACCACGAAGCAAGCATATCAATTGTTTTTACCCGAGCCTATCATGCGTTCAACCTGCACTTAATCACAATCATGTTATATGCAAACACACGCATGTACAATTCTCATACCACGCATTCGTTCCATTCTCATCCCATTTCTTTTCCACATCACTCGTCAGTGACCTGCGTAAACGTACACGCCTCAGGTACACTGCGACCACTTATCACAACACTTCAAGGCCCGTGTACCCATACACGCCTCAGGCCATGTTTCTTGCCCGTGTAAACCTACACGTCTCAAGCTCAACACCTACTACCTATTGCGCAACCCGCGTTGAAGTACACGCCTCAGGCTGGTAGTTTTCCAGTATTACCGGGCATCGTCCCGCGTAAATATACACACCTCAGGACGACATAATTTTCCACAATCTCTCATGCCATGCCACACACACACACTATCACTTTCTTGCTCATGCACATACTCGACACACATTTACCACACTCCACTAGCCCATCACACGTGGCTCGTACACGCATCATTTCACACGAAAATCATGCTCACTCAGCATTTGACATGGCAAATTTCAATAATTAATTTAATCTGACTCACGCGTGCACACAATAGGCATACTTCAACCATCTCATTACACACTCATGCACCTAACTCTATCACCACAATTAGTATTATTTCAAACACGCACCAAGCACACAAATTGCCACTTTTCTCCAACCAAATGGCATCGAATCAACTCCAATCCTTCACGACACTTTCTCGCCATTAAATGCCGGTTCTAAAAATCAAACTTGCATCCCTATCGGCCCATCACAACCTCATGAACAGTCCATCACAGCCCACCTCAATCACAAATTTTTCCATCAAAATTCTCGATTTTCAATCCTAAGGCCCGCTAAACATTTCCGTACCTAAAATCATATATATCCAAGCCGACATAACCCAATTTTACCCAATAAAAATCATCCGTCGATACCCGAAGTCCTAAATCAGGTTTAGAGCGCGACTTACCGAGTTCTAGACTAAATCAGCTAGAACAAAAAGCGGCGGCAATCCACAGCGATGGCGTAAGGCTCACGGCGGCGGTCCAGCTTGGGCGGACGGCGGATGGCGTACAGCGGCGGCGACGGCTTCCTTGCCGTGAGTCACGGTCACGGTGGTGAGAGAGAGAGAGAAACGGCGATGGCGGTGGTGGCGTGAGGCAGTGAACGACGCGGCAAGGTGGCGGCTGGGCGGGCGGACGGCAGTCCGAGTAGTGGGAAGCGGCGGCGCCAGCGTGAGGAGAGAGAGAATGTTCGGGAGAGTGAGGGAGAAGAGAGTGCCAAGAGAGATGGAGAGAAAGTGAGGCGAGAGAGAGGGTCTTAAACCTAAATGGTGCAATTTGACCCAAAATGGTAAATTACCATCATAACCTTTTCTCACAAACGAAATCAACGGTCCAGATTCGATCTTATCTTGAAACCAACGGCCGAGATCGAATCTCACCCAAAAATATCCAAGGGTATTGTTGTAATTTTCCAAAAATCCAATGATAAAAATGTCCAATAAAAAATTTGGGGCAAAATTACCAAAATGCGCTTTACCCTTAAAACATACCCTTTATTAATTCTTAGGGACAAAATGGTCACTTTCTCATTTTCTTGCCCAAATTGAATTTTTTCTAAAGGATTTGGGCACACCCAAAATTCGTACGTGTCCCCTGCAACGTCGTCCTAACGTTCCATCGTGACTTCCTAATTTTTCGATGTCCAATTTGGGTTAAATTCAATAATTAAATTTTATTAAATGCAACTCGAGCATTTCTCAAACTAACCGGCGGCTTGTTGGGGAAATTTGTAGAATCGACTCGTGATTGATACTAAATCGAATCACGTACAAGGTTGTTCGGTACGTGACGACCTCGGTTGTCATTAAAATCACAAAGATCAATCACTAGATCCGAGGGGTACGATCATCAGGTATAGGTTCAGGATCATTCGTCAAGTCATTTCGTGATACGGCGGAATCACCCGCAATCCACTATTATGACAGTGGTGAATTGACCCCTGACTATCTTTGGATCAGCCAACAGTAACTCAAACTATCACTTCAGCGATTTAATAGTCGAAATCAATTCACGATCGAATTTTCTTTAGTCGTGCAAATTTAATTTCCCCTATTAGCTTTTCCCTAATGGTTAGCATCCCAGGAATGATCAGTTCCGGGCGAGGATTTACTACGATCATATTTTATAAAACTCAGTTATTGTATAAATTCCAATCGGTGGAATTTCGGAATGTCATAATTGAACATTTTCATATAATTGAATGACTATATTGAGCATATACCAAAAGTTCAGAAATTAGATTGAATATATTAAATTTTCAAGGACCACATTAAACAAATTAAAAGTTTATGGACGAAATTGCAATTAGGCTAAAGATTAGGAGCCGTTTGTAACATTTTTCCTTCTATAAATACACCTAATGCATCTACTCATTCTCTATAGCACAAATATATCTCTTCTTTAAAAAAATGCGTTACAAACTTGCAAAAACCTTCTCCACAGGTTGATACTTGTCTTGAGTGCATGTGCATGCACATCGGATGCGGCATCCCGTGCCCACAACATTCCATCCGCAACTAAAAAGTTCGAGGAGTGGATGACTCGACATTGGCGCGACTACAACGACGTTGCCGAGAAGGCAAAGCGCCTGAAGATTTTCCTAGAAAACCTGCGGTTCGTCGAGGAGTTCAATGGCAAACCGGACTTACAAGGTCGGATTGAACAAGTTTTCGGATTTAACCAACGAGGAATTTAGGGCAACATATACAGGATACAAGTCGCCATCATCAACACGCAGTAACTCCTCCCAAGTCCATTCTTTTGAGTACCAAGGTTTGAACGACATCCCGGAGAGCGTCGATTGGGTCAAACAAGGCGCTGTCAACCCCATAAAGAACTAAGGCCAATGTGGTAAGAAATTTACTGCTAACTATTGCAGCCTATCCTAAGATATGTGAGCTATTACATTGGCCATTGTCATAAGAGAAAATGTTACTACTGAGACAATGAATAAATTAATTGTTCCGATACCAACATTTTTTATATATTTCCCGACCTTTTTTTAAAATTTACTAGCATGGGTAAAAAGTCTTTTCTTATCTTTAAACTGAACCATACAATCGTCCAATAGGTATGGGGTCCTCCCATGCGCATGGTCCAAAGTGTCAAACAACGATATCAAGTGTTTGCTAACAATATAAAATTCAAGGACTGTATGTCTTCAAATCCTCTTTCTTCTCGTTATCATCAGACACTCAAAATATTTCAGCATAAGAAACCCAGCAAAGGTCGCATGGGGTCTAACTGAATAAAAAAAGTAAATACATGAGATTAACTATAGTAATTAACCCGAAATATTTCCACTTAGACTAAACTCAATTTATATCGGCCGAGTTTAGCCTACTAACACACATGAGCTCGAGAACATAATCTCCTTGATAAATAGGATAAGAAACTTTCAAGGCAATTCCACAAAGACCACCTTCAACCCCAGAGTCCCTCTGAATTCTCATGTACCCATTCTCGCCCCACGAAGTGCCCCAAGAGTTCCTTATCAACCAGTACTTGGTCCCGTCCTCGTCCGTCCCATACCCGACAACCGTCACCGCGTAGTTCATACTAGACCCACATGGGCCAGTAAAGACCCCGCGTTCATAGTTCCGGAACGCAGTTCCACTCGCGTCCAGCGCTACTGACACCGGCTGCATCGCCACGGCCTTCAACATGTCGTCCTCGTTCGGGGGAACGTCCCTGTAGTCCGATATTTTGGCCTCGACAACAGATGCGGCCTGCTTATTACAGGTGCCGTCAACCCCGGTGTACGGGTAGTTCGATGCGGAGCTGATGCCTTGGTTCTCGATGATGTACTGGAAGCCGTTGTCCATCCAGCCACCTTGGCAGCCCTGGTTGCCACCATTGGTGGCACAGTCTATGAGTTGCTGCTCGGACAGGTTCAGCAGCACGCCAGACTTGATCTGCGTGATTGCTTCCACCGCCGCCACCGTGGAGAACGACCAGCAAGATCCTGTACTCAGAGGATAGCGAATCGTGCAATGATTAAAATTCAATCAAGATAATTTCAAGCCGAAGGTCACATGGCTATATGAGACAATATTAAGGTGTCGGAACAATTAATTTGTTTATTGTTTCACTGATTTATTCTTTTATGACAATGGGCAATGTAATAGCTCGCATATCTTAGGATAGGCTACAATATTAGCAGTCAATTTCTTACCACATTGGCCTTGGTTCTTTATGGGGTTGACAGCTCCTTCTGTGACCCAATCGACGCTCTCCGGGATGTCGTTCAAACCTTGGTACTCAAAAGAATGGACTTGGGAGGAGTTACTGCGTGTTGATGATGGCGACTTGTATCCAGTATATATTGCCATAAATTCCTCGTTGGTTAAATCCGAGAACTTGTTTAATCCGACCTCGTAAGTCCGGTTCGCCGCGCCATTGAACTCCTCGACGAACTGCAAGTTTTCCACGAAAATCTTCAAACGCTTTGCCTTCTCAGCGACGTCTTTGTAGTCACGCCCATGCCTAGTCATCCACTCCTCCAATTTTTTAGTTGCGGAAGGAATGTCGTAGGCACGGGACGCGGCGTCCGATGCGCATGCACATGCACACAAGACAAGTATCAACCATATGGAGAAATTTTTTGCAAGTTTGAAAGCCATGTTCCTATGAAGAGTGGTGTATGTCCTGTAGGGAACAAGTGAGCGCATTAGGTGTATTTATAGAAGGAAAAATAACATAAATGGTCCATGAAGTTTGTCCCAATATGCAATGTCTTCCCTGAAATTTTAATTTGTTTAATGTGATCCCTCAACTTTTGGCACATATTCAATTTAGTTCCTGAACTATATGAAATTGTTCAATGCCGTTGTTTCATTAAATCAAGTTAACGGAATTTGCTAATTTAACATCTAATCCGGTACATTTGAACTGTGAAAATAAAAATAACATTACATAAAATATCCATGTATGATATTCAACTTAAATTATAATATAATAATTCTTTTAATTTGTTTAGCTTGTTCAATTTGGAAAAATGATTATCCATTTAACTTGATTATACGGATTATTATATCATGAGTTAAATACCTTACATGGATAATCCCACATGTAATGTTATGTTTTTTACCACCGTTCAAAGTTACTGATTAGAAGCCAAATCAGCAAATTCCATTAATTTGAATTAAATGAATGATAACATTGCGAATTTTCATATAGTCTAAGGACTAAATTGAATAGTTACCAAAATTTAAAGGATCATATCAAACAAATTAAAAGTTCATGTGCATATTGGGCCAAAGTTCATGGTCCATTTGTTTAATTATGTCTTTAGAGAAGTGAATGTTAAATTAACTGATTGGAGCAATTTGATGGCAAAGAAAGTTGGTGATGAGCAACTTTAAGAGTGCGCGTTGGGAGAGAGAGAGTCTGTGTGTGAATGCTCAACTTTGAACGAATGTGTGTGAATGCTCAACTTTGAACGAAAGTTTTAGGTGTGAAAACCGACTTTCATTTTAACTTTTTTTTTCAACTTGTTATTCACGTTAATTGACATTTATCTGTAGAAAAATGCCTGAACAAGACATGAATATTGACAACTAGATTTGTTCATATTTTAAAATTTTGATAGAAAGGTCATTAAGTAATTTTTTTGCTTAAAATAAGCCAAAACGCATGACAAATCACAAACTTTTTGAGCGTCTACCGTGTTCTACATTCATGGAATGATTCCGCAAAAACTAATGAGAATACCAGTTAGCAAATAATTAAGTAAAACTCACCGGTTGTCGAACGATTATCGAGTACTAAAAAGAAGTAATTTCTTGAGATGAACTTGATAAACTTGGTTTTAATAGTTGAGATTAGACCAAGAAAAAGGCGATGAGTCTATTCTAAGTCAATACTAAGTCCGTAGAGTTTACGAGTCAAGTTTTTGGCATCATTGAGAAATAACGTTACGTATCATTGACTAACACCAGTGTTGGTCTAGACAGAATACAACTTTAGGCATTCTAATTTCTAAGAGAACATTCTATCTTTAACTTATCTCCAATGACTTCGTTCGAGTGGTGAAACAGTTGATTTATCAAAGCACAGCATCTCTTGGTTAGAATGATCTTGGAGGTCGCACCTGCCACGCTCGGGGTGGAGTCTTGCCCAGTGTTACCCAAACAGAAGATGCACTCGTCAAGATTAATCGAGCCGAAGTTCTGAATACCCAAAAATGAGCAGCCCTTTGATGTTTTGGCTGTTTTTTTTTTATTTCTCCAAACTTTTTATTTTCTCTTTCTGAAAAATTTGACCTTTTTCTGTCGTGGCGCCATATTAGCGGCAAGTGGGTGCAACATATGCCAAAATAGATACATATATAGCCAAGTCAGATTCAGGCTCGTCACATCAGCAAATTTGTGTGAGCAATCACCGGAAGTCCTTGATAGACTTGCGTCAACCACACGCCGGGCTCACATTGAAATCTCTTCCCCCTTCACTTTCCAAGTGTTTAAGTAACTCCACGGCATGATTAACGTCATCTAGAAGCTAGTCAATATAGGAACCCTTTTCAATTTCCCAACGTCCAATGCACGGAATCTCTTCTCTTTCACTTTCGTAAGTTGTCCTATTGCTCTGTTTCCGCTACTTTGAACGCTCTTTAGAAAATAGTTGATAAAAGAAATTTGGCAGGCCATCGAACTTGATAAAAAGACAAAATATTTGTACGTACATACAAAATAGGTTGACCAGCAAGTTAGGCGCATCATTGACGCCATCAAAGAGACAATTAGAGATATGAAGTTCGAGCCATTAATAATAAAGCAATCCATCAGAGATTCATTATTTAGCTACTGATTAGGCATGCTTTTGGTATACTTAAAAAAATGTCAAAGACCGCGTTAGCATACTAAGTCCATAGAGCTTACCGGTCAAGTTTGGACATTATTGGGAGAAAACAAAAGATATCATTGACTTGGACTTGTGTTGGTATGTAGAGATTAAAGGAACTCTAAGAGAACATTCTATCGTTTAACCTATCTCCAAGGACTTCGTTTGAGTGATGAAACAGGTTGAGTTATCAAATCACAGCATCTCTTGCTTAGAATGATGTTGGAGGTATCACGCACCACACTCAGGGTGGAGTCTTTCCCAAAGTACCCAACAGAATATATACTCATCAAGATTAATCGAGCCGAAGTTCTGAATACCCAAAAATGAGCGGCCCTTTGATGTATCGGCTGTTTTTTTTTTCTCCAAACTTTTTATTTTCTTTTTCGGAAAAATTTGACATTTTTTTGACGTGCCACCATATTAGCGGCATGTTGGAGCTACATATCCAAATATATATATATATATATATATATATGTGTGTGTGTGTGTGTGTGTGTGTGTGTGTATGTATTTATATGTATATATACAATGCCAAGTCAGATTCAGGCACGCTACATCAACAAATGTGTGTGAGCAACCACGGAAATGCCTTCATTGCATATATTCAAACATTATGGCTTGATTGTACATTGAACCCAATGATTAAGACTATTGGTGGTGCAATTTTTGCAATCAAATATACTATAAGGTTATGTTTTTCTTCATCCCTTATAAGAAGAAAGCTCATTTTATTGATCGGATACAAATATCGACATCACTTATATCTATATTTAGTCAAGTTTGCATGAGATTAATATACATGACTATTTTAACCTACCAATCAAAGAATAAAACTTTCTACAGCCAGGGATGGAGGGCAAATGTAGCCTTATACCTCCACTTTGGTTGCTTTGAAAATCTTTCAAGAGACAATGCATGCGCATTTAATGTACGCTATCTAATCGATTCCAATATTTCTTTTCACTTATTGTCATGGCAAAGATAGGAAGGCGCATGAAAAGGGTAAGAATTAATCAGAGCAAGCAATTGGTAGATGCTTAACATGGTCCAGAAGCTAGTCGATATAGAAACTCTTCTCAATTTCCAAGCGTCCAATGCGCGGAATCTCCTCTTTCACTCTCATTAGTTGTCCTATTGTTCTATCACCACTACTTTAACGCTCTTTAGAAAATAGTTGATAATAGAAAGCTGGCAGTCCATCAAATTTGATAAAAATTATTTGTATGTATATACGAATTAGATTGACGAGCAACTGTGATCCTTCTAGGACGCGTCCTCATTGACACTATCAAAGAGACATTGGAGATTTGGAGTTTGAGCCATTAATAGTGCATGAATCCATCGAAATTGATCATTTAGCTACTGATTAGGCATGCTTTGGTATATTAAAATAAATGTTGACTAAATCATTAGTCCTACAATTAGAAGACAGAGATGTTAGGAGCACGCATTAAAAGTCCGATACCTTCATTTGAAGAGATCACCAAGGGAGAGCCCAAGTCTGAGCCTGTTAGCATATCCAGTTGGACCCATCTTTACTTAAAAGTTTCAACCAATGAGTTATGGGTCAACTTGTTAACTGCTCCACACCATGACAATTCTCTAATGTGAGAATTTTCTAATATAACTTACACGTTCATCTCAATAATCTCCTACTCACGCATGAGTTTAGAGTTAGGTCTGCTCCTCATTAATACAGATATATTTCTGCATCAAAATATATCAACTTTAATCTTTATTTACGCCTAATTTCATCACTAGTCTCTTTCTCTGGACCAAACCACGAAGTCTACCATTGGACCCACATTGCTCCACCACAACACCCACTACCCAGAAATCGCCTTGGTCACCATATTTGTTTCTTGAGATATTTGCCAAACACCAAAACAAATTAGAAGCCCAACAATCTACATCGGTGCTTCATATGTCAAAACAGATTTAGGCGCGCCAAGTCAATAAATTTATATGAGCAATCACCGGCAGACCTTGATAACTTTCTGCATCAAGTTGACGCCGGACCCACATTCAAAGCTGTTCCCTTTTCACTTTCCTAGGGTTTAAGTGACTCCACAACATGACTCACATCATCTAGAAGCCAGTCAATAACGAAATCCTTTTCAATTTCCCAGTGTCCAATGCACGGAAATCTCCTCACTTTCGTTAGTTGTCCTATTGTTCTATCACCACTTCTTTCGCCCTCTTTAGAAAATAGAAATTTGGCAAGCCTTCAAATTTGATAAAAAAAAATATTTGTATGTATATACAAAATAGGTTGACGAGCAAGTTTATTTCGTCTAGGATGCATCATTGACGCCATCAAAGAGACATCAGAGATATGGAGTTCGAGCCACTAATAGTGAAGAAATCCATCAAAGAAATCCACGCTCGGGGTGGAGTGTTACCCTGTGTTAACCAAACAGAAGATGCACTCATCAAGATTAATCGAGCCGAAGTTCTGAATGCCCAAAAATCAGCGGCCCTTTGATGTTTTGGCTGTTTTTTTTTTTTTTTAATCTCTCCAAACTTTTTTTTGGTAAGGATTTTTTTTTTTGGTAAGGAATCTCTCCAAACTTTTTATTTTCTCTTTCCGAAAAATTGACCTTTTTGGCGCCATATTAGTGGCAGGTTGGCACTACATATGCCAAATATATATAGCAAAGTCAGATTTAGGCTCATCACATCAGCAAATTTGTGTGAGCAATCACCGGAAGTCCTTGATAGACTTGCGTCAACCACACGCCGGGCTCACATTGAAATCTCTTCCCCCTTCACTTTCCAAGTGTTTAAGTAACTCCACGGCATGATTAACGTCATCTAGAAGCTAGTCAATATAGGAACCCTTTTCAATTTACCAACGTCCAATGCAAGGAATCTCTTCTCTTTCACTTTCGTAAGTTGTCCTATTGTTCTGTTTCCACTATTTTGAACGCTCTTTGGAAAACAGTTGATAAAAGAAATTTGGCAGGCCATAAAATTTGATAAAAAAACAAAATATTTGCACGTATATACAAAATAGGTTGACCAGCAAGTTAGGCGCATCATCGACGCCATCAAAGAGACAATTAGAGATATGGAGTTCAAGCCATTAATAGTAAAGCAATCCATCAGAGATTCATTATTTAGCTACTAATTATGTAACGATCTGGGTCCCATTCGCAAGATATTGTCTACTTTGGACACTAAGTCCTCACGGTTTTGTTCCTCCGAGGACAGCCCATACTACCCCCAAAAAAGGCCTCTTGCAAGTTAAGGTTTCCCAAGCCTTTAAAAGCAAGCCCAAAGCTCCCTCCCTAGGTATCGTGGGACAAGAGACTTGCCCCCCCTTGCCATCCTAGAAGCCTGCCGGAAGCCGCTCCTTGTCCAAGTCCTCGGACCCCGATGACCACTCCCCGCCCTCATCGGACCGAGTTGTTACAGATTAGGCATGCTTTAATAGTAAAGCAATCCATCAAAGTTAGGCGCATCATCGACGCCATCAAAGAGACAATTAGAGATATGGAGTTCGAGCCATTAATAGTAAAGCAATCCATCAGAGATTCATTATTTAGCTATTGATTATGTAATGATCTGGGTCCCATTCGCAAGATATTGTCCACTTTGGACACTAAGTCCTCACAGTTTTATTCCTCCGAGGATAGCCCATATTACCCCCAGAAAAGGCCTTTTGCAAGTTAAGGTTTTCCAAACCTTTAAAAGCAAGCCCAAGGCTTCCTCCCTAGGTATTGTGGGACAAGAGACTTGCCCCCCTTTGCCATCCTAGAAGTCTGCCGGAAGTCGCTCCTTGTCCAAGTCCTTGGACCCCAGTGACTACTCCCCACCCTCATTGAACCGGGTCGTTACAAATTAGGCATGCTTTGGTATACTTAAAGAAATGTCAAAGACCGCGTTAGCATACTAAGTCCATAGAGCTTACCAGTCAAATTTGAACAGTATTGGGAGATAACTTAAGATATCATTGACTTGGACCAGTGTTGGTATGTAGAGTTTAAAGGAATTCTAAGGGAACATTCTATCTTTTAACCTATCTCCAACGACTTCGTTTGAGTGGTGAAATGGGTTGATTTATCAAATCACAGCATCTCTTGCTTAGAATGATGTTGGAGGTCGCACCCGCCACATTCAAGGTGGAGTCTTATCCAATGTACCCGAACAGAACATGCACTCGTCAAGATTAATCGAGCCGTAGTTCTGAATACCCAAAAATAGCAGCCCGTTGATGTTCTAGCAGTTTTTTTTTTAATTTTCTCCAAACATTTTATTTTCTTTTTGGAAAAATTTGACCTTTTTTTGACATGCTGCCATATTAGCGGCAAGTCGGCACTACATATGACAAATATATATAAATGTGTGTGAATGTATATGGATATATAATGCCAAGAAAGATTCAGACGCGCCACATCAACAAATTTGTGTGGGCAATCACCAAAATGCCTTGATTGCATATATTCAAACATTTAGGACTTGATTGTACATTGAACCCAATGATTAAGACTTTTGGTGGTGCAATTTTTCCGATCAAATATATTATAAGGTTATGTTTCTCTTCATCCCTGATCAAAAGAAAGCTCACTTTATTGATGGGATACAAATATGGACATTACTTATATCTATCTTTAGCCAATTTTGCATGATATCAATATACATGACTATTATAACCTGCCGGGGATGGAGGGCAAATGGAGCCTCATACCTCCACTTTGGTTGCTTTGAAAATCTTTCAAGAGACAATGCATGCGCATTTAATGTATGCCATCTAATCGATTCCAATATTTCTTTTCACTTATTGTAATGATAAAGATAGGAAGGCGTATGAAAAGGGTAAGAATTAATCAGAGCAAGCAATTGGTAGATGATTAACATCGTCTAGAAGCTATTCAATATAACAACCCTATTCAATTTCCAAGCGTCCAATGCACAAAATGTCTTCTCTTTCACTTTCATGAGTTGTCATATTGTTCTATACCTACTAATTTAACGCTCTTTAGAAAATAGTTGATAAAAGAAATCTGGCAGTCCATCAAATTTGATAAAAATTATTTGTATGTTTATACGAATTAGATTGACGAGCAAGTGTGTTCCTTCTAGGGCGCGTCATTGACACTATCAAAGAGATATTGGAGATATGGAGTTTGAGCCATTAATGGTGCATGAATCCATCGAAATTGATTATTTAGCTTTTGATTAGGCATGCATTAGTATATTAAAAGAAATGTCAACTAATTAAATCATTAGTTGAAAAATTCGAAGAGAGAGATGCTAGGAGCACGTAGTAGAAGGCTAATACCCTTATCAGAAGATATTGCTAGGAGAGAGCCCAAATCCGAGCCCGTTAGCATATACAGTTGAACCCACCTTCACTAAAAAATTTAAATCAATGAGTTATGAGTTAACTTATTAACTACTCCACACCACGCCAACTCTTTGATATAGGACTTTTCTGATATTACTCACACATTCATCTCAACAATTTTCTACTCACGTATAAGCTTAGTGTTAGGTCTGTCACGCTCCAAACTCCATCGAGCACGCGACATCTCTCTAGCTCGGTCAGATGAGTTCAACGCCCCAAGAAACGTCGCCGACCCAATGA
This sequence comes from Syzygium aromaticum, assembly GCA_024500025.1. Lineage (NCBI taxonomy): Eukaryota > Viridiplantae > Streptophyta > Magnoliopsida > Myrtales > Myrtaceae > Syzygium > Syzygium aromaticum. The sequence goes on along the minus strand of CM044889.1, from coordinate 24,553,401 downwards.
TCTCATCAGAGTTGATTCGCGGCGAAAGCAAATATATAATCCCGGACAATAGAATAGTGGAGAACCAAGGAGAATTAAATCGCCAAACCACCAAACATAATATTACACTTCCAGAATATTTACAATATCCACCATTAAAACCATAAAATATAATTTACATGCACGCTGAATTCTAAACTATATACCAGCGATATCAAAAAAGATTAGCAGCCTACCGCGTTAGCACTATACCAAAAATGGGTCACAACCAACACCTAACACTAACCCCTACGCCCTCTACTAAGCATCCACTCAGACTCACTCTCCTTATTGTCCTTGTCTGAATCCTCCTCCTCAGAATCCTCATCAGGTTCATGCTTATCCATGGACTCTGAATCAGCATCGATCTTTATGGGGTTATCCTTATCCCCCGACTCAATGTGGACCTTGATCCGCTCTTGCTCAACCGGCTACTCCCTATCCTCCTCTAGCATGACTACTAGCTCAACCTTATCCTCCTCCGCCTCTGGCTCCTCCTCTTGCTCATCCTTCTCCTCAGGCTCTATCTCGGGTATCACGTCTAAATGTACGTCTATTGGATCATACCCAACCTGGAACTCTCCCGGCTCGGGCTCAGGTATTGCTACTATCGGCTCCGGTACTGTAGGGACATGCTGGTGCCCTGACTGAGCTAGACTAATCTCCAAACTAATTATCTCGCCTTCGGGAGGCGGTATGGCAAATGGATCCCAGTCCCCTACTCCATCAAAGGGTACGTCGAATCCTCAAACGGGTCCAAACTCATCTGTCCCGTCCTGAAACATCCATGCTGTATATGTATGAGCTTGCCAGAAGGGTAGCCCTATATCTACCCATACTATCGATGAGTGCTTGACCCAAGTATAATTATCATCTATCAAATACTCTACGACATCATGATCAACGTGCATAACTATCCCAAAACGTTGCGGCGGCGGCGGCAGTAGATTCATGGTTCAGGTGGCGGCTCTGAAATGGTTTGGTTGAAACAATCATGAGACACTTCTCAATAAGTCACAACCTAAGCCCCACCTAAGCTACCACGTATTTCCAGACAAATTTAGACACACAAATGTCATCCATACAATCACACTAACCTAGACTCTTGGCATAAGTAACATGCACATTAGTCCACTACCACATCATTCAAACTTTACACACATATCAATCATTTCTCACGCTCAAACACATATCTCAATCACACAACATTCCCAAACTCCACAATTCACACTCGTTCACGCAACACCGCATCATTTTCATTAACTTGTCATCGTGACCCGCGTAAACACACCTCAAGTCCGATCTCACTTTCACTTGCCACATAGTACCATCTCATACTCAATCACTTTCCTCAGCCCGCATAAACACGCCTCAGGCTTACTCGATCGCGACCCGCGTAAACACGCCTTAAACCCGATCCTATTCACACGTTCTTTCCTCAGCCCGCACCAAATGCAACAGAGCTACGTGATCGAACCCCGAGTTCAAGATGCCTCGGTCCAATCCCGGTCTCACTCGAGCTTAACGTGCCTCGGACCAATCTTATTCATATTTTCTTTTCTCAGCCCGTGCTAAATGCAACAGGCCTACGTGATCGAGACTCGAGGTTAAGATGCATCGTCCCGATCCCACAATCATATCACGACTCGTGTAAACACACCACAAGCCGGTTCAATTCCCCGCGTAAACACGTCTCAAGGATTTAGTGATCACACGAACATGCTCACATGCCATTCATTTTATCTATACCCCGCATAAACACGCCTTAGGGCTTTTCAGTGATCACATGCACAATGTACGCCACAAATCTCACACGTGCACATACTCGAGCATTAAATACATGTACTCAGACGCCCCCAAATCAATCATTTCAATTCAACCACATCACAAATATACAACCAACACATAAATTGCCATTTTGCACACCCAAAACTACGGCATATTGATCCCGGCTCTTCACGACACTTTAACGCAATCACAAGCCGAATCTAATAGTCTAATTTACAAACCAAACAACATTTCACAGCACTTAAATCAGCAACTTCCAACTATCAATCGGCCACTAAAAATCCATCAAAACCTTCTGATTTCAATCCTAAGGCCCGCTAATCAAATTAGCCCTTAAACTACACCAAATCACATCTAAACGGGTCTGATAATATCCGATATAGTAAACGAGAGTTAGATCGCGACTTATCCAAACTCTAGACTAACTAAGCTAGAGCGAAAAGGCAGCAGCAACAACCGACGGTCTCATGGCAGTGTGCGGCGGCGACGATCGACCCGGCGGATCGGCTTGGCCAGTTCCTCATGGCCAAGAGAGAGAGAGGGTGAGTCGAGAGGGGGAAAAGGGAAACGGCGGTGGCGTGAGGACGGCGGTGGCATGTCGGACGATGGTCGCACGAGCGGCGACGCGGCAAGGGGGGTGGCAGTCGGCCAATGAGGGAGAGGGAGAGTTGCCGTGAGATGAGAGAGAGAGAGAGAGAGAGAGAGAGAGAGAGAGAGAGAGAGAGAGAGAGAGAGAGAGAGAGAGAAATTGGGTTTAAATAACCCAAGGCCAATAATTGATGTCCCAATTGATCATATTGCCCTTCTCTCACAATCCAAATCAACGACCTAGATTCAATTTTATCTTGAGATCAATGGTCCGGATCGAATTTTTTCCAAAAATATCCACGGGCAATTTGGGAATTTCATAAAATTCCAAAAGCGAAATTGTCATTTCCAAAAATTAGGGCAAAATGACCAAAATGCCCTTACCTCTTAATACTTAGCCTTAATAAACCTCTAGGGGTAAAACGGTTATTTTTCATCCTTCGTCGAAATTCAGTTTTTCTTAAGGATTCGAGTAATTCCAAAGCTGAACATTCCAATAATAACGTCGTTTAAATGTCCTGTTGTGACATTCGTAATTTTCAGTGCCTAAATTGGTCTCTAATTAATAACTACGTAATTTGAGCATTTCTCAGACTAACGGGCAGCTTTTGGGAAATTCGCATATTTGACCCGTGACTGATACTAAATCAAGTCACGTGCAAGTTCATTCGGATCGTGACGACCTCGGTTGTCATAAAATCGCGAAGATCGATCGCTAATTCCGATGGGCACGATCATTCGGTATAAGTTTTGGATCGTTCGTCAATTCATTTTGTGATCAAAAGGAATCACTCGTGATCCACTCATATGACAATGACGAATCGAGCCATAACTATTCTAAGATCGGCCTACATTGGCTCAAAATGTCACATTGACGATTCTATGGTCGAAAATCGGTTCACGATCTAATTTCTCTAGTCGTACGAATTTAAATCCCTAATTAGTCTTTCCCTAATGGTTAGTATCCCAAGAATGATCAGTTCCGGGCAAGAACTAATTACAAGTACGTTCATAAAACCACTCATTTCATAAATCCCAAATAGGCAAATTTAGGAATGTCACAACTCTTCCCCCTTACAAAAATTTCGTCCTCAAAATTTACAATTCAACCAACTACTCAAACAAATTGGGGTACTAATGTTGCATTAGCTCCTCACTTTCCCAAGTTGCGCCTTCTGTCTCGTGATGCTCCCACACTACCTTGACCATCGGGATCATCTTGTTCCTCAGAGCTCTTTCTTTTCGATCTTTAATCCTGATTGGTCTTTCAATGTACACACCCTGTCGTCGACTTCTATTTCCTCATAATTCAGCACATGATTTGGATCCGGTTCATACTTTCTCAACATCCATACACGGAATACATTATGCACTTGCGATAAATTTGGCGGTAATGCAAGGCGATACGCTAATTCTCCAATCCTTTCCAACACTTCGAAAGGTCCCACGTACCTCAGACTCAACTTTCCCTTTTTGCCAAATTGGGACAATCATCGCGTGGGCGATACCATAAGAAACACACGATCCCCTACTTGGAATTCCAAAGGTCTTCGCCTTCTGTTTGCATAGCTCTTTTGACGGCTTTGCATTGTCTTTAGCCTTTCGCGTATAATCTTAACAGCTTCAACCGACTGTTGTACTAACTCTAGCCTGGTTATGCTTCTTTCTCTCACTTCGTCCCAACACACGAGCATCCTACAGACTCTTCCATACAGCGCTTCAAATGGCGCCATTCCAATACTCTGCTGAAAACTGTTATTATACGCGAATTCTACTAAAGGCAATTGCTCTTCCCACTTACCTTGAAAGTCCAATACACATGCCTGAAGCATATCTTCTAATGTCTGAATCGTCCTCTCAAACTGGCCATCCGTTTGCGGATGATAAGCAATACTAAACTGCAACTTCAATCATAATGCCGTCTGCAGACTCTTCCAAAAATTGGCACTAAACATGGGATCACGATCTGAGGTAATAGTACCCCATGTAACCAAACTATCTGCTGCACATACAATTCAACATACATCTCCAATGCAAAGTCATTTCGCACGGTTAGGAAGTGCGCTGACTTTGTCAATCGATCGACAATCACCCAGATAGAATCTTGGCCCTTTTGGCTCCTTAGCAATCCCATCACAAAATCCATGGTGATATGTTCCTATTTTCATTCTGGGATTTCCGAAGGTCACAACAATCCTCCAGGCTTACAGTGTTATGCTTTTACTTGCTGGCACGTCAGACACTTAGCCACATGTCTGGTTATGTTTACCTTTATACCATTCCACCAATAATACTGCCTCAGATTCTAATGCATTTTCATACTTCCCAGATGGATACTATAACTACAACGATGCGCTTCCGATAAAATCTCTTCCTTAATTTCCTCATCGTTAAGCACACACAATCGTCCACGGAACTTCAATATCCCATTCTCGAATACTTGGAATTCTGATTTCCTCTTAGTAGTATCCATTGCCATAATCTTTTGAATTTCTAGGCCGTAAACTGTAAAGCTTTAACCTTTGTCTGGATTTCTAGTTCAATCCTTAACGTGGCTAACAAACTTGAGACTCGACTCACTTCGAATTTAAACTCCGAGTCTCTTACATTTTCCAACAAGGTTCATTCCTTGACCATCAAATACGCGATGCTCGACTTCTTACTCAACACATCCGCTACCTGGTTTGCCTTTCTAGGATGATATAAAATATCACAATCGTAATCCTTCAACAATTCCATCCAGCGACGCTGCCTCATATTTAATTCCTTCTGAGAGAATAAATACTTGAGGCTCTAATGGTTAATATAAATCTGAAATTTTTCTCCGCATAGATAGTGTCGCCAAATCTTTAGAACGAACACTATTGCGGCTAATTCCAAATTATGCGTCGGATAATTCAGTTCATGCGCCTCAACTGCCTTGATGCATAGACTACTACTCGCCCATGTTGCATCAGTACACACCCCAATCCTTTCAACGACGCGTTGCTATAAATTTCATAGCCTCCGAGTCCTAATGGAATAGTCAATACCGGTGCCGTTGTCAATCTATACTTTAATTCCTGAAAGCTCCTTTTACATTTGTCTGTCCATTCAAATCTCGTTTCATTTTTTAACAAATGTGTCAATGGTGTTGTTATTGCCGAAAATCCTTCCACGAAGAGTCGGTAATATTCAGCTAGACCTAAAAAGCTTTGAACTTCAGTTACTGTCGTTGGCCTCGGCCACTTCATCACAACCTCAATCTTCATTGGATCTACTAAGATTCCTTCCCCAATGATCACATGTCCAAGAAAAGCTACTCGACTAAGCCAAAACTCGTACTTGCTAAACTTAACATACAATGCGTGTTCCCTCAAGGTTTGTAAAACCTTTCTCAAATGAAACTCATACTCCTCTAGGCTCTTTGAGTACACCAATATGTCGTCTATGAAGACTATGACAAATTAATCTAAAAGCTCCTTGAACACTTGGTTCATTAAATCCATAAATGCAGTAGGGACATTCATCAACCCAAATGGCATTACTGTAAACTCATAATGCCCATATCTCATCCTGAATGTCGTTTTCAATATGTTCTCCTTTCTAATCATCAACTAGTGATATCCCGTTCTTAGATCAATCTTAGAAAATATCGAAACCCCTTACAATTGATCAAACAGATCATCTATCCTTAGCAGAGGATACTTATTATTGATCGTCACTTGATTTAACTGCTGATAATCAATACACAACCTCAACGACCCATCCTTCTTCCTTACAAATAAAACTAGCGCTTCCCATGGAAACACACTTGGACGAATAAATCCTTTGTCCGATAACTCATGCATTTACACCTTTAATTCATTCAACTCCGACAACGACATCTACAAGGTGCTTTCGAGATTGGCTCAGTCTCAAGTGCCAACTCGATTACAAACTCTACTTCTCTTTTTGATGGCAATCCCGGCAATTCCTAAGGAAAGACATCGGGATAATTGTACACCATGACTATGTCTTCTAGCCTTGGCTCCTCAGCCGTTGATTCAACTACAGCCGCTAGAAATCCTTCACACCCTTCGTCCAACAACTTCGTCATTTCTAGCAACAAAATCCAGAAAATCAAGGTTCCTCATCGATTTCCCACAAATTCGAATCTAAGGCATCCAACTGAATTAAATTGGATCACCTTGTTACTACAGTCCATCACTGCCCTCTGTTTAACTAGCTAGTCCATACCCATAATCACATCAAAATCATACATCACTAGAACCGCTAAATCAATTCTCTCTTCCCTATCACCAATTACAATCTTGCAATATGAGCACCCCAACGAAACTAAAATCTTATTATTCAATGGGGAGGTAACATTGGAAGGATCCAACGATCACATACTAAGGCTTTCTCTAATCTTCTTTAATTTATCGTTATGCATGCAAAAGGTAGTGAGTTACAACGGTTAGTATTTATAATATGAATTCAACAAATTTACACAATATTTTAAGGAAAGTGCAGTGAAAAGTCTTACTACTTCTTTTGAAACATCGCAATACAAGGGCGGAACCAGACCCAACAATTCTCAAAAGGTGGGGAGAAACAAAAAGGGTACTAGCTCCTACTAGAATTAACAATGTCACGCCCCAAACCCTAGTCAAGCCCGCGACATCCCGCCTCCAGTAAAAATGATGCGACGTTCCAGGAACGTCGCCGACCCAACCCAAACATCAGAGCTACATGCGGAAGTGAATATAAAAACCCCGGACAGAAAGATGACGACAACGGGGTAGAACACCAACAACAACATATTCATACAGCACCAAATATACGAACATTATATTACGGACATATACAGACGAACGTCCTCCGTCACCGTTTTAACAAAAGTTCAGGGGTTTGGTTATCTTAACTTCATTATGGTCAACCCGATTTACACAACCCCTAAAATGACCTAGGGAAAAACCTAGGGTTGCCCTTCTCCATTCTGCCCCTAATTCTTCTGGCTTCTGCTCCGGAGGATCACCTGCAGTTCCACTAGGCCCCATGGGCAACTCCTCGAACTCCAAAGAGAGGAGGCGGGCCTCCTGGGTCTAAGGCTGGGGGTCTGAAATTGTGGATTATACAACTATGAGATGAATCTCAATAAGTGCACAACTCCAAACCCCACGTAGGCACTCACGTACCGCTAGACGAAACCACACGTAACACACGACAATCAACCAAACTAGCAACCATACACGACCCTACCTGGAATCCATCATGCACGTTCCTGCACGTTAAATAATAATACAACCAGCACATTACATCAATGAATCACAGACGCGCACGTGCCTCAATTATAAAACAGAAACCATTTGAGCACGTCTCATTACATGCCTAACAAAGTCTACCCCATAATTAAGCGTCACATCACGTGATACAAACACACTCGCACACCAACTCACACCACACATCACTTTCTCAAACCTCGCACCTCAAGCCAATTCCCTCTCATTCTCAACTTTCCACTACTACCGTGCCCACGTAAAATACATCAGGCCAATGGTTTTCTGACCTCGTCAGGCATCGACACCCCGTCGGGCCGGGCATCATCACCTCGTCAGGGATGGTATCGTCCCGCGTAAACAAACACGCCTCAGGACGGAATCCTACACACATTTTCCTTTTACCACGCCCACGTAAAATGCATCAGGCCAATGGTTTTCTAACCACGTCAGGCATCGTCACCCCGTCGGGCCGGGCATCGTCACCTCGTCAGGGACGGCATCGTCCCGCATAAACGAACACGCCTCAGAACGGATCCTTTCCAACCAATCCCACATTTCCATATCCTCGTTCCACTCAAACCACACTTACACACGGCCAACAAACGTGCGGCCAAATATACACACCTCACACACACATTTTACAATTTCACATTCTCATCACACGAACACGCCACCCAATCACACATTCTTGGCATGCAAACTCAATGCGCAATCACGCCACCATACCTCACAGCCACACAATCACACAGACGAGCTCATCCAAGCATCCAACTACCCATCAAAATGTCACGATAGCACCAAATAATTCTCGAGAGAAAGAAAAATGAAAAATATACAAAATCGGGTACAAACTGGGCACTTGCGTAGTGACCAAAATCCATTTGAAATAAATAGTAAATCAACTCCAAAAATTATGAAATTTGGATATGTTGTACAAAACATCTTGATAAACATTTTTCATGAAAGACTTAAAACCCAGATCCAATTGTAAACACCTCTTTTTGTCATTGGAAGACAGACAAAAATCAACCCGTCCGGTTAGTCCGCCTAATCATCAAAATACATTTTTTTCAATACCCAAATCACCTTGAAAAGCCATGAAATTTTTATATATTATATCCACAAATGTCCCCCAACAACTTTCATGAAGAAAGTATTTTGAAAATAGGCCTGGAAAAATTTATAAAAATTCAAACAGACCCGAAGGTAGGATGAACAGTAAATCGGGCAGTTTTATTTCAGTCCAAAGATGAACTTCCGAATGGCATCAAATGATTTCCAAAAATTTCCAAATTAAAGTATGTTATACTTCAAGATGTTGGGAACAACTTTCATGAGAATACTTCTTCAAATTCGGCCCCCAAAAATCTCTACAAAATTAGCAAACTGAGAGGATACAGAAAACACAATTTCGAGATTCACCCAAACTTCAAGGATCCGAGTCCTTGTTGATGCCCATTGAACTTAAGCCCTCAAAATTCACTCCACAAGGTTCAAACTACCATACCACAATGATCACGGCATTACACGGCAATTTCACGCAATTAATTGCCGAATCAAACTATCCAATCTACGCACCGAACAGAAAATCACGGCCCTTATCTCAGCCCCAAAACAGCCACTTAAACTACCCAAACCGAGCCCTAAACATGTCTAACAATACCCGAGGTCCTAGGTGTCGATTGGGGAAGTCACTTACCCCAAAAGGCGAGACAAACAGGGTTGAATGATGGCCGGAACAGCAGAAGTAGTAGTGATAGTCCAGCAAGCTTCGGCGTACGGCGAGGAAAATCGGTGGAGGAAGAGAGAAATTGGGGGAGAGGGGGCTGTTCTAAGCTGTTTGGCCGAAGAAATGAGGGAGGAGAGAGAGAAACAGGTCTGATCCAGTCACATAAAGCAATCCACAATCGCCACGTGTCACCGATCCGGCGATTTTGACCAAAATACCCCTAATCCGACGGTCGACATTTAATCCTATCCAAAAATTGATGGCAAAAAGGTCTTTAGCCCCAATAATGCAACGGAGAACCATTAATAATTATTCTAAATATTTTTCCAAAAATTCGGACCAAAAATAGCCCAGGGGCAAAATGATTATTTTCCGGTCCCGGGACGAAATTCCATTTTTTGCCCGTACCAACCCCAAATGTGTGTGGCCAATATAATATGGCGTCGGAATCGTGAAAATAGCTTTTTAAGCTCTCGAAAATCAACTGCAAAGTCTTGAGAATAAAATAATATTATTTTTCACTTCCGAGCCAAAATTCCAATTTTTGACCAAAACAACTCTAAATGTGTGTGGCCACCCCAAAATGGCATCAGCCTCGAAAAATAATCTCATTCGACCTCAGAATTGATATTGGGGTCTAGAGGAGCAAAATTGTAATTTTTTCTATCCCGAACCGAAATCCATTTTTTTGCAGAAATGGGTGGCCCCAAGATTGGCCAAGCCAAAAAGTCATCGGCTGCTCAAAATTGTCACTTTCAAAATTCTCGATTCCCAAGCCCGAATTCCAAGAAATGACTATAATCGAACAATCGCAACTTTAGTTTATCTCTTGCTAACGGGTGGCTTATTAGAATTATGTGCTCTCGACCCGTGACCGACACCAAGTCAAATCACGTTTAAGTTTACTCTACCCGGGACGACCTCGGTTGTCATATAATTGCGAGGGTCTATCGCTAATTCCCTTCGGACACGATCAATCAATTAGATCATTCTCTGTTAGCCCAAAATATTCCCTCATCAATCCTTATGGTCGAAGGTCGAACTCAGGTCGAATTCTTTGGTCATGCGAACTCAATCCCGTAATAGCCCTACCCCTAAGATTAGCATCCTGTGAATGCGCATTTCCGGGCGAGATCTCACTATAGTGCATTGATCAATTTCATTTCTTAAATTACGGAAAAATGATCGAAAATTCAGACTGTTACAAATAAAATCCTACAAGAGTGAGCTTTCGCCCAGCAGGAAAAATATAAGGCAATTTCTTAAACCTAATGATCTAACCAATTCTCAATTCCAGCACAATCAACATAGCATCAACCATAACACATGCTCCAAGAACAATAAGACAAATAGGGTTAGCCAACAGAATGAATCACATATCACCAAATCATAATCATAATATGCATTCGTATCATATATTCCCACCACCATCATATCGGGTCCACCCCCATCTCATGGTTCAACCAAGGGCAAGCCGGTCCGTGTGGGTCACTTCTAGTCCACTGACCAGACTTTCACAGGTCGCTGGCCACAGGCATCATCATCTACGGGTTGCCATTCATAGGCATCTATGGGACGCTAGCCGTAGGCGGTGCTCAATATCTCAAATCCATATTCATATGATAGGAGCATATAACACGAATACGCATGGACCCACAACAACACATCACCACAATATTATGATGGTATCACATATAAATCATTTCAATTCAGCCACTCATCACTATCAGCAGAATCTTCACCCATAAAGTCTTCACATTTCCTCATCCATTTCTCATCTAGGTGCACCAACCATACCACATTTGAAAGTTCATGATACACACATCACATTCTTAGAAGACATTGAACCACAATTTACACGTTCTCAAGTAGAATATGGGGGATTTTCACAACTGTACAGAATCGATCAGTTTTGCACTCCCGACAAATTTCAGACACCAGGTACAGTAAATAACCTAAAAATTCTGATATTTAAATATGTATTAGGAGAGATCAAAATGAACAACTTTCATGAAGGACTCAAAGATTAAAAGCTTTGGTAAGTATTTCTTTTCGGCGGCTCAAGACAGGACAAAAACTGTTCACCGAAACAAGATTATTGTCTCCCAAAAATAGCTCTTTCCGGGACTCAAAACACCTTTAAAAATTTTGGTTTTAAGATGTCATAGAGATGGATGTCTCCAAGAACTTTAGTGAAGAAAGTTTTCTCAAAATCGCTCTAGAAAGTTGCATAGAAAATCGAGAAGATAGAAAGGTCACTGAAATCGTATAGAAAACAGCTTGAGCACGGTGAGGAAAATGGACTATCGTCCTATCCAAATCACCTTAGAAAACTCTGAAATTAAGATATGTTATAAAGGGAAGGATTTCAAACAACTTTTGTGAAGGACTCAACTTAAGATTTCGACTTTTCAAAATGGAACAAAAATGAAGAAGATCGAAGCTCCAGGCGACCAGATCCGCCCTTCCTAGCTCCTCATGCACTTTTCACCCTGTTTTGCATTCACAAGGCTCACGAATCTGTATTCTCTTCCATAGTAAACCAACGGCCAACTAAGAAGCACATAGAAGTCCTAAGCTCATCGCCATTTTTGCACCTACTTGGTTTGAGAGATTCGAAACTCACATGCAAGGCTCACCGAGCTAGGATCTATGATTAACACACCCTTGGGCCCTAGATTCACATATGCACCAACCCCACCATTCTCGGTCTCTAACATGCAAGCTCAAATAGCAACATCCATTCATGTTCAAGCTCTAAAACTTGTAGAAACACACATGCACACACACAAGGGAATGCTGAGAATACGGGTAGATGGAAAGGCTTAAAATCAAGCCCAAATTTCCTTGCCTTGTTCTATGACTTCGGGGGATTCACTTGTGGTATTAAACACAGCTTAGGGGCTGTTCTTGGTGAGACAAAATGGTGAAATGAGGCTGTGAGGAAGAACAACAGCTGCTGGTCTGGTGAGTGGAAGGCGAGAAAGGAGGAGAGGTAGAGGATGAAGGTGAGTCTTGAGAGAATGAGAGCAAAATCAGCTAGAGAAGATGGAAATGAGGGAATAATAGGGAGTGAGGGGCGTGGGAAATGAAGAGTCACCGGTGGGGGGTCTAGGGGAGTATAATCATGGGGAAAAAGGGCTATATCTAGGTTTAGGTAATGATTATGGAGTTTCTTGTAAGACCATTTCTGTCAAAAATTCTGATTGGGTCAGTGTGAATAGCATACTTGAGTGTCTAGGGCTGTCCATAGCTTACAAATAAATAGGACAAAAGGATAGGACAAATGAATAAGACAAAATAGCAGTCTAGTAATAAAAGCAAGAAAAAGACCACATCTTCCCCTCATTTCATGCAGATCATGTCAAGCCATGCAATAGGGTGTTAGGGCACACTTTATATTTTAATACCTCCAATTAGATCATTCAATAAAATTTCCATACCCATAATTTTTTATTAAATCAATCTAATACGACTGGTGCATCTAGTATGTGCCAATTAAAGTTCCTTCGAGTAATCCCATGAATTTAAATAACTTTGGTGTACCAAGGATCTTAAATTAAGGTCCCTCAATTAATCTAACACGTCGAAAAGATTGTGCTTTGTTTATCACTAATTCCACTCCATATAGCACCTTAATCAATTAGACAAAATTCGAGATGTCACAAATGCACAACAAAACATCAAGTAATCATGGCTCTATATCAGTCAATCTAACAAACTGATCAGACACGAATGAATTCGACATTCCCGGGTCAAATAAAGCATATGCAGCATGATCACAAAGAGATACCATACCTGTGACTACGCCTGGCTCATTCTCAACTTCCCTTCGGGCCATTGCATATACTCGTCCTTGAGTCGGTGGCCTGTTCTGATTTGTAGGTAAGGACGGCCCAACTTGATTTCCAACTCTGGGCGGTAGTAACAGCACAGACGGTCTAATTTGCCTGTTACTGAGATAGATCCTCACTTAGTGGTCAACTCCGCCACATTTATAACATATGATACTCCTACTCGGATAAGGTCCAGTCCCATGTCTTCCACCACACGAATGGCACACCACACCTTGGTAACGATTCGGCTTTCCAATATGCCTCTTCACTGAAGGAATAAAACGTTGATTCCCTAACATCGGTCTCTTCCCGAGACTTCGATTATCCCTAGCCAAAATGTACCTCGACCCTAAAGCAGAGGCTCTATCCATTAAATCCCGCTCAATTGCTTGAACTCGCTCATAAATCTCATTATAGTCCTTCAAATTTAGAGAAATCATCTGGCTACGAAGATCTGGTTTCAAACTATCTCGAAACCTCTGAGCTCTATCTAGTAGGTCCTCCATTATTCTCGGGGCAAACTTAGCTAACCGAGTGAACTCAGCCTCGTACTTATCCACTATTTTCTGCCTTGACGAAGTCTCATAAACTCCGCCAACTTTTGTTCCCGGGCACTTTTAGAAAAGTATTTGCCATTAGAGGCTTCCACAAACATTGCCCAAGTCTGGACAATACCAGTCGGGAACACTCGTCATCTAGTGGCTTTCCACCAATCATTTATGTTTCCTTACAATTGATACACTGCTAACGTCACTTTATCCTCATCTGTACACCCCAGTACATGAAAAGTCTTTTCTAACTCCTCTACCCACAGTGACGCAACCTTCAAATCACCACTACCATCAAACTTAGGGGACTTTAACTTCAAAAACTATTTGACTAGCTGATGCATTAGTCAATTCGCTTTCACCTGCCCCTGTCCTTGATTTCCATTGTTACCATTAATGGCAACACCTGCAGCGGCCTCAATTGCCTGGGCAATAGTGGCATCTCGCTCTAGAGTTTGCCTGCCCATCAAAACCCCAACCTCCTCGAGGGCCCTTAATATTCCATCAACTTTGGGGTCCGCTGCAACTCTAGCACCAACTCCGAGGTCCTCTATAGGTCTAGCATCAGTTCCGGGGTTCTCTAAAGCTCTAGCTTAAGCAGCACCTCTACTCCGTGCTCCTCTTCCTGCACCTTTTCTTGGACCTCTTCCTATTCCTCTTCCTTCACCTCTTCCTTCAATGCTCATTTCCACACTTCTATCACTCTCCTACCTGCTATAATTCCATACAGAAATTAGAGATCTAGGCCAACTAAACCAATTTAGTCCTAGGCAGTGAAGTACAATAATAATTCACTTAGCAGGCCATCAATCACTTTCACAACGCCAATCACAATCAACAAGTTTCGTGCACTTACCTCTAGTCCAAACGCACCTCCAATCATTAGAACACTCAAATCAATCAACAATCACAACAAATAGTCTGGAATACGCGTAGCACTAGGTACATCTATGGCTCACTAAGATCTCCCTAGCCAACTACAACTACCCTGAGATCTCCACTCCTTATCACTCTAGACTTCGACCGCCTTAGATCGAGCTGTCCTTGCTATGATACCAATTCGGACGGTGATGTCACGCCTCGAACTCTATCGAGCACACGACATCCCTTTAGCTCGGTCGGATGAGTGCAACGCCCCAGGAAATATCGCCGACCCAATGATCTCATTAGAGTTGATTCGTGGCGAAAGCAAATATATAATCTCGGACAATAAAATAGTGGAGAACTAAGGAGAATTAAACCGCCAAACCACCAAACATAATATTACACTTCCAAAATATTTACAATATCCACCATTAAAACCACAAAATATAATTTATATGCACGCTGAATTCTAAACTATATACCACCAATATAAAAAAGGATCAGTAGTCTACCGGGTCAACACTATACCAAAAATGGGTCACAACCAACGCCTAACACTAACCCCTACGCCATTTGCTAGGCATCCACTCAGACTCACTCTCCTAATCGTCATCGTCTAGATCCTACTCCTCAAAATCCTCATCAGGTTCATGCTCATCTACGGACTCCGAATTAGCATCGATCTCTATGGGGTTATCCTCATCCCCTGACTCGATGTGGACCTCGATCCGCTCCCGCTCAACTGACTCCTCCCTATCCTCCTCTGACACGGCTACTGGCTCAACCTCATCCTCCTCCGCTTCTGGCTCCTCCTCAGAGACCTCCTCCTGCTCATCCTCCTCCTCAGGGACCTCCTCCTGCTCATCCTCCTTCTCAAGCTCTACCTTGGGTATCACATCTAGATGTACATCCATCGGATCATACCCTGCTTAAGACTCTCCCAGCTTGGGCTCAGGTATTGCTACTGTCAGCTTCAATGCTGCAGGAACGTACTGGTGCCCTGATTGAGCTAGACTAGTCTTCAAACTAGTCATCTCTCCGTCGGGAGGCAGTATGACAGACAAATCCCAGTCCCCTACTCCATCAAAGGGTACGTCGAATCCTCGGACAGGTCCAAACTCAATTGCCCCATCCCGGAACATCCATGCTATATATGTATGAGCCTGCCAAAGGGGTAGCCCTATATTTACCCATACTACTGATGTATGCTTGACTCAAGTATAATTATCATTTATCGTATACTCTACGACATCATGATCAGCGTGCATAACTATCCCAAAATGCTGCGACTGTGGCGGCGATAGATTCATGGCTTAGGCGGTAGCTCTGAAATGGTTTGATTGAAACAATCATGAGACACTTCTCAATAAGTCACAACCTAAGTCCCACCTAAGCTGCCACGTATTTCTAGATAAATTCAGACACATAATCAAGTAATTCACACAAACATCATCAATGCAATAATACTAACCTAGACTCTTGGCATAAGTAACCTGCATATTAGTCCACGACCACATCATTCAAACTTTATACACATACCAATCATTTCTCACGCTCAAACACATATCTCAATCACACAACATTTCCAAACCCCACAATTCACACTCGTTTACGCACCACCATATCATTTTCATTAACTTGCCATTGCAACCCACGTAAACCCGCCTCAGCTCCGATCTCACTTTCACTTGCCACATCGTACCATCTCATACTCAATTACTTTCCTTGGCCCGCGTAAACACGCCTCAGGCTTACTCAATCGCAACCTGCGTAAACACGTCTCAAGCCTAATCCCATTCACACATTCTTCCCTCAGCCCGCGCCAAATGTGACAAGTCTGCGTGATTGAAACCCGAGCTAAAGATGCCTCGGTCCGATCCCGATCTCACCCGAGCTTAACGTGTCTCGAACCTATCTCATTCACACTTTCTTTCCTCAGCCCACACTAAATGTGATAGGCTTACGTGATCAAGGCCAGAGCTTAAGATGTCTTGGCTCGATCCCACAATCGTATCACGACCCGCGTAAACACGCCTCAGGCCGATTCGATTCCCCGCGTAAACACGCCTCAAGGATTTAGTGATCACACGAACATACTCACATGCCATTCATTTTATCTGCACCTCGCGTAAACACGCCTTAAGACCTTTTAGTGATCACACGCACAACGTACGCCACAAATCTCACACGTGCACATACTCGAGCATTAAATACGCATATTTAGACATGCCCAAATCAATCATTTCAATTCAACCACATCACAAATATACAACCAACACACAAATTGTCATTTTACACACCCAAAACTACGGCGTATCGAGCTCGGCCCTTCACAACATTTTCACGCAATCATAAGCCAGATCTAATAGTCCAATTTGCACACCAAACAGCATTTCACAGCACTTAAATCAGCAACTTTCAGCCATCAATCGGCCACTAAAAATCCACAAAAACCTTTCGATTTCAATCCTAAGGCCCGCTAATCAAACTAGCTCCTAAACTATACCAAATCGCGTCTAAACGGGTCCAATACTACCCGATATACTAAACAAGAGTTAGATTGCGACTTACCCAAACTCTAGACTAACTCGGCTAGAGCGAAAAGAGTGGCGGCAACAGCCGGGGGTCTCACGGCGGCAATGATCGGCCCGCCGGCAGCGGCGACTCGACTTGGCCGGTTCCTCACAGCCAAGAGAGAGAGAGGGTGAGCTGAGAGGGGGAAAGGGGAAACGGCGGTGACGTGAGGACGGCGGTGGCATGGCAGATGGTGGCCAGCCAGCGGCGGTGCGGCAAGGGGGGGAGGCAGTTGGCCGATGAGGGAGAGGGAGAGTTGCCATGAGATGAGAGGGAGAAAATGAGGAGAGAGAGAGAAATTGGGTTTAAATAACCCAAGGCCAATAATTGAAGTCCCAATTGATCATTTTGCCCTTCTCTCACAATCTAAATCAATGACCTAGATTCAATTTTATCTTGAGATCAATGGTCCGGATCGAATCTTTTCCAAAAATATCCAAGGGCAATTTGGGAATTTCATAAAATTCCAAGAGCAAAATTGTCTTTTCAAAAAATTAGGGCAAAATAACAAAAATGCAATTCCCTCTTAATACTTAGTCTTAATAAACCCCCAGAGATAAAACGGTAATTTTCCATCTTTCGCCTAAATTCAGTTTTTCTGAAGGATTCGAGTAATTCCAAAGCTGAACATTCCAATAACAACGTCGTCCAAATGTCCTGTCCTGACATTCGTAATTTTCAATGCCCAAATTGATCTCTAATTAATAACTGAATTTTATATAACGTAACTTGAGCGTATTTCAGACTAACGGGCAGCTTTTGGGAAATTCACATATTCGACCCATGACTAATACTAAATCAAGTCACGTGTAAATTCATTCGGATCGTAATAACCTCGGTTGTCATAAAATCGCGAGGATCGATCGCTAGTTCCGATTGGCATGATCATTCGGTATAGGTTCTGGATCGATCGTCAATTTATTTCGTAGTCAAACAAAATCACCCGTGATCCACTCATATGACAATGACGAATTGATCCATAACTATTCTAAGATCGGCCTACAATGACTCAAAATGTCACATCAACGATTCTTTGATCAAAAATCAGTTCACGATCGAATTTCTCTAGTAGTACGAATTTAAATTCCTAATAAGCATTTCCCTAATGGTTAGTATCTCAAAAATGATCAGTTCCAGACAAGAACTAATTACAAGTACGTTCATAAAACTACTCATTTCATAAATATCAAATGGACAAATTTCGGAATGTCACAAGGTCTGCTCCTCCTCAATATAGGTATGCTTCTGCACCAAGATATCTCAACTTTAATCTCCATTAACGCCTAATTTCATCACTGGTCTCTTTCTCCATATTGAACCTTGAAGTCTGCCATTGGGCCCACGTTGCTACACCCCACTGTCCAAAAACAGCCTCCGTAACAAGATTCCATCCTTAAGATATTTACTAAACACCAAAACAAATTAGGGGCCCAACAATCTACATTGACGCTACATATGCCAAAATTGATTCGGGCGCGCGACGTCAATAAATTTGAGTGAGCAATCACCGGCAGACCTTGATAGATACTTTACTGCATCAAGCTGACACTGGACCCACATTCAAATCTCTCCCCTTTTCACTTTCCTAGGGTTTAAGTGACTCCACAACATGACTCGCATCATCTTGGAGCTATAGTTAATATAGAAACCCTTTTCAATTTCCAAGCGTCCAATGCACGGAAATCTCTTCTCTTTCCCTTTCGTAAGTTGTCCTATTGTTCTATCACCACTTGTTTGGCGCTCTTTGGAAAATAGAAATTTGGCAAGCCATCAAATTTGATAAAAAAAAATACTCGTATGTATATACAAAATAGGTCGACGAGCAAGTTTATATCGTCTAGGACACATCATTGACGCCATCAAAGAGACATCAGAGATATGGAGTTCGAGCCATTAATAGTGAAGAAATCCATCAAAGATTCATTATTTAGCTACTGATTAGGCATGCTTTGGTATAGTTAAAGAAATGTCTGATGAATCATTAGTCGAAACTTAGAAGAAAGAGATAGGTTAAAGACCAAGTGGATCTAATACAGTCGATTTTCAAATATATTATATTGTGGGGCACAAGTAGATCTCTTTTCCATCTTGGACTATGTTCAATTATTTGTTATATTTTTAAGGTGCATGCTTTTTTCCTTATAATCTTCGTATTTCATCCTTGTTTCAAAGCTGATTAGTGAAGAGAGAGGATACCTAAATATCTCTAAAGTACACTCTTTACGATTGGATTAAGTTTTGATACACGGCCTATGGAACTTTTTACACAATCCATATTCATTACCATTGATTTGGATAATTGATCGAATTTTCAATTTATAACAACCTTATCAATGATGGTGAAGGTAGCTTGGATAGCAAATAGATTACACAGGCTCTATACAATACCAAAGGCCCATTGAAAATGCCCCATTACTCCTAATGGACTCATTTTTCTCCTAATTTCACTATGACTTGAGCTCTTGATCTCCCTCTTCCAAAGAAGTATTAGACTTTGGCTGTTAAATCAAGGATTAGGCATTGAGCTACCAACCTTTACCTTTTTCTAAGTTAAATAAATAATTTTTTTCGTATGATTCTCTCTCAAACACCAACAATTCTTCCACCAGGTGAGGTTATCACATGATTTACAAATCATGCCACATCAATTGTTTATATGGATTTCATCATGCAGTTCACATGATCAACCAGTTGAAATGGACTTGACCTACATAATTTATAGACCATAAAATAATTTTTTCTTTACTATTATCAAACCATTTGATTTCATTCACTTTGTTCAATGTGGCTAGTTTAGAAACAATCTCTTATGAAGGTTCACTTCACATACTCAATGAAGTATCCTCCCTTGCAGTGATTTCTTCGCATGTTATAAAAAAGAATTAATTAAATACAAGCTATCATATTAACATGTCACCTTTTTCACAATCCATATTCATTACCGTTGATTTGGATAATTGATTGAATTTTCAATTTATAACTACCTTATCAATGGTGGTGAAGGTAGCTTGTATAGCAAATAAATTACACAGGCTCTATACAATACAAGAGCCCAAAGAGAATGCCCCATTATTCCTAAAGGACCCATTTTTCTCCTAATTTCACTATGACTTGAACTCTTGATCTCCGTCTTCCAAAGAAGTATCAGAATTTGACTGTTAAATCAAGGATAAGGCATCAAGTTACCAGCCTATACCTTTTTCTTAGTTATATATATAATTTTTTTTGTATGATTCTCTCCCCAACACCAACAATTATTCCACCACGAGAAGTTATCACATGATTTACAGATCATGTTACATCAATTATTTATATGGATTTCATCATGCAGTTCATAGGATCAACCAGTTAAAATGGACTTGACCTACATAATTTATAGACCATGCAATAATTTTTCTCTACTATTATTAAGCTATTTGATTTCATTCACTTTGTTCAATGTGGCCAGTTTAGAAACAATCTCTTATGAAGGTTCACTTAACATACTCAATGAAGTATCCTCCCTTGCGGTGATTTCTTCGCATGTTATAAAAAAGAATTAATCAAATACATGCTATCATATTAACATGCCACCTTTTTACACAATCCATATTCTTTACCGTTGATTTAGATAAATGATCGAATTTTCAATTTATAACTACCTTATCAATGATGGTGAAGGTAGCTTGTATAACAAATAGATTACATAGTCTCCATACAATACAAAAGCCCCATTGATAATGCCCCATTATTCCTATTGGACTCATTTTTCGCCTAATTTCACTATGATTTGAACTCTTGATCTCCATCTTCCAAAGAAGTACTAGAATTTGGTTGTTAAATCAACAATAAGGCATCGAGCTACCAACCTTTTTCTAAGTTAAATATGTCACAACTTACCTCACGAGAGCCGAACTCGATAAAGCGGGTTTAGAGGTAAGTGTTCATGAAATAGTCCATATGGCACATCATAAAAGACAGTTTTACTGAAGCGTCGATCATTTAATCATCCATATGGTCCATTTGGCATATCATAAAAGACGGCTTACCAAAGCGTCAATCTTTTGATCATCCATATGATCCGTTTGGCACATCATAAAATACGGCTTATCGAAGTATCAATTTTTTGGTCATCTATATGATCTATTGATCATGAACGTGGATTTTCCCTAAATCCATACCTCGCATAATAGCAGATCGATTTTATCTTTTTTAGAAGTTGCCACTAGCCTAGATCGGGGGTCTGTTAGAATACCCAATTGAAATGTGGGAGTTTCTTTTCGGTTTTGGTACCATTAAAGTTATCATAGCTGTTATCTAAGTTGTCATGCATTTGTGTTTTACTATTTTCATGCCAAAGTCTTAGTCCATTAAGTGATCATGCATCTTATTTTTTTTGTTTTCATTTAAGATTCTAAACTAATCCTCTTTTACTCTAGAAATGAAAGAAACAAACAATTGTATTGAAAAGCATTGCGCAAAGTAAACACTCAAGGTATTAAAAAGACGAGCTAACTCTAAGTGCGAGAAAGTAAAACCCGCAACTCCTCAGGTCTTTATTACAACACAAATTGAAAAACCGAGACATGATTGGGAATGAATGAATTGAATATAAATTGAGACCGGATTGGACATCAGTCTATCACCTCCGTCTTTTGCAATTTTGGCTCCATGGATCATCTCTCGGGTGTCAGTGTTTATATCCATAAGATACATTCACGACAAACAATGCACAAAGGAACAATTAAAGAAAGGTAATAATGCAAACAATTCACTAATCAAACACAGGCCTCGGGATCGGCCTTTGCTTTACATGCATTTCGATTCTCCTACCCTCTTAATCATCTAATATTATTTGATTAATGGTTAATAATAACGAGCTACCATTTGCATTCATAAAACATCAACTCAATCGATTAACCCCTAAAATCGGGTTTTAAGTGACCATAATGGGCTACCTGCCAAACATGCACCGGGCTTAACATACATCTAACAAACACATGCATAACAATGAGTAAAGCATGCATTCAGGCCCATGGGCCTTATTTCTTGAACAATCAAGCAATGAGAGTGGGCCTCATAAGATGACCACTTAATCAATCATTAGTTACTAAATTCGAACCCATTCTGTTTAAATGTGATTAATCAACCTAATGATGTCAAAATGAAGTGATTCAAGTATCATTAGAAAGCTTATGTCATGATGATAAAAAGTCAAGAAGACCACTTTTACTAGTTCCCCACCAATTTTCACGAAAAAGACAATTCTACCCTTGATGACAGTCTGAACCCAGTTTGAATTTGAATTCAAAAAAAATTGCATAAAAAATAGTGACTGTTATCAAAATCCCACCAAAATTTTTAGATAGTTAGGATTCTTCGTGTGTGACAGTTTTCATGTTTTGAGTTTTTTCTTAAAAGCCCTCCAAATGTTAATAAAATTCTGTTTATACTAAGGACTTGTTTGCAAATCAAGTTTAAGCCCGAGATGACCTTATCTGAGACTTTTAGCAAATTGACCCCATAAAAATTACTATTAGGCCCTCAAAATTTCTAGTCTACATAACAAGGCCCTAATGAACAACTTTTTAGTTTTTAGTTTTCATAAAAGAGGACTGAAAGTTTATCAAATTCAGAGAAACATATTTTGGATTTCAAAGAAAGGAAAATCAGATCATAACACAAATATTGACTAAATCATAAAAATTCCTTTGAAAAAACAAATGAACTCCGATTTTTATAAAATTTGTGTCACTGGAAATCTCTCGATCTCAGTGCGAACTTTTATGAAGAACATTTTTTTATATTTTGAATACACAAATTTATAAAAATCAAAGAATACATAAAGGTTATTCAGAAACTCATCTGTCACCAGAACTATGCCTAAATGACGTTGCTAATTGTCCTAATCTAACATGCTTGGAATTTTATGAAATTTTTACAGTGGACAAATGTGAATGTTCTCGACAACTTTCATGAAGGAAGTTTTCTCAAATAATGAACACATAAAATCAGAAAAATTGTTCAACCGACAAGGCCATTTAGTATCACAGAAGAATAGGACACAACATTATCATTCTAGATTCTAATCTCAACTTTTGAAGAAGTTTTGACCTAGCAAACAAAGTCCAATTGAGGCATACAACATATCAAATCGAAACTCAAGACGTATTCTACAATTCTCTAGTTGATCACTTTTTTAGATTTCGACATTTACGAGATGAAATCAATATTTTAAGCATGCAGATGTCTCTGTGCACGATTTCACAAGATAAGATCTAAGTATACCTACCTTGTTCCATGATGTTGCTGAGCTCAAATGAGCTATTTTGGCCACCAATGATCTTCGGAATGGCGCCAAATATAGCTCTCGATATCTACGTCACAAGGTAAGAAAATCAATGTGAGATTGCGATCCAAAGAATAACAAGTAAAATTAAGCTTAAAGTGGAACTCCAATAACTTTTCCGGTGGAAACCGGTCACCTTAACTTCTAGATGAAGTTGAAGATGCTAATTGCAAGGCTCAGACCGCCTAAGAAGAACGTCAAGATGCCGAAATCACCACAGAAGCTGGCTAGATCAATCACTGGCTCGGTTGCTGGTGATGTAACCAAGAGAAAGATGGAGCTGATCGGAGATGCTCCGGCTACCAGCAACTGTGACTAGCCTCGAGACTAGCTTTAGGACATCCAGAGGGCTGCCGAAGTGGCGGCGGTGTGCCGGAAATCGGCCAGTAAGTGGCCAACGTGAGCAAGGAAAGCTCGCGGCCAAGAGAGGAAAGGGAGAGAACGTGAGATAGAGAGAGAGAGGGAGGGAGATGAGAGAGCAAACATATCTGAAAAAATGAGAGTCACCTCCAATTTTGAAGGGAAAAAACTAATGTACCCCCCAACTTCAAATCCTAACCCTTAAATCAATCTAATGGCCTAGAATACTTTTTTAATGATTAAGAATATTCCTTAAGGACTAAGGATAGGTGACATGGCATTGTGGACGATCATGATCTGTTCTAAATGAATGGTCATGATTGATTTGTTTAACCCCAAAGTAATTTGCCTATTCCTTAAGTAAGGGTATTTTGGTAAATTTGCTTTTGGGGCATTTTTGTCATTTTTGGCTCAAAAGGATGTGGCCGACCTTGGCTAGTTGGAATGGACCTTCGACCGTCGGATTTTTGATTGGAAAATGGTTGGTCCGATCGAACCGGTTCAATTCAGGTCAAACCAGGTTAAACTGGTTGGACCAGTTTAACCCAAGTTTGACCAGGTTGAGCCTGTTCAATTCTCGACCCAATTTGTTCTAATTTTGTGCAATTTATTCCCTATCATTATTGATAGACCTAATTAATATTGAATTCGATTAAATTGAATTGATCCAATTTCAAATTCACACACAAATTAATCCAAGTTAACTTATTTAGCCCAATTGTTCTTTGATTTGAGTTAAATTGCATGGTCAAGCTAAACTAATGAATTTAATTAAAGTCCAATTAGCCAAATTGAGTCTCAATTCATCAAATTGGATGTTAGTCTAGAATTGGTCAAGTTGAATTGCACTAATTTGACTAATTACTCTTAGATTTCTTAATCATTGGATCACTAAATTGGTCATGTTGGCTCAAATTCATATGAATCTTTCAAAATTGATTTCGAATTTGGAATTTATATAAGAAATTAGCCCCGTTCGTGTCTTAATTGCGCAAATCATGAAGAATTGATCAAAATCACTTATTAGGGACTAAATTGGGGGTTTTTGCGCTTGGCTTGGAATTACAAAATTGGTTCTAAAATTGAATGTAATACAACCTCTAGATCAAATGTCGTGAAGAAAACTAACAAAAAAAATGACTAGAAATGAAGAAATTTCATTTTTGGCCGATTTGAACTAAATTTCGCAAACTGGAAAAAATTGGTTCTAAACTGATTTTTGCAGAATTTCAAATACTAAAGTCAAATTGAATGTAAAATAAGATAATTTTGGGATTTTTGTATTTTCTAATTTTTTTGGTAAAATCAAACTTATTTGATTTTTCACTAGGAGTTTGATTTTGTGATCAAATTTTTGAATTTTTTTTTAAAATTTCCACTTTTAAAGTGAAATTAAACTCAAAAGAAATCTTTTTGTATGACAAGCCTCAATTTGACCGGGGTTGACTTTTGGTCAAGGGGTTGACCAAAAAGTCAACCGTATGACTTTTTGAGTTTTCTTGTGAAATGAATAGAAAATTATCTACAGAAACTAAGCCAACAAACAGAATTAAAAAATGACATTTTTTTTTATCAAGAAACGGGTTCCGTTGCATCGAAAACCATAATATCGAGTTTTTCTTCTTCTTTTTTTAATGACACATCGGCTAAAAATTAGGTATCAACAAAATATATAATTTTTTTGTATGATTCTCTCTCAAGCACCAACAATTCTTCTACCACGAGAAGTTATTACATGATACTGATCATGTGTCATCAATTATTTATATGGATTTCATCATGCAGTTCACATGATCAGCCAGTTGAAATGGACTTGACCTACATACTTTATAGACCATACAATAATTTTTCTCTACTTATATCAAGCTATTTGATTTCATTCGCTATATTCAATGTGGCCAGTTTAGAAACAATCTCTTATGAAGGTTCACTTCACATACTCAATATAGTATCCTCACCTTTCGCATGTTATAAAAAAGAATTAATTAAATACACGCTATCATATTAACATGTCACCGTCCAACCATTACAACCCTCTAACATTAGTGATATTTCAAAGACTAAAGCAACATATAAAACCTATAAAAAAGGGTAATGTAACTTACACACTAATGATAACTTTTTCCGCAACTCAGCATCTAGAATCTTTTCTTTTTGTCGAATGACAACTTCATTCATGATTACATTACAAATTGAGGTCCATTTATTCTGAGGAAGACTTACTATCAAAAAACATCTTCCTCATTTCTGGTATTTGGGTCGCTTAGGAAAAATGTGTCAACAAAGTTCAGAGTCAACAAAAAACTTATACTTCAATTAAAAGATTTTAAATAAAAATTATTTTCCAAAGTAGGACTGAACCCCCTTCATTTGAACCAAGGACCCTAGCACTTGAGCCTAGGTCCAGCTAAGGTCCCTTGACTCCAAGGGAAGGCAAGGACCTTGGATAAGACACGAAACTTTCCAGGCCAAGCCTAGGTGCCAATCCCAAGATCAAGTCACCTAAGTAGCCAATGCTTGTACCCCGGTTCACCTGAGAGTGGAACCGGGGCCCTTGTGCTCAAGCTTAGATCTCCAACAGGTAACTCCAAGACCTAGAGTTGTACTCAAGTCTATTTCTCAAAAGCGTGTTTCATATTTTTCTGCAACAAACATCGAAAATGATTTCCATATCGTTTGCACAATACAACCAAGCATAAAATGAAAATAAGTCTCTTTGAAATAATATTCAAATAAAGTTCATTTTCCAGACAAACAGAACCTTCAAAAAGGTAACATTTTCATAATATTTGTGGGAGAAGCTATTAAGATTGTGAAAATATTATCAGTCATGAAGAAAACCGCAAAAAGCATCTGCCCCTCCTTCTCCTTCCAAGGACCCAACATTTAAATTTTTTGGAAAATGACTCAAACAGTCGCTGAACTTTGCCCAAATATGCAATTTGATTCTTAAACTGTTAATTTGTTCAATATAGTCCCTCAACTTTGGCTTAACATTCAATATGGTCCCTGAACTTATAATTTGTTCAATGTATCCCTAAACTTTTGGTACATATTCAATTAAGTCCCTAAACTACATAAAAATATTCAATGTAATCCCTGAACTATAAGAAAATGTTCAATGCAGTCCCTGAACTATATGAAAATGTTCAATGGAAGGACTACATTGAACATATTCATATAGTTTAGGAATTAAATTGAACATGTACCAAAAGTTTAAAGACCACATTGAACATTTGGCTAAAGTTCAGGGACTATATTAAACAAATTAAAAGTTCAAGAATCAAATTACACATTGGGCCAAAGTTTATGGATTATTTATGTCATTTTCCCTAAATTTTTCCCAACACATCCTATTCACCTGTCAACTCATTAAAATGGAAAATCTTGATCTTGACCATATCTATGTTGCAAACTAGGGCCATCAATGGGTGGTGCAGGTCGGGTCAAAATAGTTCGACCCAAATCAACCCATTTAACTCGTTTTGATTCATTAATATGTGATAGAAATTTAGTGACCCATACCCAATCCAACCCACGTTAGTAAAACATACAAATATTTAAAAACTATAAATATGCTATGCGTGCATTGTAAAAGATTTATGCTACGTTGTAAAAGATAAAATTTTCGATTTATGCTTGCCGTTCACTTTTAATTTTTTTAAATCTTTTCAATTTTTTCCTTTCATTGTAAATTACGGTCAAATGCCATTGTATTTATATTACTTACACTTAACCAATCTTTTTATCGTTAATATGACGTACAAAAAACATTTTCGTATAATGTTATTTATTTTGTGATCTTAAAATAGGATGAGCCAAAAGCATTTTAAGAGATGTGTAGTCCTAATATTAACATCTTGAACACATCTCTTCTATTTTCCCATTTGTTTCCATAAATCAAGATAGAACCCTTTTTTCAATCGAAAATGTGTTAGACAAAGAATCTTATTTTATTGGGTAGCATTGATCGCATATTTGCTAGTATACCTTGAATTTCTACCTGCCATTCTCAAGGAAGTCAAGAAATGATATAGAGAAAACAAAAAGAAAATGAATAGATGTATGGGGATAATATCATGGAAAAACTTGCCCCATGTAAAAAGAACGAGACTAAAATATCTCTAGATCCTCGTAAAAATTTGGTAAGCGGATGTCTGAAACTCTCATTTTGTTGATGTTGCGCTATTGATAGATTTAAATAACTTAGTGCTTCCACAATTTATCAATCTTCAGCTTTATGATCTCCCCATTTAGATTCATCAAACTCAGAGTTTCTCGTACTAGTGATGGGATATGAAGAATACTTCAGACAAAGAGAGAGGGAGACATACCTGTATTGATCGTTTTCCAATTATTTCCCTAGGACCCGAAGAAAGTTCTCCGATATCTACGATAATGCAGCTCTCATCAAGCTTGATCAACTCATTGACAGAATGGTGCTCTTGAGCAGCTAGGCAATCCGATCCTTTTGTGACAAATTTGTGATAAATCAAAGACCAAATGAAGAGGATTTTCGAGAAAAATATAGAGCAAGAAGATCATATCAGGCAATTTCATGTGTTTCCAATGGGGTCCTAATTGTTACAATTTACCTTTTCCTTCGACATGAGCCTGTGCAAAGTAATTAATAGTTCCAAATCGAGAAATGACAAAAGGGATTATTTAGGACGGTCGATATAATTAGTAGAAGTCAACTTACATCCGATATTAATTATTAAGAGTTACTCATGCAAATGGTTGGCATATGGGAAAAGAATAGCTACACAATGGTAACTCTAATGAAGCAAACCGAATTTCTTCTTTACTGCAGTAGATCATTTGATGATAATGAAAATGGTGCTATTATTATGGAAGCAAAATGCATGTGGAAGTATCAAATTTCAAGACAAAATAAACCATGAAGTCCTGAACCTTTGCCATTGAAGAAGCAAGTCGGCAAGTTAGAAAGGAAAAGGAGAATGCATAAATTGAGATTAACTAAGAGGATGAGCAGGACTGATGGAACAATTAATTGCTCACATAGCCATAAAGAAGGGCACAATAAGGTTGGTTGTCCATCTAAGAAGTAGCAGCAACAAGGGACAACACATGCCAAAAATGTTGGGGCATCTGGGAGGGCAATGGAAGGCAATGATAGAGCGCCAACTCCACAGCCAACTCGGTCCATCAATACACAAAAGAGGAGTAAATGACAAGTAAGCTATTTGTTATAGTTATTGATTTTGTATGTCATCTCCTTGCCAGAGTTCAAGTTAATTTTGCTATGTCATTTTTAAGTTAAAAATAGAGCAACTAAAGAGGTTCCTCGAAGTTTTAAACCAAAAAAAAAAAAATATATATGGAGCAGTAGGCAAAAAGCTAATGGATTATGGTTATGGACTATCTATAGACACGAATATTGGCATAACAATTTTGAATTGTAATTTTTTCAAGTCTTGTGCTTTTAATGTATGGCATTTGATTGTCATGGTAAATGATCTGGCGCTACATGATTAACTTGGGGAGAAGTTTAGAGGTGCTGATCTATGAAGGGGGACCAAGTTAAAAATCAATGGCTGCACCCGCAATAAGAACCCAAGAGCAAGCCCAAAAAAACCAACCAATGGTAACTAGTACAACCCAAGAAGAAGCAATCAAATGCAGCTCCATAACAGAGTATTTAATGGGCAACTCGAAAACAAGCACCAAGAGATACATGAGAATCGTACAAAAGGTAAAACCGTTTTGAAAACATGCCATTTTTTAATCTTCAAGGTGGCAAACATAGAGTGCCTACTCAAAACGGATACAGACGAAGAACGGGAAACAACCAAACTTAGTCAAATAACAATGTCGGTTTTTCGCAGAATTGCACCTAAAATTGTAAGAACTAGAATTGCTCCACATAATAATGTTGTATCCGCGCCAGTCGAAGGTGTAATCTCGCACTCGGATTAACACCCATATATTCACCACTAAATACGTCCCTTGATCTCATACTTTGCTTGCAATTCTTACGTGCTCTCGGTCTTCACACATGTACCCGAGGACTCACTTTGTTTTATTTCCTTATTTCTTCTCCGTCAACCCAACACCCACGAGCACACACTTTGTATCCATTACTTGCACGTCCCATTCTGTTTACATGCATACGTATCTTGTTCTTTCTCGTCAGAGTGAGAGGACTAACTGTTTTTATATGAAAACGGGCTAAATCCGAATACGAGAGGACTTATTTAACATCTTGCTTGTTCTCTCCCAGGGCACTTTCAGATAGAAACGGGTTGGGATTGGGTCCCAACCCGTTTAGGGCCGCCCAAGTCCAAAACCCCACGGATACCGTAGACATTACTCTGGCATAAAGACACATAATAAAAGAAGCAACACAAACAGCAACTCAAATCCTAAGAACCGAAATTGCTCCATGTAATGCTCGTGTATCCACGCCGGTCGAAGGTGTAATCCCACGGATACCATAGATATTACTCTAGCCGAATGGCACAATAATAGAAGAGGCAACACAAACAGCAACTCGTAATCGCGTGAAGCTTGTGCTTTGTGCATATATGTCTTGATTATTATTCTCAAGCAATTGGCTATGAAGCTTTGGATGCGAGTCCGCACATTCCTTTAGAACCGCCACCGCCTCTCTGAATCCTCATGCAACCCCCTTCAGCCCATGCCTCGCCCCACGAGTTCCTGATCTTCCAGAAATCGGTCCCGTCCTCGCTAGTCCCGTATTCGACCACGACAACAGCGTGGTCCAGCTTGAAACCGCAATCCCCATTGAACACACTGCGTTTATAGCTTTGGAACTCACCCGCTAGCTGCAATTACGACCGTGACTGGCTGCTGCGCAACTGCCTTCATAAGCTCCTCCTCACCAGGCGGCACATCGGTGAAACCCTTGATCTGCGCCGCTCGTTCTTCTGCTTTCGTTGGGTTGCAGGTCCCATCCATATCGTGGTATGCGTAGATACCTGGTATGCAATTCCTTGGACTTGAAAAGAAAGAAGAATTACATTTTAGAGAAGAAAATTGTATTGCTCTGTACATCATTGTGTTGCAAATACAATATATATAAAGTACTCTAAGAGATAAGATACTTAAGATAATATCATAACAAATATTCCCTAAATATTTTCTTCCCTTAACAAATAAGATACAAAAGGTAACAGAATAACAAATATTCCCTAAATATTTGTTGAGTATTTTCTTCCTTTAACATCCCCCGCAAGCTAATGGTAAGGGCGAACCATTAGCTTGGACCGCAATTGAAGAAACGGGCAGGTAGGCAAGCCTTTAGTGAAGATATCGGCATTTTGTTCTTTGGTAGAAATGTAGCGGACTACCAATTGTTTCCGAGTAATGCGTTCCCGAATGAAATGATAATCAATTTCCACATGTTTGGTTCGAGCATGAAACACGGGATTTGCTTATAAGTAGATGGCAGATAAGTTATCGCACCAAAGAGTGGGTGGCTTGGGTGGTTGCACATGAAGATCCCGAAGAAGATATTCAAGCCACATTAACTCCGCCGTTGTATCCGCAAGACATTTGTATTCTGCTTCGGTGCTAGAACAAGCCACAGTCTGTTGCTTGCAAGATGACCAAGAGATGAGATTGGGTCCGTGATAGACACAGTACCCACCAACGGAGCGACGGTCCATTCGGTCGCCTGCCTAACTGGCGTCAAAAAATGCATGGAGCTTAGTGGCTACCACTCGAGTAAAAAGAAGACCATGCGAGACTGTACCAGCCAAGTAACGCAGAAGGCGTTTCACGGCTTGCCAATCGGCCATAGTGGGGGCATGAAGATGTTGACAAGCCGAATTCACCGCATATGCAATATCGGGCCGCGTAAGAGTGAGATATTGAAGTGCTCCCACAATGCTTCAAAACTGAAATTGATCCGCAAGTGGCTCATTAGAAGCAACCGTGTCTGGTTCCACGGAATTGGTAGGAGTAGCAGCTGGTTTGGCAGATTGCATATTAGCATTTTTTTAGTATTTTCCTCACAAATTGACCCTGGTCAGGATGTAACCCATCGTTGGTATGAAGCACTTCAATTCCCAAAAAATAATAAATGTCCCCTAAATCCTTGATAGCAAATTCCAACTGAAGGGATTGCATTAGATCATGTAATAGAGCATTCGGGGAACCGGTTAAAATAATGTTGTCAACGTACACCAATAAATAAATGGTGAAATCAGCCATGTGTTTGACAAACAAGGTGGTGTCGGCCTTGGATATGACAAATCCCAAGTCGCACAAATAGGAACTCAAGCAGGTGTACCAAGCGCGAGGCGCTTGTTTAAGACCATATAACGAGTGTCAAAGGCGACAAACATAGTCGGGCTTACTCGCATCAACAAAACCTTGCGGTTGAGTCATATAAACTTCCTCCTCAAGTAATCCGTGTAGGAACGCATTAGAGACATCCAATTGTCAAATGGACCAATGCTGAGAATATGCCAAAGATAAGACCGTGCGTATAGTAACGGGCTCGGCCACTGGACTAAGCATCTCGGTGTAATCGATACCTCTTGTTGATGAAGACCCTTGGCGACTAATCTTGCTTTATATCGTTCAATAGTTCCGTCGGAGCGGATTTTAATTTTATACACCCATTTGCATATGATGGGTCAAGCATGAGCGAGAAGCGGAACAAGATCCCATGTGCCATTTTGCATTAGTGCTTTGTATTCGGATTGCATTGCGAGCTGCCATTTCTCATCCTTTGCAGCCTTGGAAAAACAAATGGGTTCTTCAGGAATACTAGACTGAACCACAAGAGCCGAGATGTGATTTCTTTTAAAAGTGCGATGAGTTATGGTCCCATCTTGAAGCTGGGTCATCATAGAATGTGAAAATGATGCCAGTACCATGGCAGGAGTTTCTTGTGGTACCTCAATAGGTTCAGTTGCAGTGTCGGTGGTGTCAACAAGCGGAACATCCGGATTTGATGGGGAAACCCTTGGAGACTCGAGTGGTCCAGCAGGTGTCAAGGATGATAGGGACAAATCAGCAGGCAAAATAGTTCCACACTTGTTGGTGTTGAGACATTTTGAGAGGAGTTTGGTGTGGTAGCAAGAGGATAGATGGCCTCATCAAAAATTGCATCCGCAACAACATAAAAACGCTTATCCTTAGGACAATAGCAATGATATCCTTTATATCCCGGAGGATAGCCCATAAAGATACAAACATTGGATCTTGGTGCAAGCTTATGGGGTGAGTAAGGGCAAAGAAATGGATATACTGCACAACCAAAAACACGTAAATGCATAATATCGAGTTTAGTGTGAAATAAAGCCTCCTAAGGTGAAATATTATCAATGACTGGTGTTGGCGTGAGGTTAATTAAGTAAACCACTGTTTCAAAAGCAAACTCCCAAAATACTGGTGGAATAGAAGCTTGATGAAGAACAGTCAATCCAGTTTTGACTATATGTCAATGTTTTCATTCCGCAGTCCCGTTTTGATATGGTGCATAAGGACAAGAAATCCGTTGCTGAATGCCACGCTCTCTAATGTATTGGACAAATTCGGTAGATGTGACAAATTGAGGTGCTCCGTCGCTCTATATAGACTTAATTTTGCAATTAAGCTGATTTTCAACAAGTTTGTGAAAGGCTTTAAAAATGGAACAAAATTGACTGCGAGATAAGAATGAATAGAACCGAGTAAAACGCGAGAAATCGTCAATAAAACAAATATAGTGTTTATTGCCGTTGAATGAAATAACAAGAAAGGGATCCCAAATATCAAAATGAATTAATTCCAAAGGATGTTTTGTCCTAGACAAAGTAGGATAATGACTATGGCGGTGATTTTTATTCATAGCAAACGCTGTACAAACTGAAGATAAAGGATGACTAAAGCTAATGTTGGATGAATTGAGAAGATGCACAAGCTGGTCGGTGTTGGCATGTCCAAAGCGGTTATGACATAGAGTGAGGGAAGCAACTGACGCAAAAGGTGTGGAAGAGTGGCAGGACGGAAGGGTGACGCGGTAAAGCCCATTGTCAAGTACTCCGCGGAGGATTTCCTGATCATTTTTAATAGACGTGGCAATAAAAGAGTTAGAATTGAATTGGAAAACACAATGGTTATCAAGTGTAAATTGAGACACGGAAAGTAAGTTCTTAGTGTTTCTAGGTACGACTAAAATTTGACAAAGTAGAAATGACGGAGAAGAGGACACGAGTGTACCTGTGTGGGTGATCGGTAAGGAGACGTCGTCACCCAGAACAAGCTGAGTTTAACTTGAATATGGATTGACGCTTGTAAGTCCCGCAGAATTGTCCATAACGTGATGTGTAGCACTTGAATCAACAAACCACGCCGAAGATGTGAGAGCAGAGGGCAGACTTGATGGTGGTAAATACTATGGCAGTGAGTCCAGACCGGTCAAGTGGGCTTGTGCTGGCTGAACTAATCCAACAAAACGATAACATGTATTGGCCCTATGGCTTTGCTTGTCACAAAGCTGACAAAATGAGTCTCCTTTGTTGTGGCGTCTCCCGTGATTTCCAGTTCCATAATGTGAGCCATGGCCATGGGATATTCCAGAAAAATTCCCAGATTGATTAAAATCTGCATGGTAGTTGTTGGAACTGTGACTGGTCTGCCGAGAAGAAGGCGATCCTTGGCTAGTCTGAAAAGCCACCGGTGGGGGCTGATTATTTGTTACCGACGCTAGCTCTAGCCTTCCCTCGTGATTAAGAATTAAGGCATGAAGTTGGTCCTTTGTCAAAGACCCGATTTGAGTTAAAACGGAAATTGCGGTTTCGAGACCCTAAAATTCAGCACCCAAACCACGAAACAATTGAGTATGATATTCATTAATAGATAAAGGCTCACCAATACCAGCTAACTAGTCCATGAGATTGGTGGCTTCTTGTAAGAATTCTGTGACGGATTGGTGGCCTTTTGAGAGTGATTGAAGCTAGAGCCGTAAAGCAGACACGCGTGCAGTTGATTGAGCGGCATACAAGTTCACAAGATACTTGCACACACTTGCCGCAGATGTGTGACTCGTCAATTGGGCAACTGTCGGAGCGGTCCACGAATTAAGGATCCAAGCCAAGGCAATGGACTCTTGAAATTTCCAGTTTTCAAACGCTAGATTGGTCATCTGCATAACAGCCCCTTCTAGTGCAATCTCCTTTACAGTCTCCTCCGGCTGAGGTTCGGTGCCGTCCAAAATGGATAGCAAGCGGGCAACACATAAATATAGTGAGATCTGTGTTTTCTAGATCGAAAAGTTCGTCCCAGTTAGCTTCTCCCCAATACTTGGTGGTGACATGAGAGTGGGGTTATTCGAGGCTATTGATGACAACATCGGTGTAGAAGATGATATTTCTTTAGACATGGATCGGTGAGGCTTTCACCAAAGATGCTCTGATACCAACTTGAAAAAAAAGAAGATTATGCTTTAGAGAAGAAAATTTTATTGCTCTCTTTTTTGTACATCATTGTGTTGCAAATACAATGTACATAAAGGACTCTAAGAGATAAAATACTTAAGATAATATCATAATAAATATCCCCTAAATATTTTCTTCCCTTAATAGATAAGATACAAAAGGTAACAGAATAACAAATATTGCATAAATATTTGCTGAGCATTTTCTTCCTTTAACACTTGGTTTTGGACAATGTACTTGAAAGCATTGTCCGGGGAACCGCCTCTGCAGCCATAGCTTGTGGTATCACAATCTATCAGTTGTTCCTCGGAGAGCACCGGTAGCTTGCCGTTTGTGATCCCCACAATTCCTTCGACTGCTGCTACGACTGAGAATGCCCAGCAAGATCCTACATAATTAATAGTTGTTGACATTACAAGCATGTGAAATTGCACTATTTCCGTAATTGTGTTACCATTGATGTCTGACTTTTTATTATAGTATGTTAAGCATTTGTTTGGTGTAGTTATCACTTTCTTGTTGTTCTGTTGTACTGTAGCTGTGCTATGATGTGTTGTTATACATTTTTACAAACTTTAGCACCTCAAAGAAGGGTGAAGCAACTTCCCAAAAGCTGCTATAAACTATTGCAGCTGTCAAGAGTTTATGGAATTCATTATAAAAGACTAAACACTCATTTTCGCAGCTGCAGCTACCTAAAGAAAGCTGTACTAAATAGGCTCTATGTCACACATATGCTTAAGTTTTCCAAAAGTATATATATTCCGTGTAATACCTACTTGTTTACTATATAAAAGAAAAGGTCGGACCATTCACAACATTTGTACGCACCACACTGGCCTTGATACTTAATCTGGTTTACGACACCTTTTTGTACCCAGTCGATGCCATTGGGAATACCTCCGGCCGGATTTTGGTGTCTCAACGACGTCTTTTTGGCAGGCTCTGGTTGCTTGGGTGCCAAGTATCCTGTGTGGCTTCGCAAGAACTCCTCGTTGGTCAAGTCCAAGAATCGGTTGAAACCTAACTCGAAAGTCTGTCTCCCCTGGACTTCTTGAAATCTGCAATGAACTGCAAGTTCTCAGCAAAAATCGCTTGGCGTTTCGCCTTCTCATGTGGGTCCTTGTAGGTCCGAACATATTCAGCCATCCATTGCTCGGCAACGGCAGGCTCATGCTGCTCGGTGCGGACCAACATTGCATGCCAAGCCCAAGTGCCAAGAATTAGAGCAAGGAAGATGATCAATTCACTCTTGAGCGTGAAAGCCATTGCGTGAACACTTTCTTGTGTGTGTTTTCTTCTTCTTCTCAGCGTGATGTTTTGAAGTGGATGTGATGAGATAGCTGCCCTAGAAATGTATAATTTTAGGCTGCTTCATGACCAGCCCACACAAAAATTTTGCGTTAATTTTAAGGTGGAAAATTCGTTCCCAATTCCATATTCTCTACGGAAATATGATTCATAAAGCCATGCATGTCCGAACATGAGTGACTCTTACGCATACACCACCACAAGCAAGACTTTGTCACGTTTTGTCACCACTAAGAGAGATGTCACATCTGTATATCATATGATATATTCACCAATGACCGCATTGAATATTCCATCATGCCATCGTGAAGTAACGCTTACGTTGTGCACGGACTC
This sequence comes from Syzygium aromaticum, assembly GCA_024500025.1. NCBI lineage: Eukaryota > Viridiplantae > Streptophyta > Magnoliopsida > Myrtales > Myrtaceae > Syzygium > Syzygium aromaticum. The sequence continues at coordinate 24,516,464 of CM044889.1, read as the reverse complement.
TCTCAAACCCTAAAGACCGCAACTTGGTTTCTCAAACACCATTGATTTAAGCAGACTAGAACTATCACTAAACTACTCTAGGCTTGTTAGGAGTCAAGTAAAGTGCCAGATTCTACCTTGACTTTGCGAACCAGAAAAATCGAATTTGAAGACTTAGTAACACTAGTTTTAGCTAATGCCTATTACCGCTACCTCTTTTCTTTTCGGAAAACGTTCTTTCATGTAACCTTTTATTTATTTTTCTATCTCTAAACATGCAAAACTAAAGTGGTCATGCATAAATGCACAAACAATCATACAAGACCTTATTATAGTGCGCCGACAGAAGACCCCAATGAGCAAAGCAACAGGTGCAATGCCTCAGTAAGTGTCTTAAAATGAACTAATGCTATAGGGAGAATTAATCATACCAAACATGCAGGTATAATGTACAAGGCAAATAATGAAATTTTTGGAGAAAGTGACCTAAAAATATTCTTTGTGTAAGTCCAGCCTAAATCTATTGCAATGGCTGCGGTTTTTATATTTCATGTATTAAAAAAGATCTATTCTAAATGATAAAATATGCATAATTAATCTTATATGCAATCCTAGATATTCTTTTATTTATTTATTTATGGAGATGCTTTATAAATAATCAAGCAACATGGCATCATACAATCACATTCAAGCCACGTTTAAATTAGCATCCTCTCGGGTGATCATCGTTTCCTAAGCCGTTCACCCTAAAACCTCGAATAAATAATTATGGCCCGAAGCCTCCCGATACTAAACCACCCATGAACGTTTTGTCTTAGGCGCTCAATTCACTGTCAGCTCATCACATTAGGCTCCCCAATTTGCCACAAAAACAGCTACCACTCAACCTATAAATCATATCTGCCAAATCAGCAATGTCGCCCAAATTAAGACTCCTAAGCTTAGCCGCTATTCAGCACACCAGAAACCACTAAATCTCGATTAAAACATCACGCTAGGCCACCAAATACGCCACAACATCCGCTCTTAATAGCGTCCACCAACTAACCCCTAAATTGATCGCGCCTCGCCTAAATCAAATCTCGTTGTGGCCATCCACTATACCGCAATTTCTAGGCTAATAATTATCACCAAAATGCTCCATTATGCTCCCCAAATTATCAATCTAATTAGCCACCACAAGACCGAAAATGGCGCGCGCTAACTTCCACGATTTAAGCCCGAACTCGAACGAACTTGAGCCGTTCCGATCCAAATCTGTCCAGCCCATGTATCGCGCCTCTCGGGCCACTAATTGTCCGTCAATTCATCATACTAATTCACCGAATCGACCACAATCACAACCCCGAGTCACCTCCACAATTTAACCCCAAATTACCCTAATTAACCCCTAAAACCCGTCTAGAAATGCAATTTATCCTAATTAGGGTTTAGGGTCAAACTCACCAGATGTCCTAAGCTTGAAACAGGCCGAACACGTGACGAAAAGGGGCTAGGCAGCGGCGGTCCCTCGCCGGAACAGTAACGGCGGCGGCGATTCCGGCGAACGACGCGAGCGGCGGCGACGATCTAAGCTAATCCACGGCCTAGAGAGGGAGAGAGGGGCACGGTCAGAGAGAGAGAGAGAGAGAGAAATGGAATGGCTGGGCGAGGCGACGAATCCATGCTGGAACAGTGACGGCAGCGGCGGAGCTCCTCTGGCTCAAAGCCTCTCACGGCCAAACAGAGAGAAAGAGAGAGAAGGAGAAAAGGGGGCTTGCCGGCTGCTTGAGGGAAAGACAAGGCGGTGACCGGCGATACCGGAGGTGGCGACGGCGACGCGGGGCCAGCCGGCGAGCTGCGGGCGCGTCGTGAGCTCGCTAGCCGGGGCGACGGCCACGACGGCTCGATTGGGCTGAGCGACGGCGACCCGCGACAGCGGCAGCGAGCTGGCCGGCGACGGTGCGGCACGCGGCGTCGGGCGGAGGCGTGAGGGCAGTCGATCGGTGGTCGGTGAGCTGGGTAGAGGCGAAGCAGCAGTCGGGGGTCAGGGGAGAGAGGAAGAAGAAGAAGAAGAAGAAGAAGAAAGAGAAGAAGGAGAAAGAAGAGAGAGAGGAGAGAGGGTGTCAGAGGAGGAGGGGTTGCGTGCGGTCAGAAGGAAAAGAAGAGAAATGAGGGAGAGAGAGAGAAAGAAATAAACAAAATAAACTTCATTCTAATATTAATTGCGATCCGATGGCCCAAATTCAAAATCAAAAATGATCTACCGGTCCAAAATAAGCCTCGTATATAAAAAAGGACAAAGGCCAAATTAATTAAACCAAATTATAACGAGGAAGGTCTACTAGTCCAAATTTACACCTGATCAAAAACTCCCCTTTTTCCATCATTCCTGACAAACTCAATGTTGGCTACCATAATATTGACACCATCCAATTTATTTCGTCCCGACACTCTCGAAAATCGACTGCCAAGTCCGGGGTCTAAATAACGGCCAAATTTGATCGAGTGCGATTCTAACGAAATCTCTATTTTTTAAAAACAAAAATCCGAGAGTGATCAGTTCTCGGGCGAGATTATATTATAAGCGCACTGACGAATTACACGTTTTATAAATCCCAAAAATGGGCCGAAATTCGGGATGTCACACAATTGGTATGGGTTTGCAAGAGTCTGCGCTATGTATTTGCTTAGTAATTCATTAGCTTTCCCTTTATTGGTTCACCTTCAGAAGGTCGCGACACCCAAACTAGTTGGTACCTTAATCAGAGAAAAGTTGATAAATTTATATAGGGAAAAAGACCAAACAGTCCCTGAACTTTGGCCCAATGTGCAATTTGATTTGTGAACTTTTAATTTGTTCAATATAGTCCCTGAATCTTATTCTAGTATTCAATATAGTCCATGAACGTTTAATTTGTTTAATGTTTTTTCTAAACTTTTGGTACATATTCAATTTTGTCACGCCCCGGACCTCGTCGAGCCCGCGACATCCCGCCATCAGTCGAATTGAATGCGACGTCCCAGAAAGCGTCGCAGACCCAAACCCAAATCAAAGGATAATACACATGCGGAATCGATTACCACCCGTGCGTAATAAAAACCATGACCAAGGATAGCAATCACATCATAAATAATATTTTAGAATAACATCAATGAAGACTTACAGCATTCGGTACAGACAAGTGCATACTCCAAAAGGGGGGTCAGGGAGCCACTAACAACAAAAAAGGGGCACGTAGCTCAGGCGGTCAGGAAGAGAAACTAAGGGGCACTCCTATCTCAAAAAGTGTCGGTCCCACCAACTAGAGCTACAGCTGACTAAACCCTACAGCACCCAGTTCGGGTCGGATCCCGAAGACTCAGAAGAGCTGTCAGAGAGCTCACCCTCGGAGTCCATCGAATCTGGCTCGAACTCGTCCTCCGCGGGCTCGTCCTCCTCTGGCTCCAAGTTCTGCTCTATGGGTTCCAGCTACCCATCCGACTCCATAGGCTTCAGGTCAGAATCCCAATTCACCGGCTCCTCATCCATCGGGTCCGATCCGACTCGTCCATCTCCCATATGATCGGCCTGCGGCCTGAACTTGAACTTGCCTCAGATGGGGCTTCGGGGCTCACCAATTCCCCGTCGGTTGGCTGGAGGTCCCACTGTCCTAACCCGTTAAACGGAATGTCGAAGGATCTAGGAGGTCCGTACACACCAAACGGGTCCCGAAAACACCAACCTAAATATTGATAGGCCTAGAAATATTGCTCACCTATGTCGACCCATACGATGGTAAGATGCCTAATGTAAGTCTCCCCGTTTCCTACTGGGTACTCGATCACCGATCGCTCTATGCGGTACGGGATCCCAAAACGCAGGAGCACGCCTACCATCTTCACGGTCGGGGGTCTAAAATGGTTATATAATAACCGTGAGAACGAGTCTCAATAAGTAATATCCTAAACCCTACATAGGCCAATCACTACAAAAAAAAACCCATGATTAGTGACGAAATTTGCGATGAAAATTAGGCAAAAATCCGTCGCAAATTCAATTTGCGACGAATTTTGCGACGGAAAAAATTCCGTCGCTACTAAGTCGTCGCAAATTTTTGCGACGGAAAATTTCAATGTTTGTCGCAAATTTGCGATGGACATTCATTCGTTGCAAAATTCGTCACAAATAACTCGTCGCAAAATTGCGACAAACATTATCCGTCGCAAAAATTTGTCGTAAAGGATTCGTCACAAACAGTTCATCGCAAATTTCGTCGCAAATTTCATCATAAATTTCGTCGTAAATTTCGTCGCAAAATTGCGACGAACATTTTCCGTCGCAAAACTTCGTCACAAATTTCCGACGGAAATTCATTCGTCGCAGATAATTCGTCGGAAAAGTCGTCGCAAAATTGCGACGAACACTATCAGTCACAAAAATTCGTTGCAAATGATTCATCGCAAATTTGCGACGAACAAGATCCATCGCAAATAGTTCGTCACAAAAATTGTCGGAAATTTCGTCACAACAATCCGTTGAAAAAATTCATCGCAAATGGTTCGTCGCAAATTTCATCGCAAAATTTCGTCGCAAAATTGATCGCAAAATTCGTAGCAAAAATCGTCACAAATTCTGCGCCAAAAATCATCGGAAAATCTGTCGTAAATTTCGTCGCAAAATTTGTGATAAAATTATCGGAAAATTCATTGCTAATGTGCTCGCAAAATTTGGCGCTAAATTCGTCACGAAATTCGTTGCAAAATTCGTTGCATGATGTATTTTGCACAAATTAGCCACGAACTTGATTTGTCGCTATTTATTTGTTGCAAATTAAGCACGAACTGTAATGGTTGAAAATTCGTCGCAAATTTTACACCATTTCCGCCAAGAAATCTTGTCAATATTAATAGGAATGCATTAATAAACATCATGTAATACATTCAAAACAAACAAAGGACACGAGACAACCATAAATCCCGTTTCAGAAACAGAAAACGAACAAAGCAGACACAATGACATATAAGTGAAAAAAATAACTGAAGGACAATAGATACCTACAGAATGGCAGCTTTGGTACTTGACAGGATACCAAAAGAAGTCATTTCTGTCAACACCTGATGAAATGTGGATACATAAATAAAGATATTCAATAAGTCCAGAATATAAAATAAGCGTTTATGCATGGATGTGAATCTACGTATAAAAAAACGAGGGTTAACAAAAAAACGAATCAGGGCGAACATCAATGTTTTTACATATGAATACGAGTCAACTTATGTATTAAAAGATTGTGAAGCAAGCTTACCTGCGATTTTAGGAATTTTAATTAGAGAGGACCGAGAAAATCATCATCATCATCAGTAAACATAGCATCATCGTCTTGATCGTCATTGTGCGCATCACCTAATGGATTGGCAGGAGATACAGGAGAAACCTCATAGCGATTGAAATTGAGGTGTCGCATAACGATTTCTATTTGTTGTTGCAAGTCATTTATTTGTTGGTCCTTCTATACAAGTACATTTCTCAGATGGTCCACTTCTTGTGTCAATTGCTCGTCATGTCGTGACCTCCGTCGACCAGTCGCATTGGATGATAAAGTTCCAGCATGATGCGGTATGTACATCCTTGACACTGATCTCATCCCAAATATTTTTTCCTTTTTCATCCCACCCGTTACCTCCACCCATAATACCATATTGTCACCTGATGGCTCAGACGCAGCACCCCCAACACTACCACTAGCATTGCTCATTAAAAGTTCATAATATTTATCCTACATTAACAATATAGATTAAAATAAAATAATTTCATATATAAATATAAATATATATATTGAAAGCATTCAGGGTTGGCATTCTAGTTTACAAAAATCCCAACGTATAAACTTTTCCAAAAATCCCAATGTATAAACTTACATACCTTAATAGCTTTTGCGTAATCGTCAGTCCATGTCTTATCTTTCTTTTGAAATGTGTGTTCAAATGTAGCTGCAAATGTCGGTTCCATCCCTAATTCATGTGCCTACAACATGTGAACATGAATAATTGAATTAAATTAACTTATAACTTATTTAACAGACTTACCAGTCGTTTGCGATGCTCCCTAATGTTGATAGAGCCCCCAGCATATGTTGCTGCCCTGTCACTAAAACTAGAAGAACGGTTCTTCTTATTCTGCTCACTGATTTGCCGAATCTTTTCAGTTTCCCATATTCTGTTTATTTCCGCCCAATTGTCCGCTGTAATGAATGACTGCTTCACGTGCTTGGTTTTCGCTCTATTCATCACATTGCGTATACAATCACTGACTTTCTTGTCGAAAATTCTTTTGATTTCATTCTCTTCCTCTTAATCCCACCCGAACTTCCGCTGCAATCAATACAAACAAAATTTGAATGTTATTATGATGGTCACATATTCATTACCATGCACCAGACAATATAATACACCAAACTTAGTTGGTGAGAAAATAAACTATGTAAAACTTACCTTGAACTCATTCCACCACATATCTTTCATTTCTTGTGGAACACTTCTGAAATTAATATACTGGCCCATCCAATAGTTTTTTATTATTTTATTCAGTTGCCGCACAACAACCGAAGCATTCGTGAATCTGCACATACACGGAAATTGTGCAACATCGAAAATTAACGGGACATCCATATTTAAATCCATAAATATTACATAAACTAAAATAAAAATGAAGTACTTATGAATCACCAAATGGGCATATAATGCTCCGGTTATCTTCTTCACTCATATTTCTGTCATTGTGCAATTGTTCCGCTGAATAATAAAGTGGAACGGAAGGAGAGGGAGCTAAAGGAAATGGAACCGGAGGAGATTCAGTTTGCACGTGGCCAACTCCCCTAACATCTTCTTGCGTATTGGAGGAAGGGCCAACGTGTCCATATTGTGACAGAGGATATTGTGGTTGAGGGTTAGATGAAAGGACAGGGGAAAAGGAAATGGATTGGGACGAGGACGAGGAAGAGGCGGGTCTTCTATGCATGTGACCTTCACGTTTAAACTGACAAGTACGAAAGTTAGGCAAACATGTAAAAACATATTAACACGTATTACGAACACATAACTTACATGACGAAACTTACCATTTTGGTATAGAAGCGGAAAATGTTTCGTCGAAATGAGCCAAATGCCCAGTGGTTATTTTGTGCGATTTCCTACGAACAAATATGTCTTGAAAATGTTGGCAGAAATTAATTGGAAGCATGCTTGACAAAAAATGACACGTGAAAGCGAAATCTGATTGATTTATTGAATTTTTTTGCCCCCTAAAATTTCATTGTGAACCTAAAAAAATTTCATTTGTTCTGAACGTGGGTGACCACATGTATTCTACGTAATGCAGTATAGTTTTTTAATAAAAAAAATGTTATTAATTTTACACTTTTGTTGGGGAACTAAAAAAAATTAAATTTCACTAAAATGGGGTTTGGCCACGGATTTTGTATAACATTCTGTAAATTTGTGAAATTTTTTAATTTTCCAATTTTTTAAAAATTTTTTATTTTTTTTTATTTTTTTCTGGGAGTGCAAAAAAATTTACTTTCAATACATGTGGGTGGCCATAGGTATTCTAAGTCATTCTGTAAAGTTATGAAAATTTTTAATTTTGCATATTTTGAAATTTTCTTCGACACGTTAAAAAAATAACATTGCACTAAATGTGTTTGGCCATATGTATTATAAGACATTCTGTGCATTTTTTAAATTTTTTAAATATTTAATTTTTTTAAGCAATCTAAAAAAATTAAATTTCCCTGAAAGTCGATGGCCACATGTATTCTAAGCAATTCTGTGCTGTTTTCAAATTTTATATTTTTGTTATAATTTTTCCATTTTTTAGTATGGAAAAAATAATTACATTTTCTACTCCCGGGATGGCCACATGCATTGTACATCAGTTTGAAAAGTTATTTTACTTTTCAATTTTTCATTTTTTTTTGCTCCCCTAAAAAATTCTAAATTTCAATCAAAGTTTGTGGCCACAGTTATTTTTTGCCATTTTGTAATATTTTGAAATTTTATTTTTTTTAATTATAAAAAAAAACAATTAGCAACAACTTTAATATTTTCTCCAAATCTGCTTATTGAACATTTTGTTACAATTTTTATTAATTCTACAAGAATTAATCCATTTTCATGCATTTTATTTTAACTAGCATAATTGACAAATTAGCCATTCGGCGACATAATTACACAAATTAAACATTCGAATTAATCATTCGACATAATTGACAAGTTAATGCATAATTGCACTTGAGCGTCATTGCATGGTTAATTAGTGACATAATTGACAAATTACCCATTCGAACATCGATCAAAGCCACATACAATCCTTCAATCGACCCCTAACTTAACCAACGAAATAGGCACTAATCAATCACTAAACATGTCTGATTAGTACACAGTAAAGTATGTAGAATTAAGGGCATTACGTATGGTGTCAGGCGGCGACGGTGTCGGGTCGTGGCTGGGAGGTGACTGGGCGACGGCTGGTCGACGACTGGGCGGCCAACGGTGGCGGCTAACCGGCGACTGGGCAGCAGCCGGACGCAGCTAGTCGCGGAATGGGCGCCGGCGAAGGCGGCCGGCGGCGCTTGGACGGCGGCGACGGAGGCCGGATAGCGGATCGGCGCCAACTGAACAACGGGCAACGGTCGAGCGGACAGATCTGGCCGGGGCGGCGCGAGGAGCGGCGGGGGGCGACGAGGTGGGGCGGGGAGCTCCGAACCGATGACACGAGCTGGCCGAGGCGGCGCAGGGAGTGGCGAGGGGCGACGGGGTGGGGCAAGGAGTTGCAAGGCGACGGCGGGGAGCGTCAGGGGGTGATAGAGGGGAGTGTCGGGGGGTGACGGCCGAGAGCGTCGGGGGCTGACGATGGGACAGGAGGCCACGCGGCCAGCTGCACCGCGACGGTGGCTGGGCAGACTGATCTGGCAGGGCAGGTGCGAGGAGCGACGGGGTGGAGAGAAATTTGAAGGGAGGGTCCGGCAAGGACGGCGACGAACTGGAAGCTGCAGAGACAGACCGATCATGCGAGGCCAGCCGGGGAAGAAGAAAAAGACTTTGTGACGGACGCGGTTGGTCCGTCGCAAATTTGCGACAGACAGATAATCTAGTCCGTCGCAATTTGTCCGGTGCCGGTGACGGCAACGGCGATGGCTAGGGTACGGCAACGGTTAATTTACGATGAACATTGGGTTGGGAAAAAAAAATTCATCGCAAATATTTGAGGAAATTTTTTTGTCATTTTAAATTTGCGACGAAACACAAAAATCCGTCGCAAATATGTTTGGGAGGGATTTTTTCCCGTCCAAAATTTGCAACAAATAATGCAAGTTCGTTGCAAATTTGCGACGGCTAATATTTGGCCGTCGCAAATTTACGACGGACTGTTCGTCGCAAATTTGGGACTGAAATTTTTTGTTCAAAATTCACAATGGACTAAGATATTCCGTCGCAAATTTGCGACGGACCGATATCTGTTCGTAGCGAATATCGGTCCGTTGCGAATTTGCGACGAACGGAGATTGGTCTGTCGCAAATTTGCAACGAACGGAGATTGGTCCGTCGCAAATTTGCGACAGATGATATTTGTCCGTCACAAATTTGGGACTGAAATTTTTTGTCCAAAATTTGCGACGGACTAAAAGGATTCGTCGCAAATTTGCAACGGACAGATATGGATCTGTCGCAAATTTGCGACGGACTAAAAGGATTCGTCGCAAATTTGCAACGGACAGATATGGATCTGTCGCAAATTTGCGACGGACCATATTTGGCCGTCGCTAATGGGACGAACTTTTTGACGACAAATCAATTTGCAACATATTTTTTTCCTCGTACAAAATTTTGCAGCTGATTTAGTTCGGATGCCAAAAATAAAGGAAATTTTCAATTTCGTCAAAAAATTACAATGACTTACTCATTTCCGTGACTAATTCTTCGATGAATAGTACGCACGAATAAGTTATTGTCTAAAAATGAGCGACGAGCCAAATGCAATGGAAAATGGAATATCGCAAATGACATCGTACGAATAATATTGCACTTGTTGTCATTTAGCGACAAATTTTACAATGACCAATTAAATTAACATGAATAATCGACATCCACAATTAATAACAATAGTAAGAACAACAATAACAATAATAAGAAGAACACTAACAAAAATGATGACACGGAAAATAATAGTTGGCGCAATAATAATTAGACATTTTGTTACTATTTGCTAACAAAAATTTTAATCTTCGTCTTTGTCTTCGTCCTCGTCCTTATCTTCGTCTTTGTCCTCATCTTGATCTTTGTCTTCGTCTTCATCATCTGTCTCAAAATCATATTTTAAACATTCTTCTACATTTAATTCGTAAATTTCAGTTGGATCTACATCTACAATTGCTCCAGAGGGATCTCGTAATGTTGGAATGTTATATTCCTCAATTTCAACCGTGTTACACACTTCATCTTGTTGGTAGGCTCTATCCTTTCAATGTTCCTCGATTTTTCTCCGTGCTTTGATTTTACATACAATCCATCAATCAGTTTTGTCATGTTTCAAACTAGAATATGATGCATACCATACTTGAATTGTTTGTTGTGCCAAGACAAATGGTTCATATTTCATGTACCATTTTCTTGTGATGTATTTCAATCAAGTTAAACTTTGTATGCACCTTCATTCCTTTGACGGGGTCGAACCACGTGCACTTAAATAACACAACCCGCATCATTAATGGTTCAGGATACTCTATTTCGATGATTTCATCCAACAAGCCATAAAAATCATCTGCTTAACTGCAACCATTGGATGACCGAACAGATACCCCACTATTCATTGTGGATTTTCTCATTCCATATTCTTGAGTGTGAAAATTATATTCATTTATGAAATATGCTGGCCAACTTCGCACTCTTAACTGTGGACCCCATGCCAGATGATATAGCAATCCTTGTTGTGCAAGTGCATCATGATTACTGTGAACCTAATGTTACATATTAACAAAGTCAATAATATAATATAAATAAAATATGCATGCTATTTGAATAACATGGTTTTGGTCCATAGGCAACTTATATATGTCTTGAACCATGCTGCAAATTGTTCATCGCACATACGGGCATACTCATTTGGTGGTAGTCCATATATTGAAGTTCGGAAAATCCTAGTAATAGATACCATGTAAATATTGGCAAATATTTGACACATAATGCATATATTTGCAAATTTACACTTACTCGAAACATGACTCGACTTCTGGGCAGTTCAGTAAAACATATGTATAGGCTACATGAAATTCTTCGCCTGTTAAATAACGATACTGACATGCCCCGCTTGGTCGACCAAAATAATTAAAAATAGAGAAAGCTTTGCAATTAGGATCAATAGAGCCCTCATCATTTTTGCCTAGTCTCTACGTCTTGCACTACACGTGTGGCTCGAAATAGTATGACGCAAATGTCGTAACTTCTTCCACAATATATGCATTACAAATTGAAGCTTCAACGTGTGCCTTATTCTTCACTTTTTTTTTTCAAATGGTATAAGAACCTAGTTGAAATATAAAGAAGTTTAGCGGAACATAATATATAATATAAAGTAATTTGAACTTTAGATTTGATCACAAAAAATTACCTCTCAAATGATACATCCATCGAAATTAAATGGGACCTGCAACTTTGGCCTCATAAGGCAAGTGAACTAAGAGATGCTCTATCGAATCAAAAAATGATAGCAGAAATATCCTTTATAAGTTGCAAAGGATAATTGGAATATCTCTCTCAAGTTTCTCCATGTGCAATGTTTTTAACACTGTCGAATAAATATCATGCAGGAAATTGCTCAATTCTGTAATGGCGTTCCATACAAAGTTCGGTAGAACTTCCTTCAAAGCTATTGGAATGAGTCTTTCCATCAATATGAAACAATCATGACTCTTCAAACCTGTCAACTTACATTCATTCAAATCAACACATCTCCCTATGTTTGAAGCATATCCATCAAGAAACCGCATAGATTTCAACCATTGACAAACAACTCGCCTCTGCTCCTTATCCATTGTATAAACTGCTTTTGGTTTTGGTCATCTGTTACTTGCATCCATATCTAGTGTTGACCGATCACAAATATCTCACATATCTTTTCTTGCGTTCAAGTTGTCTTTTGTTTTTCCAAGGATATCCATCACAGTATTTATGACATTGTCGTAAACATTCTTTTCTATATGCACGACGTCAAGATTATGATGAATAAGATGGGCCTTCCAATATGATAGATCCCAAAATATACTGCGTTTTGTCCACTTATGTGTACTGTCATACGCAAAAGTCGTGTGGTATGGGTTCTCAACAACAGATGGAAAGTCCTGCACCCGCACCCATCAACCTCAATGGTGGACGTGTTCTTTCAGTCTTATTCTTGATGAGCTCTTTTTTATTCATTCTAAATGGATGATTCATCGATAAAAATTGTTTGTGACAGTCAAAATAGCTGGGCTTCCTTCCATGTTTAATCTAAATGACTTTGATCTCTCCAAACATATCGGACATCCTAAGATCCCAGCGGTACTCTAAATGACTTTGATCTCTCCAAACATATCGGACATCCTAAGATCCCAGCGGTACTCCATCCAGACAACATTCCGTAAGCTGGAAAGTTATTTATCGTCCAAAGCAGAGCAGCCTTCATTACAAATGTTTGATCGATAGATATATCATAGGTAATGACCCCTTCCTCCCATGGACGCTGTAACTCTTCAATCAATGGTTGCATATAAATATCTATTAACTTTTTCAGATTTTACGGTCCAGTCACGATCAATGTCAAGAACATATAAGGTGTCTTCATGCACATACCAGGTGGAAGATTGTACGGCATTAAGATAACTGGCCAACATGAATAACTTTTTCCTGCTTTCCCAAATGGGGCAAATCCATCCGCACAGAGACCTAACCTGATATTTCGCGGCTCTATCGCAAAATCAGGGTATGTTCTATCAAAATGTTTCCATGCCTCTGCATCTGAAGGATGACACATTAGATCCTCTTCTGTTTCATGCGTTGCATGCCAAGTCATGTGCTCAGCAGTGGCTTGCGACGCATACAGCCTTTGCAACCTGGGGATTAAGGGCAGATAAAACATTTGCTTGCATGGTCTACGCTTCTGATTACGACCCTACCTCCGATTAGTCTTGTACCTTGAGTGGCTACAAAATTCGCAAGATTCTGCATTTTGATCATCTTTCCAATATAACATACAACCCCTACTACATACATCAATCTTTACAACCGAAAGACCTAAGTTATGCACTAGCTTTTTCATATCGTATAAATCACTAGACATGATGTTATCACTAGGCATTGCTTCTCACATTACTTCAACAAAAGAGTTGAAGCAATCCGCAGACATCTAATGATCTGCCTTGATATTTAACATTCTTGCTGTCATTGATAACTTAATGTGGTTCTCACAACCTGCCCATAAAAGTTTATCTGCTATTTTCAACACATCCGAGAACTGATTAGATGGAGAAGTTTCATTATAGACATTCTCATTAAAACACGTTACTTCGATTTCTTCCGTTTGTGATGCATGACTAGGGCCCTCATCACGTGTTGGAGTAAAACTAGTACCTGCATGATGCGCGTCTGCAACAAAATTCTGACTAGCTGCATCAATCACCATCCTCTCGTATGGGTTCAATTGATAATAATAGCCACATTCATTCCTAACTATGGATTGGTCACTTCTTCAATATCCTTCATCAGATATAAATGGTTCACCATGGGAAGTTCATTTATAATAGTTCGGAGTAAACCCAAATCTACAAAGATGTTTTTTAACTTTATCACACACAAAAAATTTACCATTACCGCACTTTCTACACGGACACCTTAACTTATTTCTATCCATGAACTCATATTTAGTACTAGCAAAGTCTAAAAATAGTTCCAAACCAATACGAAACTCATCTGTCAATTCTCGACGTTTAGGTAAGTTCTTATTATACATCCAAACTCTTTCTCTTTGCATTGTGTCTATATAAAAACAAAAAGATCGCGTCAAATATTACAAATATCATATGTACTGTACGTAATTACAACCATTAAAGTAATAAAATTAAAATTTTTGTTTGGCCGAAACAATTACTTTGAAATTGGCAAAAAATAAAAAAAATTCACCCTCTAAAGAAGACTCAAGCAAAAATTTGACTGAAATATTTGTAGTATAAATTGGTCAATTTGATGACAATTGCACCGTTCACATGGATTGCGGCACCTTCAAATTGACACGTACCTACAATAAATAATTACTTCACAATCATTTTAAAATAATTTTAATTTTGCCCAAATTTTTTTCAATTTTTTTCCCCATTATGTTATTCAAAATAAGTTTTTCTATGTCGCAAAATTAGCAATTTCCGTCGCAAAAGAAAATTTGCGACGAAAACTCGTTTCCATCACAAATTTGCGCCGGATAACTAAAAATTGCTTCGCTTGTCCGGCCTCCCCTCATGGCCGGCGAGGTATCGCCGGTCGTTGGACCAGGGACAAAGTTACCAAAAAAAAGCAAAAAATTGTCTATAATATAAAAAAAATTACAATCGAGCAATGCATATTCACAAAGTTAGATATGATACTTACCAGTACAAAAGCTTCACCGGGATTGACTTGTGAACGCACGGATTTTGCGGCTTTGATACATATGTAAAATGGAGAAAAGCGAGATAGAGAGACAGAAATATGCAGATGGGGAAGAACTGCACAAAAGATCTAGGGTTTGATAAACTACAAATTTGCGATGAATTTTATTTCGTCGCAAAATCCGTCGTAAATTTGCGACGGAACAATTTTTGTTGCAAATTAATGACGAATTTTGCGACGGAATTAGTTTGCGTCGCATATTTGCGACGAACGATTTTCCATCACAAATTTATGACACATTTTGCAACGGATTAATTAATTCGTCGCAAATTTGCAACGAATTTTTATTGTCGCTAATTTGCGACGGAAAATTAAATCTGTTGCTAATTTCGTTGCAAATTTGCGACGATAAATTTCCCGTCGCAAAAACCGAATTTTTTTGTAGTGAATGCGTACCCAGACACGCAATACTTATAATCTAACTCTCAAATATAACAAATTCACCTCCTAGAGCTTACCTTGCCATAAAACGCATGCCTGCTCTGCACGTCAGTCACACATAGCAATAACAATAATAATGATAATTGTTCAATAGCAGGGCATAATGGTTCACACTCCCGCCACAATAGCACTCAATCAATTCCAACCATTCGATCAATCGATCGATCAGTCAATTCAATCAATTCAGTCACACTCAAGTCGCATGCGTGGTCGAACAGCTTTCCACGACCTCCTAAGTCCTTTCACTCGGCCCGCGCCACTGCGCCTCAGGCTCAGCCCTCAGATCAAGCCAGGCTCGGTCCCGTGTAACTACGCCTCATGACATTTTTCCTTTCCAATGACCCGCGAAACCTACGCCTCAGGTTGGCAGCCCTCCGATCGATCCGGGCTTTTTCACATGCACATGCACCACAACACAAGTCATCATTTTTACAATCGCACCAATCAAATTCAAGGCACACCCGCAACACCTCAATTTGCCAAATCAATGCATCATACCAATTCCAAGCAAAGCCAATCCCGATCACATCACACGTCGGACACACCAATCCACACACCCGGCATCCAAGGCAGTCACATCCGAACTTCAATTTTTCCACCCACACACGCCACCACAATTTGATCAATTAGCACACCACAAATATCCACGTGATCACCATAATTCACTGTACTACTCTCCACATAACTCTCGCACTAATCGCGTTCCACCGACCTATCAAATTTCTAATTTAATCATTAAACTAAACTAAATAAATTCCTAAGCATGTCTAATAGTACCCATTATACTAAATAGGGGTTAGAATATCACTTACTAAGTTTTGACCCGGTAAAGGTCGACTCGAGCCTAAAATGGCCCAAGTGAACAGTACTGATTAGGCGCAGGCGAGGGCGCGACGGCCGTGGGGCTCGGCCACGGGCACAGCCCTTGGCCACGGCACAATGCCCGGTCAAGGGCTCTGCCACAGGCACAGGCACGGGCACAGGCGCGGGCACGGGCGCAAGCACGGGCACAGGTGCGGGCACGGGTGCAAGCACGGGCACAAGCGCGGGCATGGCTCAGGCGTGGCAGTGGCTGGTCGACTAGCCAGCTGGGCTTGCTCCGGCGGCTGGCGGTGGCGGCAAGCAGCGACGGTCGGGCACGGTAGTGACGACGACGGCGATGCGGCGACAGCGAGCTGAAAGGGAAAAAGAGGTGAGCTGGGGGTGAGGGTGAGGGAGAGAGAGATCGGGACTGAGGGAGAGAGGCGAACCGGCAGTGACGAAGCGGCACAGCACGGCGACAGCGACGCTCAGGCATTAGGGCGATGTTGGGGAGCTGGCTAGACAGCGGGACGGTAGCCGGGACTCGTCGAGCACAGCGACGAGCCAAGCTCACGTGCTCGGGAGGGTGAAAGAGGAGAAGGCCGAGAGAAGGGGACGTCGAGCGACGGTGACAGTGGTGGCAGCTATCGGGGCGGTGAGGCGAACTGAGGACGGTAGCTGAAGGGCGACGAGTGGTGGTAGCGACAGTGGCTAGTGGGGGTGGCGTCGAACGGCTGGGGGTTATGGAGGAGGAGAGGAGAAGGAGGAGGGTAAGGGGAGGGATGGCTGTGGCTGAGGGTGGCGGTGACGGGGCGGATGCGGCGACCGAACGGCGCATGGTGGCTATGAGGGGCAACTGGCGACGAGCGGGGCGGCGTCGAACAGAACAAAGGTCGGACGCGACTCGTTAGGGGAGGGAAAGGAGAGCAGCCGAAGAAGGAGAGAGGGGAAGGGAAGAGAGAGAGAAGAGAAAGATAAGAGAAAAGGAAGAAGAGAGAGAGAGAGAGAGAGAGAGAGAGAGAGAGAAAGGTCAACTTGCGCTCGAGTGCGATCCAACGGTCAGATTTTAAATCTAAAAACCATCCTACGGTCCAAATAATTCCTAGAATATAATAAGGGACAATGACCAAGAAAATTAAGGCAAACTAATCCGAGGGAGGTCTACTAATCCAAATTCGTACCTGGTCGAAATTTCACTTTTCCACTATTCCTGACAATCTCGATGTTGACTACGATAATTTCGACACTGTCCGATTTATTTCGTCCCGGAACTTGAGAAATTCAACACCGAAATTTGGGCTCTAAATAACGGCCAAATTCGATCGAGTGTGATTCTAGCGAAATCTCAAAATTTGAAAACGATAACCGGGAGTGATCAGTTCCCAGGCGAGATTTTACTATAAGTACACTGACGAATTACACGTTTTATAAATCCCAAAATTGGGTCAAAATCCGGAATATCACAATTCTCCCCCCTTACAAAAATTTCGTCTTCGAAATTTACAACTCTACCCAATTATTCAAACAAATGGGAGTACTAGTATCGCATCAACTCTTCACTTTCTCATGTCGCACCTTCGATCCCATGGTGTTCCCAAATCACTTTCACCATCGAAATTGTCTTGTTCCGCAGCACCCATTCCATTCTGTCCTCGATTCTAACTGGCTTTTCCAAGTACGACACCCTGTCGTCTACGTCTACTTCTTTATAATTTAGCACGTATGTCGGGTCCGGCTTATACTTCCTTAGCATAGACATGTGGAACACATTGTGGACGTGCGATAAATTTGGTGGTAGTGCAAGACGATAGGCCAAAGTACCAATTCTCTCTAAAACTTCGAATGGACTCACGTACCTCGGGCTCAATTTTCCTTTCTTACCAAACCGCAACAATCCTCTTATTGGTGACACTTTAAGGAAGACGTGATCCCCCACCTGGAATTCCAACGGCCTACGCCTCCGGTTTGCATAATTCTTTTGGCGGCTTTGAGCGGTTTTAAGTCTGTCCCGGATAACCTTGACTGTCTCGACTGACTATTGTACCAACTCTAGACCCGTGATACTCCTCTCACCAATTTCATCCCAGCACACCGGGGTTCTGCAAGCTCTGCCATACAATGCTTCAAATGGGGCAATTCCGATGCTTTGTTGATAGCTATTGTTGTAAGCAAATTCAATTAAGTGCAACTGTTCTTCCCAACTACCTTTAAAATCCAACACACATGTCCGTAACATATCCTCCAGAGTCTAAATGGTCCTTTCTAACTGGCCATCCGTTTATGGGTGATAGGCAGTACTCAATTGTAACTTCGTTCCTAATGCCGTATGAAGACTTTTTCAAAAAGCAGCAGTAAATTTAGGATCTCGATCTGAAGTGATCGTCATCGGCACTCCGTGTAGATAGACTATTTGTCGCACGTAAATCTCGGCATACCTATCCAAGGCGAAGTCCTTGCGCACTAACAGAAAATGTGCTGACTTTGTCAATCGGTCGACTATCACCTAAATGGAATCATTGCCCCTCTGACTCCTCGGTAGTCCCATCATAAAATCCATCGTGATGTGTTCCCACTTCCACTCAGGGATCTCCAATGGCTGCAACATACCACCCTGCTTGCAATGTTGTGCCTTCATCTGTTGACATGTCAAGCACTTGGCCACATGCTTGACTACATCCACCTTCATACCGTTCCACCAGTAATGTTGTCGCAAATTCTTATATATCTTAGTACTACCCGGGTGAACACTATAATTGCTACGATGTGCTTCAGACAAAATCTCTTCCTTAAGTTCTACATCACTAGGTACACACAACCGTCCGCAGAACTTCAGAATCCTATCCTCGGATACTTGAAAGTCCGATTTTCTCTTGGTAACATCCATATTCAAAATTTTCTAAATTTCTGGGTCCGTTGCCTGCAAGGCCTTGATCTTAGTTTGGATTTCCGGTTCAATCCGTAAAGTTGCAAGCAAGCTTGAGGTCTGACTCACCTCGAACTTAAATGCCGAATCTCGAACTCCCTCCAATAGGGTCTATTCCCTAACCATCATCTGTGCGATGCTTGATTTCCGGCTCAGTACATCCGCTACTCTGTTAGCTTTTTCAGGGTGGTACATAATCTCGTAGTCACAATCTTTAAGGAGTTTCATCCAACGGCGTTGTCTCATGTTCAATTCCTTTCGGGAGAATAAGTACTTTAAACTTTGATGGTTGGTAAAAATCTGGAATTTCTCTCCACACAAGTAATGCCTCCAAATCTTAAGAGCAAAAATAATCGCAGCCAATTCCAAGTCATGAGTCGGATAATTTAGTTCGTGTGGTCGCAATTTTAGTGGCGCGTAAGCCACTACTCTCCCATGTTGCATTAGTACACACCCCAATCCTCTTAACGACGCATCACTATAAATCTCATATCCCCCTGGGCCCGACGGAATTGTCAATACCGACGCGGTTGTCAACCTCTGTTTTAGCCCCTGGAAACTCTTTTCGCACTTATCCGTCCATTTAAATCTCGTTTCTTTCTTAAGTAGTCGTGTCAAAGGCGTCGCTAATGCCGAAAACCTTTCTACAAAGCGTCTATAGTATCCTGCCAAGCCCAAGAAACTCCTAACCTCTGTTATTGTTGTCGGTCTCGGCCAATTCATGACGGCTTTGATCTTTGCCGGATCCACTACAATTCCTTCACCAGATATTACATGTCCCAAGAATGCCACCTGTTGAAGTCAGAATTCACACTTATTGAACTTAGCATAAAGTGCATGCTCCCTTAAGGTTCGCAGAACCTTTTCCAAATATAACTCGTGCTCAGCGGAACTTTTTGAATATACTAGGATATCGTCTATGAACACGATCACAAACTGATCCAGAAATTCTTTAAATACCCGGTTCATGAGATCCATAAAGGCTGCAGGAGCGTTGGTCAATCCGAACGGCATTACTGTAAACTCATAGTGTCTGTATCTTGTCCTAAATGCCGTTTTTGGTATGTCCTCTTTCTTAATCCTCAATTGATGGTACCCCGTCCTTAAGTCGATCTTTGAAAATATCGATACTCATTGCAACTGATCAAACAGGTCATCTATCCTTGGCAATGGGTATTTATTTTTAATAGTCACCTGGTTTAACTGCCTATAGTTTATGCACAACCTCAGGGATCCATCTTTCTTCTTCACAAACAACACTGGTGC
Source organism: Syzygium aromaticum (assembly GCA_024500025.1). Lineage (NCBI taxonomy): Eukaryota > Viridiplantae > Streptophyta > Magnoliopsida > Myrtales > Myrtaceae > Syzygium > Syzygium aromaticum. Next base: position 24,496,360 of record CM044889.1, on the reverse strand, counting down.
TCCCCAAGGGGACGCACTTGGGCAAATAAAGCATTTATCTAGCAATTCCTGCATTTGGACCTTCAATTCCTTCAGTTCAAACAATGACATCCTGTAGGGCGCCTTTGATATTGGTTCTGTCCCTGGAGCCAGCTCAATCACAAACTCTACTTCTCTATCAGATGGCAGCCCCAGCAATTCCTGAGGAAAGACATCGAGAAAATTGCACACCACCGCAATATCTTCTAACCTTGGCTCATCAGCCGTCGAGTCAAGTACAGTTGCCAGAAACCCTTGGCACCTTTCGTCTAGCAGCTTAGTCATTTCCAGTGGCGAAATCAAGGGAATCGAGGTACCTCATCGGTTCCCCACAAACTCGAATCTAGGGTGTCTAATCGAATTAAATTGGATCACCCTGTTACTACGGTCCATAACGACCCTTTGTTTCAATAACCATTCCATCCCGATAATCACATCAAAATCATACATAGTTAAAACTGCCAAATCTATTATTCCTTCTCTATCGTCAATCACTATCTTACACTCAAGGCATCCAAGCTCAATCAATACTTTATCCTTCAATGGCGTAGTCACACACAGCATAATTTCTAGCGGCTTTGGCTCAATCCCAGTTAATTTAACGAACTGCTCAGATATAAAGGAATGCGATGCCCCCGGATCAAACAAAGCATATGCAGCATGATCATAGAGAAAGACCGTACCTATGACCATGCTAGGCGCGTTCTCTGCCTCCCTTCTTGCCATATCATATACCTATCCTTGGGCCGACAACCTATTCTGAGTGGCCGGCTGGGCAGCTCCACTTTGATTTTCGTTCTGGGGTGGTAATGGCAGTAATACAGGTGACCTGGCCTGCCTGTTGTTAGGGTAGTCCCTCATTTGGTGGCCGCTTCCTCCACATGTAAGGCATGCCCTGCCCCCACTTGGGCAATGTCCATTCCCATGCCTTCCCCCGCATAGCCTGCACGGGATATTCTAGTAGCGGTTTGGTTTCCCGATAATCCTCCGAGCGGGAGGGGCGAAGCGACTATTCCCCGCCATAGGTCTCTTCCCAAGTTGGCGATTGTCCCTAGCTGGGGCATACCACGATCCAGAAGCGGTGGCCCGTTCCATTTGGTCTCGCTCAATTGTCTGAGCCCTCTCATAGATCTCATGATAGCCCTTCAAGTTTAATGAGATCATTTGACTGCGAAGGTCCGATTTCAGCCCATCCCGGAACCTCCTCGCCTTGTCTGTTAGGTCCTCCACCATCTTGGGGGAAAATTTGGACAATCTGGCAAACTCAGCTTCATACTGATCTACCGACATTTAACCCTGGCGCAGTCTCATAAATTCGGCTAGTTTTTGCTCTTGAGCGCTTTTCGAGAAGTACTTCTCATTGAAGGCTTCAGTAAAGACGGTCCAATTCAGAGCAGTACCGGCAGGAAATACTTGACCTTTGGTGGTTCTCCACTAATCATTTGCATTTTCCTGTAGTTGGTAAATTGCTAGGGTTACTTTTTCCTCTTCAGTGCAACCCAATACTTCGAAGGCTTTCTCTAGCTCTTCCACCCATCTAGGTGCAGCCTTAGGGTCGCCTTTCCCATTGAACTTCGGGGGTTTCAGCCTCAGAAATCGTTGTACTAGCTTGGACATGGGTTTCAACCTCAGAAATTGTTCTACTAGCTTGGACATTGGTCTAATCGCATTCACTCGCGCCAGACCAAGATTTTCATCAATCACATTGTTACCCTGGTCTCCATTATTTCCAACAACCTCACTAGCAGTGGCAGCGGCAACAATAGCACTCCTTTCCCCTGTCTATCGTCCTAATAATATTCCTGCTTCTTCTAGTGCCCTCCAAATTTCATCTACCCTGGGTTCTCCTATAAGTTCAGCCAGTGGAACTACGCGACCTCGACCTCGACCTCGATCTCTACCTCGACCTCTTCCTCGGCCTCATCCACTCATCTCACCAAATCTCACAGAAACTCACATGCTATAATTCCACACAGGAATTAGAAACCTAGGCCAACTATCCCAATTTTAAAGCCTAGGCAATTATTCGCAACTACAATTTATCAAGCAGGCAAGCAATTACTCACATCAATCAGTCTTAACCAACATGATTCATACACTTACCTCAGGTCCTAACGCACCTACACTTCATATGTCATAACATATGTCACTTAGCAATCACAATCAAACAGTCTAGGGTACGCATGGCACACAAGTCTCTCTAATTGGCTACCCCAAGGTCATCGCTCCTTATCACTTCAGACTTCGATCAATTAGTATCGAGCTGTCCTTACTCTGATACCAATTCAACGGGGATGTCACGCCCCGGACCCCGCCGGGCTCGCGACATCCTGCCATCATTCGAATTGAACGCAATGTCCTAGAAAGCGTCGCCAACCCAAACCCAAATCAAAGGATAATACACATGCGAAAACGATTACCATCCGTACATAGTAAAAATCATGACCAAGGATAGCAATCACATCATAAATAATATTTTAGAATAACATCAGGGAAGACTTACAGCAATCGATACAGACAAGTACATACTCCAAAAGGGGGGTTAGGGAGCCACTAACAACAAAAAGGGGCACGTGGCTCGGACGGACATGAAGAGAAACTAAGGGGGACTCCTATCTCAAAAAGTGTCGATCCCACCAACTAGAGCTATGGCTGACTAAACCCTACGGCTCCCAGTCCGGGTCGAATCTCGAAGACTCAGAAGAGCTGTTAGAGGGCTCACCCTCGGAGTCCATGGAATCCAGCTCAGACTCGGCATCTGTAGGCTCGTCCTCCTCTGGCTCTGGATCCTGCTCCATGAGCTCCGGCTCCCCATCCGACTCCATAGGCTCCGGGTCGGAATCCCAGTTTACCGGCTCCTCATCCATCGGGTCCGGCTCGTCCATCTCCCATATGATCGGCCTACGGCCTGAACTCAAACTCGCCTCAGATGGGGCTTTGGGGCTCGCCAATTCCCCGTCGACTAGCTAGGGGACCACTGTCCTAACCCATTGAACGGGATGTCGAAGGATCTAAGAGGTCCATACACACCAGACAGGTCCCGGAAACACCAACCTAAATACTGATGAGCCTGGAAATATTGCTCGCCTATATCGACCCATACGGTGGTAAGATGCCTAATGTAAGTCTCCCTGTTCCCTACAGGGTACTCGATCACCGATCACTCTATACGGTACGGGATCCCAAAACGCAGGGGCACGCCTGTCATCTTCACGGTTGGGGGTCTGAAATGGTTATATAATAACCATGAAAACGAGTCTCAATAAGTAATACCCTAAACCCTACGTAGGCCAATGCATATTCAGACACGCAGTACTTATAATCTAACTCTCAAATATAACGAATTCACCTCCTAGAGATTACCTCGCCATAAAATGCATACCTGTTCTACACGTCAGTCACACATAGCAATAACAGTAATAATGATAATTGTTCAACAGCAGGGCATAATGGTTCACACTCTCGCCACAATAGCACTCAATCAATTCCAACCATTTGATCAATCAATCAATCAATCAATTCAATCAATTCAATCACACTCAAGTCGCATACGTGGTCAAACAACTTTCCACGACCTCCCAGGTCCTTTCACTCAGCCTGCGCCACTACGCCTCAAGCCCCATCTCATAGCCTGTGCCACTGCGCCTTAAGCTCAGCCCTCATATCAAGCTGGGCTTGGTCCCGCGTAACTACGCCTCAGGACATTTTTCCTTTCCAATGACCCGCGTAACCTACGCCTCAGGTCTAGTCATGCCTTATTCGCCACACTCGCGTAACCTACGCCTTAGGTTGGCAGCCCTCCGATCGATCCGGGCTTTTTCACATGCACATGCACCACAACACAATTCATCATTCTTACAATCGCACCAATCAAAATCAAGGCACACCCACAACACCTCAATTTGCCAAATCAATGCATCATACCAATTCCAAGCAAAGCCAATCCCGATCACATCACACGTCCGACACACCAATCTACATACCCGGCATCCAAGGCAGTCATATCCAAACTTCAATTTTTCCACCCACACGCGCCACCATAATTCGATCAATTAGCACACCACGAATATCCACGTGATCACCATAATTCACTCTACTACTCTTCACATAACTCTCGCGCTAATTGCATTCCACCGACCTATCAAATTTCTCATTTAATTACTAAACTAAACTAAATAAATTCATAAGCATGTCTAATAGTACTCATTATACCAAATAAAGGTTAGAATATCACTTACTAAGTTTTAGTCCAGTAAAAGTCGACTCAGGCCTAAAATGGCCCGAGTGAACAGTGCTGATTAGGCGCGGGCGAGGGCGCGACGGGCACGGGGCTCAGCCACGAGCACAGCCCTCAGCCACGGGCTCAGCCACGGCATAATGCCCGGCCACGGGCTCAGCCATTGGCACACGCACGGGCACAGGAGCGGACACGGGCACAAGCGCGGGCACGACTCAAGCGTGGTGGTGGCTGGTCGACTAGCCAGTTGGGCTTGCTCCGGCAGCTGGCAATGGCGGCGAGCAGCGGCGGTCGGGCACGGCGACGATGACGACGGCGACGCGGCGGCGGTGAGCTGAAAGGGGAAAAGAGGTGAGCCGGGGGTGAGGGTGAGGGAGAGAGAGATCAGGGCTAAGGGAGAGGGGCGAACCGGCGGTGACGGAGCGGCACGACGCCGCGACGGTGATGCTCAGGCGTTAGGGCAATGCTGGGGAGCTGGCTGGACAATGGGACGGTGGCTAGGACTTGTCGAGCACAACGGCGAGTGGCGGTGAGTCGAGCTCACGTACTCGAGGGGGTGAAAGAGGAGAAGGCCGAGAGAAGGGGACGTTGGGCGACGGTGATGGTGGCAGCAACTATCGAGGCGGCGAGGCGGACTGAGGACGGCAGCTGGGGGGCGACGAGTGGTGGCCGCGACAGTGGCTGGTGGGGGTGGCGTCGGAGGGCTGGGGGCTGTGGAGGAGGAGAGGAGAAGGAGAAGGGTAAGGGGAGGGGTGGCGGTGGCTGAGGGTGGCAGTGGCTGAAGGTGGCGGCGACGAGGCGGATGCGGCGGCCGGACGACGCACGGTGGTGACAAGCGGCTACTGGCGATGAGCAAGGCAGTGTCGGACTGAACATAGGTCGGACACGGTACGTCGGGGGAGGAAAAAGAGAGCGACCGAAGAAGGAGAGAGGGGAAGGGAAGAGAGAGAAGAGAAAGAAAAGAGAAAAGGAAGAAGAGAGAGAGAGAGAGGGGGAGAGGGGTGTGTCAGGGGGTGTGCGTGCGTGCATATGGTGATGGATGTGTGCATGCGGGGAAGGAGAGAGAGAGAGAGAGAGAGAGTGAGAGAAAAAGGTCAACGCGTACTCGAGTGCGATCCAACGGTCAGATTTTAAATCCGAAAACCATCCTACGGTCCAAATAATTCCTAAAATATAATAAGGGACAATTGCCAATAAAATTAAGGCAAACTAATCCGAGGGAAGTCTACTAGTCCAAATTCGTACTCGGTCGAAATTTCACTTTTCCACTATTCCTGACAATCTCGACGTTGGCCACGATAATTTCGACACCGTCCAATTTATTTCGTCCCGAAACTCAAGAAATTCGACACCGAAGTTTGGGCTCTAAATAACGGCCAAATTCAATCGAGTACAATTCTAGCGAAATCTCAAAATTTGAAAATGATAACTGGGAGTGATCAGCTCCCGGGCGAAATTTTACTATAAGCACACTGACGAATTACACGTTTTATAAATCCCAAAATTGGGTCAAAATCCGTGATGTCACAAATTTAGTCCCTGAACTATATGAAAATATTCAATGTAGTCCTGAACTTGAATTAATGGAATGACTACATTGAATATTTTCATATAGTTCAAGGATTAAATTTAACATGTACCAAAAGTCTAGGGATCACATTGAACAAATTAATAGTTTAGGAACAACATTGAACATTAGGCTAAAGTCCAAGAATTATATTGAATAAATTAAAAGTTCAATGAGCAAATTGCACATTGGCTTAAAATTTAGGGACTGTTTGTATCATTGTCCCATTTATATAATAGTTGGTTAAAAGAGCAAACAAAGTTGTAAAAGGTAAGATAAGGTAATTTTGTCAGAATAAAAGATAACTTGGTAATTTGAAAAGGTTAAACAAATGTCGGTAACTTACTCGAATGAGTGTCGATAATGTAAAACTATAGTGTAACTTAATCATATAAAAAATTAATAAATACTTTTGCTAACGCTGGTAACTTTTTTGAGGAGTTGGTAAATTTCACATATGGGTATGACAAATAAAAGTTAGTATGTCGATTGAAAATTGTTGGCAAATTTAAAAACTATAAACATTGGTAAGCAACTAAAACAAGATTTGATAAGCCCACACCAGTTGGTTATATAACAAGGGAAAAACTATTAAGTCACACAAGTGAAATTAATAAACTCATATAACAAATTTCAGTTCATGTATATGTTAAGTTCATGAATCTCTTTTGTTCATGTCTTTGTTCGATTCATGTCCATTCAAACTCTATAAATGGAAATGAACTATTCTTCATTCCGTAGAGGAAAAAACAAAATAAAGAGAAGAAGAAAAAACAAGGCATCTCTTCACTTCAATTTGCTCTAAGTGTGCCGATTTTGAGAAGAGTTCAACTAAGTTCTATTTGCATAGTGCTACTACAAATAAGTACGAGGTGTGATATTTTGACAATCATAGTTCGTAAATCTGCAAAGCACCATGGGCGAAAACTAATCGCCTTTAAGGAGATTCGGTGATCCGTACCTTACCTCATGTTTAATTTTGTTACAATTTGTTCAGTCTTTCCCACATGATGCAGGGCAAAGTCGAAGGACTATGACGGCAAGCCAATGCAACTTCAGCTTAGAGTCCACGTAGGCTCTTCACCAAGCGAAGCAACCCTTGTGCTCAAAGCATTTCCTCGTTTTTGAGCGTGCGTCTCTTCAAGGTGATGGCCCAAGGACTTTCTTGAGTTGATGTGCAGCACAAAGTTAGGGAATAACCTGCTCACTCCATTTGGTGGTTGTATTTGTCATTGTTAATTTGTTATTGTTTTCTCAAAGTTGTTATTTCTATTTAAATTTTTCAATTACAACAAACAGTATTGCATTATGAATCCAACACCTATAACCCCAGGATCCCTACGAATTCTCATGTACCCTCTCTCGCCTCATGAAACGTCCCAAGAGTTCCTTATCTACCGGTACTTGGTCTTGTCCACATGCATCCCGTACCCGACGAACATCACCCCGTGGTTCAGATTGGACCCACACGAGCTAGTAAATACCCCGCCTGCATAGTTATAAAACGCAACTCCACTTGAGTCCAGCGCTACTAACACCAGTTACTTCGCCACGGCCTTCAGCATTTCATCCTCGTTCGGGGCAACGTCCCTGTAATCCAATATTTTGGCCTCGGCGACAGATGAAGCCTGCACGTCGCAGGTGATGTTGACCCTGACGCGCAGGTAGTTCATTATGGAGTCAATGCCTTGGTTGTTGATGATGTACTCGAAGTCGTTCTCCATCCAGTCGCCTTGGCAACCCCAGTTGCCGCCATTGGTGGCAGAGTCTACAAGTTGCTAGTCGGACTGGTTTGGTAGCACACTGAAGGTGATCTGTATGATTGCTTCCGGCAAGATCCTGTACACAGAGGATAGTCAGTGAATCGTGTGGTGCGATAACTCAATCAAGAAAACTTCAAGCCGAAGCTCACATGGCTATATGATGCCAAATTAAAGTGTGAAAACAACTAATTTGTTTGTTGTTTCCAATGCGCACGCACTTGTACACAAGACAAATATCAAGCATGTGGAGAAAGTTTTTGCAAGTTTGAAAACCATTTGAACAATAATGAAGAGATATGTATGTGCAGTAGAGAACGAGGGAATGCATTAGTTGTATTCATAGAAGTTGAATGAGAAATTTTGTAATTGGAGCAATTTGATTGCAAAGAAAGTTGGTGACGAGAAAGGCCAATCTTTATTCCATGCGTGTGTGTGGCAATATAATTATTTATCTATTTGATCAATCTTCTCATATTATACTTTTCTGCTCAATATTGATGGCAACCTTAACTTGTGAATGACTTTCAATTTTACTTCTTTCCAAATCTTATTATTCACTTAAATTAACATTTATTTAACTCAAGTCAAGACTTATGAATATTGACAACTAGATTTGTTCATAAGTTTTTTATAATTTCTAAAATTTGATAATATTTTAAATTTTGATAGAAAAGTTATTAAAAAAATTTTCTGCTTAAAATAAGCCAAAAAGAAAAACATATGATAAATCGCAGATAGATTGATAGCCATTAATAATATATGTAAAATTAGCTAAACTAGACATCTATAATGTTCCCTTGCGTGGAATAATTCTGCAAAACTTATGAAAACACCAGTTAGCAGATAATTAAGTAAAATCTAACCAAAATAATAATAATTAAGTAAAAGCTACCTGTTGTTGAGCAATTATCGAGTATTAACAAAGAAGTAATTTTTAGAGAACTATATAGACTTGGTTTTTAATAATTAAGTTTTGACAAAGAAAAAGCATAGATGAGTCTATTCTAAGTCAATGATAAGCAATTGGAGAAAAGAACAAACAATTTGCAGCCTAGAAGTACCATAAAATATCATTGACTAAGACCAGTGTTGATCCACACAGATTAAGATTGAAGGGATTGTAAGAGAACAAACTATTTTTAACTTATCCCTGAGAATTTCGTTTGAGTGGAGAAACGTTTAATCTATTAAATCACAGGCATCTCTTACTAAAAATATGTTGGAAGTCACACTCGCCACACTAAGATTAGTTGGAAGTTTAATTGAAAAAATGTTGATCAGTCACTCAAATAAGGATTGGTAAATTTGAATGACACTTGATAAAATTATGGCGTTGGTAAGAAAGACAAATGAAAGTTGATAAAAGATTAAAACAAAAAAGAAAATGGTGGTTTGCGCACCATCGAAAAGAGTTTGTATCATAATATTTCAGCCAATTACTAATAAGCTATCAATGAATCAAATAAGCGGTAGCTTTTTTTACCAACATTTTTTATATATTTCCTGACCTTTTTTTAAAATTTACTAGCATGGGTAAAAAGTCTTTTCTTTTCTTTAAACTGAACCATACAATCGTCCAATAGGTATGGGGACCTCCCATGCGCATGGTCCAAAGTGTCAAACAACGATATCAAGTGTTTGCTAACAATATAAAATTCAAGGACTGTATGTCTTCAAATCCTCTTTCTTCTCATTATCGTTAGACACTCAAAATATTTCAGCATAAGAAACCCAGCAAAGGTCGCATGGGGTCTAACTGAATAAAAAAAGTAAATACATGAGATTAACTATAGTAATTAATCCGAGATATTTCCACTTAGACTAAACTCAATTCATATCGGCCGAGTTTAGCCTACTAACACACATGAGCTCGAGAACATAATCTCTTTGATAAATAGGATAAGAAACTTTCGAGGCAATTCCGCAAAGACCACCTTCAACCCCAGAGTCCCTCTGAATTCTCATGTACCCATTTTCGCCCCACGAAACGTCCCAAGAGTTCCTTACTAACCAGTACTTCATCCCGTCCTCGTCCGTCCCATACCCGACGACCGTCACCGCATGGTCCAGATTGGCATCGCATGGGCCATTAAAGACCCCACCTGCATAGTTCCGGAACGCAGGCCCACTCGAGTCCAGCGCTGCTGACACCGGCTGCATCGCCACGGCCTTCAGCATGTCGTCCTCGTTCGGGGGGACGTCCCTGTAGTCCCATATTTTGGCCTCGGCAACAGATTCGGCCTGCACGTCGCAGGTGCCGTCGACCCCGACGTACGGGTAGTTCGATGCGGAGTTGATGCCTTGGTTGTCGATGATGTACTTGAAGCCGTTGTCCATCCAGCCACCTTGGCAGCCCTGGTTGCCGTCGGTGGCGCAGTCTATGAGTTGCTGCTCAGACAGGTTCGGCAGCATGCCAGACTTGATCTGCGTGATTGCTTCCACCGCCGCCACCACGGAGAACGACCAGGCAGCTCCTGTACACAGAGGATAGTAAATCGTGCAGTGATTATAACTCAATCAAGATAACTTGAAGCCGAAGGTCGCATTGGCTATATATGAGACCATATTAAGGTGTCGGAACAATTAATTTGTTTATTGTTTCACTAGTAAGATTTATTCTTTTATGACAATGGCCAATGTAATAGCTCGCATATCTTAGGATAGGCTGCAATAGTTAGCAGTAAATTTCTTACCACATCGGCCTTGGCTCCTTATGGGGTTGACAGCGCCTTGTTTAACCCAATCGATGCTATCCGGAATGCTATTCAAACCTTGGTACACAAAAGAATGGACTTGGGTGGAGTTTCTGCGGGTTGATGATGGCAACTTGTATCCAGTATATGTTGCCATAAATTCCTCGTTGGTTAAATCCGAGAACTTGTTCAATCCGACCTTGTAAGTCCGGTTCGCTGCGCCATTGAACTCCTCGACGAACTGCAGGTTTTCCACGAAAATCTTCAAATGCTTTGCCTTCTCAGCGACGTCTTTGTAGTCGCGCCCATGCCTAGTCATCCACTCCTCAAATTTTTTAGTTGCGGACAAAATGTCATAGGCACGAGATGCGGCGTCCGATGCGCATGCACATGCACACAAGACAAGTATCAACCATATGGAGAAATTTTTTGCAAGTTTGAAAGCCATTTTTTAATGAAGAGTGGTGTTTGTGCTGTAGAGAACGAGTGAGTGCATTAGGTGTATTTATAGAAGGAAAAATAACACAAATGGTCTCTGAACTTTGACACAATATGTAATGTCGTCTCTAAACTTTTAATTTATTCAATGTGATTCCTAAATTTTTTATACATATTCAATTTAGCTCCTGGACCATATGAAAATGTTTAATGACGTCCTTCTATTAATTCAAGTTAACAGAATTTGCTGATTTGACTTCTAATCCAGTACGTTTGAACGTTGGACAAAGAAATAACATTACGTGTGGATTTTCCATGTAACGTATTCAACTAAAATTAGAATATAATAGTCCTTTTAATTTGTTTAACTTGTTCAATTTGGAAAAAATAATTTCCATTTAATTTGATAATATGGAGTATTATATCTTGAGTTGAATATCTTACATGGATAATTCATGTGTAATGTCATTTTTTTTGTCCACTGTTCAAATTTACTAGATTTGAAACTAAATCAGCAAAATCCTGTTAACTTGAATTAATAAAAGAATAACATTAGAAATTTTCATATAGTCCAAAGACTAGATTAAATAGTTTGCTAAAAGTTTAGGGACCACATTGAATATATTAAAAATTTATGGATAACATTGCATATTGGGCAAAGTTCGGGGACCATTTGTGTAATCATCTCTTCATAGAAGTGAACATGAAATTAATTGATTGCAAAGAAAGTAGGGGAAGAGCATAGTCAATGTGTATAGTTTACTTCATGAGTGCGTGTTGCACATGATGACCAAAAGCTATACAAAAAGGTATGTGAATGGTTCCTTGATCTTTCTCTGGCTTCAATTAGGGTTTGTTCACACCTAGGAAAAGATGTTATTGTGGAAATGTGATATATAGCTTGAGCATTTACGAGGTAAATTCTTCTAAAGCTGAACAGAACTAGATTGGTCTGAAAATGCCTCTAACTATATTTAACTTTTCTTCGTGCACTTTTCGACATCTCAATGCCTTTATTGACCTAGACTTATAAAAGCAAGCAAAAGTAACGTGTGTGTAAGGAAGAGAGATGATTGAGAGAAAGAGAGAGAGAGCGAGATAATAGTAATTGAATGATTAGTATTGATCAAAAGTTTTTCGTATCACAATTGACGTTTATCTAATGAAAAAACTCCCAAAACTTTTCAAAATTATAAATATTTTTTTGTGTGTAAAATGACAGTATCATAGATATCTCCCAACATTACAAATGGTACTAATAGTTCAAGAAGATTGAAGTAGGAAGTCTCCACATAGTAGTCAATACAATATTTATCTGAGAAAGTTTAATGTTTTGATAGAGTGAAGCTCTACCTCTTACATTGTTATGCACGTTGGCCAAAATAATATGGATATCAGTTGATTTGTTTTGAAACCATCTTCGGTTATGCTCCATCCATATGCCATAAATGGTTGTGAGAAAGGATATCATAAAGAGTCTAGCAGCCAAATCTTTGCCCTTTGTTACCCTAATCATCCATTGAAGTTCATCATTACATCCTCTCAAAAGACGCCTAATCCCCTGGTGTGCAAGAATACTGAGCTATAAGCTGCCTGTCCACTCACACTAGAAGAATAAATGTGTTCTGTATTTCATACCGGCCCTACAGAAGTTACACTGGATATCAATTGAAGTAATCTATTGGACGACAATTTCTGCCGCCGGTAGTCTGTTTTTGCAAACAAGCCAGCCAACAAAATTGTGTTTGCTAATACCGCTGATCCAAATTAGGTCATACCACTCCACAACCGATCCCGCATGTCTGAGTTCATCATAAATTTCTCAGTAACAGTACCTTGAGCTATGGATAACCGAGGTTAAAACATGGAGTAATTTAAGGAGACATCGCCAACTCCAAGCCATACTGCCCGTAATGTTGATCTACATAATTGGAGTGCATCTACATTTGGTGTTGTGAACCCATATATTCCAAAGGGAAGAGGATGGACGATTGATGAGGTTCCACGGAATGTAGCAAAATTATGAATGTTGACAACTAGATTTGAGTACGGATTTTCCTTTCTTTTTATTCTAAAATTCATTAGTATTTTAAATTTTCGATAGAAAAGTCATTGAGTAATTTTTTCGCTTAAAAATAAGCCAAAACACACGATGGATTGCAAACTAATAAGTGGTACTAACAATATCTCTACAATTAGCTAAAATAGATTCCTAGTGTTCCATGCGCACGATGCTATCAATTATAGGGTCGTGTTTTACTCCAACCCCGGTTAATTAAAAGTTCGTCCGATCAATTCTTAACTGATGGGTTATAAAAGTGGACATCACTTATATTTATGTTTAGTCATGTTTGCAAATGATTAACAAACGAGTATTTTAACCTACTAATCAGAGAAGGAAGCTTCCTACAACCAGGGATGGAGGGCGAATGTAGCCCTACATCATTGCATGCATATTCATTGACAAAACCTCATGAACCCTAATCGATTCCAACGATACTTTAATAATTGTAGTGATAAAGATAGGAAGACGCACCGAAAGGGGTCAGAATCATCCCGCGTGCCAAGCAGACACGGGACCCGCAAATTCAAAGCACTTTCCCTTTTACTTTCCTAGGGTTTAAGTAACTCCACAACATGGGTAAATCATCTAGAAGCTGGTGCGCAGTCAACATTGAAACCCTTTTCCATTCATAAGCGTCCAACGCATGGAATCTCTCCCCTTTCACATCCATAGGTTGTAGCGTTCTTTCTTTATCTTCTTGAACTGATGATGAGAGCATTATTTGGATTCGCATCCCGCCGATAGATCCACTCGAGATAAGAAATTGTTGAAGAAAACACAAGATATTTCTTCGGTCCCTTCCGGGCGATCGGGAAATAAAGAAATTGTTCCGTCACCACTTCTTTAACGCTCGTTGGAAAGTAGTTGATAAAAGAAATTGGGCAGGCCATCAAATTTGATGAAAAAATATTTATGTATGCGTATACAAAATAGGTTGACGAGCGAGTGTGTTCGTTCTAGGATGCGCCATTGACACCATCAAAGAGACATTAGAGATAGGTAGTTTTAGCCATTATGAGTGAAGTAATCCATCAAAGATTGATTATTTAGCCACTGATTAGGCATGCTTTGGTATAATTAAAGAATTGTCAAAGGAATTATTACTCGAAACTTAGAAGAGAGAGATAGGTTAAAGACCATGTGGATCTAATACAGTCGATCTTTAATTATATTATTTTGTGGGGCACAAGTAGATCTCTTTTCCATCTTGGACTATACTCAATTAAAAATGATATTTTCTTTACTATTGGATTAATTTTAAATAAACATCATGTATGATTGTTTTACACAATCACTATTGATTTAGAATTTTCAAAATATAACTACCTTATCAATGGTGATGAAGGTTTCGACCAAAAAAAAAATGGCGATGAAGGTGGCATCTGTGGTAGATAGATTACACCGGTTGTGTTCTATGTAAATCCAATTGATAATGCTCTATTATTCCTAAATGACTCATTTTTTCCTCCTAATTTCATTATAATTTGAACTCACGACCTCCCCTTTCAAAGAAATATCATAATTTCGCCGTTAAATCAAGGATAAAAACTTGAGCTATCAACGCAATACCTTTTTAAAATAGGTGACATATTCACGTACGATCCTCTCTCATACACCAATAATCCCTCTATTAGGAGAAATTATTGCATGATCTATGGATCATGTGGACCAATGTCATCTCAACCATTAATTATGTAAATCCTTTCCTAAGATTCACATGACCAACGATTAAGAAGGACTTGACCTGCATGATCTATACACCATGCCATACTTCGGATTCATCCACTTTATTCAATGGGCCGGTTTAGAAACAAATCTCCTATGGAGGTTCACTTCACGTACTCCCATGAAAAGTTCTCGCTTGCCATGATTTCTTCGCATGTTATGAAGAAAGAATACACGATATCATATTAATATCAACATGTCACTTAATATATATTTGAAAGAGTTTGTCCATCCACCTTAGAAAACCCCAAACATTAGTGAAATTTCTGAGACTGAGCAACATATCAGACCTATGAAAAAGGGTAATGATATTTACTCAACAATAATAACTTTTTCCACAACTTAATATCTAGGATGTTTTTTGCATAACATAATAACTTCATTCACGATTACTTTACAACTCGAGGTCCATTATTTCATGAAAAATTTACTTTCAGAAAATATCTTGCTCATTTTTCCGGTATCTGGATCGCTTGTGAAAAATGAATCAACAAAAATCTTTCCACAATTGACGAAAAACTAATTCAAGAAACTAACTTTTTTCCTTTCAAAACCTGACTTCCGGACCTGAGACCTCAGCATTTGAACCCAAGTCCAACAGGGCTCCTCTCGCTATAGGCAAATCAGGGACCCCGGTGGTTGGGCTCTAAACTCTCAAGGCCAAGCCATGATTCCCGACGGTCGAGCCCAAGACCCTAGTGCCTATGCCTGAGTCCTTGGTGGCTGGGCCCAAGTACTCGGCTCCCACGTCTGGGTCGCCCGCATCTGCACTCAAGTCCCTAGAGACTAGACCCGAGATGACGGCACTCAAGCCCGGATTGCCAATGCCCAAATCCAGGACCTTGGGTTGTACTCGAAACTTTTTCTCAAGTGTGTATTTTATTTCTTTTTTGCAACAAATATCAAAAAATGACTTTCATATTATCTGCAGAATACAGGCTATCATAGGATGAAAATAAGTTTCCTCGAAAATATTTTCTGGCACGGTTCGTTTCCGAAACAAACGGAACCTTAATATGTAAAACATTTTTATAATAGGTGTGAAAGAACCTAATAAGGTGTGAAAATATATTTAGTCACGAAGAAACCCCCGAAAAGCATCCGCCCCTTCCCCTAAGCACACGGCACTCTTCACCGCGCGGTCTATAAATTTCTCAACTCATTGAAGTGGAAAATCTTGATCTTGACCACAACTATGTTACAGCTTTCAATAACACCTCCAATTCCAATATTAAACGGCCTAAAAAAATTGTACTTTGATGCCATGCATGCGATACATTCAAGGATATTTGTAGCTCGCGAATCCAAAAAAAAAAAAAATGAAAAGGCTGCATTTGAAAATCTCACTGAATCGGCGAAGGCTTATTAACTTTAATACTGCAGAACGCCGCGGATGAATGAATTTTTGCAAAACCTTTTAGATACATTAATGTCGGGTACCAAGAGAGAAAGCCCGGCGCAACTACCGAGATTCGCCACATCTCAGACTTCGATTTCGTCCTTTTGCCCGCTAGCACGAGTCTCTTTTATACGTAGTAAAAAGTTGCATAAAAGAGTAGAAAGAATGGCGATAGCTCAATGGAGTTGGGACATGGTGCTTCTCCAACAAGCGCTAGGATCAGATCCTTGAGCTTGACTTCGCTTTTGTTTTTTTTTTTTTTGTTTTTTAAGATCGAATTTCTTTTTCCTTTATACTCTAAATAAAGATAAGGCCTATTTTTTCATCATTATATATATTTATTTAGTTATTTATTTATTTTACATATAAGACCGATTTATTTAGTTTTTGCTCATTTAGCATTTCAACCTATCATTGAACATAATATTGCACTTTTCCATTTCATATTCCGGGATTACTTCATGCATGTGTATTTTATTATACTATAGTCTACACTTCTTTTTAAGTTTCGATAGTCTTCTGAATTATTCTCAATCAAATATTACAATCATATTTTTTTAATCTACTTATTACATAATAAATGTATTTTGGTGTTACAGTCAAATACTATGGTATCGATCGTATTTAATTTTAGTCGATCTCTACATCATTAATGTTATCTACAAAGAAAATCTATTTCCCCGTCATTTATTTTATGATCTTAACATAAGATGATAAGATGAGCCAAAAGCAATCTCAAGGGATGGCAAGTTCAGATACCAACATCTTAGAGAGCACACTTCTTCTTCTTTCCCATTTTTCCTAGGAAATTAAAGATATGAGCGTTTGTTTGGATTGAAAAAATTGTGCTAAATAAAAAATATAATTTTTGTTGCTCGGCACCACGCAGAATTTTCCTAGTATTCCTTAAATTTATACCTGCCATTCTCGGGCTGTCAAGATATCATATGGAGTTTCGACCAAAACAAAAGATATCATATAGAGAAAACAAAAAATTAAAAGTATAGGTGTATGGGGAAAATTTGATGAAAACAAACTTGCCCTTGGCAAAAAGAACAAGACTATCAATACCCCAATATCCTAGTAGAAAATCCAGTAGCCGGATGTCTGAGAACTCTAGTTTTGCTGATGCTGCACTATTGATACTTAAATTTAAGTACCCTCGATGCTTCTGATAATTATCGATATTCAGCTATATGATCTCCCATTCAGATTCATCAAACTCATAGTCCCTCATCGCGGATGCCATATTCTCCAAAACTTTGTTCTGAGACAAGAAGATGGTGTAGAATAGTGACCAGGAGACAATGTTACCAGTGATCGAGACAGTGTGCTGAAGATCTAGTTCATACAGAGTGAAGGTGACATACCTGTATTGTTCTTTGTTCAGTTATCTCGTTATGAGCCGAACAAAGTTCTCTGGTCTCTACAATGATACAGCTCTCATCAAGCTTGATCAACTCAATGACGGACTGGGGCTCTTGAGCTAAGCAATCCGATCCTGCTGTGACAAATATTTGACAATCAAACACCATTTAAAGCAAGAAACCATGACATCAGGCAGCTTCACGTGTTTCCAGTGTTGTTCTAATTGTTCGATTTTAGCTTTTTCCTTGTCATGAGCCTGTGCAAATATTAATTCGCATAGGTGCATCATTACTAACATTTCCGACTTATACTTTCCAATAAAGAAATTTTAGAAAGGGGTTGTTTAGGACAGTAGAAATAATTAGCAGATGGTATCGAGTAGAAAAGCTGTACAACAGTAACTCTAATGAAGCAAACTAAATGGTTTCCTTTATGCAGTAGATCACCTGATGGTAATGAAAATGATGCTTTTCTTATGGAAGTGAATGGCATGTAAAATCATTGCATCTTCCATAATGCGCGAGGCCAAAAAACTAGTTAACCAGACAAAGCGAGAAACACATGGCACATGACATAGAGCTATCGATTTGGCATCAATGAATCATCTTAAACTGTTGCACGTTTAGCAGAAATCTAGAAGCAGGCTCTGTGTTTAGCTGTTATTGCACAATTACATGCACGTATGGTATCTTTGAAGTACGTACCGATTGCTTCTACAAATTCATATGAGGAAGTGACCTTAGGAATGATGCTTCCATGTTCTTCTGGACTAACACAATAAAGCGACTTGACTGTACTTCTGCTGTCAGCGCACGTATCCAAATCATCGAAATCGTCCCCAAGTCCTTCGATCAAAGAGGCACATTCATATCGGTCCTCAGACTTCAATGGCGTTGCTATAGCTTGAGAGATTGGCACATGTTGTGTGGCGTCACCACAGCTCTCAGAGTCCACGTCAGAGTAGTTGTTTATACTACGAGATCCCTCTTTGAGATAGTCTCCTTCAGTAGTGTCAGCTGTTGTGTCGCTATCAGAGCTTTCCAACGGAGGCATATCGGACAGTACCTCTTCACTCGCCTGCTCCAGAGACGAGGTGAAAACTTCTTGCACGAACTCCAAGCAAAAGCTTCTCACATCGGCACCCACCTTCTTTAGCTTGCTCTCAACATAATTCACCGCGTCCTGTCGTGCGAGGATTTCAACAATTAAAAAGGACAGCACATGAAGAAGCATGACAAGAGAGATGTCGTTGCATCTACTCAATTAGTAATTTGAAGGACGAGATATAGTGACATGGATAAATCACGATGAAGACGATCACCATAGTCTACTGAAAAATTTTCTTGGAACTAGATGAAAGTAAGAGACATTACTACTGAGTGACACGTAAATTAACTAATGGAGAAGAGACGAGTGATAAAATCCAATCTGCGAAGAGGAGCGAAAGATCACCATGCACGTGATATCTTCGACATCCATGTAGAATCCTTCAATCTTCCTGCTTATGTCTCCGACCATGTCGACCAGCCAAGTATTGTCATTAGTAATCGCCATGTCACACCTATTGGCTACACCAGAAGTGCACCAATCTGATTCTCCAGTGGGCCTACCCTGCGAGACAAAAAAGTCATGCCAAGTATTCCAACAATCAAAAGGTAGAGAAGTTCTTATGGAATAAATTGTAAGTAGAGATTGAATTCTAAGAGAATGTAAAGAGATAATATGAATGATACTCTCTCTCTCTCTCTCTCTCTCTCTCTCTCTCTCTCTCTCTCTCTCTCTCTCATGACATCACCAGACATTGCAAATCGAAAAAACACATCTCTTGCCGGACCTTACCAACGAAGATGACTATGGTACTGGAAAAGTGTCGACTAGAGTGCATAAAAAGAAGGCTAAACAACGGATATTCCTACTCCTAACTTCATAGTAAAATCAGTGCTGCTTCATTCACAGAAAAGCTCTCACACTAGGAGCCTATTCCATCAACTACAAACGCATGAAATCTGCTAAAAAAAAAAAATTAACATCTTGGATATTCTTTTTCACATGGGATTTCCTTAAAACAAATGAAGGAACTATTTTTTAAGCTCTTCCTTCCTAATTATTTTCCCGCGATTTCGCTCTGTGTCAAGCCTATTTCAGACTAAAACAATTTTGTGCCCATGAAAGAAATTCCCCTAAACACCACAAGTGATCAGTCACAGTACAGGCCAAGAAAAGAATATTAATCCATCAACACTGCATCATCAGTTCACCTATAGAAGATGAGCAAAGATCGGTCAAAAGCCCAAAAACAGAAAGTTCATAAATTTATCAAAATTGGGGCACTTTGCAATCTATCTGACATTATGCTTATAAGAACCAATATCAAATCAATCCACGACATGCAAAAGGGACATTTAGCGCCCTAGTGAAACAAGCTCAAAGAGCAAAACACGTGATCAACATTATTCAATGTCCATGAAGCTTAACTGTAACTCAGAATGCAAGAGAAGTAACTCAAAACGTCGATGACCCAACAGAGCTCATGTAGTTGAAAACGACAAATTGAAACTTCGCTAAACGAAGCAACAATGAGGAATCCAGTTTCGGAATTAAGGAAATATTAGTGAGAAAACTTGAAGAAACCTGATCCTCCCTCTGGAAAGCACAGGGCCTTCAGAAACGAAGTTCTTGCTGTAAGCAGAGAAAGGGAGAGAGAGAGAGAGAGAGATGGATGGTGATTTGAATAAGCGAAACGAGATTGTTTCTTATGTTTATCAGATTAGATTCAATTAACAACCACTGTTTGACTATGCTGGAAGTTGACTCGAACTAGGACTCCAAGTCCTTTGAAACTTAGGCTTGGGGGCTTTGTCTTTCTGGAGTTAGGCTTTTATTGATGACTAGTTTGAGGGCAAGATTAGTTACAAATTCAAACTAGAATAAGAATATGCTAATTCATAAAAGAATATAAATGTCGATCTTTCTTTCTTGATTGCAATATAATATCGGTGTTTCATTGTAATTAAATCTTATAAAATAATTTTAACCATATAGTATTGAAATATTTTGACAAATTAGTCGGACAAAACATAACAACACTAATGTGGATAATCACTAAAATTGGTTTGTGTGGTTATCAAAGGCATGTAGAATAAGAAATTTTACATCCATTAATTATCTGTTCTTTTATAATGCGCACATTATTTAAATATAGATACTTCGGTTTTTTCATTTTGCTGACGTTTAGTATTTGACTTTTACTCTTTAGCAAACATCTTATACCATTGACAATGTAGAGACCAGACATTTAAATCATATTAAAGTATTCTTACAACATCGAGTTGCACAAAAAAAGCTTTTCGAATATGAAAAAATACTTTATTCTATTATGTGTAATGGATCTTAATCTATTCACACGCAAATTACTTTCACATCATTATTCGTCCAATTGTCCATTTATATGAGACATTGTGATTAAGTTAGACGACTCTCCAGATAATCGAAACCACGCTATCTATTAACTTGAGTTGAACAGCCATGAGAGAAAAGGTTTCATGAGAGAATGATTAATGGAACGATAATCATGTTTCATAAGTTTATGTGAGGTAAAATAAATGTTCTTTTCCAAGTTGGATTCAGTTAATTCAATTTTTTTAGAGCTTTTGTGGTGCTTTGTTTTTGGAAAAAATTGTCCAAGAAATCATAAACCTATTGCACTTTTGCCAATTCAATCCTAAACATTTTATTGTGACAATTAAATTTTAAGCATTTTCACATTTTACCAATTGAGTCCATCCGATCAATCTTGGCTAAAAATCTCTAATGTGAATACCAGCTGTCCTACATGGTACGGCTGGCATTGACATGGACAATTTTAATAATATTTTTTGAATTTATTTTTCTTTTTTCTTTTATTTTTCCTTTTATTCTTTTCTTCTTTTGTTCTTCTTTATTTTTTCTTTTTTTCCTTTTCTTTTCTTTTCTTTATTTTTTTTTTCTTTTTTCTTTTTCCCTCTGCCGCCCAGCAAAGGTTGCTGGCCTAGGCAAGGGCAACCCTCACATGGGCGAGCATTAACCTCGCTAGCCTAGCAAGGGTCGCCCTCACCGGTCACCCTCACCCCCTTCGCCACTAGCAAAGGCAGCCCAAGCCCAATCCGGTGAGGGCTGGAAGCTCTAGTAAAGATCGGCCAAAATAGTCAAGCAATGCAAAACCTACAAGAAACGCAAACACCATATATTCATAGAGTGGATCTAGTTTGTACAGGTTCCTGTGTGAAGCTGTGATGAGAGGGATGGCTTGTCGGGACTTCGCCGATGTTGCTGAGGATGGTTGTGATGATGAGGTGGCAAATACACAAAGGCACTGAAGTTGAGCACATGTACGTCGGGATCTCGTTGGGCGAGTTCCGGCCAATTTGGCCACATAAACTCAGTTGTGCCACTTAGGACAACTAGCGTCTACATCGGTTAGTTCCTGTCAATTTGTCCGGATGGACTCAATTGGCAAAATGTGAAAAGGTTTGTGATTCAATTGGCACAATTAAAAGATTTAGAACTAAATTGGCAAAAGTACAATAGATTTAGGATTTTTTGGACAATTTTCCCTTTGTTTTTGGGTTCTTCCATTTTTTTTTTATTCAACTGGCATTTTTTATAAGTGATAAACTTAGCTATAATGTCTATCAATGAGACTAAACTAACATATTCTGGGTATTGGTGTTATGGTGGGTAAAGTTTAGGATTTTATGTGGTAGACGGATGAATTTTTATCATACTGGTATAAGTATAAAAAACATTTTGGGCGTAGGGTTTTTTGTGGTATTTTTCTAATCTTCTCTTAACGAATAGACTGCTATTTTTCTTTAACTACAAGGGTGACTCTAATACTAACTAATTATTAAATTTTATTTTTCCAACCTTAAACGACTTTCGATGGTACAACGATGTATTTCTATTGAAAAATTTGACTTGGACTGATTACAATCAAACCTATTGGAAAGAAAGAATTATAGCAGAATTACCAAAATTATTTGGAGGAAATAATGATTATGTTCATATATCGTACGGAGAGACGATTACCGCAGCAAATTTATAAGGCTTAGAAATTTCAATTCAAATCCTTGCGTGAGTCCACTTATCAATGTTATAGCTACAGATGAGAAAACACATTTATTTATTTATTTATTGGCTTAAAAAACACATTTATTTGATATCATAGAAAATGTAAGAATTCGAAAAGAATATTTTAACAAGGCTAAAAGAACTTACATAAATGCGAGAATCTCAAAATGAATGAACGGTAATCTTACAAGAAGAATTTAGCAAGTTTAAGAAAGAAGAGAAACCCATTACTATTTAAGAACTCAATTATGAAATAAAAATATTAAAAACGAGAGGTCCAATTTCTGAAGCAAGATAATCAAGGAATAAAAGAAGATATCGAGATTATAATATAATATAATAGTAATAGTAATAATCTCATTAATAACATTCACTTTCAAAAATGGAATACAATGATAACCTCACTTCTTGATGATAAATTAAGCATCCAAACTATGGCCCTAATTGATTCGAGCCAATCGAAATTGCATTCAAGAAGGATTAATTCCAACCTCCTATTAGAGATCTGTAAGAAAGAATTAAACTTTATTTGATCAGTTTATTTGTCAATTAGTAAATTTGGTATACTATTTCACCTAACGGATATATATTTTCAATTTTTTTAATTGTCAAATTGATTTCACTTATTAGTGAATTTTTAGCTATTATTTGGGTCATAATTAATATAATTACAATTAAGATCCATTATTCTTTTTTACTTTCATTTTGAATTAAGTAGATCTTCTTAATACTCTGTCAATAATTTTATTCTAAAATAAGATATATCAATTTGTTGTTTTGATGATCAATTACTTTATTTTTGGATAAAATGATTTTCTGCGTTTCATAAATTAAGGCGCCCAGACAACCTTGGCTCTGTTATGTTATTAGGTGAATAAGTTTTTTGAGAACATTAGTGATGCCTTCAGGCTTAGCCCTTGATTTTAAAAAAAAATATTAATATCAAGTTTGTTTGGTATGTTTTTTTTAAGGGTTAATACCACAAAAAACCCCAAACTGGTACACTTGTGACAATTTTATCTCAAACTAATTTTTTAACTACAAAATACCATAAATTAGTACATATGTGACAAATTTACTCTAAACTAATATTTTGACCGTAAAAAATCTCAAACTAGTACATTTGTGACAAATTTATCCTCCATTAGTTTCCACTAAATTTGATTGATACAAAAAAAAAAAAACAATCACAAACTAATACACCTGCGATAAATGAAGGTTAAAACATAAAACTGGCACATCAGTCAACTGCCGTGTGTCATTTAACAAAACAATTTGATAGTAAAATTTAATGAAAATAAACTAAGGATAAATTTGTTACCGGTATACTAGTTTGAGATTTTTCATGGTATTAACCTTTTTTTTTTATTGCATTCGCAATCAACTCCTAAACGTCACTATTTATATAATTATCGAATCTCCTATCCTTTCACCTTCAATCTTACATTGGTGGCCTTTGCTAGCTAGTGCTGTATCGAAGCTTACTAACCCATTGCCTAATGAAGGGTGAGTCTTGCGGAGATACTTGGGTGCGTTCGTTTTGTGGAAAATGAGTAATTTGAAAAATATTTTTCAAAAAATGATTGCTTATATCAATTATAAAAATTAGTCAACGAAATATATTCTTACCATCGATAACAATCTATGCCTAATTATTTTCGTGGGTAATGAAAAATATTTCCATTAATTTATTTTTCTAAACGATATAAGTGATATTTTTTTGGAAAATATTTTTCAAATCACTCATTTTGCGCGAAACAAATGCACCAATCTTCTAACTTTTCACGGTCATGAGATTAATTTCTTACTAGTGGCCTATTTAGCGGTGCGTCACATATAAATATATTAGTTAGTAGACAAAATCTTCTATCGTTTATATGTATTTAGGAGTAGCATAAAATTTACAATATATTACATTTTTATATTATGATTGTGAGTTTGTATCTAGGGTAAATACCAAATTTGGGGAAAATGCCAAGAACGTGTCCCACTTTTCACCCAATGACATAAAACACACTTTTTTTTTTTTAAATACCTGTTTGCTGCCTCTCCACAAAGTTCCTACATTAAAAAGACCAAATTTCTCCATGTTGGAAATTTCCAAACCACCAAACCCTCCCACAAACCCTAGCCTCCATCACCCGCAGATCCCTATTTCCATCCGACACACACCACTGTCCAATGCCACCGTCCGCCTCCCGTCTTGCCACAGCCTTCATTACTGTTTACTACCCTCTTCGCCGTTGCCGTTACAGCCAACCGCCGCCGCCGCCTCCACCCCTCATTGTGAGATGTCGTATTAGGAATGGCCATAATGTGAGCTCGAGATCCAATCTCCAGCGATCATGGGCCAAGCACGAGCTCGAGCTTTGAAGAAATAGAGAGATGAGATACAGAGAGAGATATTGCAATTATATATATATAGATAAAGGTGTCCTTGTGTTGTATAGGTGAGTGAGAGAGACGGGTGTTAATATTTTTTAGAGGGTTTTAGTAGAATAATAGTCATTGGGTCACAATGAGGGCAAGAATATACTGTGAGCAATAAATTCTTAAATGAGTGGACCCAATAATATTTATAATTATTTATTATTTATATTTTTTAGATCCAGAACATGTTGATCTCACGGTATATTAAGAACCGTCACTTAATCATTTCTCTTCTTTAGAAGTGAGATGATAAAGTTATAAACAAATTCGTAATTTTGCTGACAGAGGTATTGAACTTGTAATTTTGTTGATCCATAGTTTTCCCTTTTGTTTCTTTAGGCCATTAGTTGCTCTCTTACTTTTGCTATTTTAATTCTATACGTATCTTTTACGACTAATAATACTTGAAAAACCCTATTGTGTTTATGCCAAAAATATTCCACGGTCCATCCTAACTACAATTTCGTACGACAATTCGCGCAACCTGCCGATAAACATCTAGTGATTAAAGTGAAAAAAGCTCGTCGGTTAGCGGGCGTCGCGGCCACTGGAGCTTCGCTTGGTCGGTTCTCCTCTAGCACTCTTTTCTCTCTAAATTAAATAAACATTTTATGGGTTAATATATTCTTTTTTTTGTTCGAAAGTGAAGATATTTTGTTCAATTTAGGATTTTTTAAATTTTTTTAAAAGTCACCAGTAATGAATTTTTATTGGGGTTAATATCATGGAAAAACTCAAATTGATTTACCCCAAACTAATTTTTTGATAAATTTACCTTCCATTAATTTTCATTAAATTTTACAATCAAATTATTCAGTTAGATAACTTATAAAAGTTGACGGGTGTACTAACTTTGTACTTTACCCCTCCGTTTTTCACATATTTATCAGTTTTATGATTTTTTGTTGTATTAATTTAATTTAACGGATGATAAATTTGTTACGTGTGTACTAATTTGAAATTTTTAGTGATCAAAAAATTAATTTGAGATAAATTTATTATAGATGTGCTAATTTAACATTGTTTTGTCAAAAAAAATTAATTTATAATAAATTTATCATAAATATAACAATTGGAGTTTTTTCGCGGTAATTTTTGGTGAGATTAACCATTTTATTACTGAGAGCAGCAACCCGTGACGAATTGAGGGACGTCCGATTGTTCTGGCGCGCGAACGCTCGCTAAAACCCTCACAGTCCATCCCGCCACCGCCACCCGCCGTCGACGGCCGCCTCCGACCACCGTGTACACCGTCCACCAGCACCACTTCTCCAATACGCCACCGCCAGTCATCTCTCTGTGTGTGTCTCTCTGTCTCCGTCTCTGTCTGTGCAAGCCACCATCGCCGGGCCGTCGCACCTCCAGCTCTGCTCGGCCGGCTCTTCCGGACCACCCTCTCTCTCGCTCGCAGAGCAAGGTAGTGCATTTTTCCTCTTCATTTGTTCAAAATTTTTTGGGTTTCCTGCGCTCTGCAGATCAAGGCCACCGTCGCCCCTGTTCCAGGACACCGCCGCCGTGTGCCGGGATTCCCGGAACACAGCGTCGGTGTCCTGTGTCGATGATCGTGTATTGTACTCTCGTGTTTAAGGTCAAACAGCTCGATCTGATCTGAGGTTCTTACCAATTCGGTGTCCTTTCTCCTGCTTTGGCTTGCACTGGGTTGGGTGCTGAGAATATGCTCGTGGAATTTTTTGTGATGCAGAAGTATTGTGGAGTGTAGAAATGGCTACCCTTTACACTGTTGGAATATCTGGAGTGTGGAGAATTTTTACTGTGTTTCTTTCCACTAGCTACTAGTCTGAGTAGGGAAACATAATTTGCTCTTGCAAGAAAGGAATTTGAATGGAAAACTCAAACATTTTGTATTGCTGAATGAAGAACTGCAGGGTGTTTCAGAGCTCGAGCTCCTCTATGGTAATTGAGCTGAGTCGAGTGAGCTCTAGTATTAATAATCTTTTCGAGCTCAGTTATAGCACAAAATATTGTACTTGATTGAACTTGGGTCGAGCTTGAGCTCAAGCTTGACAGTATATCTGTTCAACTCGGCTCTGTTATCTTTTAATTGCCCTTGTCAACCTCTCTCTCTGAGAATTTTGCACTCTTTGTGCACAGCACTTAGGTAAAGAGAAACATGAAGATGGCAGTGGACAGAGACAAGATTCAAGAAGAGGCTTCTTTTTCACGTTTGTACAAAATCATCCTTGGTTGGGACTATTTTCAAATCCTTAAAGAAGTCAATGTACTCTCTCTCTCTCTCTCTCTCTCTCTCTCTCTCTCTCTCTCTCTCGAGCACGCACGCGCGGGCGCTTGTGTGCTAGTGTATGATAGTGCTAAAATTGATTTTCTCACTCTGATAGCAACGAGGTAGTAGGAGCGAAGAGCATGATAAAGAAGGAGTTGCTCCCAGCTTAAAGCGAGTAAAGTACACATATAAAGATGTCGATGACTACATTTCTACCTTTGAGCCTCTTTTGCTTGAAGAGATTAAGGCTCAGATCGTTCAAAAGAGTGACGACGATGAAGATGCTGGTTTTTTTTTTCTCTCGTCGACTCCACTTTCTTTCTGGTGATTGCTATTCATATGAGGAAGGATGTTAATAGTACTGTGATGTTGGACCATTGCAGTTATCGAGTGGAAACATGGGGTGGTTACCAAGTGCAATGAGTCTGATGGGTTTCACTTGCCAGAGGTCACTTATGGCTCCTCTTATAAAGATTTCTCCATATCTCAGAATGATCTGCTTTTGCTATCTAAAGAAAAGGTTATCAAATCCATTTACTTCTCTTTTGATTTTTAGCAGTACATTGCTCACTTTCCTCTTTATTCATCTAGCACCGACTTAAAAGGTTCTTTTGACAATGTCACCACTGATACCTAAATGACTTAATTCTCACGGAATGTTGGTTGATGCAGTTTGAAGATGGCAAGAAACTCCCAACAACCTTTGCATTTGCATTGGTGGAGTATCGTCAGATACGTGAGACAGGAGGGTCCGGGCAGAATAGTGACTATCGCTGTCTGGTTGTACTTAGACTTCGAATGCATTTGACTGGACAACTCGTGCCTATGCAGACTGATAAAGTTGAGTCTAGTCCTCGGCTGCTAAATATGCGCTCACTCATTAGTGAAGGAGGGAAGTCCATATATATATTAAAGGTAAGCAGGGAAGAGTTCTCAGTTTCTGTACCTATGCTGTTGCTAACTTTTAGATGGCCATCAAGTATAGGGAATTGATTCTCACTTGATCACAGGAGATAAAATTGCTTTAGTTATGTTTCTCTTATAATTGGAAGTTTGGGCCTGAAGTTGTTTTGTTATTTGTTTTTATGTGAATCCTCCTTTTTTCTTTACGAGGACATGTAGTGTAGCTTGTTTTCTCAACAAATATTTAAAGCTAGTAAACAGATGAGAGTTGAAGCATTTTAACATGCTTTCACAGGCAACTACCTTGTTTGTTTTCACTGTATGGAGTGTTGAACCCTTCAGTCACATATTAGGATAACACTTTTTATCAGATACTGGATATTGAAAGCTATGATCTTGTAAGCTTCCCTTGACCTTTTTCAGAGTAATTTCTGATTCACTTTCATGTAATGGTTTTCATCAAATGCATTACAGTAATTCCCCAGGATAAGCCCTTTTCCTTGGGGCTAGAATTTTAATCATTAATATTGGGTTGTAAACAGTGATTTTTTAAATTTTATTGTAAGCCATTTATGAACCATCATCCACACTCATTTGAGATGAATTTTATAGTGACAGTTAGCATTATTCAAAAGCCCTTACTCCTTGGGGAATCGAACATTTCCTATCCTATTCTTCTTTATTCGAAATATAATCAAAACATTGGCTTTCAGTGTTCCAGATGTTAGTGCCTTTCATATGAAAAGGGCAATGAAGTTGGTTATAGTTTATCAAGAAAACAAGCATGGGTTCTGCATTGCCTAATTTGGATATTGGTCACCTGGAGTAATATGAGTTAGAGGCTTGGACAAATGGTTTTTTTATATAACAGAGGGGAGATTAATTTGGGTTTTTATTTTCAAATTTCTTATGTCTTTGGTATTTAGATGACATTGGAGTTGACGGAATATCTACCACTAAGCATTTTTTTTTTTGGTCGAAATCTACCACTAAGTTAAAAAAACACCAAAATTCATCTTTTTTCATTCCGATACATGTAAGATGTCTGATGTGAGTTGTAGGCTTGGATGTGTCTTTTGATTTGGCACAATAATGGGAGGTTTATTTTCTCTCTTTACCCTAGTTTTGATAGCAAGGACGGAGGAATTAAAAGAGATTCTGAAAGAGATGAAATATTTTAAATACTATGTTGTCTTCTGTCTTCCTTTATCAGCTTATATGGCACTACATTTAGACTACATTTAGTGATAACAATAGTTTATCATTAAATAGTCAATATGTTTGGCTTGGCACCTCTTGTTGGCTATGCTGTTATGTAATTATCAAATATGTAATTTAGACAATTGCCTCAAGTGGAATGATCAATTGAGCAAGTTCAGCTGAATGGGATATTTTTCATAAGTTGGAATTAACAAGGATGGACCCTTATGATAAATGCGAAATTCTTCAAATAGATCTTGAAATTAAATTTTTCGTCAGCTGGATTGTTTTTCAAGTATGCATGTGCTAATCTTTGGCAATCAATTTGCTGTCTGTGCAGATTTGCAGCTTATCAACTAATTCTCGTGAATACGTAGCTGTACACAGTATTGGTTCCCTTCCTTTCAAGGACTTAATACTAGCTGCTGCGGAGAAGAATCCTACCCATGCTGACCAAGCCTGGAAAATCTCCAAACCTCTGGGGGATTATATCAAAAGTAATTTGAATGAATCTCAACAACAAGCTATAATTGTGAGTGTCTCTTTTCTATTTTTTTTCCCTATCAAATGATGTTTGGACGGAGCTTTGTCCTTTCTGGCTACATAAGGTGGGAAGGCAATGACAGACTTATGCAGGACAATGTTTAGCGAAGTTATTTCTGTCAACTGAGTCAGTTTAAAGTTTGCTCAAATGTTTCTTAGTGCTTGTGACAAACTCTTTGTTCATATCCTCTCCCCTGGCAGTCTGTTCAAAAAAAATTTTTTCATCTTTAAAGTTTCTCATTCGTTTCTATTGCTGCAATTTGCAGGTTGGTTTGTCACGGAAACCATTTGTGCTTATACAGGTTTTTCTCATTACGAACTACCTTTAGATTTCTTTTTTTAATACTTTTGTCATTTGATGTCATGTCATCGAGAAATAGATATTTACATCTTTGGCTCAGATGTAGTTAAAACCATAGCTTTACATCCTGCTTCTACGCTTGACCTCGACATGGCATTCTACTTCTGGCTCTTCCTATCTCCCTTTGTAAATATACAATATTCAGATGAAGACTGTCTATGTGGTAGAGAACCGACTCACTCTGCATCTAAATGTCCCTGAAAACGATTATGTCCAGAGTCTTAATATGACAATCCTTTCCCTGAGGGGATACTTCAAAAACTATGAACTATGGAATCCTAATAACTTTTTCATGGAGAATCTATGAACTGACTGACTCTTGTCTAGCTACGTTGCATCTTTGTTCAATGGTGACTGTACTTTACTGCTAGTGAGAAAAACACTTTCTCTATCGCACTTATCATGGGAGGAATTGTATATTTTTTCTTAGGGTCCCCCTGGAACGGGGAAAACTCAGACTATCCTTGGCCTTCTGAGTGCCATTTTGCATGCCATTCCAGCTCGAGTGCACTCAAAGTAAGCATTATTCTTGTATTGATATATATTTTTACTCAAACTACTGGAAACCTTGTCCCACTAAAACTGCTATATGTGGTGTTTCTCATATATTGCAGGGGTAAACTCCGAGCAAAGCGTGGACCAGAATTACATATCAATGAAAAGTATGTATCTGTCAGTACTACAACATATTTTATAGGATATATTTTTCCCAAGTAATATATTCTCTGTCATCGTGTTATCCTAGTAACTATATTTTGAGATGCTTTTCACTTAATTAATGCTCAAATACCTGTGATCATTATGATTTTCAATTAGCATTTTGTTCTGACTATAGTTTTAAACTTTTCTTCTACGGACATGCTGCATCTGTTAAATGGTATGATATGCTGTTTTAATGGCAGGCTAAAATTCTATGCTTGTTGGCACAATGTGTTGGAAATATAATCTTAGTGTCTCACACAATAGCATTATCTAAGGATAGATTCTTTTAGTGTTGGAGAGATGTGTCATCTAAAGGCTCTAGATGCCGGTTGGCAAATTAGTGTATGGGAGTGGAATGTAAATGGCAAAGGAGAGCAGGTAACTGCTCCAGACGTTAACTTCATGGCCAGACAGGAAGTGTTTTCTTATGCATAGTGTGTTGTTTGTGTCTCTGGGCTATTCCACAGGCAATATCAGGTCTACCAGAGTGGAACCATGACCGTCAGAAGGGCATCTTCTCTCTTGTCAATGGAAAAAAAGCTTATGCGATTCGTTTAACTATGTTTTGATTTGTCCAGAGGGAGATGGATGGACCTTTTGATTGGAGCATGTAAACTCTTACATCAATAAGAATAAATTGTTGTGTTCCCATTTAGTTTTGGCTAAACTGCAGTGATATTCCATAAAATGACTGTGACACTCTTCATATTCTTCAAAAAATATTTGTTACATCTACTCGTCAAAAGATTATGCTCTCCAAAAGGACTAGAACATCTCGAAATTGCCTTAGTTAAGCTCTTTAACCCATTGCGACCCTACTAGTTTAGATAGGACAAATTGCAGCACCTATATTTACTCTACAAACTCGAATCAGCAGATACTTAACTTCATTTTAATCGTTTGAGTACTTTTGAACCCTTTGCAATATTAAATTCCCCATTGCATTGCATTGGTACTTTGATATCTCACACTAGTTCCAGATAGAAAATAGTGATATAGTGGGCCAAATAATATGGAATAGAGTTTTGCAGAAATGCATCGTTTGGCATGCTCAAGACATTATCAAATTTATATTTCTGTAAGCTATCTTCTGTGAAAAGATGTACATATTCCACATATGCCTACAATGCATATATGAAAACATATCCATGCCTTTGTTCATGAGGCTAGGGAACAGTGGCAGAGCTAGGTCATTGTGCCAGTTTTGGGCACCAACGAAAATAATAACATCTTCTGAATAGAAAGACTTCATCCAGAATTGTAAGGTTTGATGACTTTGGAACGTAACCTTTGAAAGTTGAGTTCTTAGCCCCTAAACTAACACTTGTTTTTGGTCTAATATCCCTGTTGACATCAAATGTGGATTGTGATTCTTGCTTGTGATTGAGCTTTGTAAGAACATAACTAAGTACCATGCAATTGGTCCAAAATTAGGCTATAAACACTATTGGATTCAGGTGATATGCAAGAATTATCACGTCTCTATCCAAATAAGTTTCGCAAAACTAAAATCGCACAAAATTTCATATCACAATTCTTGCATATGCCTTAATTAAATTGACATAGACAAAAAAAAAAAGTAAAATCTATATCCTTGAAATATAGTGATTGTGTATATATCAAGACAAAACTTCTATATAGATAAGGGTCAGAGACCATAGTAGCACAAAACTAAAAGGGCTACTAACATGGGTGGTCCCTAAACTTTTTTTTTCAATTTTTAGTGTGATTTTCAATTGAATACCTAAACTTTTCAATTTGCTCAATGTTGTCATTTTATTAAGTGTATTGCCACATTTCATGCATTCACTTGACGTGTAACTGCCACGTCATCATTTATCGGGCCAAACAAATGAAGTGGACTGCCACATTGTTTTCCTAATTCAGCAAATATATTTTCTTTTCTTTTTGGGCCAAAATAATGAGGGAGAGAGAGATATGATGTGGAAGCCGAATGTGAGCCACATGGATGCTGGCATGATAAATTATCGTCAAGTTAAGAAAAATTATGGTCGAGTCAGCTACTGGTGTTAAAAATTTTTAGGGAAGGACTCCACTGAGTGGATCTCTTAAAGTTCAGGGACTAGATTAAAAAAAATTGTTCAGGGACAACTTTAAACATTGAGGAAAAACTTAGGGACCACCCATGTCAATTTCCCAAATTAAAAGTTTGGGATCTGAAATCTTAATTTTCAATCACTTTTGTTTTCGGTCGAATATGATTTACTTGATTCAGTGGGGTCAAAATACAAAAAATGGTGGAGTCAAATTAATGTGATTAAAAAATTAGAGGTAGTATCAGAAGTTTCTACAAATTGAGTGGTGCAATTGGCACTGCTCCCCTCTCCAACCAGTTGAGTTACTTGCGTAACCCACAAGTATAACGTGGCCGTGCCACTGCTAGGAAATCTATTTTACGAATTTTCATCTGTGGCTATCTTGATCTGTGACGCATGTAATCTTTAGGTACATTCACTGGAGACATGCATCTCCATGGCTAAGTAATATCAACCCTAGAGATGAAAATCTGCCGACTGATGGTGATGATGGATTTTTTCCAACCACTGGAAATGAGTTGGTAAGAGAGTTTGCATTCATGCTGTTCCCATATGATGTGTATATAATCTTTTGACATGTGCATATTGTGCAGAAACCAGAAGTGGTTAACTCCTGTCGTAAATATCGTGTGCGCGTGTTGGTATGTGCCCCGTCGAACTCTGCTCTTGATGAGATTGTGTTGCGTATTTTAAATGCTGGTAAAGAACCTATCTCTGCATAGCTACTATTATAATATCAGTTTCATGTCTACTTTACCTTTGCCTGACATTAATTAACAAGGAATAGTTTTCACACAATTTCTTGAGGACACATTATTGTGATCCTTGGTTAAGTGTATCCAGGAGAATGATGTGAATAGAGGTTCCTTGTGAGAGAGAGCTATTGTCAATATAGATTTTTGATGTATATAGGGGTAAGAATGCCTTCTAGCAGGTTATCCTTGTTTAA
This sequence comes from Syzygium aromaticum, assembly GCA_024500025.1. Lineage (NCBI taxonomy): Eukaryota > Viridiplantae > Streptophyta > Magnoliopsida > Myrtales > Myrtaceae > Syzygium > Syzygium aromaticum. Next base: position 24,462,591 of record CM044889.1, on the reverse strand, counting down.
GTGCCATACCTTTTTCTTCTATTTGTTGTTAGATTAGGGCATAAATAAACTTCCTTCTTGTGCATCATGATGTCAAAAAGATAAACAAACATTCTGAAAGAAAAATGGGGATTATATTGCTATTAACCATTGCTCAATGATGTTAAAGTCGAGAACTGCGCATGTGGTCAAATTTTCTGTTGGTCATTCCTCTCATTGTCATATATTAGTATGACTATTTTCTTTGACTTAGAATTTAGTGTGCTTTTTCTCATTCTTTTCATCATGTAATTCTCAGGCATCCGAGATGAAGATGATCATGTGTACAATCCTAAAATAGTGCGTATTGGTCTTAAAGCACATCACTCCATCCAGTCCGTTTCCATCGATCACCTGGTATGTCTGATCTTTAGACACACTGTAGTCTCTCATTTAATTTTCTTTCTTTGCTTGACTATTTAATTTGTCTTCTTGATCAAGTTTTATTTTTGTTATGAGTGTGCGGGCATAATAGTGAACATAGACTTTTAATGAACTTCAAGAAAATGCCATATCTTAACTCATTTTCTGTGCTTTGGTGAAGATCCAATTTCATGTCACTTCGAGGGAATGTTTTCAAGCTAGTTGACAATATCTATATTAAGCTGAACTTCTCCATATGAAGCTTCCTGCATGCAGAATTTTTAAGGAATAAGTTCTTCTACATTGAGGACAATTTAGCTTATTGAATTTCATTATTTGGGTATATGGTGCTCCAAATTTGGCAGAAGCATCACCCTAAGTCACCATTGGCACACCTGCAAGTGCGATGCACCTGGAAAAGCTATCAGCTGTGAAGATCTGCAATTCGTAATAATTCGTGAAGTTCTTTAACCCTAGTCATGAATTAGAGGATAGATAGAAAGTAGCCAGCTTTGTGGTGATATGATCCTGGACCTCTAGGATATTTTCTTTAGGCTGTCCTTGTACTCGAGTACATTGGGTTTCCTGCCTTGTTATTGACAATAACACTCGGCATCATTGCCTATCTTGCTCTGTCCAGCAAATCTGAGCCTCAACACATGATCTTGTAAGCCATATTGTAGGAACCAAACCTATTGTGCATCGTTTACAGAGAAAAGGTTCTTGTTAGCACTGCTCACTTACATGCTAATCTCCTCGTTTTAGCCCCACTCAACCCCTTGATTTACTGGGCCTCTTGGTTTGTATTGATAGTCATGACTTGTGACACAAATCAGAATTGCTGATCATCCCAATAACAAGAGCACCTGACTTGGTCTGTTTACTCTTTATCGTTTAGATGCTTCTACTAAACTTGAAGTCTACCATTTGAATGGCTAGATTAGTGATAATCTGGGCTGCTAGAGCAACAGCAGCAATTCTTCATTCACTCACGAAACAAGCTTTACCTTGGCAGATCGCCCACCGCAAGACATATGCTTATGGTAGGAGTAATAGCCACTAAACCACAGATGTCCCATCCTCTAGCTAATAAGGCATCAGTCAGCAAATATGTCGTGGTTAAACCCAAAATCATATACCACACAAAGCTAAGACTATTAGTCAAACTTTTTCTTCTTTTCTCATCAATAAGATTGGATTTTATTGGTGTGGCACCATTTAGGTGCTTCCCTGTACCAGTCAACTTTTTTCTTTTATGGTCAGCACTTAGCTCGGGCAGATGATGCAGCCTAGAAGATGGTTAACGTTGACCTTAACGGGATTCTGGTATCAACTCTTTTTCCTAATGGGACTACTATTTTGTTTCCACCTTCTTTAGTTGTAGTAAAATCGGAATCAACTGTATCTGTTCCTTTTATTGATAATTTTCTTAGCTAATAAGGTTCGGTTTCCTTAATTTCCTAGTTTGTCAGTTTCTAGGTTGAATATGGCTTCTGCATCGAGCACTGATAGAAGAGTCTATACATATGGTCATAAGTTGTTACCCCAGAAAATGAAGTTATTGCATATATTCGGCATGCATTCGGGATAGCCAGCCTAACCCAAAATGTAAAAGAGAAACATAAACATCAATGATGAGCCTTGCACATGATTGCTCCCATAAAAGTTGGCTTTGACCACTTCAATCATCAAGGGATCCTAGTATGGTGCTAGATGTTATTGCAGCATATGCCATGAAAAACCTGAAACTCATTAATCCCTCTCTGGCTTCAATTCAACTGGTTGAGACAAGCTTCTGCTGGGTCAAGCTGCACTATGGCTCATCCAAGTCTCTTCTAGTATTAAAATTGCAGGTGGCTGCAGCCTTTGTGTCCTTTCACAAGTTGGCTGTCATTACACAATTTGTACATGGTATTGGAGTAGGAAGCCTCGTGTTCGAACTTGCAGGTCCCTCGTTAGCTTTTCATTTATAATCAATGTCGATGTCATAGTCTTAGTCAAATCTTAGATTACGTGTGAGGGAGTGTTAAGAATATTTTATTATAAAAAACCTTCATTTAATAGCTTATGTTTAGAAAAGTTGGTGGTGGTTCTACAGGGAGGAAATTTACTGAATGTTGTCTACTATGAGATTCCTTTTGCTAACCCTGAATTTGTAATTATGAGCAGTTGTGATGACTTAGTAAAGCTTTGTTTCTGCTCTTGAACTTTCGGATAATTTAACCTTTTAGATTGTGAAATTCTTCTGTCATTTTTTATTTTTGGGTTAGTGTTGACTCTTGGGGGGCATTTGCAGGTCCAACAGAAACATAGTCATGGGTTAGCTGGAAGAGATACAGACAACATAAGGGCTGCACTTTTGGATGAGGCTGTCATTGTATGTATACTGGGCCTATACCAGAAAGTAAAATTCCATGTCATTTTTCTTAATTCTGTTTATGTGAATGGCAGGTCTTTTCCACCCTTAGCTTCAGTGGTTCAAGCATATTCACTAAACTGAGCCATGGTTTCGATGTTGTTATCATCGATGAGGCTGCCCAAGCTGTAAGTATCTGAGCTATAGTGCCTCATGCAGGATGCATTTTAATGTACTTTCTTTTAAGTTCATAATGCTTCAAGATTACATAAAATTGTTTTGTTGATCTTTCAAAAGTGTTTTCTGTTGAGCTTTTATTTTTTTAAGCGTGAGATTGGAATTGCTTCTTTTGTAAGTACCATTCAAAAGCTCAGATTACCTTTGAATCTGGCTGACAAAATCATATGCTGAGGAAGTTGTTTGCATTTGAAATGAGAACTTAAGGATAGTCTTCATGTGCATCAGCTTGGTAATATAAGAAATTAATTCCAAATTTAAGAAGCTTTATCATGGTATTTCCAAATCGTGTACTCTTTTGGTGGTTTACCGAATCAAAATTATGTTGTTTGGACAATCTGAATATGATGTCACACCTGAAGCACCCTCTCCTTGCCAATTTTGTACCTGTTGCTTTTTCCTTGTATCTATAAATAATAGAGAAAAAACAGATCTAGTCCAATTAAGGGGTTGAACATACTTTCAACCTCTAAAGACTCTTTTATGGTGTATGGCTGAAGAACTTACTTTGGCTTTGTGTACTTCTGATTAGGTTGAACCAGCGACTCTTGTTCCACTGGCTAATGGGTGCAAGCAGGTTTTCCTGGTAAATTGCTCATTTCTGATGCTCTACCTATTAAGAAGAGATTCTTTTGATGTATCTTTGGTACAGTTAGAACTTCTAGACATTTATCTGCCTCTCATGTCCCATCGAATAAGGACACCATCCACATAATGAAGCGTGTGCTTTTGTGCAGATTCTAGCAGGGGCATGTGCTTAAGCTGATAATGTAACATCCTATTGTTTCTCTTCAGGTTGGTGATCCGGTACAATTACCAGCCACAGTGATTTCTCCAATAGCCAACAAATTTGGGTAGATTGCCTCATTCTGTGACGACATTATGATGCCTCTTTGTTAACATCTTAGAGTGGACATTCCTCTGCTTTAAATCTAATTTTCATCATTCGTTTCTTTTTTTTTTCTTATTTCTGGTTTCAAAATTTTAGGTATGGCATGAGTTTGTTCCAGAGGTTCCAGAAGGCTGGTTATCCTGTTCTCATGCTCAAGGAACAATATCGGATGCATCCTGAGGTTAGATAATAATGGTGTTTTATTACATGTGAGACTTATTAATGGGTCTCAAAGTTAGTGAGCCGTGAGGATGTCTATGATTCGAACTTGTGAGAGAAACTCTGTGCATCTTCTCTGGGGCTTCTCACCTGTAAGCCTCTTCAGGTGGCATCGTTGCTATCAGCTTCCCTTTTTAGTGCCTTTGACCTCCATCTTGTAGTCCTCTCTCTTGACCCCCCCCCCCCGGGCCCCCCCCCCCCCCCCCCCCCCCCCCCCAACCAATAAATAAAAAAAAAACAAACAGAGAACCTGGTGCTATCTCAGTCTTGTCTATCTTGCAATGATCTGACGTTACCACTTGTTTTTTTTATTTTGTTGTTTATTGGATCATTTAATATCTTACCTAAATCATCTCTTCTTTCTTTGACAGATAAGAAGCTTTCCTTCACGTGAATTTTATAATGAGGAACTGGAGGATGGGCCAGATGTCAAGATCCAGACACAACGGGTTTGGCATGAATTTCGGTGCTTTGGGCCATTTTGCTTTTTCGACATACATGAAGGACAAGAGTCCCAGCCATCTGGTAGTGGGTCGCGGGTGAATATTGATGAAGTTGAGTTTATTGTCACTATGTATCTCAAATTGGTGACTAGATATCCCGAGCTCAAGTCAAGTTCAAGACTTGCAATCATATCCCCTTACAATTATCAAGTCAAGCTTCTAAAAGATCGTTTCAAGCAAATTTTCAAGGAGGAGGCGAAGGAAGTGGTGGATATAATCACTGTTGATGGATGTCAGGTTTGCATTTCCTATGAAACTATTGTAATTTGTGCTTATTGGTGTTTATTCACGATAAATATCTGGGATATACCTATGTTTCATTGTGAATAAAGAAAAAGAATTATAGCTATTTTAGTATCATGTTATTAACTAAAGAATAAAAAATGCTTTTCTTAGTTATTGCCTCGTACACAATCTTTCATGCTGGATTATCTCGTGGATTTGCATCCATCACTCCTCTCTGTACTATTTTGCTCCTCTTAAAAATATAAAAATTTTTGTTAATGCTGGAGCAAGGTCCTTTATCTGAGAATGGAGGCTGTTACATTTACAATTGTGAGTTGGAAGGTTAATTTATGACAATCTTAGATTTCTCTTGGTTCTCAATCTATTTTATTGTTTCTGTGATGACACAGAATGTAATGCCAAGAGCACTCAAAATATGTTTCCTTTCCCTTAGCAGCTTAATTTTGTAGTCCATCCATACAGATTGGCATTGCTCCTTTGCTATTTTTTATTTCCTTGATGATTTTGTCCAGCTCTTTTGTTCACTCAGAGGCATGCCTCTTCTTGTGAAATATTCTGAAATCCAAACCCTTGGCTTTGTGTCCATTTCATCGCTAAAAGGGTAACTCTGTTCTTCATTTCAGGGAAGGGAGAAGGATGTTGTGATATTTTCATGTGTTAGGGCAAGTAAAAGCAAGAGTATTGGATTTTTGTCAGATTATAGACGAATGAATGTTGCGATCACCAGAGCGAGGTCTTCCGTACTGGTAAGGATGTGCACAAGGGAATAAGTTTTTTTTTTTTTTCGATCTCGGACATGTATAGATTGATCGTTTGACTTCAGGAATGAGGAACCTCTTGACTTTGTCTCCAGGTGGTGGGTTCTGCATCCACTTTGAAAAATGACGAACATTGGGGCAACCTAGTAGAAGCTGCTACCGAGGGTGGCGGATTGTTTAAGGTCCGTCTGTCCACCAAGCTTTGTGAATTCTCATTGTGTAACCATTGTACATTTAACTAGCCTGGAAACGTGGAGTTCCCTTCGTAGTACTGCGCATTCCCTGGGCCTTGGTAATCAAATTTTCTGTATCGATAACAAATCATCTTATGCTCCCCATGACAACTATTTTCGGAGATTGCTTGTCTGGTTTACTTTTTAACTCAAAACACTATGTGCTCCTCTTTATCTCGGAAGTGAACTCTTTTGTTGCAGGTTTCCAAGCCCTATGGATCGTTTTTGTCGGATGACAATCTGGAAACCATGAGACCGAAGAAGGACGAACCTCAGTTAGACGAAACAGAGATGCCGAACGAGGTGGACAATGTTGCTTCAGTATACGGCAACGGTGGTGATGTCGAACCTGTCCAAGGAGACGACAATGACTACGGGGATGGCGATGGTGAAATGGCTTATGGCGATGGAGACGACTAATCTGCTTATTCTTGTTCGACCGATTCTTATGGTTTTACGAGATCTTTTTCCTATGACATCAAAGCATGTTTGCTGGAAATGTCAAGTGCTCTGATGTGAAGAGCTTCCTAATCATGTACGCTATAATCGCCTCCCCGAACCCAATGTCCAATTTTTTCTACGGCCATGCAGGATTCTTTTGACACCAGAGCGGTGAGCGCCAGCATTTACCTAAAGTTTCTGTTGATTTTCAAATGTTTATGAAGGAGAACAATTGTATCTAATGTGATTCCCTCAACGATGATATTGAGATTGTATTCACGTTCTCCTTTCATCCCCTTTCTCATTCGGCTGGTTGCTCTATATTAGCCTCTTAGGGTGTGTTTGTCTTGGAGAAAATTTCATGACGAAGGAAAATGTTTTTCGTGTAAATCCTTTTTAAGGAAAATATTTTTCCTTTCTCGGGTTTGGGAATTCATTTTCCTAACTTGCAACATGTATTTTTCTTTTATCATAAATGATTTTTAGTCGATTAATCATTTTCAGAACACCAAACACAAGAAAGTTCAAAAAATTAATTTGCGAACAATTCTTTCAAAAGTAGGCTTTTAAGGGTATTTTATTTTTATTTTTTATATTTTGGTTCTTTGCCGTTTTTAAGCAATAATTTTTGTGGCTAAATTATATGATAAAAGACTGAGCAATTCCTTCGTTTTTCGAAAGACATTGATGAAGTTAGGTTGCTGTTAAATATTTAATAATCAAATCACATTTTCATCTAATAATTTAAATTTTGAAAACAGTTATCAATAGTCCCATAAAATTTTGATATTCAATTAAATTTCTCTTCGAGAAAGTTGATTCATTCTTTTATATGACGTTGTCGTGCAAACTTGTATTTCCTATTTGGTTCTCGTTTCTTTCGTTCAAATATATATTGCAATCAAATACTTGTTAGGGCAATCAAAATACTTGACATGGTTCTTATCCATGCAATAAATTGGTATTCGAGCTAAACATCCAAATTTTTTGCATTTTGTAACCAGGATTGGAGTTCTCAAGCTCAACCCTTTCAGCTTCTTAGATGTTTAGAAATAGAGTTAATATCACGAAAAACCCGGAACTGGTATATTTGTGATAAATTTACATCAAACTAATTTTTTGACCACCAAACACCTCAAACTACTACATCTATAACAAATTTACCATCCGTTAGTTTCTCTTAAATTTTACTTTCAAATTATTAAGTTGGATGACACGTGGTAGTTAATAGATATACTAGTTTGGGGTTTTACTCTCCATTTATCATAGGTGTCATAGGTGTACTAGTTTGCGATTTTTTATAGTATTAATCCAATTTAAAAGTAAATATGAATGGCCAATTTATCACAAATGTACTAGTTTTGAATTTTTTATTGTCAAAAAATTAGTTTGAGATAAATTTAATTCGGAATAATTTGTCACATGTATACCTATTTGGGATTTAATACTATTAACCCATAGATATATTATGAGAAATAATTTTATTTGTTCGAAAATCTTGTAACAAGGAGATTCAAAATAAGCACGTAGTTAGATCTTTCAAGTCAAAAATATTTGTCAGTTCGAGTATGGTCAAATTTTGGGATAATTGCTTCAAAACCTTCCTTAATTTTGGCACTGTTCTACAATAACCCCCGAACGTTAAAAAATTACAGATTATCACCGTGAACTTTGATTTTTGCAGTAATTATTAGTTTTTCCATCTATGTGTCTTACTCATTTTTCTGACCCAAATAACATCCATTATGTGGTTAACGAAATTTAGAAAATAGAAATGATGGATGGTAGAAGAGTTAGTCCATTTTCAGGTAATAATTAACGGCTATGCACAAATGAAAATTGAGCAATTACGACCAAATGAAAATTCTAGAGGGTAACTTTTAATTTTGGGTTAATAACATGAAAAACCTCAAATTGGTACATTTGTAACAAATTTACCCAAAACTAATTTTTTGATCATCAAAAACCCAAAACTAGTACACATATAATAATTTACCCTATGTTAGTTTTTATTAATTTTACTGTCAAATTTCTAAGTTAAATAACACATGGCAGTTGACGGGTATATCAGTTTGGGGTTTACTTTCTGTTTGTCATAGATGTATCAGTTTGTGATTTTTCGTGGTATTAATCCAATATAATAGAGGGAAATTTGTCACAAATATACCAGTTTGAGATTTTTTATAGTCAAAAAATTAGTTTGGAGTAAATTTATCATATATGTACCAATTTGGGGTTTTTGGTGGTTAAAAAATTAGTTTATGGTAAATTTATCACAAGTGTATCATTTTGGGGTTTTTCGTGGTATAAACCCTTTAATTTTCCAAATTTTGAAGGCTAATGCAAAATGGTGCCAAAATTCAAGGATAATTAATATGTAACTTTCTAAAATTCGGAGTGGTTGGAGATTTAGAAGGTAATACTAATGTGACAAGATGAATGTTTGCCAACTAAGAAATCCATTTTGGGATAAAATGCTATATGATAGGATAGATTCTCACTATCTAAGAAATCCACTTTTAAATACAAGGCATGTACGGGAAAATTACCAAAAAAATTTTAAACCTATTATATTTGTGTCAATTCAGTTATAAATTTTTTAATTTAGTCAATTTAATCATAAATCTTTTGACAATTTGTCAATATAATCCATCCGGCCAATTTTGGCTGGAAATTAATGACGTGAATGTCAACTGTCCTACATAGCACACCCGACATTAACGTGAAAAACTTTTGAAATTTTTTTAAATTTTTTTCGTTTCTTTTCTTTTATTGTTAAAAGCCAGCAGCCCCCAACGGAGTGGCCAGCAGAGGTCCCCAAGCCTACTGGCTATTGACAATTAAAAACAGGAAAAAGAAAAATTATTAAAGAATTTAAAAATCTAAAAATAATCAACATCAATGCCGCCCATGTCACATAAGACGCTGATGTCCATATTAGCGATTTTTTGGCTAAAATTGGCTAAATGGACTAGTTGGCAAATGGTCAAAAGGCTTAGGACTAAATTGGTTAAATTAAAATATGTAAGATTGAATCGACACAAGTACAATAAGTTTAAGACTTTTTTGATAATTTTCTAGGAAGGTAACTTACAGTTCAATTGAATCCATTAAAAAGATATAGAGTTAAAGTGAAATTATAATCCCAGAGTTCAAATAGGAAATTCATTAATCAAAACCCCCTAATCTCAAGGAAGCCTTACAGGGTTTATAGACTCAACTCAAAACAACCCCGTCCTAGGCAAATCCCAAGACAAGACCCTTTTACTTACGAAGACAAGGACGAGCAACCCATGGACAAAACATAAACGAAAGCATAATCTACTTATGACTCCAGAAATAGACCACAATGCATATGACTCAATAATCACACAGAAATCTAACAGACTCGATCTTGAACTTCCTGACCACCTCCTAGTATTCTGGCAACAACTTCCTCTAAAAGGATTAATTTTATTCGAACTAGACACATAGGGCCCTTCCAACATATATCGTGGGACTTGATTGGACAACGAAATCTTGGTCAAAATGCATAAGAAAGTAATTCTAAATATCCGTCGGGATAGTTAAATTTAGGCTTCATTTATTTTATAAAAAATGAATAATTTAAAAATTATTTTTTTAAAAATAAGTGATTGTATCGCTAGAAATAATTAATTAGTAAAAGATATTTTCATTACCAACGATAATTTATATATAAATATTTTTATAAATAAATTTTTATAAAATTATAAATAATTATTTTTAAAAAAATATTTTTAAAATTTTTTAAGAAGCTAACACAATCTTTAACTGCCGAGCAACGTTGCATTAAATGCTTGATAAGACTTAAAAACTCTTGAGATGATTCTTTGTCATAAAGGCTATCGTACAACTGTGCTTAAACGCAATCATTTCTTCGTACTTTTGGAAAAATTGCCCGTAATATCTCAAAATTATTATGCTTTTGCCGTTTCGATACCGTGGCTATTGAGTAGATAATTAAACAAAAGGGACAGCGACAAGAGACTTAATTGTATCATGTATCATATTTGTTAATGAACTTCTATATTTCTATCTTATTCTTAGTGAAGAACAGATGCATTTGAAATTTACTTTGCATTTTGAAATTTACTTTGCTTGGAGAGAAGACAAGCCGTACTATCAACTTATTACAAATTTAGCTGAAAAAGTACGACACTCTACAGCACCATAACCACGAACGGTCCAAAAATAAGACATGTCCATGTCTTAAGGATATTGCAGATCTAAAAGTATAGTACTACAACATTTGCCACCCCGCCGAGATTAAATTGCCGGCAGCAAGCTACGACATCGACCGATGACAGCACGCATCTGCCTTCGACCCGTTTCCTATCCATCTCATTGATTTACAATTTTCTCTTCAGTGAACAAAAAGGAGAACTCGTTCATGGCGTCTAACAATGAGACCTCATCTCTCAGGACGAAGAACTCGACGAATCAAAGGACGAGAGTCGACGCCTCTTGCTCGGGATTGTCGTCCTCGGGGAGTACTCCGGCAAGACAGAACTTTTCTCGAGAAGAGAACTCAGAGCCTGGCGAACTGAGCTCATTAAACTTTGGCATGCCTCGGAATCGCTATTTTTGTGCTCTTCCGCAGAGCTGCTGAAGACAAATGCATTTTTCAACCGGCCTTCAAGGGTTGAGATCTCGGCCTTCACTATCTTCAGGGGAAGAGCCTGGAGAGATCGCCTCATATTGGACAGCAGCTCAGGTTGGTAATCGCAACAGATGGATGCCCTGAAGGAAAACGCTTCATCTCTTGCTCCGTCACCACACGGTTCAACTGTTATCTCATCAGCATCCGCCGGCACAAGGAGGCCTTTGCTCGCTTCGATGGCGTTCTTCTTCAGTTCTTTCACTTGGTTCACGACCTCAGCAAGTAGCGCAGCTTTGTCCATCTTTTAAGAACAGGATTTAAGTTCGGTGAACATGGAGAAATTGAGATTGGCAAAGTTCACAATGATTGTCCAGTCAAATTTAGATGTCCTAACAGCTCTGCTGCATACTACAGAGATTTGAATGGAAGCTTCACTAATGGAAAATATGGCACGACAATAGCAGTACTAGTTCAGATCCATTGACTTTCTGTAGTTTCTTTCCCCAAAAAAGTTTAGTCAACCACCGAAGCATCTGCATATCTATAGAATATAAATGTCGAGGAGAGTCAACTGCGTTAAATTATAACACGGAATCTCTAATTGCCATGCAACTCAAATTCATGATCCAAACCAATCATATGGCCAAATAAATTATATGTTTTACACGATAGTATATATCCAAACCAATCATATGGCCAAATAAATTATATGTGTTACACAATAGTATATTCTAGTCTTACAGGATCACAAAATACTGATGAAAGTATCAAAGAACGGGTGGGGTCGAGCTGAAAGAAAAAAAAAAAAAAAAAAAATATATATATATATATATATATATATATATATATATATATATATATATATATATATATATCTTTTAAGGACATAAAATATTGTTCACGGCTGGAAGTCTAACGATGAATCTTCCAGGTACCCTTTGGTATCTTTTATTAATGACTACACAAAGTAAGTTTACTATTAAATTGATGAATTCGCATATATGATTTGCAATAATACTCCGGAAAGGTAAACTCGATGATGTGATCCATGCCACAGTTGGCTTGATGCCCCACTAATTGTTGCTTAAACTACAATTAGATATGGCCTTCAACCGACATCAGAAGCTGACAGCAATAGATAAAATTAGCTTAAGCTTGCAAATGTCTTTATAGGGCCACTTCTTACTAAACAAACACATGATTATCCACTTATCTAGACGTTGAACCAACCAAGAAGTTAGAGCTTCAATTTCTTAATGAGTCTTTGACTTGTAACCCATTATAACATTAGGCAGAGCAGCTTCCAAGCCACCTCAGACATTTTGTTCCGATTCGTCTCTGAATAGGAAATGTTCATATGCCGACAGACATTGCCAGTATGCATTTCTTTTCTTAAATCTTGTCCTCTGCTTGATTTTCTGTTTTATTAGGAGCAGCCTAATTTTTGTCTTCTTCACTCCATGATACAAAACAACCTCATCAGAAAATGTAAACAAGCAAAGTAGACTATGCCGTCTACTTCACTCCACCAACTGTTAAACTATCCTGCCAATTACATATAAAAATCACATAAATCATGCACCATACAAAGTTCCATTGAATATATGTAATGGCCAGACGTAATTGCAACAGGGAGGGATTAATAATAAAATATTTCCAAGTTGACACTAGTGATGGCCAAGTCAGACCTAACTTTCCATTGTGGGCGAGTTATGCAGAAAAAAGACGCCGATTTGCATTAAACTAACTACACTAAACCGGACATTAGATGAACCTTCATATAAGTAATATACGCTAAGCAAATTTTCCTCTTGTGCTTTAGCAGGATTCAAGAACCATAAAGAGAAACTGTAGCAAAACGTTAGGTAACATACAAAATGAAAAAGTATATTCGGAAAGTTTCAGCTCCTCAAGGCATTTTTAGGGCATTAGGTAGATGATTTCAGAGTGCTGTGTATTGCTTCTGGATATACTTATTCCAACCCAACACAGAAGTTTGCAATGAGATTCCCTCGTTCTCAAACAAATCATCATCTATTGATTCAGTTGAAAATTCGTCTACTCCACCAAAATGTCAGGCCTAACTCCATGCTGTGTAAAAAACCTAGAACCAAGCAAATAAATTCCCTCTGTACAATCTATCAGACATTGAGGAAATCTAAAATGCCCAGCAGGCACCGCGATTACAGGAAAACAATCTACCCATTGAATCCAAAAGACGGTTAATATAAGTTAATATCAGTTTCTCACCGCTTCGCATCACCAATTACCAAATGCTTCAGTGATATAGCACAAATGGCGAAATCGAAATCATTCGCTAAATTGCCATGGAAAAACACAAACATAGTAATCCAAATGACAAGCTTATAACATGTAGCACTCGATTTAAACCAGTCGACCAGCCTCCACTCTGACCCTCATGGCAAAATTCATAAACCGAGTCGAAGACAAGAATCTAACTTGCATATCAATAAATGAGAACACCTATGAGCAACCTTTTTTTTTTTTTGTTGCAGAAAGGGCAAATTGGAAACGAAGAGCACCTTTTCGGTGCCGGGGACGAGTCCACGGAGAGCGTTGAGATGAGAATTGATCCTCTCTCTCCTCCTCCTCTCGGCCTCGCTATGACTCTTCATGGCCGCCACGGCCTTCTCCTGCGAAACCCCCTTCTTGGCCCCGCCAACCGGAGCCTTCACGAGCTCACTCTTCTCACTGTCCAACACCAGAGACCCGCCTCGCGGGACGCCATCGATCCCACCAAAATCGCGCGGGAACGCACCGAACACGTTGAAAAAATCGGACCCATGTGGAAAACTCGAGTTGGGTGCGTACAAAGCCATGTCAAGTTTCGATCTTTTCCTTTTCTTCTTCTTTATGTCCTCCCTGTTTCACTCTGTTCTGCGAGCTTTGTGTTCTTCAGGAAAGGAATAGAAAGAGACCGGGAGGGCGAGTGCCAGGGGCGAACCAGAAGGAGAGCTTTGCAACAGGGAAATTCTGTCGGTTGCTCGCTTCGAATCTGAACGTAACTCCCCGTTACGTAAAAGGACAACGCTTGAGGTCGTCTGTGCAGAAGCAGAACGAGGAGGCTAACTCGAAAGGCTCCAGTTTTTCGTACCTTCTGGTCTTGAACTCCAGCACACTTTTCGCTATGGAAAGTTTTCAAGGAGGTTGAGTCGAATCTTCTCTCCTCTTTGGATCTTTGCTCGATCAGGATGTGGGAATTTTGGGCTGAATATTCTTGGCGGCTTGGAGAGAGAGAGAGAGAGAAGGTATCTGAAATCAAGAAATGGCAACGAAGCAACAACAGAGACTCACAGAGAGAGGGACAGGGCGATGGCAAAAAGCTGTGACTCGCGAGCGAAGTGTTCACGTATATATAGTTTGCAATAAGGCAATAAAATAGTGGGGATGATTAGACACAGTGGGGTTCCTGTCAAAAGAGTGACTGTTCAAAGGCTGTTTCTTAAGGTATCTGGAAGGGCAAGAGACCAGGGATCCTAAGGTCCGCGAACCTGTGATGGATGATCCAGTCAGTAGGGATCCGGTGGAGATGCTATTGGGGGGATGCAATTTGACCTTTGGGCATCGTTTCACGCGCGATCCGAGTTCAAGAACTGACAAGAAAAAGAGGAAGGAGGAGGAGGAGGAGGAGGAGGAGAGAGTTCGAAAGAGACCGACGTATCTTTCCTAGTACTGTCGATGACGCAGTGAAAAACGTCGATAAGCACGAGGTGAACTCAGCTCAGTAATCGCGAGGGGGCAGAACCCGCAAGAAGAAACTCTTGCGTAACGGAGGCAAACATCAGAACATGGGAAAATCAAACCTACAACAGTGTTAGAATACTTAAATAATAAATCAAGATTTCATGTACTAACTTAAATTTTTACAACAGTTGAGAGTAATCCCACAAAAATCTCATGTGATATCAGGAGGTTTTGAGTTCGAATTTTTTCGGATCCTATTTACCTTTCAAATTAAATATTTTCACGCTTAGTACTGAACAAAAAGAAAAATGCTAGTCTAAGTATGAGGGGGAGCGGGGAAAAACAGTTGCTTGAATCAGTCGAAAATAAAAAAAAAATATAGCCCTAGAAACACATGAAGATAAATGGATTTTTTGAAGTGAAAAATACCTTAAAAGCCTTTGGATTAAAGAGTTTTTTGAATTGCAAGTAGTGTTTGGGAAATTGTAATTTAAAAGTGCACGAAACAATTTTAGTTTAAATAGTGTTTGAAAAAATCATACTTTGTAAAACACTTTTACTTTTTTTCCTTAAAAAAACACTAAAAAACTAGCGAAGGACTTGGCAGCCGACGAACGGCCAATGAAGACTCAAGAGAGGCCAAATGTGGCTGCCAATGAGCCAGATTTGGTGCCAACAACCATATTTAGCCTTGCTAGAGAGGCTTGCTAGCGGCCTGCCGACGACTAACCTTCGCCGGTGACATCACGTGAGGTAGGGCCATTTCCAGAATTCTGAAAATTTAGTAATATCAAAGTTAAAAGAAAATAATGCAGTTGCATTCTGGAAATGCTCAAAGTTCAAAGCACTTTTGGACCTATCTCGGGCTAAATGAGAGGCCTTTGAAAATGCAACTACATCTTCCCAAAGTTCTTCAAAAAAATTTGCCAAACGGTATTTGTGTCGAAGGATTTTTTGGTCCAAACTCCTTGGGAAAGCAGTTCCCAAATGGAGCCATAACGAAACTTCTTGTATAAGGGGGAGGTGAAACCGGGTTACGCTTAATGTTTGTTGTCGTAGGGTAGGTTTCACTCACCATCTCATCCCTAGGATTTCTAGGTTCTGTTGTAACTAAAGTTCTAATTCTTTGACAAAAAAAGGATGTGTTAGTTGCATGTGGCATGAATCCAAACTTTGAAGAATATATTTAAAAAAAGGAAAAATTCTTGTAATTTGGTTGAGTGGCCAATTCAAACTCATGTTTCGATATTTTATCAAAGTATCACATATCGCTTGTGTGTATACGTGATCTACGAAATCTTTATATACAAGTAATCTCCCTTCATATATCGACTTAAGCTTTTAATGGTATCAGAATCAGGTTCTGTCTCGACTTGTTTCGCGTACGTGTATGCATGTGATCTTCCCTCTTTTATTGCCTTAAAATTACAACTTAGACTTTCTAATATGGTATTAGACTCGAGTTCTATCTCAGCTTATTTTGTGTATGCGGTCACCTTGTTCGTCAAATTCCACGTATCATTTATAATCCGGTTTATATGTGAGAAGGGATGTTAAAATACCCGCCATGCTTGTTTACGGAATTTATATATGTGATTTACGTCCACCTATTGATTTAAACTTTTAAGTTGGATTTTCTAACAAATTTGGAAGTGTTCACGGAGCACGATGTGTCCCTCCTCCCAGCCAATCATGTAATGCTGATTGTCATCGAGATATTTTCCAAAATTAAAGCTCACAGGACTCGATATTTCATGATCGACCGGATAGGCGGTCGCGTGATGCTCCAATAGCACCTACAGTCCCTTATGACTATGGTCCATGCAATGACAATCGATGCTTTCTGACTTTTGCTTGTGTTGTTAATTAGGGTTTGAAATTCCATGTTTATCATAACGTCGGGGGATGAAATCCTTGCCCTCATTAAGCACTCAAGAGAAATTTCAATATTATTTTATGCAAAACAACGTTTAGTAGAGACTATTATACATCGATATAAATTATTTTTTTTCCTTCAAAATTAAATTGCCTTTCTTGATTAGGGTCAAGGGACAAACAAGTTTTTTTTTTTTGGGTCGAAAGGAACAAACAAGTTGAGGAGGCAAGAACTTGACCTGTCGCTTATTATGCGTATACGGCCACCCCGTTATCAAATTCCACACATCGTTCTTAATCCAGCTTGTATGTGAGAAGGCATGTTAAAGTACTCACAATGCTTGTTTATAGAGTTTATATAGTCTTTATATATATGTGATCTACGTCCACCTATTGGTTTAAACTTTCAATTTGGATTTTCTAACAAATACGGAGCACGATTTGTCCCTCCACCCAGCCAATCTGTAATGCCGACTGTCATCGAGATATTTTCCAAAATTAAAGTTTGTAAGACTTGATATTTCATGATCGATCGGATGGACGGTCATGTGATGCTCCAATAGCACCTACAGTAACTTATTAGTATGGTCCATGCAATGACAATCGATGCTTTCTGACCTTTGCTTGGGTTGTTAATTAGGGTTTGAAATTCCATGCTTATCATAACGTCAAGGGATGAAATTCTTGCCCACATTAAGCACTCGAGAGAAATTTCAATATTATTTAATGCAAAACCAAGTTGAGTAGAGACTACATACATCGATATAAATAATTTTTTTTTCTTTTCTTCAAAATTACTAATCATAATCTTCTTTCTTGATTAGGGTCAAGGGACAAGGCAAGAAGCTGACCTGTCGCTTTAGGCAAGCCAAGCGGTTTCTTTTATCGACATCCCACCATTGACATCAAGATTCCGACTCCCACTAATTAAATTATCGTTAAATTAAAAGAGGAAAATCCCCAATTTTTTTAATTTAATTTTTTTTGCTTGCGCAAATGACCAATTATATCATCGAGGACTTTGTCCTAATTTGCCACGAAAGCCTTTGATCTGTCGTCATTACTTTTGCAATTGGGTGGGGCTCGAGATAGGTTGATAATAGATTTCCTCCCCGACGACACACCCTTCGTTTTCAAAGCTAAGATAGATGTGGAAATATATAATTTTATAGTATGGAGCTTGTTCTTGTTCTCGTTTTGACATTAGAGATTAAAAGATTTTATTTAAATATGCGCACCCTTACGCATGTATCTTGCTAGTGATAGGCAGATTAGGGGAAAACCGCGTGCACTTTGAGTTAATTTTAAGGAAAACTTCAATTTTACATGGTTGTATAATGAGAAACATTGTGTTCAAGTTGACATCGTATGCGTAGTTTATAAAGTAGTTACGTCGGCAATGTGTATACGGTCACGTATTGATATTATATACATGTGACGATGATTTTTTCAATGTGTATAGATAGATATAGTTGTTATTCACTTTAAAGTGCTAGTGTTAATTACATGGCGATTTTCGCACAAAACTTTTGAGGTGGAAAGATGTTTTGTGTGTTTTGGGGTGGATCTATCGACATTTTTGTCTCGAATCTTCTCGCTCAAATTAACCTTAAAAATCACACCTATCATTCTACAAATGGCGCATTTATGCAAGTGTTTGAAGAGATTCACATTTACATAAAAATCTCGAATGCTTATTAATTAAATCAAGTAATTGAAATGGTCCACATTAATCCCATAAAATTCGAAACTTTCTCACTAATTTGAGTTGATTGGACATGATTAATCTGCATTTTGATCTTTCTATGGAGGTTTTGAGAGTTGTAATGTGAATCTCTTCAAACATTTTTTTTTGTTGTTGCAAAAGTCAACTTGTTGACTTTCATAGCTTTGAGCTCATTAACGTTAATGGAGAATCTTGTGGCCGAGGCTGCTGAACCAATAAGTCACGCTCTGCTTTGAACACTGAAATTGAAAATTTTGTGCACAATATTTGACATGATTCAGGAGTGTCGACAGTTGCATCATTATATTAGTAATGCCACATCACCTCAACTAAATCTCCAACTAACGATTCTTACATATTTTAGGTATGACATTTTCAATTTATATTGGGATAAGTGCACTGAAATCCCTATAAGTACAATCGAGCTTTAAAAGCCGTCAAGTCCTAAAATTTATCACGAAAGTACAATCGGATCCTAAAATTTTCAAAAAGCGCTATCAACAGATGGAGTTAATTGGCTCAATTTATTAAGTTTTTAGGATTTCATTACACTTTCGTGACAAGTTTTAGGACATGATTATACTTTGTTAAATTTTAGAATTCAATTGTGCTTTCATGACAAATTTTAGGACTTCTTCCAATGTGTTTATCTCATTTATATTTTGGTAATACATATTTTATAATTATGAATGTTCCGATAAATAATATTTAAAACAGTTGGTTATGTACATTTGGATTATATATGTGTGTGTATATATTAATGTATCGATGTAATTCGACAGTTAAATCATGGTAAGGGCGATCTGATGCTTCAAGAAGAGATTAGTCCCACTCAATGTGGTGGTCAACACTCAACAGGAGGTATGACCCAAAAAAAAGAAAAAGACTCAACAGGAGGAGGCACATGCAAGGCCATTTCGACCCCAGAAAAACAGAATATCAAGAAATGTCGCCTGTCTCCATCAGATGTCGCAAGCACTTACGTAATCCTAAGTGCCTCCTGTCGACTCAATAGCAACCATCCGTTCGTTAATTATTCCGAAAAACAGACGTGAAAGGCCTTGTGAATCGCTGTCATTAGCACTTGTTTAATTGACAGTTTGGTCGATTCGTGGGGATGGATGATGTTTACTAAAATCCGCGATTCGGTTTCGAACGAAATGGCGTCGGGTCAATCTCATGTCGTTGGCAGTGACCGGCGTGTGGCGGCGCCTGGGCTTCCTCTGTGTTCACGGTGGTGGAAGGCGAGCCATGGTCCGGTTGTTGTCCATGGGGAAAGTGAAAGGAAGAAGGAGAAGAAAGGGGAGGAAAATGTCCACCCGAGCGGACGTGGAAGAAGAAAATTTGTGCTTTTTGGTAGTGGGAGGGGTCGGATTTGGTATGGAGTGAAAAAGAGAAAGAGTTTTGGTTAAAAGCGGGACCCGACTTAAAGTTGGTGCTTTGTAGTAGGGTCGGGCCAATAGATAAAAGATACATGCTTTATAGTTATATAAATCATTTATTCTTTAATTTATTAGTCATGATTATGAAACACCAAATTATATGATTACAAGTTGCAATACTTTATTTTGGTACCATATTTGTTGATATACATTTTACCTTAGCATTATAAACAATATCGAGGCACACATATATGGGGAAAAGTATCAGAAAAGTCTTAAACCTATTTGTATTTGTACTAATTTAATCTTAAAATTTTTAATAATGCTAATTTAGTCATAAACCTTTTGACCTAGAGCCAATAAAACCCTTCCAGTTAATTTTGGTTAGATATTACTAATGTGGACGCCGGCGGGCTTATGGGACATAACTAGATGTGGACAACTTTCAATTATATCTTAATAAAATTTCAAATGTTTTTATATTTTCTTTTATTTTTCCTTTTTTCTTTTTTATTCTTTCTTTTTTTTTCCTTCTTTTCCTTCTTCCTCTAGCTAGTTGCCGAACCTTGACAACCAGCCAGAGGCGAGGGCCCCTTGTCGACCATGGGCAAGGCCTAACCTCGTCGGCCCTCGCCTTTGGCCAGTCACTCAAGCGAGGCCAAGTCTCGCCGGCCATTAGAGGAGGAACAAAAGAGAGAAAAAAAAAAAGAAAGGAAAAGAAGAAAGAAGAATATAAAAATTTTTCGAAATTATTAAAATATTATAAAAATGTCTACGTCAGTGTCAACTATGTTACGTAGGCAGGCCAAGGTTCATATTAGCAATATCTGACCAAAATTTGTTAGAATGATTGAATTGGCTCTAGGTCAAAAGGTTTAGGGTTAAATTGGCACAATTAAAAGATTTATGACTAAATTGGCGTCAATGCAATAGATTTAAGACTTTTATGATACTTTTCTCCACATATATGGATGTCGACATGAGAGAGAAAGTCACACCTATGTGCGAAAATATGAAAATTATTGTAGACAAGGAAAAAAAATGCGATTCAAGTTATTTTCGGAAATAGTTTTGAGTTATCGTGGGATAAAAAATAGTTATGTAAAACAGAGTTTAACATAAGAAAGATTTATCGGATAACGGGATATCATGGAGATGTGGTGAAAGTGGATATGTTCACTTCAATGACCTTAAACAAAGTTACCCCGATAGAAAAGTTAAAGGTCCGTTTGTTCGTGTAAAATGAGTTATTTAGAAAAAAAATTTTCAAAAAGTAAATGAGTTATTTAGAAAAAAATTTCAAAAAAGATCACTTATATCGACTAAAATAATTAGTTAATAAAAAATATTTTCATTATCGACAATAATTTATATCTAAATATTTTTGTAAACGATGAAAAAAAATTTTGTTCATCATTTTTTAAATAGATACAAGCGATAATATCTTAGAAATTTATTTTTCGCGAAACAAACACACTCTAATTCTCTCGAGGATAGTTGATAGGCTCTTACGAAGAAATTCGTCACTGGAAACTACTGCGGACAATTCCTTGAATATAACTCGAAAAACAAACATTCGGAAGAGGATGCAATCGACTTGTCGTGCAGCTTGTCCGATGCTGCCGCTCGAGTTGATCGTGGGTTCTCTGGCCGAGCAAGTGATTGTGGGCCTGGATGTTCAGCAGAAGGGGAGAAGCTGTCTGGGTCCAAGCTCGCATCTTGAGCAGAGTTGAGGCCCAGTCAAGAATCCTCAAGAAAACCACCCGTGCGAGACGCTGACTGGAGCGTTTTGCCAAGGTTCTGTTGAGCTCTCTTTGCAGTTTGCACAGGAGGGTTGCGTGGACTTGCGTTTGTGAAGGTGTGTGCTCTTGCTCTGATCATTGTTCGTCTTCTGCTGGACTCGTGTTTGATGGTGTTATTCGATGAAACCCGTTTCAGTGCTTCTCCATTTCTTTTCTTCTTTCTTGGTTCTGGTTTGTATTCAGTCCGTGTTTGGAATAATTACTTCAATTTCATCATGGTTTTAGTTGTCAATGGGGACGGTAGTAGTACAAGTCTGACTGAGGTTTATGGGCAAGTTGGCCGCTACTTTGATAGCGTGCATGAGTCCAAGTGTCGAATCTGAATTGAGGAACTTCAGTGTTGCAAAAGAAATCAAACATGCTGAGGACCCTTCATCTGCTATGGTATAGCAGCTTGGTCAGCCATATGTTATGTTTGTGGGATTTTTCTTTTGTGGTGAGTTTGGTTGGAAAAAACTGAAGCAGCGGAAGATGTGTTCTTTTTAATGTTGTAATAGGAAGGCCATACAGGAAATGAGCTTTTGCATACCTTTGTTGGGTGAACTTCCTAATAGCCAATGAACTTGGGTTCTTCTCTGAGATGTCCCTCAATGCACAGCCGATATTGTAATTTAGCTTGTAGTTCAACATGGCTTACTCATGATGTTGCTTAGTTGTTGAGTTTATTTTGGAGGATTGGACTAATACTAATTGTAAGGTAGTTGATCAGATTAATGATAGCGTAGGAAATATGTGACATTTTTGTAAATTCTCTAGATTACTTCGGTTCTTTTGGCCATAAGTTTCGCTTGTGCTATATAATGAGTACTCCCGTCCATGTCTAAGGACCCTGTTAGAGTGATCTACATGAGGAATTGCAATGTGAGAAGGCCATTGTGTTACTTGGTTTGGAGAGGTATGATACAGTCAGAGTGGTCCACTATTTTACATGGATTTTATCTGTCAGTGCTGTAATGGGACAAAAATGATACTTATGTGACAGAAGGCAGTCTCTGCACACAAATTTGTGGCTAAAGCATGAACTTTTCCTAACTCTTTGGAACCTAGATTGAGTGCACCATCCCATATAATTGATTAATTTTGGTGACCAAAATTTAAATAGCTGATCTCTCAATTCCGGTGCTATATATGTTTTACTTTGGCCTCTTAGTTCAATGTACGAGACCACAAGCTATCTGCTCAGATTTCATGTAGACACTTTGATAAATGGCCATGGATGAAAGAATAATAGTGGAGGAAATTAGCGTTGTAACAAGGGAGGATATGGTAGACAGCAAGGGCAGACGAAAAGGCAAGGTTCACACTGATTTCTTTATAATGGTGGTCCCATTTGTAATATTCAGCTCTTTGTCTATGTACTTTAGCATCTAAGGAACATTTTATTCTTACCTCTCCATGTGATTCTCTGTGTGGATTTGAATAATAAGCAGCTATTCTCTTTCAATGTCATCAGTTTCTGTTAGAAAAGAGGTTTTGCATTGGACCAGAATGCTTTTACTAGATGAACTTCCTTTGGTTCTACATGATGTGGAAGAAGAGTGGCTAAGTAGACCTGCCAATATGACTTGAATGTTGAAGAATTGGTGCTCTTCTGTAATTGTAAAGTTGGATGAACTATTAGTTCGTCTCTGTATGAGCAGGTGGGATTGACCTTAAAGATGATTAAAAATTTGAAATTTTCTGAAGTCAACGCAGAGTAGTTTAGGAGATTCTCATTACTGTACAAGCTTTGGGTTTGCCATTGTGCTTTCTTATGTATTACCTATATTCAATGTAAAGTTACGTTGTGCATGTTATGTTTCTGCTGACTGTTATCTTGTCATTTCTCTTTCAGCATCTTTGTTGCTTTTAATTACTACGCAAGATGGTTCTGTTTTGGCACAGCCCATGATGATTTCACGGCTTGTATTAAGCAATGCTTTTCTTCACTTTGTAGCTACTTATGGTTTGCACTGTAAGTCGAACCAATGTGCTAGTTAAGGGTCCTTCCATAGCTTATTTGCATGCTAGTGTTCTGAATTTTCTTTTTCCTAAGATTACTTTTGGCAGTTCATGCTTGGTTCTATTTGGTGCCTATTTTAGGTGTGATGGTAGTTAAGCATTATTGTTCTGATATCTACCAAGCATTAGTGACATCCTTGATATTTTCGTGAATTCTTGGAATTCTTCTGGAACTGCAGAAGCAGATCTGGTGACTGCAAAAGTGCCAATGGAAGCAGTCAATTCTACTGACACTGGCTCCGTCCCAAAACCTCAAGTAATTTACCGTTGCAAAAAATGCCGGAGAATTGTTGCTTCACAAGAGAATATAGTTTCACACAAGCGCGGGAAGGGAGAAGAGTGCTTTAAGTGGAGGAAGAGAACAGGTGACCTGAACAATTGGGAAAAGGATCCAGCTGAATGCTCATCCATATTCGTAGAGCCCATGAAGTGGATGCAAGCAGGTGAACTTGGCAACTCATGAGCATTGCTAATCCTTCTTTCTTTTCTTTTGTTTTCTGGAGGCTTTAGGAAATGTAGGTCGACTCGGAATCGTGTGCACTGGGGATGTCCTCGCTGTTGGATCAAAAGAGCCCTTAATCCAAGGGCAGGACATGCCTGAAGCACATGATTACGAGTTCTCATGCAGTACTTGTCGACTTTGCTCAGCTTGAGTTTTGTGACATTGGCCAGTGGAAGACGGTTACGTGGAAGAGAAGCTTCATTGCAAGGGCTGCAACGCTCGCTTGGGTTCCTTCAATTGGGCGGGGATGCAGTGCAACTGCGGAGCCTGGGTTAATCCGGCATTTCAACTGCACAAGAGCCGGATCGACGAATGCCGTATCTGAAGCATAGATTAATGTAAACCATCTCTCCGCTAGATCACTTCTGTGGTTTGTACATAATCTTGTTCCGTAGGATCAGCCATTCAGCTAGTCGGTGGGGAACGACAAACTCCGAAAATCGACATTGCACGGATTAGATACATCATCCCCCTATATATTTTGGCATCCCAAGTTGCATACATCCATGTTACATGAGACATGATGGTTCTTATCCTAAATCGAACCGACACCAGCACTGCAGTGCCAAGCATTTTGGACAAGACACATGTTGGGCGATGCTGCTTAATCCTTTAGATGTTCAATTTGTACTATGATTGCAGAGTATGGTCATACTCCAAAATTCTTTTGGGGCCACTATAGTCCTTCTTTGATAAGAAGGTGTTGTTCCTTAATAATTTATGGACTAAACAATTGAAGTCATCAGCGCAAGCCTATCTCAAGTCTAGGTATGTTTCCTGGTGGGTCAGAGCAAAGGCATCATAATACAGCCCATGTGATACTGTACCTCCTTGGAAATTCTTGTTATATTTTTTTTTTATAACCCGCTTTAAATTTATGCCTTTTCTTTTTAATATTTTCAGGTAAAAATAATGCCATGAGTAACATGACATAAATTTTTTAATTTTGACTCTATGGTTTGTGACCTTACTTGCACTACATATCAGCATTTTTATTTGGACCTTTCTCACTAATTTTTCGGATGCTTTATTCTTCAAAAAGCAGTAGTAAATTGATAGAGGGAGGACGAGATGTGATATTGCATTATCGACGATGGACCTAATAATAATTCTTGGGTGATTAGGTTAAAAAACTTATAAGATAAAGAATTCAAGTTATAAATGAGAGAAACAAACGACCAAAATACAATTAAGTGCTCAAGTTTTTAATCAATTGATGCATATATAGTCATTCAAGTATCAATTGGTCAATTTCTTGTGCATGTGCTTCAAAAGAGTTTAATTAAGAGGGTCTGATGTAAGAGAGATGATTTGTAGAATTGACTGAATTGATGCTCATAAAGTGTGAGCGATATTATGGTTCTTAAAATTACCGAAAAGGTCTGTATTAACACTTTTCATCGTAATTATGACTTTGTTAAACACTTGTTTGTTTATGTTTGAACTATCTTACTTTCAAATTTGGGTTTTCATTTTCCTGAGTTTAGCAACTTCCAAAAAAATAACAGAGGAAAAAACCTCCTTTTTGGTTTGTTTTATTTTGTCTTATGTTTAATTTTTAGGACATTTTTCTAGGATAATTAGGTCAAGAGATAGATTTTAGTTTGCATTCATATACTCGTTTCCTTATCTTTAAGATTCTAGATCAGAAAAGTTTGAATTAGTTTAGGTGATTTGTTTAGCATTTCGTAACGACTTTGTTAGACTAGATATTTTGCTTAGTGTTCCTTTCGAATTACAGAAAAAGCTTTTGATCAATGTTTTTCAGAATGAATTAAGCGAGTTATTTTCTGGAATTTGTGCGTGAGAGCGTATTTGCGGATTGTTCGAATTGTGTTTGTCACCGGTTTTTGCTGCGTCAATTGGTATTAGAGCCGACGAGATCGCAGGAGAGCGAAGCCACGTCAGGTGTCGACGGTAACGGAAGCAATCATCCTGCTGACGAAGATCGGGAGATGCGGGCCTTGTTGACGGCTTTTCGTTGTCTCGAAGCATCTCGACGTACCATTGAGACGGATCTGCGAGGGACTCTAGACATGCGTATGGAGCGACTCGGTCTAGGGAGAGACCCGGAAAGGGCCGATGAAGTGCAACCGAATAATGCCTGACGCGAATAGCTCGTCAGGCTTGCTCCGGCGATTCGGAACGATCATCAACCGACCTGCTCGAAGGAATTTGATTCGAATTGGGATACCTTTCACTGGAATCACTACAGCAGGCGACATGGGAGAAGTCGTCGAGGCGACGGTGGCAATTGGTGGAAAAGCGGACGTGGACAATGGGGCTGGAATCAATATGGCAGGCGGGAGAGGTCGCCATTAGGGGTGTTAGAAACCGAACCGAAACCGAAACCGAACCGAACCAAATTGAAAATTCATGCATTTTCGGTTCGGTTTCGGTTTCGGTTCGGATAATAAGTAAAAAAATTTGGTTAGTTGATGATTCGGTTTAATTCGGTTTGGTTTGATTTGGATCGAATCGAATTCCGGTTCCATTTTGTTTTTTCTTCTTTAAGTACTTTCTCTCTGTGCCAATTCTGATCGTTTATTATTGCTCTGCTTTAACTCTCTTTTCTTTTTCTGCTCTATTCTCTCTCCTCCTCTATCTTCGCAAAACTCCATTTCCATCTCTCCCAGATTCAATCTTTTGGCTCAAAGGCCAATGTCTCATCCTTCCCCTTTCCTTCTTCGATCTCATTTTGGTGGATCATCATTGAACGAGAAGGATACCGCAATGGAGCTTGAGTCCTCCTGATCTCGGGCCTTGAGCTCGGGCCTCGAGCTCCACGCCGCCTCGGAGCTTGAGGTCGTCCAGCATGGCCGAGATCTCGAAGGCCTCCAGAATTGTCCGGTGAAGAATCATCTTTGTCCTTGTACTTGGGGAAGCTCACGGCTTTAGCGAGGGACGACGGCGAGCTCGGCGTGGCCATGTCTCTGGTCTGGGTCAAGGAGGGGAGGGTGTGAAGGGAAGAAGCACAAAAAAGGAAAAAAGGAGGAAAACTGAAAACCGAACTGATCCAAACCGATCCGAACCGCATTTTTGGTTTGGATCATATCCGGTTCGTGTGCCTTTCGGTTCAGATCAAAGCACACCTCCAAATGGTTCGGTTCGGTTCTCCTAAAAACCCAAACCGAATTGAACCGTTGACACCCCTAGTCGCCATGGTGGCGGTGGCAATTGGTGGAAGAGCGGCGGAGGTGGACAACGGGGCGGTCATGACTCTGCCGATGAGCGTTGATTGGTGGGATGGTGGCGGTGATGACCGTGGCAATTGGCGGCAGGAGGAATATGAGCTGAAATTGGTTATAGCCAGCAGGAGAATATTATGTCCAAGATTTTGATTCATTTTATTTTGTCATATGGTTAATTTTAGGGCATTGTTATGGAATCTTAAGTGATTTTATTTATATTTTGGATGAGTTATCCAATTGGGTCAAGAGATATGTGCGTTTATTTCGCAGAAAACTCAATGATAAATAAAAATAATTTCTCGAAAAGCATTTTCCAGGAATACAATTTATTTTCCTTTGTTTGATGGTACACGATTGAAATCACTTTCTAATGTTTGAATTTCATTGAAAAATGATTTCAATCTCATGAATTTATCTCAGACAAAAAAAATGAATTTTTTAATAATTTTTATTTTTGTATTTTTTAAAAATTCAAAATTTTAATTATGTTTTACTTCTCTTTTTTCTTTTTTATCAATTTTTTCTTTTCTTTTTTTTAAATCAAAATTTTAGTTATTTTTATAATTTTCTTTTTTCTCTTTTCTCTTTTCTTTTCCTTTTTCTTTTCTTTTTTCTTTCCTTTTCTTTTTCCTCCTTTCTCGCCGTGATCGATCGGCGATGGCCACAGTGAGCTCACTTGACGACGGCCTTAGGTGAGCTTGAGCTCACTAGCCTCAGTTGAGCTTGGTGTTGCTTGGATTTGGTGAGCTATGAGCTCGCTGGCCTCCACTTAGCCCGAGCTTGGCTCACTTGGATCTAGCAAGCCATGAGCTCGACCTTTTCACGGCAAGGCTGGCCCGCGTCTATGGCCGCTCACCAGCCATTGTCAAGGCCGGTGACCGGTGGAGAAGGAAGAAGGAAAATAAAAAAAAGGAAAAGAAAAGAAAAATATTAAAAAAATTCAAGATACCAATTTCGGAAAGTGTTTTCATCTTCTTACATATCGGAATTCACTTTTCTAAATTTATGCATAAATATTTTCATTGATCGGAAAGTGTTTTTGGTTGATCGATCATTTTTCGCAAACTTAATGGATGAAAGTCCAGAATATCAATCCCCAGAAATCATTTTCCCCCAAACAAAGGCATCCTGTCTTCATTTATTTCTCTCCTTAACTTTAGGATTCTACATTAGAAAGTTCGAATTATTTTAGGTGATTTTCTCTAGCATTTAGTTATTAATTGATTCCGCAATTAACGGTACATTTGTTTCGAAGAAAACTTTATGATAAAGGAAAATGTTTTTCCCTTTTCAAATTCATTTTCTTAATTGTAACTATGCATATTTGCTTTGACCATAAATGATTTTCCGTTAACTAATTATTTACAGCAAACAAAAAAAGTGAAAATCTGGAAAACTAATTCGAAAAAACCATTTCGCCCAAGCAAACACATTCTAAATATTGCCATGTGATCGAACATGAGGATCGAACATCAACTATATCGACGGACGACATTTTTTCTTTCCCCTTTTTTTTTTCCTTCTTTTACTTTTCTTTCAAAACAATATAGTGTTGAATAGGCAGAGTTATTTGACTAATTAAATTTTGACTTCTTGATTGACTAATACTATAGCTGAAATCTGTCACATGTCCATTTCTTTTTTGGGTGGAGGGAGTCATCCATGAAGCTTCGGGGCACCATAATACCATCTTTGCTATATTAACTAACATAAGATTGTCCTTTTTTCAACACTAAAGTCATGTTTTACACGATTAGCGCATGACCATATCGCAACATTAATTAATGTAGGATTTGGTCTGATGCGGGTGTTTGGAACCCGTATCATAAAGTAGCTGAAGAAATCGAAATAAAGTCATTCTTTTAACAAAGAGCCACAGTGTGTGCGCACCTAATAAAAAAGCTAGCTAATAAGCGCGCAATTACGAAACTAGGAGGACTAATTGGAAAAATTGTCCAAAAGATCCTAAACTTATTGCATATTTTCTAAGTCAGTCCTAAATCTTTTAATTATATCAATTGAGTCACAAATATTTTCGCGTTTTGCCAATTGAATACCTCTTATCAATTTTGGCTTGAAATTACTGACATGGATGCCGGTCGTATTACGTGAGACGACAGGCATTAACGTGGATAATTTGTAATATTTTTTCCATTTTTTGTTAATATTTTTTATTTTATTTTTTTTTCCTTTTTTTTTTACAACCCTGGCCATCGTCTTTGCACTGTTCACTATCTTCCTCGGTTGCACTGCTCATCGTCTTCTTGCAACTCGAGATATGGCAATTCATCAATTCGTCACTTGGTCTAGCCTGAGGTCGAAGTTGAAGTTGTGGTTTGAAGTTGAGATATGGCGACTCGCCGAGGTCGAGATCTGATGTCGAAGTGATGAAGTCGAGATCTGAAGTCGAGGTCTGCCCCCTCAGTGATTCGTCGCATGGCTTGAGGTCGAAGTGGAGCTCGTGATCCGAGGTTGAAGTTGAAGTTGAGTTCTGGTTGCTCCTAGAGGTCGAGATCTAAAGTCGAAGCGACGAAGAAGTCTAGATTTGAGTTAGAGTTCTTCTCCCTCGGCGAATCGTCACCTAGCCCGAGGTCAAAGTCGACGTTGAGATCTGGCAACTGGTCGCCTAGCTTGAGGTCGAAGTTGGAGTTGAAGTTGAGATTGCGACTCGTCGCACGACGTTGAAGTCGAAATCTAGCGTGCTTAAGGTTACGCTGCCTCGGCCTCGCCTCGCCTCTAGTGACACCTGACCTGGGGTCACGCGACCTCGACGGCGGCCATGACCGGGTCTTGCATCATCACCGGAGTTGTCGGAGAAGGGTTCTAGATATGTTTTTTTCTTTATGCCCTCGCCCAACGCCCTTCACTTGTGGCCAGTGCCCGTGGCTGGTGAAGGCCACAATGCCCTCGCCTAGACTCGGCAAGGGTTGGCCAATGACCTCACTCGGCAGAGTTGTAAAAAAAAACAAAGAAATGAAATGAAATGAAAAATTAAAAAAAGTAATAAATATTCGACAAAATATTATTAAAAATTATTTACGTTAACAACGACCATGCCACATAGAACGGTTGGCATTCACATTAGCAATTTCCAATAAAAATTAGCTGAATGGACTCGATTGGCAAAATTTAAAAAAGTTTCTAGCTTAATTAGCATAATTAAAATGCTCAGAATTGAATTAGCAAAAATGCGATAGATTTAAGACTTTTTGGATAATTTTTCTTCCATTGGTCTTAATATAGAAAAGTACTTAATAATAACTCGTTGTACAATGTTATACGTACTTGCTAAAAACTTATCCTCACTTATAACCAAACATTTAAGTGATTGTTGATCCATAATATTGATTTCGCATTCGAGGGTGCGTTTGTTTTAGGGAAAATTTTATAATAAGGGAGAATGCTTTCTGTGGAAATTATTTTTAAAAAAATGTTTTCCTCTTTTCAAATTAGGAAATTTATTTTTTTAACTGTAAGAATGCATATTTACTTTGGTCGCAAATGATTTTTCATTAACTAATTATTTTCAGCAAGCCAAACAAGTAAAAATCTAAAAAACTAATTCACAAAAGACCATTTCACTCAATCAAACACATTCTAAATATTGCCATGTGATTGAACACGATGATAGAACATTGTGGGATCGAACATCAATCATTTCGAAGGACGACATTTTCTCTTTCCCTATTTTTTTCTTCTTTTATTTTGCTGTAAAAACAATATGGTGGCGAATAGGCAGAGTTCTTTTACTAATTAGATTGCGACTTCTTGACATGTCCACTTTTATGTTTTTTTTTGGGCGGAGGGAATCATCCACGAAGCTTCGGAGCACCATAATGCCATCTTTGCTATGTTAATTAACACGACATTATCGTTTTGCAACTCGGAAGTCATATTTTACACGATTAGTTTATGACCATATTGCAACATTACTGAATGTAGGACTTGGTCTGATGCGTGTTTGGAATAAATTTCACAAAGTAGTTGACCAAACCGAAATAAAAACATGCTTTTAACAAAGAACCACAGCGTGTGCGCACCTAATAGAAAGGCTAGCTGATAAGCGCGTAATTAAGAAATTAGGAGGACTTTTTGATGGATGACTAATTAGTAATTATGTTAAATTATGTCTCGAGATTGAGCTCGCAAGAGAATCCGATCCAAGTATAGAGTTTAAGTCTTGATAAGACTTTGTAATCCTTTGGATTCACAGTAAATATCGCTGTGAATCGCTTTTTCTATGAAGTAGGCATTAACATTTGGATCGAATAATGTAAATCTTTTGTGTTCTTAGTGTTCATTGTTGATGTCTTTGATAATTTATTCCTTTCGCATTAGGCTTAAATCGTAAGATTCGTTAGTTTCCGCCTTATTTTACAACAACTTGCAATCTAAGTCTTTATCTAACACTTTGGCCAATATG
This sequence comes from Syzygium aromaticum, assembly GCA_024500025.1. Taxonomy (NCBI): domain Eukaryota; kingdom Viridiplantae; phylum Streptophyta; class Magnoliopsida; order Myrtales; family Myrtaceae; genus Syzygium; species Syzygium aromaticum. The sequence goes on along the minus strand of CM044889.1, from coordinate 24,431,097 downwards.
GATCCGGAGGGAGGATATTTTGACCTTTGATTTTAGTACCTTTTTGGAGTTGAACTTTAGAAGCAAGCCTTTGTCCCAAAAAGAAAAAGAAAAAGAATAAAAAATAGGTCCAAAGCTTTCTTTTATAGAAGCAAGTTGAGCAAAAGATAAAAAAGAGAGAGAAGAAGGGCGGTTTGTGGGGGTGCCATGAAGAATAAGATAAATTCTCTCTTATCGCCCTTCCTCCCATCTTCTCCTCCTGCTTTTGCCATCTCAGAATGCATTATAAATACTCCTTCAGATTCTGGCTGTTTGCTTCATCAGCTGATCATAGCATCATCATCATCATCATCTCTCTCTCTCTCTCTCTCTCTCTCTCTCTAAGAGTCAGCAAGTCTCCGTCTGTTCTCTCTCTATACCTCCAACATGCCGGTTAGATCTCTCTCTTCTCTCTCTCTCTCTCTCTCTCTCTCTCTCTCTCTCTCTCTCTCTCAAGATGCATAGGGAGTTTTACTGCATGCCACAGATGACCTGTAAAGGATTTACGTCTGATTTCCTCCATGCATGCATGGGTTCCGTTGCTGGTTTCGATTTGGGGTTATAATTTCACCTTGCGTTGGTTCTTGGCAAGGAGTTTTACTGCATGCCACAAAACTTCATGTTCTTTTTTCAGTCTCACTGCGAGGTGAGAACTGAGAGGAGCTTATTACATCGACTACCTCAAGAACATAGAGATGTTGATTTCGATATATTATCGAGAGATTTCAGGAAAATGTTGCCCTTCTTTTGTTTATCCTCTTGAGAAAGATGCTTGATGATTGGTATGCATTATGGATCCATCTATATAACTCATTTAGTATGCGGTACTATCTTGAATTGAGCCGGAAATTTTTGAATCTTTTTTAATACTTGGAGAAATCTTCAGTTTTTATAGCAAAAAAGGAAAAAAAAAAAACATACATACCAATTTATTGTGGTTGCAAATTATACACATGCTTGAACACTTCATTCTATTTTGATATCTAAGAGTTTAATTTATCTCAAATTCTGTCTTTTCTTCAATTCCATACGGTCTTTTGATCATGCCATATGGTCTGCAGGGTTATAATTAAATCAAGTGAGCTTAATAAGGCTAGATTCTAATTATCACGACTTAATGACTTCTTGCTATGTTTCAGATCATCGAGATGCACGTGCACATGGACTGTGCCGGATGCGAAGATAAGATAAGAAAAACCCTTCAAAAGTTAGAAGGTAATTCACAAACTTCATTAACTTTGCTTTATCAATGTAAAATCTTATGTCTTGAGCCAACTCATGGGTTAATAAAATCACCATACGTATTCTTCTGCATAGAAAAGTTATATATACACCTTCAATGTTAAATTTTGGACATTTCGATTACAAGTTAAGAAAGAACAACTCAAGTTATTTTGATTTACTTAGTTTGTTGATGTACCCTAGTGATCTAACTTAAAAGAAAGAATCTAGGGCATACCCAAAAAGAAATCTACAAAAAGACTGTAATACCTTTTCGATTAGCACTTTAATGTTCCAGAAGCTAGTCACGGAAACAGTCATTTCGAAATTTCGCATGGTTATCAACTTGTTGTAACTCATTTTTTTGTTAAGATTAGATTAGATTAGATTAGATGGACTATTTCACTTCCTCTGTCGTTAGGTTTTTAAATTTGACAAGTGAGAATATGTCTTTTCCTTTGTTCACTCAGGAGTGGATGAGATAGACATTGACATGGGGATGCAGAAGGTGACAGTCATGGGGTGGGCTGCCCAGAAGGAGGTTCTCAAGGCGGTGAAGAAGACAGGAAGGATGGCAGAGTTCTGGCCCTTCCCATACAACCCTGAGATCAATACCTTTGACCCACAAAATTACTATAGTAGTAATAATAATCACTATGAGCACACTGACAATTACTATTTCCACCAACCTAATTACACACAACACTCCTATGAATTGCCACAAATGCCCTCCTCATACCCTTACTATTACAAGCAAGGCTACACTAGCAATGATGACTATGGCTATTTCCATCACTCACCTCCTTCTGCTATGGTTGATTATCAAGCTAGTTCTATGTTTAGTGATGATAACCCCCATGCTTGCTCAATCATGTAAATGAGGGTTTTTTTTTTTTTTTGTAATTTTTTAAAAGTGTTTTCCATATGTAATTGTGTTTTGTGATATTGATGGGCTTTTCTAATGCATAATGGGGTGAAATATTATGCATAGTGTGAAGTTATTGTACAATGGATATTGTTAGAATATTTAAATAACAACAAATCTCACATTCATCTAACAGTTTAAACTTTTTTTAAAAGTTGGTAGTTATCCCACCAAAATCTCATATAGTATAGCAATGAATCTTGAGTTCGAATATTTCCAAGTCACATTTGCTTCTCCAATTAAATATTTACACACTTAGCATTAGGCAAAAAAACCATACTAAATGTTATAATATTTAAATAATATATTACGCCTTTATAAAATGGTTTAAGATTTTAAAATAATTAATAGTGGTCCCACCATAATCTCACAGATATATTTTTTAACTTTAAACTTTCATCGAGTATTATCGTCGAAATAGTCACATGAATCTCTCACGTTCTAAAAACTCAAATATAAATTCCTCTCGATTGATAATTAATTAAATTCACATCCTAAAAGAAATAAAATTTCCACCCTCTCTCTGGTATTTGTTTTTTTCTAGGTCTTTTCACATCCATACTTGTGTCTAACTTTTGTCTGCTTCATGCTTTAACTTACTATTCAAACTCTACCCGAATCAAAAAAACACTAGAAAACATCTGAAATGTTAAAATAGTGGCCCAAATTTAAAAAAAGAAAAAGAAAAGAAAATCAACTTAATTCCGGCACAACAATCATAAAAGGAGCTGTTTTCCTAAAAAGGTGTCCCACAAATAATTGCCACGATATATAATTATGTGTATATATATATATATATATATATACACACACACACACACACATTTGGTCCATGCTGTGTTTTGATATTCTTTTCCTTTCAAAATTTTTATTTATTCTCCAAAAAAATCATCATTTTGAATAATTTCCCCATTTTTCTTTTCGAATCTAACATTAAATTTTTTTTTTTGGTAAGGTAATCTAACATTAAATTACTATATGTGAAATCTGAAAACATCAAAATTTATTGAGTTTGAATGTGTTTATATGGTCATGTGGCCTTAAAGGTTCTTCATAAAGTAGTTATTTTAATTTACTTTCTAAACATACATCTTAGTTTTTAAAATTCATACTAGTGTATGTATGCACTTACTTACCACCGCCCCTAAAACAAACATGTGAATTACCACATTAATGTAATACCAACAGTAAAACTTCATTCGAATAGGACAGATGATTACAAACGGTAGTAGCAAGTTGTAACATGTCAAGAATAGTCTTTATAGTCTTTTTCAGTGTTCAACTTAATTCTTGAACTTTCAATTTGGTCATTGTGCTCTTTCACTAGAATCAATTTAGTCTTGAAGTTAGTTTGATTCTGTTGGCATCTCAAGTGACAATCCAAATCAGCTATGGGATCACGTCAGCTATTGTAATTGTATATCAAAACAAATGAATGTACAATTTCTTTAAAAAAAAATTACCACGTCACAGGTTCTTCCCCAGCCAAATCAAACTGATTTGAAGGGCTCTATTGGTTCATTGGAAGAGCCAATGAGACTATAATGGACGCAATTAATGTATAACAATCGAATTGAATGTTGAAGAAGAGTGGAGAGATTATTCCTGACATTATTATAGCTAGGGCGATCGATTCCGGAATAAGTGATTATCTGACTAATAACTTAGAATCTACTATGCTAAAGTTGATTCCCTTAGGAATTGGCCTAAAACCAAACCGGTCGGTTTCAAGGTTTACCTGGGAACTATGCCTTGACAATAATACAAATGGTTCTTAAACTTTTATTTAAAATGTAATATTGTCCTTAAACTTTTAATTTGTGCAATATTATTCTTGCACTTTAGCTTAATGTGAAATGTTATCTCTAAACTTTTCATTTATTTAATGTGATTTCCGAATTATTAGTAAATGTTCAATGCAGTAGTTTGGAGATTAAATTGAATATTTATCAATAGTCATGATATTGAACATTTGACTAAATTTCAGGGACTAAATCAAATAAATTGAAAATTCAATGAGTTCAAATACCATTGGTGTCATGTTCCTTTATAAATAATAAAACTAATACTGATAATAGAGATTAATAGTCTTACAGGACAAGTATTCTACATGGCCCTCTGTCAACCTTTAGTTTTCAAGCGCCATTGATCTATACCATAAGGCTCTCGGCTCTCGGCTCTCGAAAACCTAATTATCCATAGAGTGACAAGTAGAGAGTATGCTTATGAAATTATTTTATTTTATCTCATCAATAACTAAAACCCAATTAAACAACTGATCCAACGGTTCACAATATAAAAATGAGGAACCGAACCCGTCGAAAGCCAGTCCAAGACCGGTTCGGTTGATTCGGTTTTCGGATTGAATCGGTTCGATTGCTCACCCATCGTAGCCATAACACACGGACCAATAGGCCAGCCGTGGGAGGAGCTGCTGCTACTTTCCCGTTCGTTTTTTGTCGCCTACTTCGCACGGGCGTCCTCACGCGGTCCTCCCTCGCCTTACCACGGTAGCCAAGATCCACCAGCTTCCTTCCCCGAAGCTCACAAGCAAATTTTGGAAAGCCAAACAGCTCAGCTTTTGGCCTTTTGCAGGCGGCAATCCCGAGATTGCGCACCCGAAGTCGCCAAGTAATTCCAAAATCTTTGGTGGGTACGCGCGCGCGCGCGGGGCGTGGGGTGGGCACCCAGCAGTTTCTTGGAACCCCCATCGCCACCACCCCTCAATGCCTACCTGCACTGCACGGCGAGAAGACCGAGAAGCGTGGGCCGTCTGCGTCGTCGTCTTCCTCCTCTGATCAGAGAGGATAAGCCAAGATTCTTAGAGGTACCGGTGACCATCCACAGAAGTCCCTCGGATAAGCTTGTCCCCCCGAGCTTGTCGGTATTAAGGTCTCTCCTTCGATGAGTATCACCTGGCGATTGGCTGAACACCCACGAAAGTTGCGGCCCATTCCCATCTTTCCCTGTCCGACCCTCTTTTCCCGTGCTTTGTTTGCTTCGACCCATCTGGAGCTTTTCTTGTCTATAAAGAATGGCCGCGGCTCCGTTCGTCCCCGCGCAGTGCGGTTACTCGACGAGGCTCGGTGGCGGTTTCAGGAACGGCAAGCACGGATCTGTCGGTTCTACCTCGTACCCTTCTTCATCTACTGCGCCGTGTGCTTCATCTTCTTCTCCGCCGCTGTCGTCGTCGTCGTCGTCTTCCTCCTCCTCCTCTTCTTCTTCGATCGGTGAGTCCTGTTTCGAGCCTCTTTTCGATATGGGGTTATGCGTTTTTTTTGCTTTAGGGTGCTTGAGATGTTGCCCGTGATGATTTTGGTCCTTAGATAGGGAGGCTGTCGAACAAAGGCGGAGGTGCTCGGCGGTGTGTATGATTTGATTGTCTGGGGTGGTTAGGATGAGAAGTGATGAAAATGAGGATAACATAGAGCTCGAGTGCCACCAATAGTGTTGGGAATGAAGTTGGATGATACGGTTTAGGTGTTTTCGCGAATATACGTGTGGCTAGCTTCTAAATAATGTCTTAAATGCAGCAAATCTGCGGGGGGTGATGATGTTATTTGCGTTTGTCCAAATAATGGTGTGTCTGCAGAAGGTACAGACTAAATGGATGACAAGAAGTGATGATCATGTCCAACAGTTGTCTATAGATCTGTGAATTAGTTGCTATGGCCGGCAACTGCTTTTGGACTGTTGTTTTGCCACAAGTACAGATCTCTTCTAAGCATATCTGAGCTTCAACTATGCATATTTTATGACACTTAAAAACAAAAACACACTTGTCCAAGAACTATTATATCATGTACATTTAAGACAGAAGATGTTTTCATATAGAGCCATATAAGTTCATTTGCATCAGGAGCATCCAATTAAGCAATTATATCAAAGCATCATCAATGGTCCAGTCTACTGACTAATCTGGTGCTCATAGTCGATAGTGTGGCCACGCTTAATGCCCCATAGCAAGGCCTACCAAGAGTCCCTCTCTTGGTAATAATAATTAGTTGCAACGGTCCATTGATGCTTTGTCTCTAAATGAAAAAAAAACTGAAGTAGCTGGACCATTGATGCATGCATGTATAAGTGTAACTTTAAGAAAACTATTATAGACATGTGATGAGCTAAAGACCTCTTTTTAACTGCCATCCTTCTACACTGTGGTGTGGAGAATTGTATCACTTGTAAGCATGCCTATCAGATAAAACTCTATCAACTTACTTTGTGGACTAATTGATAAGATTTTAGGATGTGATGCTAACTCTTTTGTACCTGTATACTGGTATCAATCAATCCAACTTTACAACTCTTTCTTCTAAAATATTTAACAATTCTGTTGAAATTAAAAAACTCGTAGCAGTGCAAGAGCTTGTAAATAAAAAAATGCTGAGAAAACGGAACAAAGCTTAACTCGTTGGCGATAGAATTATTGAGGATATATTTTGAAGGGGCCTATGTGGATCAGTTTTAATTGGATATGTAAGGAAACGGTGCTTATGGAAGCCTTTATGATCATCTGGACATGTAGTGAGTTAAAAATACTCTTTAAGCATTTCAATTAATCAAAACGACCCCCTTTAGTCTCCTGGGGTTCATGACTTGTAACTTGTTGCCTTTTTACTAATCCGCAAGATAAGTAACTAATTTAGGAAATTGGATGAACTGTAAAGAAGATCATTTCATTAAATTCTTTAACTGAACTGGACTACATCTTAAAGTTTTGCATGGCAGAAGAAAGAGCAACTCTGAACCAGCTTAGCGCTGAATCTTCTGAAACTAATTGTAATAATGTACTCCTAGAGAAGGAAAACCCAAATCTGTGCCACTTCAAGAAGATATCGAGGCAGTAATCTTAGGTATCTAATTTGTTGGGTCATTTGCGTGTTCTATGGTAATATCACTAGATGCATGAATGTTCACTCTTTGTTTTTTTATTTTTGGGCCAAGCCTTCGATGTTTTTTAGCCAATTTTAACTGTAATAGATTACTATGCTGGCAATTGAATGAGTGAAAAACTCGTAATTGCAAGTGAGCGACTGTGTGAGCTCTATCATTTGACCAGGGCATGTTAAATCAGCATTTTTCCTCAATATAGTATCTGGTTAAGAAACTGCATTTTGATCGAGGACTGAAATTGTTAGCTGCATTTTTACAGGAATAAGTAACAACAGAAACTACCACGGTTTTAGGGCTCAAGCTATGAGCACTACTACTCGAGGAACATCTCCTTGGGGAACTACGACTCTAAAAAATGAACCAGACCATCTGCTTGTTCTGGTACATGGCATCCTAGGAAGGTATTCCTACTTTAACAGCTATTAAGCAGTAGGATCTGTTAGTATCTGCTCGAGGGATTCTAATGAAGTAGACTACCCTAATCATTTTGCTGTACCTGTCCTAGGAAAGAAAGTGTATGGTGGTAGACACATGACCATGATAAAGAGTTCTCATCCTAGGTGCTCTCAAGGGCTTCTTTGTCTATCTTATATTTTCTATTGATGTTTATGATAAAATTTGTCCATTGCATTGTATTTAGTGCCAGATCCATGTGAGAATCCTTGGCATCAGTTGGGTCTTATCTATCTTTAAAACAATTTTAAACTGAGACAGGCATATCGACAATTCAGGTGTATTTGCAATAGCATTTGTTCGTGTGCTTCAATTAGTCTGGACATGCAGTTGAAGTCTAGCTTAAAGCATCTCTTGTTCGTACACTGGTGACTCCAAACAAAATCCCCAAAGTAGATTAATAAAAGGGAAATCTCGTGTATGGCATCTTGGTAAGACAATCCAAGCAGAATATAATATAATAGTGTAAGCTGCTCGCAGGTGCAATAAATGACATAACATTGACCTCTTTAGCTCTTTTTTTTTTGTTGGGGGGGCGGTATGTACGTACAGTGATTGGCACCACTGTGTCTCTGTGCGTGCGTGTGTTTCCTAAGAAGGTGAATATTTTCATCCATAAATGAGCAATGCAGTGGAACTACCTTCTATTGCAAGCACAAGATTATGACAACAATATCACATGATGATATTAACAGACCTGTGTAATTCTCTATGAAAAGCGGACATAATCCTCTTAGAAAAACCAGACATTGTGAAGCGTCAATATTTTACATAAATATAAACATGCAGAAGCTTAACCTGAACATCTGACAACTGATGAAAATGGAGAGTCATTTCTATTCTCCAAATATGATGAAAGCTTTGCCCTTGAAGTAGGTTATAGCCCAATGCAGTATCTGAGTCCCAATCTCCCTGTTGCCAGGGGAACTGACATATAGATGTCACTTTGTTCCGTGCAACATTGGTCAAGTAACATTGGAAAAATAGATGATTTCTGGTTTCTATGAAACAATTGTATTGTAAACGATACTGAGTAAGAAACAATGGAAAGTTCCACTATTATAAAAATGTTCATGTTAATGAGTGCCCAGGAACACTTGTAGACTTACTTTACAAGGAAAAATTCAATTTCCGAAGTTTTGATTATACATAACATGAGATTAGTGTATTGGGAATTGAAAATTTTCCTTAATTGGTTGCTTAAGTGCCCCTAGGGCACTCATTACCAAAATCCTCATAATATTTCTCCACTCTTTCTTCCGCGAGTACTGTTGGTTACATTGTCCATCTGTATATAACCTGTAGTGTCTGTTTGAGGTATAGATCCTTCTATTAGGTGGATCTCTTGGTCTTGATTGGAATTTTTACCTAAAAGTTGTGCAATGATAACCAGTATGAGTAGGCTATATTGGCAGCCTTTTGCTTCTATATTTCTTAATGAGAAAATTGACTGTATAGAATTAACTTGCGTGATTCAGATTCAGGAAAATGTTGAAGTCAATAAATGCCATTGGAATTGTCTTGATTTGTGATAGAGGCAACGATTTTAATTGTTCTAGGCTTGTATCCAGAAAATAACAAATATAACTGAATCTTAAAGTGTTGCAGCCCAAGTGACTGGCTATATGTAGAAGCAGAACTTAAAAGGCGCTTGGGAAGAAACTTCCTCATATATGGTATGTTCAGTGCCACTATTTTAATTTCTTTGCCAAATGGAAATGCCATCTTTGGGTATCTCAATTTGTAGAAGTAGGGTTGCTTGTCGTGATTGATTAGCATTCTCAAAGCGAGTAGTACTCAGGTGGGATGTGTTACTGTTATTAGACTTGTTTGGTTAAGCTTTTTGAAGATGTAAAATCAGGTGATGTCTTGATTTCTAGTGCTTTTTGTATTTCGAGGTCAAGACATGGACCGTGATTGCTATGAGCTTCACATAGATACGTTTTCTAACTAATTAAAGAGATGAGTTCAGAATTCTTAAAAAGGGCTGTGACATCGATCCTTGGAAGTCAAAACAAGGAAATGGAGTTGAGGCTTGTCACTTCTAAGTGAGATTATTTCAGCATTTTCTTTTTATCAGTAAGATTATTTCAGTATTAGAGTATATCAAAGCTCTCTTAAATGATCTTTACCCAAAAAAAAAAAAGCTCTCTTAAATGATTACTTGACTCAAACTTCACACAATCAATTTCCTAAATTTGTGGTTCATTCTTCTAGGTAGGAGTAGGTCTTTGTACCAATATTTAATCTCTCGGATTTATGCTTATTTTTCTGCCATGGCATTGGAACTATGATTTCTCCCACATTCTGAAACGTTTGCATCTGCTCCCTAATTGCAGCAAGTTCGACTAACACTTACGCTAAAACATTTGATGGTATTGATGGAGCAGGAAGACGACTAGCTGATGAAGTGAGTTCTCATTCTTCTCCCATTAGTGTTGTTTTTTCAATTCATTTTCTTTGTGCTTGCTTACCTTCATTTCTCCCTGCTATACCTAATGTTTCGCTGCCAAAATGCAACATGGATGACATTATGGCTGCTAGTTACATACCCACGCAACAGTCCCACACTGAAATGTGCATCACCCGCCCGCATGCACACACATACACTAGAGAGAGAGAGAGAGACAGAGAAGATCTAACATCCTCATAATTTGAGAGTGCTCTAGTTTTTCCTGAGAGTGCTTATACTCTCTATTCCTCTATGCTTTGTGGTCCAGGTTAAGATAATAATGCTTCTAAATCATTCTTTCAGTTATTTTACTTTATTTTGGGAAAGTACCAAAAACATGTCTCACTTTTGACCTAATGATCAATTACATACCTCTACATTTGCCAATACCATTCACATACCTCTAAATAAAATTCTGCATTAAAAAGACCAAATTACCCCTCATTGCAAACTTATCTTAACATCTTGAATAGGGTTTGGATGTGGTTTAGTTTTTAGCTGGTTTTGAGTGTTTCGGATAGATGTGAGAATTTAGGATTTGGTTATGGGCATTTTTGGAAAGAATTTGGCATTTATGCAAATAGGAATACAAAGATAATAGATGTGAAGGTGCAAAGTGGTCTCCAAAAGTAAAACTTAGGTTTATGTTTGGTATTTTCAAAAGTAGAGGTATGTAAGTGATCATTAGGTGAAAGGTGAGGTATGTTTTTACAAATTTCCCTTTCATTTTTAATTATTGTGTGTGTGTGTGTGTGTGTTGTGAAGGGGGGGGGGGGGGGGGGGCGTGGGGGTGTTCAATTGGCTGACAGTATGAAAAGCAGTTCTTCTTTCATAATTATGGTTAGTACTGATGCAGCATCTGTTTTAGACAATGTAGCGGTAATGAGTTAGCCTTGCAATATGATGAGGTCCAGCATGTTCTTTTTTGTCCTTTCTGGCTACAATGGCTTCTAATTGATGTATCTGCCGTGATATGGAGATGTTACATTACAATGTGTTTATTAGCCTGTTGTTTAGGTAAAAAGCAATAAGGGGTTTAAACACAAGAAGTGGAACCTTCTGACCCAAACACATTGTGTACTAATAATCTGATTTAAAGTAGGTCACGCAAGTAGTTCAAAAGACAGACGGTCTGAAGAAGATATCCTTTTTAGCTCATTCCCTTGGTGGATTGTTTGCAAGATATGCTGTAGCCGTGCTATACTCTGCAAGTGCTTCGCTTGCAGACCAATCAGAGGATTATAGTTCTACATCTTCAAATTTGGAGAAATCCTCATCCAAGCAAGGTTTGATTGCTGGATTGGAACCAATCAATTTCATCACTTTGGCGACTCCTCATCTGGGGGTGAGAGGGAGGAGACAGGTCAGTTCTAAAGTTTGATGGTCGATTTTTTAGTCGTTTTTCTTTTTATGTCATTCTTATTCTTTTTCATCTTCAAAAACAGAATGGTGGGAAAAAAAATGGCATTTGAATTTTGCCCCTTTTGTACTTGGACACCTAAATTTACAACGTGAGCCAAAATCTGTATTCTTTTGATAGACCCTTTAACCTCGTATCAATTTGGTGGTTGTTACGTAAATTGATCGCTTTGACTTTTTCAATGATTGTTTCATCTCTTCTAGTCATTTAAAAATTATTTTGCAAGTTCAACGCCGCACTTACTTACTGAAGTATTTTTATGTGTTTACGATCCTCTGCTTTGTTTCTTTGCTCATCACTCTTCCTTGAGTCTCATTTCTATTCAGCCACCTCCAGAGTGTCCACTACAGTTTGAAATTAATCCTTTACACTGTACACGTGTAAGTACTCTGTGACTTGCACATTTGCATTTCCTTCCTTTAGAATTTGTTCTGAAAAATCTTATCCTGAACCTAAACCAAATACGAATGAGCTTAAGACAAGACTGAACAGATAACAGACTGGGTTGGTATCAAACCACGAAATGTTGAGCACATAGACATAAGAAGTTCAACTTTAACATCAGATTATGTATCCTTTGATATCAAGAAAGAAACTACTGGAAAGAATAATCTCTCCATAACCATAATGAATAAGAAATGACAAGATTTAGGGGTATTTTCAGACTGGTTATGTTTGATTTGGAGTGTTTTAACTCCACAGCAAACCAGACCAAACTTGTCTAAATGAAAAATTTTCAAACCAAAACCAAATCGAATCATCATAACGGTTGAAGTCTTTTCCCAGACCATTACATTGCTTTAGTAGGTTTATCTTGAAGAAGTCGCAACGAATCTGACCAGGAGTATGCGAAGATTAAATGGTTCAGAATGCAATATTACCCACACCCACCTTCATAATCTTTATCAGGTGGGGACGATGTGACGATTGAGTGTCTAAACCTGCAAATGTTCATCAATCTAGGCTTGACAATCTACCTGTTCTTACGTGAATGTCCGGATTAAACTAGCGAGATATGTTCATTAAATGCACCTTATTTTATTTACATTTTTTACTAGATATTTCCTCCCTAATATGTGCTTTCTTGTTGTACGGCTATCAATTAGGATATATTAGAAGAATGTGCTACTTAATGTTGAAGGATTAGTGTTCTAGAAGTATGAACTTCTTTCATGATGATTTAACTTTGTGGGATGAAAACTTACATGTGTCCATGGGATGTGTCTACGCTCTTCCAGGGTCTCTCACTTCATTAGAGCTTCTTGCTGCTTGTTAATTTAGATGTTGAACATGCTCAGGTGATAATGATATAACTCCTTTTGTTGTCTTGATAAGCTAGATCTCCAATTCATGCTTTAATTTTGAATTTTTCAGCTTCCTTTCCTCCTAGGAGTCCCCTTCTTGGAAAAACTTGCTGCACCAATGGCTCCATTTGTAGCTGGCCAAACTGGAGCCCAATTATTCCTAACAGATGGCAAACCTAACAAACCTCCTCTTCTATTGAGAATGGCATCTGATTGTGAAGATGGAAAATTTCTGTGAGTGAAGAATGCTTGAAATTAGCATAGTTCAATCAATTTATCCTTACAGTATTACTGATGATTGACTTGTAATGGTGTACGGCTTTGCAGATCTGCTCTTGGTGCATTTAGATGTCGAATTCTTTACGCTAATGTCTCGTACGACCGTATCCTCTGCTTTCAAGGATTATGGTGGTTTTGTATTTGATTTTTGGCTCCTTGGTTCTTCCTTTCTCCTCCAAGTGAATTTCTTAGCATAAGCAGACATGGTGGGCTGGCGCACATCCTCTATAAGGAGGGAAAAAGAACTTGTAAAGGTGAGCAACTTGATCCTATATATTGCAGCATTAAATGCACCCAACCATTACAGAGAAAAAATTTGGACGAGTCTTAAGTTTGATGTGCTTGTGACTTGTATATACGTTATTCACCGACTCCGGATATCTCTGTCACTTCCTCAGTAGCTGGGGCTTGACTATGAGCTGTAGTATTTTTTATTACTTCTTTCTAGTCTTTTTTTGACTTGACTGCTTTTTGTTTGATCCTTTTTAGGGAGAAAATCCCCAAAAAGTGAGTCAGGGTGCTGGGGTGGTGTTTCTCTTTATAACGTGGATATAGAGATGAAGTAACTTTTGCCTCAAAAGAGTACAAAACCACTACAAGTATAATTAGAGTACTCATAATGCTTTCCTTTTCTAAGTGGGTGGAACAGTTGTGTTTTCAAGATGATATTCTCTGAGCATTATGATAAGTGAAAAATATCTATACCAGAAAAACATTGTGTTAATATGCGGCTACTCTATTCTTGTAGCCTCCCCGTCGTTCTTTGGATGGCTACAAACATGTAGTAGATGTTGAGTATTGTCCACCCATATCCTCAGACGGCCCACATTTTCCTCGAGAAGCTGCAAGAGCCAAGGAGGCAGCACAGAATGAACCTAGCATAAAAAATACGGTCAAGTACCATGAAATCATGGAAGGTAACAATCTACTTCAGTTGAAACCGATGTTCTCCATCAGCGTTCATTAGAATCTGCGTTCAACGCTGTGTACCAGTGGAGTCACAGTTTTCAAATAATTGCAGAGGAAATGATACAAGGCTTACAACAGTTGGGATGGAAAAAAGTCGATGTCAGTTTTCACTCGGCATTCTGGCCCTTCCTGGCCCATAATAACATCCATGTAATCTTCTCTAGCTACCTACTCTTACTGCTAGTGATTTTCTCCTACGATTGGACTCTTGATATGATTTTGGTATTGGGCAGGTGAAATATGAATGGCTTCATAATGCTGGTGCTGGAGTGGTTGCTCATGTTGCTGACAGCCTAAAACAGCAAGAGTCCTCCACAATAATAGCTGCAAGCTTATAGCAGTTGTAATGTCTCCGTGTACATTAATATCGTGAATAAATGGTAAATACTTTTGGTCCACTGTGCTGGTGCTTTAGTTTCCCATTCGTAAAGTTCCCCTTTTCCTTTTTGTGACTGCACTTGTGACTGCAATCCTTGCCGGCGACGGCACTCCTTAGATGTACCTTCGGGCGTTTGTCATCAAAAACAAAATGTAGAAAATTTCTTTCAGTGGTAGATCCGAGGTTTACATGATGATGTTATATCTCACTCGCCTTGAGCATGCATCTTTTGAAATTCGCACAGCCTCTCCGAAGGTAACTTCCTCATGGTAACTTGGTATCCGTCGATTACTGGCATTTAGTTCAAGGAACGGCCCTGTTTTTGCCCAACGTCTAGGGCTGATTACACATGTACTGTTTTTGCTCTGTACCTGGATACACTGACCCTGTCCCACAAGTGGTCACGCTAGACAACATTATTCTGATGCCCCATCTCTATCAGCCTTGTCTTTTCATTTTTGGAAGCCATTTTGAGGGAATATCGCTGCGATACTCTTCAATCGACGCTCATAATGAAGCCGTTGATGGCGTGCTCCTTGCGGTTCGACTATTTAAAGTTTCTTGGCGAAATGAATGTCAACCTGCTGTGCAAATCTGGCTTGGAAAAGGGGGAAAAGAGGAGAGTTTGTCTGCCCAATTTGACACATGGACTGTTTGTCCAAAGAATCCCTTGCATGATTAGATAGCTTCATTCTAATTACTTCAAATTGACAATGTAATCTTCACAAGCGCCATGGAAGAACATAAGGTGGCAAAATTATCTAAAAATTCCTAAACTTATTGCACTTTGGTCAATTTAGTCATAAATCATTCAATTTTGTCAATTGAGTGTTAAAACTTTTTATGTTTTGTTAATTGAGTATATCCTGCTAATTTTAGTCGGAAATTGCTAACGAGAACGCTGACCGTCCTACATGGCACAACGGATGATGAAGTGTACAAATTTTATAATTGTTTTTCAAAATTATGAATTTTTTTAATTTTTTTCTTCTTTTTTTTTTTTCTTTTTTTTTCCCTTCAAAACTTGGCAAGGGTTGGATGGCCCTCACCTGTAACTGGCAAGGGTTGACCAAATTTGTTAGAAAAAAAAAGGAAAAGAAAGAAAGAAAAATAAAAATATAAAGAAATAAAAAATTATAAATTATAAATAAAGAAAAGAGAATTTTTAATTTTTAATTTTTTTAAAATTATAAAAAATATCTATGTCAGCGCTGGTCATCTTACATGACACTATTAGTGTCCATATCATTGATTTCCATTTAAAATTGATCGGATAATCTCAATTGACAAAACTTAAAAAGTTTTAGAACTTTATTAGTAAAATTAAAAAATTTATGACTAAACTGATCAAAATGCACTAGATATCTAAGATTTTTTGGATGATTTTTCCAATGTCAGATACAAGGGGCAGATGACGGCGAATCCTTCTTTTTATGGTTGCTTAAGCACAATTTCTGGGATGGGGAATACAATGATGTGGTCTGTCTACTCTTCTCTTGGTATAAAAAAAGTATATTTTCGGGAGCATCTTCTGTAAAGGGTTTGACGACACTATAAGTACTTGGAAAAAAACACAAATGAAAGGACCACTTTTCCAAAGTTGTAGGCCACCTATATAAATGGTCAGCCCCTAAAATATTCTTGTCACTTGGGCTAGGAGTCCACATACAGGTAGAGACTTTAACATATTTTATAGCTTCAATGATTGCTGTTATTATTATATTGGTTGTTGTCATGATCACTGTTAAGACTGGAAAATTTGCATTCCATATAGCTCCATACAATCCAAGGTATGCTTTGAAAGTGTGTCCATGACATTGCATTGGTGCCATCATTTGAAATTTTCGGTCAGCTTTACCATATCAAGCGATTTCAATCAGTATCATTCATATACTTTTCTTAAGGCTTGGTGAAAGCGATTTCATGTTCGCCTTAACGGTTGTGCTTCATAATCTCAGGTTCATACATTAAGATGTCTGATTTGTGAAATAGTCACTAGAAATAGAACCGTCATCTTTATGATCTCCACCCCTTAGCTTAATTTACTAGAGATGGCAATAGGTCAGCCACTACCATGATCGTCACTGGTGTTGCAGTGATAAGTGCTATGATCAAGGCCAACATAAAACAAAGAAAGAGGTTGAGGAACTGTAGTGGTGTTGGTAGCCTAGAGAGATTAAGGCATCGCGGTTACGTTATTTGGGGAGTGCAACCACCGGTGGTTGATCAAAAATAGGGTTGCGAGAGGTCTCAAATTTGTAGTTTTGATACCGTGATAAAGAGAGGGGTAGGGGGATCTCAGGCAACCACCATGTAGTCAGTTGAGAGCCGTGACCACCAAAACTCAATGAGTGGCGACCATCAGGTGGTGGTGATGTTGCGCCGTCATGGGCATCGATGGCCAAAATTTGCTAAAAAGTATTAACAAAGATAATAATATAAATTTGGATACTCATTATATTTTTATGGACAAATATTTAATTTGCCCATACTTCGTTACTATTCTCATTCGATTCTTTTTAATAAAATCGATGAATATATTAACGGCACTTGTTTTTTTTAATCATTTTCTGAAATTATATTGTTAAGTGATATTCATCAAAATTCGAGCAATTGTTTTTTTAGTAGTATACTTTTTTTATTATTAGTATTTCGGTAAATTGCTTTTCTCCCAATTTCCATACTTTTTTATTTGTCTATAGCAATTAAAATAAAACAAAGAAGAACCATTTCCCACACAACTTATGTGCATTGTAAATACTAACAAATTATAATCATCGTTATAATCAGATGCTTATTATAATCAGATGCTTATTTGAGATAATGGCTGTACTTTAAATTTTTTTTTGAAAATTTTCCTTTTTTGGGTACTTTTTACCGGTTAGTCCCATGAAAAGACTTTACTGTAAAATTAAAAGCGAACTGACCAAAAAGGCAGGCCCAGATATAAAAAGAAAGAAAGAAAAAGGAAAAGAAAAGAGAAAAGTGAAAAGCTTGGGGTCAAGACAAAATGGACAGCAGCAACTATCATAGACATTACAGAAACCAGGGAAAAAAAAAACAAAAACTAAAACAAAATAGCCCCTTGAAATTGGAGAACTCTATCTCACAACCACGCGCTCGACTGCGGCGTGAACCGCACGCGCCATCGCCTCGGCGAAACCGGGGGAGATCGGTCGGCCAGCAGACCGGCGTGGTGCCACGCGCGGGACCGCCGCGCGTGGGGCGGAACGCAATTCCCCGCTTCCGCTTCCGCCCCCAGAGAGAGACCAACCCGCACCCACGCACGCTCGTCCCCCGCGTCTTCCACCTTCCTTCTTCCCTCATTCTCTCCTCACCAGCCAGTCGTCTCGCGACAAAGAAGACGCGGACCCATCTGGAGGGTTAGAGAGAGACAGACATCGTTGCTTACTTCTCAGTGAGGTTTCACAGAGAGAGAGAGAGAGAGAGAGAGTGAGGGAGAGAGCGAGCTAGGAGGAAATGGCGTCGACCAAGGAGAGAGACGGCTACGTCTACGTCGCCAAGCTGGCGGAGCAAGCCGAGCGCTACGACGGTTCGTCTCCCCCCCCCCTTTCCCTCTGGAGCGATCTTTCTTGGGTCTCTTGCGGTTCTTGACGTCTAAATTCCATCTGGGTCTTCGCTGCGCTTGTCAAATTTGGATCTTTGAGTGCCTGGGGTACTCTGCATCTGATCCTCAGTGGTGTTCTCGACTTGGGTATCTTTGTTTTTCTTCCTTTTTTCTGATGTGTGGATTCGGCGTAAGGGTGAGTGAGGGGTCGACCGTGTTGGGATTTTTCTGAGCTGGGAGATGTGGGGGGGTTTTGGTGCTTCTTCATCTGGGTTTTGCCGCGCGTGTGTGAGAGATTGATTGGGGAGATTTCTTGGCCCTTTTTGAATGTGGCAGAGATGGTGGAGGCGATGAAGAGTGTGGCGAAGCTGGATGTCGATCTGACGGTGGAAGAGAGGAACCTGCTGTCCGTCGGTTACAAGAACGTGATCGGCGCGCGGAGAGCGTCGTGGAGGATCCTCTCTTCCATCGAGCAGAAGGAGGACTCGAAGGGGAACGAGCATAATGTGAGGAAGATCAAGGAGTACAGGCAGAAGGTCGAGGCCGAGCTGTCGAATATCTGTGGGGACGTGATGAAGGTGATCGATGAGCATTTGATTCCTTCGTGTGCTGGCGGAGAATCGACCGTGTTTTTTTATAAAATGTGAGCGGCTTTCCTAAGATCGGATGTTTCGGATTTTTGTGTTGCTTATTGCTGTTGTTGAGGATTTGAGGAGTTTGAGGGCGTGATATCTTGCAGGAAAGGAGATTACTACCGGTATTTGGCAGAGTTTAAGGCTGGTGATGACAGGAAGGAGGCAGCTGATCAGTCTATGAAAGCATACGAGGTGCTCTTCTTATCATAATAATTGCTTTAGAAACTGTAAAAATTATGTGTGTTTGGTTTAGTTGAATGAGTACGTAGACGTGGTTATAGATGACTTAACTATATCTAAAATGAGAGAAAAAAAGATCCTCTAGTGTAATCTAGTTGCATGAGCTTGGCCCCTTATTCGTCTTCCTGTGGTTTAGTTACCACAGCTTTATTGATAAAAGAAGGGATTGCGATACCATTCACTGTGGGTAGATTCACAATGCTTTGAATCTTCTTGCAGATTCTATTTCTAGCATTGGGAAAAGGTATAATCTGATGTTATCCTCCTCTTGAAATTGATATACTTCACATTAATGATGGAAGTAGTTATAGTTAATTATTGCAGTTAGAGTCTTTTGTGACTAACGCTTTGCTTGCTTCCTGTGTCACTGTGTTTCTGGTAACGTTTCATTAAGTGTAAGTCCAAATAGAGAAATGTGAGAATGTCAATTAGAAGTGATAATTCTATATTTGGTGTTGTTTAGTTTAGAATAATGACCACATCTTGTGAGGAAAAAGCATCTTTTGGAAAAAAATCCTAGTGTTAAATAACTGAAAACAGCACCTTGGCAAGAAAAAGTCCTCATGAAGGCCTGCCAAGCTAATGTTTTTCTTGAAAAATATAGAAGTGCGATCTTTGTATATTTCCAACAGGTCTTTTGGATTCTGGAGTTTGTATGTTGTCTGTCTGCACTCCTCTTAAAGTTTTAGTTTTCCTTTGATTGGGAGTCTGTACTTCTAGTATTGGTTGATTTCCATCGTTCTTGTTTAATGAGTCTGAGCTGCCATGATGCCCTTGTTTGTACAGATGGCTTCCACCACAGCAGAGGCTGAACTATCCCCAACACATCCAATCAGATTGGGTTTGGCATTGAACTTTTCTGTCTTCTACTATGAGATCATGAACTCTCCTGAAAGGTATGTGCTGCATTGCTCATCAATTTCCTTTCGAGCAACCAACACGAGCTATCTAATGGGACTTCTTGTTCGCCAGGGCCTGTCACCTTGCAAAGCAGGCTTTTGATGAAGCGATCTCTGAGTTGGATACTTTGAGTGAGGAATCCTACAAAGACAGCACATTAATTATGCAACTTCTAAGGGATAATCTGACATTATGGACTTCTGACATCCCTGAGGATGGAGGTAATTCAGCTATATCTGCAATGCTACAGTGTCTTTAGATTCTGATTTTTTTGTAGCTTTTATGCAGATTAACTTTATCATATGTGACCAAATCATTATTTTTTTTTCTAATACGTCTTTTGATGGAAATTTTTGTCTAGTTTTACCACTTTGTACCGTAGGCTCAAAGTGGTCTGACACTTCCCTGGACCCTGTGCATTGGCAGAGCGTTGTGTACTGGGCTGCCCTTTTTTTTACTTGTGTGGTGACTGGAAAATTTTCTGTTTCCTTATTTAGGGCTTTAGTGTAGCAGTTTATCCTGAAAAACCCCATCTAAAATGTTTCTTTGAAGTCTCCTCTTCCCCCTTCTTTTAAGCATGTGGTTTAGTGTCTCTATTAGTCCATGCTGCCCCTAGGTTTCTTACCTCCTTATCTGTTAAGCGTTCAGTTAGGAAGTTTAAATATTACTGAAGTCGATAAGAACTTTATATCATTCTAATTTGACATTCTGCTAGATTAAATCTTATCCATCCTTCGATATGGTGTGGCAGCAAGCTAGACTATCCATAAGCATCTGAGCTTCTTACTCTGAGGACTATTTAGTTTTCTGAATTTCCTAAGCTTCTCTATGTTATTTGCTTCAATTTTCTAATTACATAGCAAAGAACATGTACAAGTAAGTGAAAGTAGTCCATTCTATGGCACGAACTTTCTATGTTCATGTGCGTCAAATCATTACTCGGAATGTCTCCTTTTCCAATCTGTCATATGATTGTGATCCTTCCGCTATATATGTAATGTTCAACAAGCATTCGGCGTTGTATGCATGGATTGATTGTTGAATTGATATTTCAACTTGACCTCATTGAGGGGGATAAGTCCTTGGTATTGTTTGTGTGGTCATTTAGTATTCTCGTTAAAGTGGGTTAGTATCACACTTCTGGGTAGTATGGGTACTTGGTTTTCTTTTGCTTTTGTCTAATTAAACTATGAAGCATGGTCCTTTGCTGTCAAAGCTTGATCCTAGTAGTAGGATTTGAATACAAAGGTGTGATGGCAAAAAAGGTGGCCACATGCCTACTACACAGTCTTCCTTTTGTTGATATAGGTTTAAAGTTGTAAATGGTGGTTGGAGATCTGGATTCAGCTATTCTTAACTAAACAAAGGAAATTTGAGCAGCATTTTATATTTGCCATACATCTTGAGTATAAAAAAAAGTATGCATAGGCTGTGTTAGATGCATGTCATCTGTTATGTCGGATTCACAATGTTGTTGGAGATGACACATGTCGATATTCAACACAGTTTCTGTTGATGTTTTCTTTAATGCAAGTTGTATACCAAGTAAAAGACCATTTGAGTATACACTTCTGTCAAAACTGCTTTGCACTATGTCCCATTTTAAATGCTGCCATGATGGCTGGTACACACGGAATGTGTTGGTTGCTATGTTTTGGAGTGATAACATCAAATTAATGTCGCATGGTGAATAGTGTGTTTGTCTTACGACCATCCATCCTGCCAGGGATTTTCCGTTCTTTGAAGGTTTATAGAGCTCTTTTAGTTGCTCCCTGATTTTATGATGATAATATTCTCATCCTCCGATCTCTGAAAGGGTTAATGCCCTTTTCTACATATATGAAGTTACTTGGAATCCAATTGAGTAATGAGTATGCGCTGTTGTTTACATTGTTGGCTTCAATGATACAGCTGAAGACGCCCAGAAGCTTGACAATGCTGCCAAAGCTGCTGGGGGTGAAGATGCAGAGGTGGTTAATTTGCTTATTTAGATAGGGGGTAAATTTATAGGATAAACCTCTCATATTTTGACCTCTGGTTTGTGCATTGCAGTGAGGCAGAGTGTTGCTTGGGAGCTCATAAAGGGAGTCAAATGGTTTGAGGGTGGTGCTTCCTTGTGTGGAGGCATATTGAGAGACTTTTTTCTTTTTTATTTCCTATACTTTTTTTTGCTCCATCGTCCTCTTTCGCTTGGATATTGCTACTAGCTAATTGTTTGGTGCTTGTTCTGTGCTCCCATCTTTCACGACTGCTCATTAAACCTGATCGAATTATGTCAAGGACGGTCTGCTGTACGATCTAAGTCTGTTTAATTGAGAATGTAGCGTTATTAGATGACTAAATCTCAACGGTTGCACACTTGGATGTTTGTCTTCTCTTTTAATGTTGTGGCCGAGTTGTAGATCTATTTGGGGCTGTAATCCCATGTACTTCCCACATTGCCTATAGCCTCCGAGGGTAAGAAACCAGAATCAAATCTGATCCATGGTCTAATTGACAACGCTGGATTCTGACGCAAAATCTCTGTTCGAAGATGATGATTATCTGCTTCCCTCACTCCGCCAATGATCTTTTTCATCTTGAAGCAATTTCTCAGGTATCGGAGTTTGCAGATTTAACAAGAGAACGCTCCGACAATCCGTTCTCTATAACCTCGTATGATCAGATGACTCTCGCGTATTTCTGAACCGGATGATGTCATCCAGTTTCTCATGCTTCTATCAGTGCAATTTCCTCTGTTTGGTTACCGACCGACTCCAGTAGTCACTAGCTGTTCCAAGCCATCTGCTTAGGATGCAGGCTGCCTCGACCACGGAAGCCTCGTCCATGTCGAAATGACTGATACCGTTTAGCTGGACTCTCGTGGCTACCTCTTCTTGCTTGTAAGTTGTTACCATCTTTTCATAGATTCCATCCTCTCTAAGATCAACCAAATGGTCATTGTGTGCCCTCTTGACGAGAGAGAGAGAGGGAGAGAGAGAGAAGCGGGTCAAAAGGATTTTCCAAACCACAGGAGTAGAAGGCAATGACCACCTCACAAAAATAACTGCAACTAGGCCATAACAAAACCTTCCCAAAAATAAACTGCTTGACTTGGCCATATAACAAAAAAATTTAAGCCCTTAATTCTTCCTCAGACCAGCCCTCCTCTCCATACACAACCTCCCATCTAAAAGTCCAGAAAAATCCAACCAGCAGAAACACATCAGACAGGAGCAATGGCAAAGTCTCTCAAGGCTATCATCTTCTTGGCCTCGGCCCTTTCCTTCTTGTCCCTTCTCGGGGCCGTGTACGGCGACTCCCGCTTCTTTGTGGAGGGCAAGGTTTACTGCGACACCTGCCGCACCCAGTTCATAACCAAAGTCAGCCATGACATGCCAGGTTCGCATTTCCTTCATTGTCCTGCAAAAACGACATGATCTAATCTTAGTTCCAATACTAAAGATACAGTACGAAACTAGACAATTTCTTGTTTACGAGCATAAAAAAGAGCGACATTGTAATGCAAACGGCTCTCTCAAAGTTCATAATTTCCGGATATTTGGCTTTTCCTCACGACAAAGATTTTGATCGATCCGAAAGATTTTGTAGTACTTGCACATATAGCTTTCATTTCATGCTCTGTAGAATTCTCATTAGTTGATCAGAGCACAATGCCCTTTGTGCACGATCTGTTCAATGACTTCCACGAGCAATGCGAAATCCGTGCAGCTGCCAGGGTGCGCTTGGAGTGCAGGGACCGCGAAGGCGGAGACCTGACCTACAGCATCGAGGGCGTGACCGACAACACCGGCACCTACCGCCTTCCAGTGGACGGAGAGCACGAGGAGGAGATCTGCGAGATTGTGCTCGTCAAGAGCAGCCAGCCAGGGTGCGAGGAAGTCAGCACCGACGATTTCCTGAGGAAGAGCGCGAGGATAAGCCTCACCAAGAACAACGGCATGGCCACCCCAGTCCGCCAGGCCAACCCGCTCGGGTACATGAAGAAGGAGCCGCTTCCCGAGTGCGCCGATGTCCTCAAGGAGCTTGGAATCACCTCATTCGGCCTCGCCTAAACCTCGAATCTTAGTGTTTTTTTTTTTTTTTCCTTTTCCATTTCGCAATGTAATGTCCTTAATCTCTGTTGTCATGCAAGAGGTAAACAAACATGAGTACTAGTATGTTACCCAATATGAAAGTTTTTGCTTGCCATTCAAGTTGATTTTGGTTTTGGGTTATGGTGAAGTGGGCAAGCATCTCCTTGGTTAAATGGTTTATGTACGTAGTTTGCATGCTGTGTTATTGATCAAATGATGAAGCCGCAACTAAATCATATAGAAGGATAAACAAAAAAAAAAAGAAGTGATTATTCCTCGTGGATCCAGGTTGATCTCGCAATAATGTTCTGGCTTCGAAACATATACAAATCTATCACCAAAACCATAGCGCAAAGAAGATATATCGCCAATCCATTGGAATTATAGTGATCCGATCCGATCCGATCCATGTCTCATTTCACGTGGACTAATTACACAAAAAGTCATAAACCTATTGTACTTGTGCCAATTCAGTTTTAAATTTTTTGACGATTTGCCAATATAGTTGTTTCGACCAATCTTGATTGAAGATTGTTGGCATAGACATTGGCAGTCTCACATGGCACGAGTAACGCTAACGTGGACAATCTTTTCATTTTTTTAATTTTCTGAATTATTTATTCGCTTATTTTTTTGTTTTTCATTTTCACAATAGCGAGCTCCGGTTCGGTCCTTGCCCAATGGTCAACAAGCCTTGGCAAACCCACTGGCCATACTGAAAAAGAGAAAAGGAAAAATAAAAGAATAAATAAATAAATCAAAGAAATCTTGAAAAAAAATTTAAAAAATTGACCACGTCACGTCGATCGTGCCATCTACACTTAGGACAGCCGGCATCCACTTCAGTGATTTCCGGCCAAAATTGACCGGAATGACTACATTGACAAAGTTTTACAGCTAAATTGATAAAATTAAAAAGGTTTATGATTGGATTGGTACAAGTGCAACTTTTTGGATAATTTCTACCTCAAATCAACTTTGTCATAATTTATTAAACTAATACTGCAACACAAGCTTGCCGAGACCACAGAAAAAGTACTATATGGTATGTCGTTATTCGGACGTCAAGGGACTTCTTTGCAAAAAAGTGGGCTGGACTTTGGAACGCAGTTTGTCGATAAGATTTTCAAACTGTGGAAACCCTAAATCGACAGGCCAAGATGGCCCGCGGTGGCGATGTACTCTGGACTGATCTTCAGCCTCTCCCAATGTGTTGATTGCAGAGAGAGAGAGAGAGAGAGAACCGCCCTGAGAGGTGACGATTGTCATCCCTATGATCTCTCTTGTCTTCAAGCAGGAGACTTGATATCTATCTCTACTGGAAGAGCTACTGAACTTGCTTGGGATGAATGTTGAAGAAAACCAATCTTGCCATCCCCATGAGGTTTATCCTTATTTTCTCGGCCGCAGGCAACAATCTCTCCGGTTATAAGCCAACATCCACGTATCGAACAATTACTTAAACGAGGTTAGTGTCCACGTCAACAAATCTTTCATGGGCTTAATGCAAGTTTGATCATTAAGGTTTAGTTTGTTTCACGAAAAGTATTACGTTCTTGGAAAATATTTTCCAGAAAAAAACGATAATATTTTTTCAATATTTAGCTGAAATCTGAAAAAGAACGGGAAAATATTTTTTGATATTGGGAAAGGAAAATCTAAATATACATACACTATTCGAGAGCTAGCGACTTGTGCATAGATAACCGGGAAATTAAGCATGAACACCGGGATCCCGGGGTCCAACCTCGATGGACCCTGACTTGCACACTTAGGACTCCGGCGTGAGCATGAGCACTTGGGTTCGAGCAAGAGCATCGGGAACTAAGAACCCGATACTTGTGCACGACTTTCTGGTGCCCCTGGCCCAAGGCCTGGTGCCCGGGACGCGACCCGGGACCAGATCCACGAAGGCCAAGCGCATGACGCCGGGTCCCGGGCCCGGCCTCGACGGACCAGGGCGCGGGCGCCGGGGAACCGGGCATGGGCATCGACATTCCGACCAAAAAAAAAAAAAACAGAAGAAGGAAAAACCTAACAACATTTCCCTCACATGTCATCGCGTCTCTAATTGGGCCCGCCCGTAATATTCCGCAACGACCATGTCTTCAACGACAGAAGCGTATCCTCTAAACTCCGCCGACTATTCCTAACAAGGCGCGATCAAAGCTGGCCAAATCCGCGATCCTTTTCCAACACGGACCAGAAACCAACTCCTTTTGACTTCCCACGGCCAGTCCTACCATATTTTACGATAAAACAAGAACCCCTCGAATTTACTACCCTAGCACGGGCACATGCGGGCACTATGCAACCCAAAAAAAAAAAAAGGCAGGCGGGCCCCGGAGGCCGTCCTCCCCTATTTATCTATCTATCCTACATTATCGCCTTGATCGAGAGAGAGGGGAGAAAAAAAAACAAGGGCCTAAACCCGCTCCTCCGCCGCCTCCTCCCTCCCTCATTATCAGCAGGCCACGCTATTCGGCGCTCGCCACCTATTATGTCTACAGCGCACGCACCCCGACCGAAAGCATCCCCCCGCACACCCCGCACGGGGGGGGACGGGTGGGACGGGGACAGCATCGAACGGCCGGCCCCCAACAGCCAGCGATCGATCGACGGTCAAAAGTTTCGATCCCGGTCTCGCGCGGGGGGCGGGGAGGGGCGCCCGCAGAGCGAGAAGGGAGATGCCGTTTCGAAAACGCAAGGCGAGCCGAGCCGACGACCGAAAGCCGGCCCACCCACCCACGAACGGACGGACGGAAGATCCGACTTGTCCTCACGCGCTCCTTCTCCTCCTCTTTCCCGGCGACTCTCTCTCTCTCTCTCTCTCTCTCTCTCTCTCTCCTCGGCCCCCCCTCCTTCCCTCTTTTCCCGTATTGCCCCTCTCGACCATTACCCACGCGTCTCGTATTCGTCACCGGCAGCCACCCTGCCCCTCACAGCGACGCACCCCTCCCCGGCCCCCACACCAAAAGTTCCCCCTCCTCTCTCTCTCTCTCTCCCTCGCTACCTCCCGATCGGACGAAGGAAACCCTAGCTCCGCCGCCGCCGGGACTGCTCCGGTGAACGGCCGACGCCGACGACGACGACGACGACGACGGCCATGGGGGACCTGACGGAGTACGTGTCCCCGTCGCCCACGCAGAGCGGCAACGCGCGGCCCCTGCCGGTGCGGGAGGACTGCTGGAGCGAGGAGGCCACGGCCACCCTCATCGAGGCCTGGGGGCGGCGATACGTGGACCTGAACCGCGGGAACCTCCGCCAGAAGGACTGGCAGGAGGTGGCCGACGCCGTCAACGCCCTCCACGGCCTCTCCAAGAAGACCCACCGCACCGACGTCCAGTGCAAGAACCGGATCGACACCGTCAAGAAGAAGTACAAGATCGAGAAGGCCAGGATCTCGGCCTCCGGCGGGGGCGGGGGCGGCGGCGGCGGCCCCGCCTCGCCGTGGGTGTTCTACGACCGGCTGGACTCGCTGATCGGGTCCAGCTCGTCGTCTTCGTCGGCGGGGAAGAAGGCCTCGCCGTCGCCGTCGGTGTCCCCCCTGTCGCCGCCGGTGGCTCTGCCGCTGCCTTACAAGAAGACGCCGTCCCCGGTGGTGGCGGCCGTGGCGCTGCCGCAGAAGAGGCCGGCGGAGAGGCTGGACGAGGGCTACTTCAGGAGGAATTACTCCGAGGTCGCGGCTGCTGCGGCCGCGGCGGGGGTCGACGACGACGAGGAGGACGAGGAGGAGAGAGACGAGGATAGGGACAGCGAGGAAGACGAAGGAGAGGGGATGAGGAGACTGGCCAAGGCCATCGAGAGGTTCGGAGAGGTGTACCAGAGGGTGGAGGCTGAGAAGCTGAGGCAAATGGTCGACTTGGAGAAGCAGAGGATGCAGTTTGCTAAGGATTTGGAGGTGCAGAGGCTGAAGATGTTTATGGACACGCAGGTCCAGCTCGAGAGGATAAAGCACGTCAAGCGCTCAGGCTCTGATGGTGAGGAAACAAAAAAAATTACGATCTTTTGTGCGCGCGCGCGTGTTATTTAGATGTTGCCGAGAGCAAAACCGTCTGATTAGTCTTGGTTAGCCTGTTTGTTTTTCTTATTGTTGTTGTTTTTCTTTCTTTCTTCCTTTCTTTCTTTTTTAATTATGTTCGTTTGCAGTGTTAAGGTGACATCAATTGATGGGAAAAAGGAATATCTTCATTGTGGATCCCTTTGCACGATGAATAATGGATTGTTTTCATTTTCATGGATTTCCACATCCTTGCTTGATCGTGGAGATTCGATAATTCCGTGGCCTTTGAGAGTACATGTCCTCCTTAATTGTTTTAGTGTTCATAAAGGGTTACGGCACATTGTCGTCCAGGTCGTTGTACTATAGTATGTATGTGGAGCGTGAGATGTTCTGTTCGTGGTCGAAGCTCTGTTTATTTGGTTGTACAAATTTCTTGGAAAATCATTTTGATGGTGGGCTCTTTTGATTTTCTTTGGTTGCGAGATCTATTGGTGAAGGAAATTGATGACTTCCCCTGATCTTTTATACAGATGCTGAACTTGGCAAATGGCATTTGCTCGCATTAGATATCCTTAGCAGAGGGTTGGAATGAGACTAGGGTGTTTGCTAATATTAGAGGCATTTTCATGTGCTGCTTGACCTCTTGTCGTGTTGGAGCTGCGACCGAGGATCATGGTTCTAGTTTGGAATGGTGTCTAAGGGAATGGAATAGGACAAGCAATGTTAGATTTCCATGTAGCCAGAAACATGGTCTTGCATTATGTCCTGAGTGATGTTGTTGGTATCTTCGGATCAGCAACTGCTGTTAACTTGTACAGACTTAAAAGCTGTGTTCAGTTCTTGTTCACTGTTTCTCGAGGCAGAGAAATTTGGTGGAAATTAGGAGCACGGCCAACTATTTTGGGAATTATTAGATTATGTCCAGGTGACAAGTGATAAGAAAGGCTCATAATTTCAGACTACAGATATGACCTCTATCCCCTGTTTGTAGGTGGTTGCTGCATGCAGTTTACACATTTCTGAATTCCATGATAGTTTCTGCATTGTGGGAGGAAGGATCCAATTTGTTCTGGAGAATGGAGTGCGATTAGGGCTGATCTCCATTGTCAGAACGCAGTTCCTTTAATGCTTTATTTGTATTCTTGCAGTACATCGAAATTCTTTCTTTCAATGTTGGATTGCAATCTCAGTTTCTTCTCCTTTCCATGTGACACTACTGATTTCTTTACTGCTCTTTCTTCCTATCTACAAAATTGAATCCATGTTTTATTTAGTTAAATGATCATTAGCTAGAGTAGGCTTCCATCCTATATCAATTAAAGTGTCTTATCATTGGCCTGCTGTGGTTATCATTGAAATAACCAGCAGTTTTTTCAAAAAATTCAGATGGAATGTTCTTTTTCCGTCTTTCTTACTTTTGTGATGTGGGTTTCAAGTCTCGTGCTTTGAAGGTTCTGCTATCTGCAGCGGTAATGAGAATGGCAGTTTTTGTGGATGGTCTATTAATAAAATTAAAACTTGCAAATTTTTATTTGGTCAGTGCTGTATAGCTGCCATTTTTCATCTTTCAAGATTATGCACATACTCCTGAAGGATGTCATTCAAGAAAGGTGAATTGACATAAAAGTGTTGTAAAACCAATCACATTACTTTTTTTTTTTCTATGAATTAAATATCATGTTCCTAAATGACTGAGAGAGATATGAAGCTGAAAGAGCTAGATATTTCTCTTTCAAGTTGTTGACTCTTAGATGGAAGATGGAATTTGGGATCTATCCTGTTGTTGAACTGGCAATAAAACTTTTAGGTCTTTACATAAGTCTTTTATGATATTCGTAAGTGGAGAAATTTCCAAAGGTACTCCTAAATCTGCATGTAATGGAGTGGCCAGCTCTAGGTTGATGCACAGAATTGCTTCAAGTGTAATGTTGGCTAGAGTCTTTAGATAAAACTTTTATGATATGCTTAAGTGGAGAAATTTCAGAAGGTACTCCTAAATCTACATGTAATGGAGTGGTCAGCTCTAGGTTGATGCATAGAATTGCTTCAAGTGTAATGATGGCTAGAGTCCTCAGCCAACAGCACCAGCACATGCTAATGCTGATAGTTGCCTTTCTCTATGTTAGGCGATAGGTAATTAGTGGCAAGTAGCCTTTAACGACACACCTCAGCATTTGCTGAAACTCAAGAAGCAAAAACGATGAGGAGGAAAACTGACTGGGAAAGGGAGGAACCTGATAGAAGCGACAGCAGATAGAAGATGAAGCACTGAATCTAGGTTGCATGAAAGTCAATCGAGCAGCTGTTTGTCTTAATCTTCTTTCCATGTATGCTAGGCTTTATCACATTTAGGGCTCTTTCAGCGGCAGTACTTAAAAGATAGATTTGTGTCGTCATGGAACTTCCAATTCTTGTTACATGTCGACATTCATTATACCATTTGCACAGGGCTCAGTGTAAAAGTTTGTGATGTTCTTCTGATTATATTCAGTTGATGATTGCTTTTTCATAAAGTTTTAGGATGATAAGTAAGGCTAGTTAACTCTAGTAGAGCAGAGGACTGAAAATCGAAAATCATCTCATGCAATTGTTTCTTGCATGTTGTTAAGTTCGCAAGTATTATGTCCCACTAATTATTGATGTGTAGGAAGCTCAACGAGACAAGAAATTGTTTTGATACTTTATAGTGAGATGACAAAGTGTTACTGGCCTATGTAGTGCTTAAAAGGTAGAGGTAAAGTAGAACGATGCTGAGTTGAGGTTTGAGCATTTTATTGGTTTTGAAACATGTTTTGCGCTTCTGCTGATTAGTTTTGCAGATACGTGGTTTTGATGATGGCTCTTTTTTCCCTTGTGACAGATATTTATAGCTAGCCTTATGGAAGTGATGCTGATCTTGCTGCCCTGTCGCGAGCATAGTTATCGATCCCTGCATTGTACTACTAAGTGCACATGGAAGTCCCGCCGATACCGTCGTCGCAAAGTTATAGGCGGAGAATGTCGGAGTAATTTAAAGTTAATTTTGCAAAACCTAATTATGGCGTAGTTTTTCTCGTGCTGCCCTAGTAGTTGTACTACCATAACAATGTGAGTCTGTTCTTTTTTCTTTTTCGTTTTTCTTTTAATGTTTTCCTTTCTTCTTTACTCATTTTTCTTGTTAGTATCGTCTTTAGGAATTGTTGTTAATGAATGATTTAGGTGAGTTCGACTCTTTAATTAATCGAAGTGTAGCTAGTGTTGTAGAAAGTACTGCTTCCGTCGTCATTTGCTGTACAAATCTGTCTTTCGCCCGTGCGAAATGGTACTGTGTTGCGAACGAGAGAGGGGTGGCGGTTGCCTGGTTGGTTTTGTGTTTGCTCGGGCCCTTTATTCGGGTGAGTTCGGATCGCCGAGGCTCGGACACCTCTCCTACGTTGACATGGATTCTCAGATGCTCTTGCAAGTGAATTGGGGAAAAAAAGGGATCCTGGCTTGGGATCAAATCCACCCTTGCCGAATGTAGCCGCGCTTCTATCGACGGTACACATGTGCCTCCGTTTTGGACAGATGATTCCCCGGTGTCATCTTCATGCTGATGCATGTGAGATTAAAGACTCCAACTATCAATGCTACTCCGATTGAAGATTGATGTGTCCACAAAATGCTATGCTCTCTCTAAGAACATGAAGTTGTTCCCAAGCCGGGAAAATTACCAAAACAGCCGTAACTTTATTACAATTGTGTCAATACAGTTCTCAATAATTTTTTTCTTATGATAATTCAGTCATAAACATTTTGTATTTATATTAATTTAGTCCATTCGATCAATTTTGGTAGGTCGGCACTGACGTGAATGCTAGCCGTCCGATCAATGCTGAGGTGGCAATTTTTATTTTTTTTAAATTTTTTTCGAAATATTTTATTTTTTCCCTTGTTTTTCCTTTTTTTTTTTTGGCTTTCCTTCTTCCCTTGCTAGGGCTAGCCTTGTTGACCTGCTAGTCTGGCAAGGGCGGCGAGCTCGCCCAGCCATGGTGAGGGCGACAACCTTGCCGTTGTAGGCAAGGTCGGCCATGGCGAGGGCGAGCTCACCTTGCCGTCACTAGGCAAGGTCATCACCCTCTCCATGGCCGACCAGCAAGGTCACCTAGCCATGGCCATATTTGGGCAAGCTTGACAGTGCCGGCGAGGTCGCCCAGCCATGGCCATATCTAGGCGAGCTCGACAGTGCCTGCGAGGTCGCCCAGCCACGATGAGGGCGACGATCTCACCGTCGCGGGCGAGGTCGACCATGGCGAGATTGAGCTCGACCTTGCCTAGATCTGGTGAGGTCGAGCCTCGCCATGGCAGTCACCGGCACTGATGAGGGTGAGCTTGCCCAGCTATGGCAAGGGCGAGCTCGGCTAGCCTTGGCCTTGGCGAGGGAGACGACCTCTCTGTCGAGGGTCGGCCATGGCTAGGGCGAGCTCGACCTCGCTAGATCTAGGCGAGGTCGAGCTTGTCCTCGCCATGGCCGACCTTGCCATGGTCGTAGGCAAGCTCAAGCCTCGCTCGGGCCAACTTTGTCCACGGCCATGGCGAGGCTCGAGCTCACCAAGATCTGGCGAGGTGGAGCTTGCCTAGATTTGGCCATGGTTGAGCGACCTCACCGGTCAACCACGGAGAGGGCAACGACCTCGCCCAGTGATGGTGAGGTAAACTTGCCCTTGCCATAGCAGACCTCGCCTGCGACGGCAAGGTCGTCGCCCTTGCCATGGCTAGGCGAGCTCACCGTCCTTGCCAGACCAGTGGCCGATGAGGTACCAAAGAAGGAAAGCCAAAAAAAAAAAAAACACAGGGATAAAAGGGCAAAAAATAAAAGAAAAATTGCCACGTCAGTGTCCACTGGCCAAAATTGGCTGAATGGATTGAATTAACACAAATATAAAAGATTTATGACTGAATTAACACAATTATTATAGGTTTAAGATTATTTTGGTAATCCCCCCTCCCAACCAAAACAAGTGATTGTTTCCATAATTCGTTTTAACTGCCATGTCGGCTCTTGGGACAAGTCCCTCGTCGTGAAATCTGGAAATAGCAACGTTATTATGGAGTACATACTCTTGACTTGGCCATATCTAACTTGCCTTGTCATCCATGGGGGCTTATACTAGAGGTCATGCCATTGAAAGTGCCTAAACTTTTTTTCACACGTGATTTAGATTTCGTTTGTTTCGCAAAAAATATTTTTTGAGATAACAGTTTTCTTATTTTTCGACATTTAGATTGCTTAGGAAAAACAGTCAATAGAAAACCTATACTTAAATTAAAAAAAAATTATTTTCTCTTTGAAAAATTGAAAATTATTTTCCAAAATATGACTAGATATCGGTACTTGAACTAGAAACTTTGTGTTTGGGCATGCAACCCCAACACTTATCCTAGAGCCCTTGGCAGCGGACCTAGGTCTGGAGGCTGGGGCTGAGACCACCGAGATCCATTGGGGCCAAGCCTAGGATTTAAAGAGGTTGGGCTCGAAACCCTAGTGCTCGACCTCGAGCCCATGAGGTTGGGCTTGGAAGAATAATGCTCGTGACCTCGATGCTCGTACCTCGGTGCTTGTACCCGAGTCTTTGACACCCGCGCCCGAGTCCATCAAGGTCAGGCCTAAAGTAGGGGTGTCATTGGGTCAGGTCGGATTGAGTTTTCATGATATCCGACCCGACCCGAAATACTAGACAATTTGTGTTTAGTCCGACTTGAGAAAAGATATAACCAAGTGATCGGGTTAGGTCGATCTGGGTTGGGCTGGGTCGGGTTCCGTGTTTCAAACTCAGCCAAACGATTCTGTTCTTGCTTTCTCATCACCTAAAAAACCTACCAAATTCATTCCACGCCCATTTCATTTCCGCTCGCCATCAACTAGTCTCGAGTTCCTCCACAACCAAGCCAAAGACAACAATCAAACAACAAAAAAAAAAAAGAAACACTAGAGACCTGCTTTGCATGAGGAGAGTTGTTGATTTCGTAGAGGGCCTTCGCTCTCCTCTCCAATGCCTTCGGGTCGAACCCTACACCTTGCGGTTCCTCGGGAGGCTCAGGCTTCGTTGGCGAGGCCGCACCGAAAGGGGCATCTTCGGCGTGCTACAACGAAGGAGACAGGGGCGGCACGAAAGGATAGAAACTCGGGAAGCGGAAGGGAGCGCCGACGTAAGCGCGGGTCGAGAGCATGGATGTTGCTACTGTGACTGCCACATTCGTTGACGACAGTCTAGAGGCTGCCATTTTTGGGCTTCAATCCGGACCCTCGATGGCTTCCGTAGGAAAAGGGGAAGAGAGAACGGGTAGTGCGAATTGAGATTGGCGCGAGCTGAGCATAAATCCCTACACCATGGCGCCGTTGGGGCTAGTCATGTCGTTGGTACAGTTGCCGTTGGACTCGATGGTCTCGCCCTTGGCGAGGCTGTGGAAGCCCTGGATGGAGGACTCAAAAATTGCAGAAGAGATCGCAGAAGAGGCGAGAGAGTGAGAGTGACGTGGAAGAGAGATCTACATGGTTTCCTTGTTTGGGTTATGCTTGGGTATCCAAGCCCAATAAATTCAAAACAATACCCAATTACCTTTATTGTTACCCAAACAAGTTAAGGTCTAACCCGACCCAATACAAAAATTTTCAAGTCGGGTTGGATCAGTTTGGATCAGGTCGTGTTTGATCAGGTTATTTTGACAACCCTAGCTTGAAGCTTTGGTTCCTATGCTTGGTGCTTGGTACTTGGGCTTAGGTTTACAAAGGCCAAATGCAGGACCTCAATAGTTGTGCCCAGTTCTCGGCACTCGGGCCCTAGTCCATGAAGGTCGTGATGAGACTAGTAAATATCATCTAAAGGGGGTGAATAGGTGATTTGAATACTAACTAATCGATTTTAATACGGAAGTAATTGATCTCAAGTAAAGTCTGAATAATGTTCAGATTTTAGTTAAACTTTGAATGACAAATAAATAAATGTGCAATAAAAGAGTTTTAGGGAAAAGAGAATATGCACATAGATGCATAGTGATTTAGCTTAGATCAACCTTATGTTCACTCACCCATGCTGACAGTTTAGTGGCTGGATTTCATTAGATGATCCATCAAGAGATTACAAGTTCTGAGTGATATTTAGATGGATCACTCTATCTCTCTTACAACAAGTTTCTCAAGATCACAAATTTTAGCTCAGGAAAGACAAGTAAAAACTAATCAGAATTTGCTCAGACTTTGTAATGGATGATTCTGAATTTCGTCTCTCTACTGCTGCTCTTTGACAATTTGCCTCCTTTTATACTTCTCCACTTCCAAACTAGTCGTTGGACAGTCTTCAAAGGATCATCTTCCAATCTTCACCTTGAACATATTTTTATACGAAGGATTGAGTAGCCATTAAGTGACAAAGTTTGAATCCCATTAATTTTGATCATACATACAATCAAAACTTTGGTTTCCATAAGCAAAATTTCTCCATTTGGAAATAAACTTATCGTGGGATTGATTGTCAATTAATTAAGATATCCCGCAATATTAATGTTCCTTGCAAAATAGCATTTTAAGATCGAATCAATCAAAACTTCCCATTTGCGAAACCCAAGCTATATTACTAGCCTTTGCGTTCATTCCGAGTTAGCGATAAAGTATGGATAAGATCTGATTCTTGACTCCCCTTCAGAATATAAGTTAGGGTGGATTGTCCTTTCGTTTCCAATCATAGACTGAAATTCTTCGATTGCTGTATACAAAGACTGAACTTTGTTTGTTACTCTGTAGGACTTAGTCTTTTTCTTCTTATCATAGTAAAGTCTGAAGATTCATAAAGTGACTTTTTGAACTTAGAAAAACTCCAAAAATGTTTGTCAGACTTACAATATCTCTTAGGTAATTTTGTCAACTTCAAAATATGTAAGGAGGTTTTCTCAACAGGTCGCGCTGAGGGTCCTCGACACGTAGGCTTGGGTCCTCGATGTTTGAGCTTAGGTCCTTGGTGCTCGAGCCTAGGTCCATCAAAGTTGAGGCCCGGGACCCCGATGTCCATGCTCGGGTTTATCAAGACCGGGCTTGGTACCCAATACCCGTGCCAGGATCCCTTACGTATATAGATAAGTTGATAATATCCAAGTGTTTGGGATAGTTTAGAAAACTGTTATACTAAGGATCTATTTGTTTTGCGAAAAATGAATAATTTGAAAAATATATTTTTTTAAAAATGATAATTTGTATCAATGAAAAATATTCTAATTATCGATAACAATTTATATCTAAATATTTTCGTAGATAGTAAAAATATTATTCGTTCATTCATTTTCTTAAGAAAAATAAGCAATTATTTTTAGGAAAATGATTTGAATTCAAATTATTCAGTTTTCGCAAAACAAACGTGCCTAAGTGCTCTGACACATTAGAAGTAAACTTTTTGACGAATTAGTTATGTTAATAAATGATTTGAGGCTATCGGATCAATTTTGTGAATCAATGTTAGAACTGTAGCCCAACTCTAAAGGTTCCTTGACATCGATATTGTTATGTTGATTAAAAAATAGATCTATATTATTATTTAATGTAAAGAGAATAGCTTGCTTTTAAGGAATTTCGCCCTTTCTTTTCCTTCCTAAATATCCTTAATTACTTATATGCAAATATTATGCCCATGAACAAATGTGTAAAGCCGAAATTGTTTTATCTCTCATATATATCAATACTAAAATTTGTTTACTTTCTATCTTACAACAATATTCATAAAGAATGTCAAATTTTGAAACCTTTTTTCTTTCCACATATATTGATACAATTTCTTTGCATCGTGTATTTTTATCATTAATGTTTTTCCTCATTTAATAACTTTGTTTCAATTTGGGGTGAAAATCATAGTCTATTGTAAAATGGGGCCCCCAGTCTAGGGTCGCGCTCGAAATACTCGGTTGAGAAAAGCTCCACCTACTTCTCGATGAAAGCTTGATATTCACCCGATCTAAAATGTCGACCTAAATGAGAGCGAATTGGTCGAGTAAATCTCGACCTACTTGACCACTAAAGAAAG
This sequence comes from Syzygium aromaticum, assembly GCA_024500025.1. Taxonomy (NCBI): domain Eukaryota; kingdom Viridiplantae; phylum Streptophyta; class Magnoliopsida; order Myrtales; family Myrtaceae; genus Syzygium; species Syzygium aromaticum. The sequence continues at coordinate 24,394,336 of CM044889.1, read as the reverse complement.
AAAAAGGGAAATGCAAATGATGAGCTTGTGTCGCAACCCTCACGCGAGCTGCGGTAGGATAGGGCATTTGTTAGGGCGATGGCTTGCCAAGTGGGAGCAGCTCGAGCCTCTTATGAGGTTGTGCTGACACTCGGAGTGGATTCTCCAAAATCCTATACGACACTTGGTTGACTCGGTTCATTTTGGTTGGACATATTCTTTCATTTTGAAGTCGCCACTAACATATTCTAGGCTAGTTAGAAGCCTACATTTCACTTGCCACGAACTAGACTCCTAGTAGCGGTGACTTAGTTACGCTAATCATCTAATTTGCGCCTTTTCATGATCCAAACTCGCTTATTTGTCAAAAATGTGACTCAAGCTGTCTTGCTAAATTTTAAGTTCCCAGGTATATTCCACTAAGTGACCATACATTGTATCTTGGAAAAAAGTGCCAAAAAAGTTCTTAACCATTTGCATTAGTGCTAATTTAATCCTAAACCTTTTTTTTGGTGCAAATTAAGTCATAAACCTTTTGCATTGGTGCCAATTTAGTCCTAAACCTTTTTTTAGTGCCAATTAAGTCCTAAACCTTTTAAATTTATGCCAATTCAGTCTTAAACCTTTTATTTTTGTGCAAATTTAGTCATTTTGGCCAATTTTGATCGGAATTTGCCGATGTAGATGCCAGCCGGCCGGCGACCGGTCACCGGCGCCGACGTGGCGCTGACGTGGACAAATTAAATAATATTTTAATATTTTTTGAATTTTTTTCCTTTTTTTTCAATTTTTTTTATTCTCCTTATTCTCCTTCCGGATCGGCGACCGGCCAGAGGCCAAAGGCCGGCGAGGGTGGCCTCGCCTTGGTCGGGCGAGGCTCGACCTCGCCAGATCCGAAAAGGTTGGGCCTCGCCACAGCCTTCGGAGAGGGCTCAAGCCTCGCCATGGTCGGGCCATGGTCGGGCAAGGCTCGTCCTTGTTGAGGCCTCCGGCAAGGACTCGAGCCTCGCCATGGTCAAATGAGGCCCAACCTCGCTTGATCTGACGAGGTCGGGCCTCGCCCGACTAAGGCGAGGCCACCCTCGCTAGTGGCCGGCAAGGCCGACCTTGCCAGTCTCTGGCCGGTCGCTAGACCGGCGACTGGCCAAAGGAAGGAGGATAAAAAAAAAGAAAAAAAAGGAAAAAAATATTCAAAAAGATATTAAAATATTATTTAATTTATCCACGTCGGCGTCGGTGACCGGTCGTCGGCCGGCCGACATCTACATCAGCAAATTCCCATCAAAATTGATCGGAAGGACTAAATTGGTACAAAAACAAAAGGTTTAGGATTGAATTGGCACAAATTTAAAAGGTTTAAGACTTAATTGACACAAAAAAAAGGTTTAGGACTAAATCGATACTAATGCAAAAGGTTTAGGACTTAATTGGTACCAAAAAAAGATTTATGACTAAATTGGCATTAATGCAAAAGGTTTAAGACTTTTTTGACACTTTTCTCTTGTATCTTGCAAAACAACCATCAATCAAACATATAGAATAAACAACACACCAAATTGAGGTGAGTACATAAATAAGGAAGACGGAATGTGAAGTGCGAGAAAAGTAAAACTTGATACAGTATCGGGTAAAGAATATACGTGGCCTTTATCACGATTCAGGACAGGATCCCAATCAGCGGTACCTAAACTAATTATGCCTTTATATCTCAAACTAAATAGGACGAAACGACTAAGAACCATACAAGACGATATGACTAGCTGAGTAGTAGTGAAGAAATTCTAATCAATGAATTAAGCATATCGCTAGACAAAATTCTTTTCAAATAATCCCACACACATTTTTTACATCATTGTCCTTTTTTATCATTCAAAATAACACGACCTAATATCTATATGACACTAAATATACTAGACGCACCATACAGTAACTTAGAACCATATGAAATTAAACATAGACGCAAAACATTAACAATAACATAATTTAACACTAATCTACCACGACGTTACCAAAAATTATATATTTATATATATTTTTTACTTTTCCATTTACATGCTTTTCACGCCACTTTCTCGCCTGCACTAACGGCCACAAATCTTAATGCCGAGGGGTACGTTTATTTCGCCCCAAAAAAAAAAAAAACGAATGATTTGAAAATATTTTCCTAAAAAATAAATAAAAGATATTATCATTGTCCACGATTATTTTTAGATATAAATTGTTGTCCATAATAAAAACGTTTTTCATTTACTAATTATTTCAAATAACACAAGCGATTATATTTTTCAAATAATTTATTTTTCATGAAACAAACGGAACCTAGGATCATAATAAACAATACGATTGACCACAAATAGACCACGTTTCCATTAATCAAAGTACAATAATACCAAAACATGTTATTGGGACACCTTTACTTACGCTAAGGTTAAAGGGGCGCCTCGGGATCGCTTGGAACCGTTATCAAAGCTAAATGAGAGCCCAAGGCCCGCCATTCAGCATTCAGAATGAACCTGGAATTGCTCCGGGCGACCTATTCTATTTAAAGGGACGTCCCGAGACCATTCGAGATCTTCAAATGCGCCATAACGGGGCCCAGAGTCTGCTGTACAGTGCGTTAAAGGCGCTGGACAACAGGCTCTCGATGCTCTATTTGGCTCAATGAACCCGAACGGCAACGAAAATACACCGAATGGCTCCTATGCTTTGATATGGCGAAATACTACACTACGAAGACATGGACGACTGACATGCACCAACATACTTACACGTGAAAAACCAAGATAAATCACGCACAAGATGAGATAGTCCATAATCGACTCAAGAACATTGTAGATATGCAAGAGTGGAACCAATCAAAGCATGGAAATAGCAGAATGTAGAAGTGCCATAGCCGGCTCGGCGAACCTAGAGATCAAGGCATCGGGCTCGTGACGCCCTCTAGGGTGAGACGAGCCTTCGTGGCTTGACTTCGAACTCCGGTTCTAGTGAGGCATCCCTGGCAAGTCGAACATTAAAGAAAAGTGTTTCCTACCTTGAGTGAGACCCTAACAAGAAAGCAACTGAATCAAGATGGCCTCTTGCTATCGAGGGAGAGAGAGATGAGAATGATTAATAGAGGTGTTCACACTCACGCTCACAGCCCCTCTCTTGTTTGACTAGACTGGCATAATTTTTGTGCCCAATTTCCTCTCACTTTTGCTCTCTAATTTCCATCTTGAAGCTCTAGAGGATTTTGAGAAGAGAATGGCCGATCAGTCTCGAGAACGTCCCTTGAACTCACGGCTACAAGCCTACCCCCTATTTCTGCTTAGTTTGCTATAGTTTTTGTGGTTGGCTTGCTCTCACTCTCCCATTTACACTTTGAAGCTCAAGAGTTTTAGAGAAGAGAATGACCAAGAATAGCCTCTTAAATCACGCCACCCACAGCCCTTCATTCCACTCACGCTTTTTGCCCAGGATAATTAGTTTGTGATAGGGGTGAGCATCGGTCTAGGATCAACCCTGGGCCAGCCCAACCTGGCCGGCCTGGTCTCATTCCCAAGGGGTTTAGGTCGGTTCTTGGTCCTAGAATCCTTAGACCCTGCACCAAGCGGATTGGTTCTCGGTCCTGAGAATTTAGGATTGGTTTGGATTGGACTAACCCTGTATATATTATATTATTATATAATTATATATAATACATATTATATATTATATGCTTTTATCTACTCTAAACTCTAGTGCTTGCTTCTTTGTTCTCTTCTTTTTATGCAGTTTAGTTTTCTTTGGAAATAGAAAGTATAAAGAAACCCAGCTCTATTTTGATAAAAAAAAAAAACAGAAACTCCTTTCACTCGTCTTTGCTTAGCTCACTCACCCTAGCCTCTTGCCTTGCTTGGCTCGCCTATGTTCGCTCGCCTCTCTTTGCTTGCCTCGCTCTTCTTGCCGCTCACCTCTATTCACTCGCCTCTCTTTGGTGGAGAAAGGAGGAGGAGGCTTCGCGTGGATGGGGTGGGGGGGAGGAGGGGTTCTTCTTCTTCTTCTCTAGCGGGTTGTTCCTGAATTAACTTGCAGGGATCATCTAGAGGGGGGTGAATAGGTGATCTAAAACAATTTTTTATGAATTTAAGCGGAAATGAAAGAACACAATTGAGTCTGAATAAAATTCAGATTCAAAACAGTTTATATAGATAATGCTCCTGATGTGCAGTATGCAAAGTAATAGAATAAAGATAGAAAAACTGCACACAAGTTTATAATGGTTCGGCTTTTGATAAGCCTACGTCCACTTTCCCACGTTACAGCCTACTGGCTGGATTTCACTAATCAAATCAATGATAAGTTACAGAAAGTTGTGCCGCTTAAACTCAAGCATTTCTTCTCGAAGCTGGTGCTGCTTATACCAAGCTGATAGATCACACTATCTCACACCTATGTACACACTTATAACACCGTCTACACCTCTCAAATGATTACACGTTTAAGCTCACGAAAGACAAGAGATTGAATCGGAGTATGCTTAGACTTTGGACTTGTTGATTTTTGATTTAATTCTCTACCTTTTGCTCCTCATTGATTTCCTTTTATACTCATCTACTTCCAAACTAGCCATTAGACAGTTTTCAAAGGATCATCTTCCAATATTTACCTTTGGACAGATTTGTATAAAATGGATTAAGTAGCCGTTGATTGATAAAATCTGAATTCCGCTGATTCTGGTCACCCATACAATCAGAATCTTGGTTTCCATAAGTAGAGCTTTGTCCATTGTAATGCATGCTTGTCGTAATCTTTGATTGTCAATCAATTTGTTTTAGATTGATATCAAAGTTTTCCTTTTGTGAAATCCATACCGGATCACTAGCTGTTACGTTTGGTTCTGCATTTTGTGTCTACATCTGAAAAATTTCTGCGTCTGCATCTGAAAAACTTATGCGTCTGCATCTGAAGAATTTATGCGTCTGCATCTGAAAAACTTTTGCGTTTATATTTGAAAAACTTCTGCGTCTGCATCTGAAGAATTTGTTCAGAAAAAGTATCAGACTAATAATAATATGTAAGGTTTTGTCAACTTCAAAATTAATAGGAGTTTTCCTCAACAATCTCCCCCTTTTTGATGGTGACAAAACTTTCCTGCAGATTGAATTAATTTAAGATTAATTTAAAAGTAAATAAGCATATTAAGCGCATTGATCTACAGATTGAAAAAGCAAAGTCTATTGATATCTGTGTCTTTTTCTTCCTTTGTATGTAACATGTATATGATCATCTGCATATGATCCTGCATATAGACATGAGTATATCTGCATATAATGTATCTGCATATAATTTCTCCCCCTTTTTGTCATCAGCAAAAAATAGAATAGATCAATGATATTAAACAATCAATCAGTTTAAATGTAATTGGAATTACAGACCAAGAGGAAAATGAGATAGTTTTGGAGAGAAAAACAGGATATTTTTTAGAAGGAGTGCGAATCAGTTGAAAATTTTCCAGAATGAAAACAGCTTCTTCGATCTTGGAAGTGCATTCTCCCACTGCTTTGTCCATGTTGGTTGAACACAGAGCAATAGCCTTTTCCAGTTCTGCTTTATCTATAACTGCCTGAACATTCTGAGTTTTGAAATTTTCCTCAACAATGTTATGAAGATTCTTCAAATCTTGTTCAAGAGCAGCTTGTTTTTCCTTAATCTCGAGCAGAAGAGATAGAATAGTTGCATTATCCAAAGGCTGCTCCTGGACATTTTCTTGTGCAGACTAATCACCCATTGTGGCTGATTTTGGTTGATTCTCCCCCTGAACCGGTGCTTGGTCTTCAAAAGCTACAGGATCTGCATGAACTGGTTTTGCATTGTGTCCTGTTTCAAAGTGGTCTTTTACTTCATCATTTTCATCATGCAGAAGAAATTTTCTTTTCTTTTTGTACACTTTGATTGGAGTAGGAGAATCAGGCTTCTTGCTGGCTGGACTAGATTTTTTCTTTGGCACTGTTTCTCTTGACTTTCTAGAAGATTTTGCCTCCGGCTGTTGAATTTCTTTTCCTTTAACTAATTCTCTGACACCTTCAAATAGCTTCATTTTGGAGACCATCCTTTCTCCAACATACATACATGGAATAAGGGTCTTTCGCAAATCATCATGAATGGATATGTTTAAGAACATGAAGATGAGAGAGATTAATGCACCATAAGGTAATTGTCCCTTATCCTTTTGCAATGTTCTGTACATATGGAAGATGATGATATGAGGAAGAGAAAATGAATGACCTTTCAGAATGACCCAAATGAGTTTGATTTCTGATTTGGAGATGTCAGTTTTGGATGCTGCCTTGGATTTCAAGCAGTTGATAATGATCTTATGCAAGATCACAGATCGCTTGGACAAGTCAGAATAGGAAAGATGTTTCTTGGAATCATGAACAAAATTTGGATTTTCAGAAGCTACCCTGGAAGCATCTTCAAGATTGACTGCCAAAGGAGTAAATTTGGAGTGTTTTGCTCCAATTATCTTAGCCAACTCATGCGCATGTAAGTTATACTTCTTATCACCAACAGTGAATTGAATCCAGTTTGGTGACAGAATTGAAAGATTGGAATAGAAGTAGGCGATTAATTTAGCATGAACATTGGTAGATTGAAGGCAAAATTCATAAATCCCTAATTTCTGAAAAAGATACTCTACAGAAATTTCTGCCTTTTCTAGGTAGTTAAAATCCACTATTCTATGGTTCATGACTCCTCTTGCTAGTAACATTTTATAGAACATATCATGCTCAGTGCTTCTGAATAATCCTCTTGTACCAGGCAAGCCAGATGCTATACCAACCTTCATCTCAAAAGTTTCAAAAAGTTTAGCATCATCATCGGGAACAACAAATTTTGAGGCAGTTACTGACTTAGGGCTTTTAGGACCAGATTCCTTTTTAGAAAAATTAGAGGATTCTCCGACTTTTTCTTTCCCCTTGCTGGAAGATGATTCTTTTGGTGCAGAGCTCACTGGAGCTGCTTCATGTTTAGAGCAAAAAAGAGTATAGCTTTCCACAAGATGTTCTTCAAAGAAAAGATCATTATCTCTTAGACATTCATGAAGAACTAATGCTGAAGCATTGCATCTTTTCAACTTTTGATATGTTTCCCACACAAATTTGATGCTTCTGAAGCGAAAATTGGTTTTACCGGTCGATGACGAACATTTGGGTGGTGTCACTTCGGAAGGAACTGCAAGATGTTCTGAATCTGAATCTGAAATCTCTAAATATTCTGCCGGTGCCGTAGATTTGGAGTCTTGGTTGAGAATACGTGAAGATCTTCTCTTGAAAGGCATTGTAAACACTTTTTAGACAGAAAGTTTTGATCTTTGGAGAAGGGAGAGGAGGAGCGGCTCTGAATATCGGAAGGATTTAGAGAGTGAAGTACGAACTGATAGGGTTTTGTTAAAAGTCGAATAGGTTTATAAAAGAGAAGAAAGGTTTAGAATATCATAAGGGTTTTGAAGAGAAAGGAATTTTTAGAAAGTAGTCCCGAATAAGAAAACATGATAATATCAAGATAATATATTAGCCACAATTAAACAGATAAATTAGGATACGTACCTAATTTGCTTTCAAAACAATAAATATGATAATATCATACCAAAAATATACCCGCCAAAATTTGAAATATGGACGTACCTTTCTTTAGAGTCTGAGAAGGACATTCAGATCGAGAATTTGAGTCTGAAAAATTCCTGTCTAACAGATGATTCACTAAAATGGATATACAATGCACAATTTATTTCTTATGAACTCAAATGAAGATTTATCAAGAGGTTTTGTATATATATCAGCTAATTGATTCTTAGAATCAATGAATTGAATATTCACATCACCATTTTGAACATGATCTCGAATAAAATGATGCTTGATTTCAATATGCTTAGTTCGAGAATGAAGAATGGGGTTCTTTGTCAGATTTATTGCGCTTGTGTTGTCACACTTGATTTCAACATTTGATTCTTCAATACCAAGTCTTGTAACTGTTGCTTCGTCTACAGAATTTGTGCGCAACAACTTCCCAAGGCTACATATTCTGTTTCTGTTGTGGAAAGTGCAACTGTATTTTGCTTCTTTGAATACCATGATACCAGCATATTTCCAAGCAGTTGACATGTTCCTATAGTGCTTTTTCTGTCAACTTTACATTCAGCTAAGTTAGCATCAGAATATCCAGTAAGAGTAAAAACTGAATCTTTAGAATACCAAAGACCTAACATTGGATAAGTTTTAATATACTTGATTATCTTCTTAACTGCTGATAAATGAGATTCCTTTAGGTCTGATTGGAATCTTGCATACATACACACACTGAAAAGTATGTCAGGTCTTGATGCAGTAAGATACAATAAGGAACCTATCATGCTTATGTATACCTTCTGATTAACCTTTTTACCATTTTCATCTCTGTCTAATTTGGATGAATGAGACATGGGAATGTCTGTTTTCTTGCAATTTTGCAATCCAAATTTCTTAACAATATCCTTGGCATACTTCTCTTGGCAAATGAATGTACCATTTTTGGTCTGTTTCACTTGTAGGCCATGAAAGAATGTTAATTCTCCCATCATACTCATCTCGAACTCATTCTGCATAATATTAGAGAATTCTTGCAAAGCAATTCGTTAGAGAATCCAAATATTATATCATCAACATAAATCTGAACAAGCAGAAAATCCTTACCATTTTTCTTAATGAACAAGGTTGTATCAACCTTACCTTTGGTGAAGTCATTTTGGAGAAGGAAGTTACTTAACCGTTCATACCAAGCACGAGGTGCTTGTTTCAGACCGTAAAGAGCCTTTTTGAGTTTGTAGACATAGTCAGTCTTCTTTGGTTCTTTGAAACCAGGTGGTTGGTCTACATAGACTTCTTCTTTGATATATCTATTCAAGAAGGCATTTTTCACATCCATCTGAAACAATTTAAAGTTATGAAAACAAGCATAAGCTAATAATAGCCTAATGGCTTCTAACCTAGCAACTGGTGCATATGTTTCATCATAGTCTATGCCTTCTTCTTGATAATAGCCTTTTGCTACCAGTCTTGCTTTGTTTCTAATAACTTTTCCTTTGTCATTCAGTTTGTTTTTGAAGACCCATTTCATTCCAATGACTGGATGATTTTTAGGTCTTGGCACAAGCTCCCATACTTGATTGATTCTGAACTGCTGAAGTTCTTCCTACATAGCTTCAATCCAGCTTTTATCTGATAATACTTCACCAACTTTTTTTGGTTCTATTTCTGATATCAAGGCCAAGTTGCTGATGTTCTCATTGTATTTAGATCGAGTTTTGATACCGTCTTCTATTTCTCCAATGATGAGGTTTTTTGGATGACTGGATTTATGTTTCCAGTTCCTGTCAAATTTTTCTTTCTGAATAATGTCAGATTCTGAGGGTTCTGATTGAGTCTGGGTTGTATCTTCTTTTACTCCTTCTGTATGTTCGACAGTGTCTGAAAATTCTTGTTGAGCTTCTGATGATCCTTGAACATAGGAAGATGATTCAGATTCATCTTTGTGAGTCTGAATATTTTCTTCAAACTTGACATTCATTGTTTCTTCCACAATCTGAGACTTCTTGTTGAAAACTCTGTATGCTTTACTTGCAGTAGAATATCCAAGAAATAGTCCTTCATCTGCTTTCTCATCGAACTTGCCAGTATGGTCATTTGGATTTTTTAGAATAAAACATTTACAACCAAACACTCGAAAATATGAAATGCCGGGCTTTCTACATTTATAAAGCTCATAGGAGGTTTTCTCAAGAATGAGTCTGAGAAAAGTTCTATTAATGATATAACATGCTGTAAAGACTGCATCTGCCCAGAAATAGGAATGAATCTTGCTTTCAATCAACAAGGTTCTAGCCATTTCTTGCAAAGAACGATTTTTCCTTTCCACAATAACATTTTGTTCTAGTGTATATGGAGTAGAAAAATTGTGTTGAAAACCATTTTCCTCATAAAAATCTGAAAAATTTTGATTTTCAAATTCTCCTCCATGATCAGTTTTAATACAGGAAATGGTATAACCCTTTTTATTTTGAACTCTTTTTGCAAATTTTGAAAAATATGAAAATGCTTCATTTTTATGAGTAAGAAAGAACACCCAAGTAAATCTTGTAAAGTCATCAACAATAACTAGACAATACTTCTTACCAGCGATACTATGTGTTCTGGTTGGTCCAAATGGATCCATATGAAGAAGCTGCAAGGCACAATTAGTGGAAACATAATGTATAAATTTAAAAGAACTCATTACTTGTTTTCCTAGAGTGCAGGCATTGTATAATTCTGTTTTCTTGTATTTTAAATCCAGCAAACCTCGAACTAGTTTCTTGTTTGAGATCTTTGAGATTTGTTTCATACTGATATGCCCCAATCTTCTATGCCATAGATCTTCATCTTTTTTGATTGAGATTAAGCAATGAGTGAAGCTTGGATTGACATCTAGAAGATAAATGTTGCCATGTCTTCTTCCTGTGAATGTTTGAGAAGAATCTTTGCTTGTTCTTGAGCATGTATCTTCTTAAAAGTTGATTTTGAAACCTATATCACATAGTTGGCTAATGGTTAACAGATTATAGTTGAGTCCTTTTACCAATGATACATCATTGATTGTCAGTCCTCCTATTTCAACCGTTTCTTTGCCAATGATTTTTCCTTTGGTATTTCCCCCAAAGGAAACTTTTCCACCATTCTGACTTTGTAGATCAATGAATAAGTTTGGATCTCTTGTCATATGTCTTGAGCAACCACTGTCTAGGTACTACTTTCTTTTTCATTTTGTGGTAACCTGCAAAAAATATAATATCTCAAGTTTTCTTTGGTACCCATACTTGTTTGGGTCCTTGAGAATTAGTATAAGCTGTCGTAACAAAGTCTCTTCAAACAGGTCTTCAGACCTTAGGACATTCATTCTCAAAATGTTATGGGTCTCCACATTTTGAGCATCTAAGAGCATTTCGGCCTACAGGTTTTACAAAATTCATTTTGAAATGATTTCTGTAAACTTGTCGATGAGGTCTTTGTCTTATTCTCTCCTTGGCTTTTGGAAAATCAATCAAGCTATTACTTTCCTTCACAAATCCAAGACCAGATTTGTTATAGTACGGAATTTGGATGGAAAGAATATGCTTCAAGGTTTCTGATCCTTTTGAAAACTTGGAAGTAATGTCTGCAACTTCCTGTTTCAAAGCAGCATTTTTTTTGGAAAGAAAATCTCAACTTTCCTTGGTTTGTTGAAATTCCTTTTGTAATAAATCAATTTTTTCTTTTTGTGAAATATCCTGTTGCCTCAGTGATGAAATTTCCTCTTTCAGAGAAGAGATTCTTTTAAGAGTAGCTTTAAATTCAAAGCATAGATCATCAATGTAATTTGATACTTTAATAGGCATTTCAGAATGCTTTACCTCGATTTCCACTTTGGTATCAGAATCTGAATTTGAGTCTGAATCTGAGTTTGCCATTAGACAGAAATTCGAGATATCCTCATCGTTGTCTTCGCATTCTGTGTCACTCCAAGTTTCTGCCTTTAAGGCATTCTTTGCTTTCTCAAATTTGGTCTTCTTTTTTAGAAGTGAATAGTTAGGCTTGATATGTCCACGTTTCCTATAGTGAAAGCATATAACATCCTTTAATTTTTCTGTTTCATCGATAGACTTCTTTTTCTCAAACAGCTTCTTTCCTTTGAGGTTTCTTTCTTTGATCTTCATTTTCTTATACTTCTTTATGAAGAAAGCTAGTTCTTCATCGTCAACGTCTTCATTTTCAGAATCTGCATCAGAATCAATGTTAGTCTTTAATGCAATTGACTTATTACTTCTGGATTGATTCTCTTCATTCCGATGTTTAATCTCATATGATTGCAGAGTTCCAATCAACTCATTTACTGATAGAGGCTTGATCATTTGTGTCTCTCGAAGAGATGTTTTGATATTATCCCACTTCATTGTGAGTCCTCTCAGTAATTTGTTGACTTTCATTGCATCTAGAACTAGTTGTCCTTGATATGCAATACCGTTTACTATGTCAGTAAATATGTCATACATGTCAGTAATTGATTCTTCAGGCTTCATTTTAAAGGATTCATATTGACCAAGCAAAAGATTGATTTGAGTTTCCTTGGCTCGATCTGTTCCTTCATAAGTAATGTGAAGTGTATTCCAGATTTCCTTAACTGATTCACAAGCAACAATTTTTTTATATTCAATAGGAGATAAAGCACAATATAAAGAATAAATTGCTTTGGAATTTAAGGTTTCTCTTTTGGATATCTCAGTTTGAGATAAAGGAAGATCTTCTGATTTGCTTGCATCTGCATTTTCTTTTGAATAAGAAGTTTTTGGCTTGACTCCTCTGATGATGACATCCCATTGCATGTAATCAATTGACTTAATGAATGCCTTCATCTTATTCTTCCAGATGCTGTATTCCTTGGTCCTTGCCATTGAAATATGGTGGTATGTTGTTACTTTGACCTTCAATGAGACCTGGAGCACCATAGCTAGCCATATAGATCGTTAACTCAGAAGTAAAACACTTCTATAAACGAGCAACCTGCTCTGATACCAATTGAAGTAGCTAGCAGGGATCACCTAGAGGGGGGTAAATAGGTGATCTAAAATAATTTTTTATGAATTTAAGCGGAAATGAAAGAACATAGTTGAGTCTGAATAAAATTCAAATTCAAAGCAGTTTATATAGATAGTGCTCATGATATGCAGTGTGCAAAGTAATAGAATATAGATAGAAAAATTGGACACAAATTTATAGTGGTTCGGCTTTTGATAAGCCTACGTCCACTCTCCCATGTTACAGCCTACTGGCTGGATTTCACTAATCAAATCAATGAGAAGTTACATTGTGTGGTTCAAGTGCAAGATGTGAACGTTCATGGCAAGTTGTGCCGCTTAAACTCAAGCACTTCTTCTCGAAGCTGGTGTTGCTTATACCAAGCCGATAAATCACACTATCTCACACCTAAGCACACACTTATAACACTGTCTACACCTCTCAAATGATTACATGTTTAAGCTCACGAAAGATAAGAGATTGAATCGGAGTATGCTCAGACTTTGGACTTGTTGATTCTTGATTTCATTCTCTACCTTCTGCTCCTCATTGATCTCCTTTTATACTCATCTACTTCCAAACTAGCCGTTGGATAGTCTTCAGAGGATTATCTTGCAATATTTACCTTTGGACAGATTTGTATAAAATGGATTGAGTAGTCGTTGGTTGATAAAATCTGAATCCCGCTGATTCTGATCGCCCATATAATCAGAAATTTCAGAATCTTGATTTTCATAAGTAGAGCTTTGTCCGTTGTAATGCATGCACCGTAGGGTTCGGGCCGTGACATAATGCATGCTTGTCGTAATATTTGATTGTCAATCAATTTGATTTAGATTGATATCAAAGCTTTCATTTTATGAAATCCATACCGGATCACTAGCTGTTATGTTTGGTTCTGCATTTTGGGTCTGCATCTGAAGAATTTCTGGGTTTGCATCTGAAGAATTTCTACGTTTGCATCTGAAGAATTTCTGCGTCTACATTTGAAAAACTTCTGCGTCTACATCTGAAGAATTTGTTCAGAAAAAGTATCATACTAATAATAATATTGAAGGTTTTGTCAACTTCAAAATTAATAAGAGTTTTCCTCAACAATTCCTTTCCTTTCTTTTCCTTTTATTTTGGGCGGGGAATGGATCGTTGGGCGATCCCGGCCGTTGATTTTCGGTTTCACACCAATCCCAAACTAATGAGGGTGGGAGAAGGATCACCGGCTGAAACCGGTTTTGAGTCAAGTGCGGCATTTTTTGTTTTTTTGTTTTTCTTTTTTTACTTTTTGTAATAATAAAACACAAATAATCTCAATATACGAAGCCTAGCTAAGACACAATAGCGGCGGCGGACTACCTCTTTCTTTTTTTTTTTCTTTCTTTCAATCAAGCCTTCGCGAGCGGACTTAGGGCTACGTTTGCTTTGGGTATTGGGAATGGGCAGGCCTTTGGGCCGAAATTGAGGTGTTTGGCAAGATAATTCCGAAGGGCTTTTGAACCAAAGCCAGCATTTCCAAAGGCCTCTCGGCCGAATGCGAGTTCTACCCAGCCTTGGCATTGGGCATTTTTTTTTGAAATGCCAAGAGGGTGTTTTTTTTTTCCTTCTCTCTCTCTTTCAACTTTGCTTTTGCCGAGTAATCTAAATTCTAGTTTTGCCATCACTATTTTCCCCGTGCAACCTCACGGAACGTCTCGGCAAGTCCCAATCTGATTGCCGGTGAGCCTCGCTTGAGGTCGCGCAATCTCAGAACACTTTTCTTCAGTAGATAAGGGGGTCGCTTTTGTGGTCCCAGAACACAGACGCGTGAACTTTCCCAATCCATGCACCATTACCGTTAGTACTACGAAGCAGAAAATAATGCAATCTTGTTCTCCCTTGCCTTATCACTCCGTGAAAACTTTGGCGGTGAACCTGCTAGAAAAGAACCGTCACCTCTCGATGCGACGTCATCTAAGCAGTGTTCCTCTGCCCGGAAAAAGTCGGAAAAGGAGCTATTATTTTCTAGCTTTATTTCATCGCAATCATTGAGTCACGTGTTTTTTTTTCTAAAATCACTGAGTCACGTTATAACAAGATTCGGTGTAAACCATAGAGATAAAAGAAACTTCATCTGAGTGTGTGTGCCCTTTGCTGGTTTTCGACAGGAACATACCATAATTCATGTTATGGCGACGGACGGCGCGCGGCAAGGCTGGTTCCGATGAGGCGCAGTCCGGTTGGTGAGCAACAGAGGAGGAACAGGAGCCGGAAGCCAGAAGCACGGCAAAAGCAACGAAGAAGAAGAGAAGAATACAAAAAGAAAAGGAAAAGGAAAGAGGAGAAAAAGGAAGACAGAGAGAGAGGAGTTGGTGGGGGCTGGTGGGGAGTGTCAGGCGCGTAGGGAGGGCAACCCGGCGGGAAAATAGAGGAGGAGAGCGAGAGAAAGAGAGAGAGTGTGTGGTCAAATCGTAATAATCGCGATTCAATGGTCACGATTCGAATCCGAAAACGATCCAACGGTCATGTAAAATTCTAATTAATAATTAGGATAAATGGCCAAAAGAAAATAATTAAAACCCACTACGAGAGTGGTCTAACAGTCCAAATCCATACCTGGTCAAAAATTCACTTTTCACTTATCTTGGGCAATATCGAGGTTGGCCACAATAATATCGATACCGCCCAATTAAATTCGTCACGCAACTCTGAAAAATTCGACACTAAAATTCGGGTTTTAAATAACGGCTAAATTCGATCGAATGCGATTTTAACGAAATCTCTATTTTAAAATAATAACCAGGAGTGATCAGTTCTCGGGCGAGATTTTACTATAAATACACTGATGAATTACACGTATTATAAATTTCAAAAATGGGTCGAAATTCGTAATGACACAAATTACATAAGAAATTAGGGACTTATCTAGAGCCCATAAACAAATATAATATACAAAAGTTGCATAGCATATAGTCATTAATAGCATAATTTATCAATTGCATTTTGCATTCGACCGGCGACGGTGAATGGACATGGATAGATCACATGGACTGGCTTGGTACACAAGCAAAATTCGGCCAAGGCAAGGAGGTGTGAGGGCCAAAAATTTCAAGCCTAATGGACCAAGTTTTGAGATTGGGTTTAGCCCATAAGGTTAAAATGCTTTGAGTTTAATTAGAATAAGCCCTAAATGGGTTTTCACTATGTCCCGAAAATACACACGACAAAGAACGCTTGTCAAATTTGTTCCTCTTATAGTTGTGTAAACATTGACAACAACGGGAGCAAAACACTTGGAGTAATGAAAAGTCTTGAATAAAAATTGAGTATGGGCCTCGGTTGCTTAGAGCAATGGACGGAAGCCAATTTATCAAATCATTCGTTGTTGTTGTAAATGTTGCCGCCAAATAGTTGAGTGACCCAGATGCCTCAAATATTGTAGCGAGCCTAAGTTCAATGCTTCCTCTCACTAACCCTTTTTTGCTCTAATGTACCTGGACAAGAGAGTTGCTTGTCGCATTCATTAAGATGTGTGAGAAAACTATTGCTCGTGAATTCACCTCCTTTGTCCGATTGAAAGTTTTTAATTTCTCTAACAATCCGATTTTCTACTAATCGACAACAAGATAGGAAAATTTCAAAGAAATCCGACTTTCGCTTCAATGGATACAACCAACAGTAGTAGGAGAAATAATCAGTAAGCACAACAGAATCTTGAAATGTTTGCACAAAAGGACCTGGGCCCGGTCCCAAATTTTCGGATGGCCTAATTGGCGATGCCACGAAAATTCATCCACGACCTTGTTTCTTAGAAGAGAGATAGATGAGCGGACCTTCAATCGTTGATGGCTGAGCGAAGACGTAATTGGAAGAGGGATGCGAGGCGTTCGAATATGTCGAACACCGTGACTTTCGAGTGCATGTCACCGTGTTTTGGACCATCGGCGATAATGCGATGACATTTGCTTCACGGGGCACCGACGCTTTTAGATGCAGCCCAGGCACGGCGGAGAAGTCAAAAAACTTAACGGCGAGCCTCAGGAGCGATGGATAGAAGAAATTTCGGAAGAGTTACCACGAGAGGACGAGGTAACTTTTGGGAAGGGTAGGAAAAATGAGAGAGGCCGACGTACTACGTGAGGGAATTGGACGAGGACGAGGCAACCTTATCAGTTCGGTTTATATCGGATCGGATTGGATTGGGTCAGTTTGGGTATTCGGCACCCCCTAGTTTTACTGCAAACCCACCCACAACTTACGCTTTGGATCAAGAAGACTGGATGGGTTCAAGTTCGTAAAGTTCCCGGTGGATATGCTTTGAATGCGCCTAATGTGTATTGACCCAGATGAAAAGATAGTTGGGTCGAAATTCCGATTGCCACATTGACCACCCATGTGACAATGCATATGTGCAAATTTTTGGATTTCTTATGCTTTATTTTCTTTTGCGAGCGAAAAATTAGGCACCAAAATCCCAAGTCATCTGTTCCGTGCTCCCTTGATCTACCAATTTACCGTCGTCAAGATGTCGTATTTGAGTGCATTTTTGCCATGTACGAAATATAAAATCTTATGAATATTTTAGAAATTTTCAATAAACGAAAGAGATTTGCTCCTTTTATAATTATTTTCAATCTTCAATTTAAAAACACAAATATCCAAAAGAGAAAGGATAAAGCTTATCTCCGGTTTCGAAGCCAGCCCTTCTTTTCTACTGAACATCTTTATTTGAGGAATAGAAAATTAGAAAAATTAAAAATAGAATTAATATCATAAAAAATTTTAAATCGGTACCTTTACGATAAATTTACCAAAAATTAATTTTTTGATAATGAAAAACCCAAAATTAGTATACTTATGACAAATTTATCCAGAACTAATTTTTTGACAAAAAAAATCCTAAATTGGTACATTAATGATAAATTTACCAAAAACTAATTTTTTAATCACGAAAACCAAAAATTGGTAAACCCGTAATAAATTTACTCTAAATTAATTTTTTGACAACAAAAAACTTATATGTGACAAATTTACCCTTTATTAGCCTACTAATTTAGAGTTTTTTGTGCTATTTATCCTATGGATTTACACGTGGACCATACCACGTTACTATGTGTCATCCACATCAATAAATTTAACGATAAAATTTGATGAAAATTAATAAAGAGTAAATTTGTCATAAATGTGCCGATTTGAGATAAATTTATTACATGTGTACTAGTTTGAGATTAAATTTATTACATGTGTACTAGTTTGAGATTTTTTGTGGTTAGAAAATTAGTTTTTGATAAATTTATCACCGGTGTATTAGATTTGGATTTTTTGTCGCAAAAAATTTAATTTTGAGTAAATTTATCATAAATTTATTAATTAAAAGTTTTTCGTGACGTTAATTCTTAAAAAATAAAATTTTAAAAATATATATAAAATGAAAAAGAAAAAGGCCCCCCTCGGCCTCGCCCCCGATCCGACGAGCAATCCCCAAGTTCAGCTCAAACTACGACCGCAAACCCCCGTCCACCAACCGCCGCCGCCGCCGCCGCCGCCGCGATGCCCATCTTCAAGACTCCCTTCAATGGCTACTCCGTCAAGTTCAGCCCCTTCTACGAGGATCGCCTCGCCGTCGCCACCGCCCAGAACTTCGGCATCCTCGGCAACGGCCGCCTCCACGTCCTCTCCCTGCCGCCCTCCCCCGCCGCCCCGATCTCCGAGATCGCCTCCTTCGACACCGCCGACGGCGTCTACGACCTCGCCTGGTCCGAGTCCCACGACTCCCTCCTCGTCGCCGCCGTCGCCGACGGCTCCGTCAAGCTCTACGACACCGCCCTCCCGCCCGCCGGCAACCCCCTCCGCTCCCTCCGCGAGCACACGCGCGAGGTCCAGAGCGTGGACTACAACCCCACCCGCCGCGACTCCTTCCTCTCCGCCGCCTGGGACGACACCGTCAAGCTCTGGACCGTCGACCGCCCCGCCAGCGTCCGCACCTTCAAGGAGCACGCCTACTGCGTCTACTCCGCCGCCTGGAACCCCCGCCACGCCGACGTCTTCGCCTCCGCCTCCGGCGACTGCACCGTCCGCATCTGGGATGTCCGCGAGCCCGGCTCCACCATGATCATCCCCGCCCACGAGTTCGAGATCCTCTCCCTCGACTGGAGTAAGTACGACGACTGCGTGATCGCCACGGGCTCGGTCGACAAGAGCATTCGGGTTTGGGACGTGAGGAATTACCGGGTCCCTGTGGCCGTGCTCAACGGGCACGGGTACGCGGTGAGGAAGGTGAAGTTCTCGCCCCACAGGGGGAGCTTGATGGCGTCGTGCTCCTACGACATGACGGTGTGCTTGTGGGATTACATGGTGGAGGATTCGCTCGTGGGGAGGTATGATCATCACACGGAATTCGCTGTGGGCGTCGACATGAGCGTGCTCGTCGAAGGGCTTCTCGCTAGTACAGGTTGGGACGAGCTTGTTTATGTTTGGCAACATGGGACCGATCCTAGAGCTCCTTGAATTAGGATAAAAATTTGATTTTTTTGGGTCGTCCGCTCATTGAGCTGTATCGACTTGGGATCAGGATTCTGAATGGCCAAATTTGAAAGCGTAATTGTTGTTCTATGGTTGATCTTGGTAAATGACTTGCAAATAAATAGACTGTAAATTAGATTCAATAAAGCAGGAAAAATTTCTATTTACATTTTCAGAATGGTGAGTTTGCGCTCGTTATGTTCACCTTGTATGGTATGGCATCAGTGATGTTCCTACTGTGTTTGTTTATTGCTGCGATTGTTTTAACTCAGCTTTCTAGTCTTATTATAAGGATCTAGTTGCTGTTGCTGTAGTGAAATTAATGTCTCGATTATGAATTTTCCGTATTACCTTGTTTGATCAAGGAAAGACCATGTAGCTGCCTCTTCTTTGTCATGTGAGGATGAGGTTGACTTTCAATATTATCGGTTCCTTTGTTTGGTTAGTGCAGCATTCTTTGATACTTCTTACTTTATGGTCACTCTTTCTAACTTGTATATCACTTGTTCTAGGCATGGGAGTTCCAACTTCTTTGAAAAAATAGTTCTGGTGCTTGTCTCAAAACATCTTTTCTTTGTTAATTGTGTTTTTTGAGCATTTCAAATGATTTGAAAGTGTAATTTTAATGCCTCTCTCTGACGTGTCCAGTTGGGTTACTTACTATTCTCTGATCTTCTTATGGACAAAATGGGCACTTTTGCTTATGATGATCTACTTACATTGAGTGCAACTATTGGCCGAAAGTTCATGTTGTCATTGAGTTTGGTTGTAGCTTTGCTCAGTAACTCTGCCAAAGACAGTCATTGATAGAAGCTGATATATAGAAACTTTTAGCAATATGAATCTGTTGTTGATAAGTGTGGGAGATCCAGCAAAAATAGTTTTTCTGAACCGATCTTTCATAAATATTTGAAGATAGAAATTGGTCATAGTTATCTTCTAAAGCTGAAGTGATCTAAATGCAAGATTCTGAGAATACTGTGTGTTTTTCAAATTTTAGCTTTCTTCTCTTTCTTTCTTTTCTGGTGAATGTCTTATCTACATGCTTGTCAGTGCTCTTTGCCGGGCTCTGTCCCCAGCTTTGGTCTTTTAATTCTCCTAGAAAAGTAGAGCCTTCCAAGGAATGTGATCCCCATGCATGTCTAATGCTGGTCCCCAAGTGAGGCGATTCTCTTTCTGATTTTAGTTTCTAAGTCCAGGATGATGTTGAGGATCTCTTCTTTATTCATGGTAGAACAATGGCTTTAATGGAATTCCCTCCTTAATCTTTTGTAATTTTTTGCGTGGAAATTTCTGTAGTGTTGCGGGATTGGTAGTACACTTCTAGGCATTCTTTGTTCTTATGAGTTCCTTGTTGGCTAATCCTCATAGAAATGAAGGATGCATTGTCAAAATTGTGGCTGCCTTACCCTGGAGCTTGATTTTCGAATCGATCTCTTGCTTTTGAATATAAATATGGCTTTTCATCAGTTTGTTTCCATCTAGGAGGTCAGGTCTTTCAATTGCTAGCAAAAAACATTACCACTGGATGCTCCTGGTTCGAGTTATAAAGAGTTTTGCATTATCTAGCTGGGAAATGGTATTTGGATCTGAGTGCCAGTCGGAGTTTGATCCTGTCTTGCTTGTACAATATGATTGTGTTATTATTGGATTACACGGTGGGGGATTGGCTTGTGGGGAGGGCATATCCAACGGACGGGATTGTGGTTGGCCTTGACATGGGTGCACTTGTCAAAGGGCTTCTTGTGAGTACTGGTTGGGATGAGCTTGTTTATGTTTGACAAATTGGGACTGATCCTAGAGCACCTTAAACTAGAGTTAAGTACTTTTTTTCTTTTTCTTGTGTGTACCCTCTTTGAGCTGATTTTGCAGTGGTTGTTTAAGTACTTGAAGCAGGATTTTGAATGGTCGACATCAAAAGTGTAATATGAATATGATTGTGCTTTGGCTTCTTCAGTCCGGCAATGTGGGTATCTGTATTGCTTGTTTCGCTGTTGATCTTGCTCGATAAGAATACTTTACAAACAAGTAGACTGTATATTTAAATTGAGAAAACAGCAAAAATCTTTGTTGGAAATTGCATATCATGATTTATTATCTGCTTATCGAATTCATTGTAAATGGTATAGCAGTAAATAGCAGTTGTCCTGTTTTCATTTGCTACAGTGTTTAAACTAATTGGTGCAATCTTCTAATGTGAATAAAAGTGCAATGGCAATAGTTAAAGTAATGTCTGTTCCATGGAGTTTTTGTCAGGTTTAACAAAAGAAAGCCTTTTAACTGTGTATTCTTCTTGTGACGAGCGTAAACTGAAGTTTCAGTTTGCCAGTTCTTTTGTTTGGTTGTGCAACAACCTTTGGCTCTTACTTAAATTCACTGTCACTGTTTTCCACCACAGAGCAACAAAAGCTAATTCTTTGGCTTCATTTGTTCGTTTCTGCCTTATTAGTGCAAGTCTTTCACCTGCTAGCTAAGAACAATACTATTGAGATGGTCCAAGTAATTGAAATCTAGAAAGTTCTCTCTTAATCAAGCTGTGAAATGGTATCAGTGTTTGTAAGTCGGTCAAAGTTTTAATGTTGAGCTTACTTTAGCAGCATGTGATGAAGTGAAGCTGTGAACTAAATCAAGTTAACAAGTTACATCTAGTCAGGCAGCAAGTTTGGTTTAGATGTGAATAATGTTTGGTTAGGTGGCTGTGATTATTGGTGCTTTTCGTACAGTGGCATACACACACAGTTTTTAGCTCCTGAAGAACTGTAATTGCTCATCAGGTTTTTGATGATTCAATAGGCCTTTATTCAGGATCTTTCTGACTTTTAAGATTAGCGAAGCTGGAGTCTTTTCCTGATCTTTTGTTCTTTACTGTCAATTGTCTCCATATTGGGTCAGTGGAGAATTGTTTTGAGGTTTCTAATCATGTAAATCACACGTAGAGTGAGTGGAGGTCGACGAGCGATTTATGTAGGTATTTTCCTATCAAATTGATGGCCTGGTATTCACCATGGAGTCAGAGTCATTTCTTTATCTCTATATTTAAAGATATTCCAATTTTTCCGAGCTAGTATTCTCTTATTATGTTCTATAGCCCAGAAACCCCCTTCACTGCAGCTCCCTTGCTTTGTCCTTCTGTGGTTGATGTCTACTCTTAGTCTTAGTTTTTCTATCATGTGGTCTTTGACATATCTCCTTGTCATATCCTAACTGAGCTTAAGTTTTGAACTGTGTAAGGCTGATTCTATTCCTGCATTCCAAGCTCCTCTTAACCTACAATCCTTCTTCAATTCAAACTGTGATGGATTATGTCGTCATAGACTGTTACTTTCGTTTTACTATCGTGTCCAAAGGATAAAGCATATGATCTCAAGTTTATATGACCTTGGCAGCTGGTCAAACCCTTTTTTACCTGCCATAGAATATTTAATCTTCTTTTTCCCTCATATTGAGTTCCTGTCAAGATTTGCTTCTTTGTGTTCTGCCGCTCTATCTAGTTTTGTGTATATGTTATACTTTCCTGCGAAAGATCAACTGCTTTTGACACCATTGATATAAATGCTTGCTCAAGAATGTCACGGAAGATCTGCAGTGTGAGGTCTGGTGGAAGGGGAATACTTCAGAGGCATTAGCAAGTGTGAGAGAGTTAAAAAATTCAATTCCTTGGGGGAGATCAACTGCTATGAGTCTCGTCAATTTCTCACTCTCCTTGCCTTCTTGCTTAAGGTTTGTGTCTACACGGTCAAATCTTAAGAGGGCCTTGCTTTGACTAGTGGATAGTATGTACTGACAAGAGACTTTTTGGTGCCTAATACCGTGGGGAGATTCTCATCGAAGGAAAAATTTCAACAGATTTATTTGTCTTTAACCCACGGGAAAAGCTATGTATAACTCAGGCTTTTGTTCATGACATTTGGATGCTGGGTTTTGTGGATGTGGACATTCATCTACTGGTCTCGTAGTATGTGGTTCAGAAGATGAAAACTCTGCAATATGAAAGGAACAAAATATTCTTGGTTAGTTTTGCCCTTGTGAAGTAATTAGGTTCTTTTTGGTTTTTCGAATAGTTGTCGCCGCATTGCACTTGTTTTCACTTACCAAAGTCACATTGTTGATTTGCCCCAAGGAATTGACTTTGCCTAGAATTGTTAGCTGAAATAATTGAAAGGATTCTGTTGATAAGTCCGAGTAGATTCAATGAATAATCCTTTGTCAGAAATGCATCTCGAAATTATGCTGATCATACTGTCTGGGAACGTTTTGAGATGCTTGCTTAGGGCGCCTTGTGTGCTTTGATGAATCATGTGAATGTCCAACATTGATCAAGAATTACCATACACCATATTGCATCGTTATATCTTGAGATTTCTGATATTTCCCGTCATTTTCCATTTTGTGACAAGCAATGAAGGTGGCAATACGCAGGTAACTGCTTTGCGGTAATCGAATAAGCGTTCTTATGTTTAGCTCCAAGGCTGAAACCTTCTTACTCAGAATCTTAGTGCTTGAGATGCAATCTAATTGTTCGTTTCAATGTTTTGGCAGATGATTATTTGTTCTTCTTTTTTTCCCAATACACCGTATATTTATGTACAATGTGATGCTAATGTGGATTGCTCGGAATATATATGTGTGTTCTATTTGTATTTCTCTCTCTTTGCTAGCTAGTGATGCATCGCTCGAACACCGAACCTAGAGCAGCGAACCACATCTGGTTGCAGGAATAACTGAAGGTGAATTCGCTCATCTCTCTGTCAGGAAGATTTGCGGGATATGATGACCCGATCATCGTCCTCCAATTGCTGGAAATACCATTCAAACTATGAACCAATTTTTGGTCTCTGTTTGTATAGACTAAAGCTGTATCAGTAACTCCTTTCTGCAGAAAATGGAGAAGTAAAAGAGAACAATGGATTGAGTGAGTAACTCCTCTCTGTTTGGGGGTCCTCACCACTCTTTCAAATCTTTCAGCCCCACAAACATGAATGCTCTGCCCTAGTTGCTGAAGCAGTCGATGCAATGAATTGAGCACTTTTCTTTCTCTGTTGTGCAGTTGCCGACACGTTTTCCACATTCCCAGTCCTGATGATTGGTTTTTTTTTTTTTTGGTAAGGCAGTCCTGATGATTGTTAATTCTTAGCTTTGCCTGAAAAGCCCATATCAGTAGTATAATCAAGGGTGCAATCGAGTCTGAGTTGACACAGCGTCAAGTTTGAGCTTGACTCGATTAGCTTGCTCGGTGCTGGAAACTCGACTCAAGCTTGATGGAGTATCAAAATTTAGGCTCGAGCTCGAATCGACTTGAAACTCCAAATACTCAGAGCTCGACTCAATTTAAATACGGTTATGTATGTACTCGAGCTCAAGCTTAATTAGCTCGGATATTTTTCTAGCATTTATACATGTGATGTAATTGTACATGATGTAATTTTTAAGACTTTTGTGTCTTTTTATGTAATTGTAATGTATTCTTAACAAAATAATAAAAACATAATTAGGCTCCCTAGCTTCCCAAGGTATGTGGTGGTGAGCTTTAGCTCGGTTCAACAAAAGACTCGAAATCCTCGAGCTTGAGCTCGGCTCGAAATGGGGTGAGTCAATTTCAAGTAATCATCGAGTCGAGCTCGAAGCTACTCAAGCTCAAAGTATGGGTGAGTAGCTTTGAGCTTGACTCAGATTTACCCGTAGTTATAGATATGTCCATGACGAGTTTAACATCTCCAGATCCGCGATTCCCACTGCAAAATTGAAATCTCAAGACATGTTTTCATTACCAGCATCTATGTCCATAGGAAGCGAATCATCTCAAGTCTTATTCAATGGATCTAAGCAAAATAAAGACATTCTGGTGAAGTGAAGACTTGAAGGATTGTCCTCTACTAGAATCTTGCAATTACTATCACATTGTCTACTTGGCAAAAGAAAGCAGCAAGTGATGGTCCCATTTGATTTCACTAGAAAATCATGTTCTTTTTCTCTAAACAATCCTCACCAGCTCACAGACAAAGCTGCAATGTTGAAAACCAAAGCCCCACCTCCCATCTGATCGTCCTCCATGCCTGACCTCATTCTAAGTTTTTTCTCCAAGAAAATTTGGTTCGATTACTGGTAATTCATGCAAGTTGAATGGCAGTTGTACCTGCCCAAATTCTGCTCGGACCAAAGTTAAGGTTGTACCTTTTTGTTGATTTCATTTTGGAAGAGTGGGATTTTCAATTCAGTTCAGAACGGAGAAGGGAAGAAACTTCTGATTCTGTTGATGCTATTCCCAATCTATGGGGAACAAATAAAAAATAATTAGCAGATCTTGAGGATCCAACTTTCAAATTAAATAAATCCTCAGACCAAAAAAAATTAAATAAATCCAATTAATAATGTTTTTTTCCTCAAAATCCAATTAATAATGTTACTCATACATAACATGGCTATAAACAAAAGACTAGACTACTTGTCACTGAGATTCGATGTTTAGTGTGCTCACTCTGTCCAAGGATTTGCCTCCATTCTAGAGAGGGGCTTCCCTTATAGTAAATAGACGATTCACTTTTTTCGAAGTAAAATTAGGTATCGGAGCCTTTCAAAACATGTGATTAATTCTAGAAGATCCCCACGATTTTCAGGCGCCGCCGGTATTGAATAGTTGTCGGCAGAAAGGATTTCAAGGGCTAGCACCAACCGGAAGAGAATGCTAAGGTTGCGCTCAAATTTCACGATTGCTTTTTGTGTAGTGTAATTAATTGGGGGTTGAGTTTTGATCAACATAGAGGTGCCCCAACGAAACTTGATAACAATTTAAAGATAAAAAAACACGAATTTGAAATTAAAACTAATATTTCTTATCAAGTGTCCTGCAGATATTATTTTTTTAACATAACCCTTGAAAAACTATGAGCCGTCAATGAAATTTAAATATTTCCCATCTAGACATATTTTATTTTCGCACATATTCTCTTTACGAACATGCATGGGAGAAATGTATCCTCAAATGAACTTTCATATGTATGGCTCGTTCTATTCACCACATTCTTAGATAAATAAGTCTATACAATATTTTTCGCAAAATCTAATACAAAATCATCTAGATAGAGAGAGAGAGAGAAAGTAGTTGGATTCGACTGGTAGATTTCTTCCCCACTTAACTGTCTAGTCAAGGACCCATCAGAAAAAGGAAAAAAAAAACCTAGTTAGAACTGTCTAAAAATGTGGACCTATGCCAACTAAAAACACAGTTTGAGCTTGATATGCAGAGATTGTGAAGAATAACCCTTGATAGAAGCAGCTTCATCATATATGTTGGAGCGCCTCCTTGCTTCAATTTGGCCTCATTGTTGCTACCAACATTACTAACATGGGCAAGAAACACTTCCATTTTGGATTCATGAAGTTATATAAGAATATACACAGTTTAAAACGGGAGTCCCTATTGTTAGCCCAATGTTACATTTTATCCTTTTCCCCCCTCTGGTGGAGCAAGTACTGCAGTTTCAAAATTTATAGTACCTAAATTTATGTAAAGTTATAGTCTACGTCTATATTTTGATAAATTCGATGACTTTGACATGTCGTTGTCAAAACTTTTTACATGGAAAGATCCGATAGATGTACAAAGAAAAATATATAACGATACTTAAAAGTCAAATTTCGATTGATCATACGGCTCTAAAAAGAGCTGCTTATTATAGATTTCAAAAGTCCTTGTCATCGTGGAATATGTTGATTTTTAGTCTGATGGAATTAAAACTTTTGTCATCCGTCATTGAAAACGTGGGATGGTGAAGCACGGACAGGGAAAGTAAAAAGAGAAAGGAGGTTGTTGAGCTGACTGGTAGGCAATGCTGCGAATTCCCATCTTATAAACAAAGCCTATGCAACGAGAGAGAGACCAGCTCTCACACCAAATCAAGCACTGTTCTCTCAATCCCAGTTGAGAGAACATCATGGGTTCTTCTTCAAGAACTCATCATCAACTAGGTCTTGCCTTCCTCTTCTTTGCTTCACTTACATACCTTTCTCTGTCACATACTTCTCTCCCCAGTGAGTATTCGATCATCGGCCAAGGACAGGACCAAAACGACGCCATTTCGGATGAGCGGGTCATCGAGCTCTTCCAGAGATGGAAGGCGAAGCACAAGAAGGTGTACAAGCACGCGGAGGAGGCCGAGAAGCGGCTCGAGAACTTCAAGAGGAACTTGAGATACGTAGTAGAGAGAAATAGGGAGGGCAAGAGGTCAGGCGATGACAAGAGGCATGGCGTGGGGCTGAACAAGTTTGCTGACTTGAGCAACGAGGAGTTCATGCAGCTTTACTTGTCCAAGGTGAAGAAGTCGGTCAACCGAAAGTGGAGGGTCAAAAGAGAGAGCTTGAGGAGGAGCAAGAGGAAGGGAGTGGAGTCTTGCGAGGCACCAGCTTCATTGGATTGGAGGAACTATGGCATTGTCACTGGTGTGAAGGACCAAGGAGAATGCGGTACGTCTTTGACCTGCTAATTTGATTGGTTTTGGTTCTTTCATCATAATTTTTAGGGTGTATTTTACTGATCTCCAAGTTGACATCACAAAATCATTAGGAACATACCTTATCCTATCTTCTAGATTTATGTGTGTATATCGAGTGGTTCATATATAGTTCAAAAATCAGTATGACCCACGATTGACCGTGTTATTTTCAACGCCGTGATTTGCTTTGTTCACCTCATCGTCCCTATAACACGGGCATGCGCGACGTTAGATAAACACCGAGTCTAATCGGACTTCAAGCTGTATCTGAAGTTTGAGATTTGTATTCAATCTGACTCGAACTAATCGCCGTGTTAGCTTAATATTAAGCTTTATTATGCTTGAACACACGATAAAAATTTTAGGAAATTCTGTTTCCAAATTTTTTTTAGGGTCAGAATTCTGTTTGCATGGTTGGCAAGTCAGATAGTGAGAGAACATGGTCCGTATGCACGTGAACAAGATGCCATTGACTAGGAAATTTGTCAAAAAAAAGTCCTAAACCTATTACACTTTTATCAATTCAGTCCTAAACCTTTCAAGTTTACTAATTCAGTCCTAAACATTTTTACTTCTTGTCAATTGAGTCCATTTGGCCGGTTGGCGCTGATGTGGCCGCCGGTCGTCCTACCAACGCTGACATAGCAATTTTTAAATATTTTTTTTCGAATTTTTTAATATTTTTTTTCTGCCTTTTCCCTTTGTCCAGTCCGGCGACCTGCTAAAGGCGTAGGCCGGCGAGGTTGACCTCACTGGCCTCTGGCAAAGCTCAATCCCGCCAACCACCGGTGAGGGCAAGCCTTGCCCGCCGCTGCTAGGCCAACCTCACCGTAGCTAGGTTTTACTCGCCCAATGACAGCAAGGTCAGCCTCGCCATGGTTGGTCAAGGCTCGACCTCGCCCAGCCAAGGCGAGGCCAGCCTTACTGTCGTTGGGTTTTGCGACGGCAAGACTCGCCCTCGCAAGTGGCCGGCGGGAGTGAGCTTTGCTAGAGACAGGTGAGGTCAACTTCGTTGGCCTGTGCCTCTGGCCGGTCGCCGGATGGGCTAGAGAGAAAAGGTAGAAAAAATATTAAAAAATTAGAAAAAAATATTTATAAATTGTCACGTTAGTGTTGGTTAAACAGCCGGCGGCCACGTTAGCACCGGCTGGTCAAATGGACTCAATTGACAATAAGTAAAAATATTTATGACTGAATTAGCAAGAAGTGAAAGGTTTAAGACTGAATTGACAAAAGTATAATATACTTAGTACTTTTTTAACAATTTTACCGCCATTGACTTGACCACTGGAAATTCTCCTTTGTCGTATGTTATTGGTTTGGTCAAATATAAGAAGGTAAGACCATTAGGTTCAAAGATATCGAATTATGTTTTCCGAATACGACTACATATAATGATTAGTGGGCACTTGGTGTTGTTGGGTAACTTAATGATAAACGTGGCCAGGTTTCAACCCAATCACTGCACTGCAAGAACGTTAGGTAAGCTTGGAGGGTTTGGACTGATTCCGAAGCGATGCAATCGATCTTAGCAATCAAGGGACATCGAGGTCTTTAAGAATTTTCACTGTAGAAGGTCCAAATTGTAAGAGAAACCCGCGAAGTTCACGGGACTGCCGAGAAATGTAAAAGCTTTAAGTTGTTAGGAAACAGGGAGTCATATGGTATTGTCTGTGCGAAGGCTAGAAATAGTAGGATGGAATGGTGAAATCTTGGAGCGTTTTGATCTATGAAAGTGGTTTTAAGAAAGTTAAATATGCCTGAGAAATGAGCAGAAAAGAATCGCCTGATCTTAGTAAAATTTAATCTGGTAAGATTAGAAGAGGATTGGAAAGCCACCCTCGACTTGACAACCCTAAAGTTTCTTCTCATACGCTTTGACGTCGACGATGAGAAAATTTGCCAATCAACCAGAAACAAATGACTGAGCTTCGGAATCAGGCTGTGGCCATATGGATTATTCAATATTCGCATCCTCGTTTTATACCACTATGCAGGTTAGATATGCGCAGAAACAAAATAAAGAGCTAGTAGCTTATATATACGATTAAGTTTAGCAGAAATAGAAGGGAGAGACTTTTTTGGCTCCATATTTTCTGGAAGAACGAAGTAAAAATTCTCGGTGTTTGAAGAACCCGATTCAAAACTAACAATTTGTAACGTGATACTTGAAATTTGATCCTGTGTTTAGGTTATCTGTTGCCTGATAATATCAACAATTCTTTAGGATCAAAATGTTTTCCCAAGCGTGACATTAAACCAATTGCTAGATTTTGTTACAGTAGGATGTAAATTATGGGTTCTCAATCTTATGGATGCAAATTGTGATCGAAGTCGTAGTTCAGGTACTTAGGTTCTTGTTTATTGTGTGTTTTTGGGTGATTTTCTCTTGAAAATCGCTTGATTTTTGCACTCAATCCACGATCATAGGAAGTTGTTGGGCATTCTCTTCGACCGGAGCCATGGAAGGAATCAATGCACTCAAAACCGGGGACCTGATCAGCCTTTCGGAGCAAGAGCTCGTGGACTGCGACACCACCAACGATGGATGCGATGGTGGCTACATGGACTATGCCTTCGAATGGGTCATCAAAAATGGTGGAATCGCTTCGGAAGAAGACTATCCCTACACCAGCATCAACGGCGTGGGAGGTGTCTGCAACGTCACCAAGGTTCGGTCCCGTATGCTTCCTATCTCGACTTCCTGCATGTGCAAGTCTGAGAGTTCATAAATCTTAGTTTATGAACATCATGTGCTTATGTTTCATTGAATTCACTGATGAGAATGTATCTTCATCCACTTTCCCCTGAATTTATTTATATACGGTCTCATTTGGTCTCCAGGCCATGTAGGTTAAGACAAATGCAACGAGTGAGCTGTTTTGGAGTGAATTTGATTCACTTTTTCTTGAGGGAATTATGTGTGACATCATAGGAAAACATGATGAATAACATTAGTATATTAACTTGTATCTGATTTAGAGTTGATTTTGTTCAATCAGGAGGAGTATGACAAAGCGGTGAGCATTGACGGGTATGTGGACGTGTATCCGTCGGACAGTGCTCTTCTCTGCTCTGTTGTTCAACAGCCGATTAGCGTCGGCATGGACGGCTCTGCATTAGATTTTCAGCTCTACACTTCAGTACGTCTTGAATCGTTATGTTCTTGTGTTCTACACATGCACGGAAACAATTTTGCATACAAACCATTTGATTGATGATGCTGCAAATCGACACTTCAGGGCATCTACGATGGTAGCTGTTCCGCCAATCCTGATGACATCGACCACGCAGTCCTAATAGTTGGTTATGGCTCTGAAGGTGGCGAAGATTATTGGATTGTGAAGAACTCCTGGGGGGCAGATTGGGGCGTGGAAGGATACTTCCTGATACGAAGAAACACCGACCTGCCGTTCGGTGTATGTGCCATTAACGCGATGGCTTCTTACCCGACCAAAGAGTCTTCTGCACCGTCTCCCTATCCACCTCCAGTCGTTCCGCCACCGCCACCGCCATCGCCGCCACCCCCATCTCCTTCCCCCAGCGAATGCGGAGACTTCTCATATTGCCCAAGCGACGAGACGTGCTGTTGCCTCTTTGAGTTCGACGATCTCTGCCTAATTTACGGCTGCTGTCCTTATGAGAACGCGGTGTGCTGCACCGGGACCGACGATTGCTGCCCGAGTGATTATCCGATCTGTGATGTTGAAGAGGGACTTTGTCTCAGGGTATGTGAACTTGGATCTTACGACTTCGGGTTCTTTAGTCAATATCAACATTGCTCATTCATATTACAAATTCACTGATCATATTTCACAACTGAAGTACATAATCATCTGTTCTAGGAATTTAGTCATATCTTTTTATACCTGCGTTGAACTCTTACACTTCTCTTACTTAATCCTAACAGAATGCTGGAGATTACTTGGGAGTCGCCTCAAGGAAGCGAAAGATGGCGAAGCACAAACTCCCGTGGACTCGGTTCGAAGAAAACAAGAACAAGATTTACCAACCATTGGTGTGGAAGAGGAACCGTCTTGCGGCAATTCGCTGACAACTAGAGACGCGCCGGTTGAGCCGAACATCTCTCAGACTTCGATGCTAGTAATCGTCGGCAATCTCCTTTTACTACCGTCGCTAGGCATCGACCGAAACTCTGTATCAGGCCCATTTTCATTTGTATGAGTTCGAGCATGTCCTGGGTTCAGGTCCAAGGTTATTTTTCTTCACTACATCATATGTCTTAAGTACACTACTTGCAATTACTGCTACTGATTTGTTTCGTTTTTGCCTAAGTCGATGCTCGAACATCTCCGCGCCATTCCGGAATCTGAATGTAAAGAGTATGTAGTCAAATGATGTGTTTTCCATCTTATTTTTCTGCATCTTGGGGGTTGGGTGGGGGCTCATTTACCGATGAGGTCGGAGAATCCTTGCTCGGCCACAGGCGAGAGCAACCACCCTCGCATGTGTTGGGGGCGGTGCCACCACTTGCCTGAACCGCGTGAGGTTTAATCGACCCCGTTTGACCATTGTGAGGACATGCCGACCCTCACTCATAATGTAATGACTCGGTCCGATAGGGCGGAGAGTAATCACTGGGCCAAAGAGCTTAAACAAGAAACAACTCCTAGAAGGCTTTTAGGACCATCAATGAGGCAGGATAAATCAAATTGTACACCAAAAGGAGGAGAGCATGCCTAGGAGATATATATATATATATATATATATATATATCAAATTGTACACCAAAAGGAGGAGAGCATGCGTAGGAGATATATATATATATATGTGTGTGTGTGTGTGTGTGTGTGTGTGTGTGTGAAAATTAGAATTAATTCACAAAAGTGCATTTTACGGTAAATGTAAACTTTGCTTTGGAACTCCAAAGTTAATTGTATACTTTGGTAGTGCTCTAACATATACGCCAAATGACAAATCATGTAACTCAGTATGGGACAAGCCAAAACGTAAAATATCTCGAATAAGTTAATCCAACGATGTAATTGTAATGTATTTGATGAAGTAGATTTCGACTAACTAAGTAACTCATGACATGGTGAATTTGACCGACAAATTAACCCGTGGCATGTGTCGTGATATTGCCTGTGAGTGAGTATGTACAAGATGGCAAGATGTGTCTCGAGCACTTGAGCCGACGAGTGAACCTAATTACTAAACATGATGTCCTTGACAAAACACCACCTTAATATTAAATTATTGAAGCATACAATGGTGCTACCAATATCTAAAAAGTTGGACGTGCACTAGTCTTGACAATGGCATGAATGCCATTTGTGGTGACATTTCACCACTTGTGATTTATAGATCGCCACATGTTCAACACAATCTGACCACCTGTCAATAGAATTATATAAATAGTAATTTGAGTTCATAGGAATGGGCTCTTTCCAACTCTCTCTCTACAAAGACATCTCTCTCTTCTTCCTTAAGCTAGTATCCTCTCTTTTTTTCCTCTTAATCTCCCTCATTTTTTATGCTAACTTAAGCATCGGAGGGCCGTCGCGACTCTCCCAACGGAAAAAGACGGGTTTTAGAGGTAATGTTAGATTGACATAGTTCGCAATAGGTGAACTCTTCCAAACCCTTACCTCATGCAACGTTGAAAGATTCCTTTTAATTTGATTAACTCCATAAGAATTTTATGTGATGAGTCGCCACTAACCTGTTAGAGCTAGTTAGGAGTTAAGTGAGGTATATCGGTATACCTCACTTCCTACACAATTGGAGATATAAGGTCAATGATATGATTACACTAGTTATCCGACTAATGCGCTTTTGGTACCTAAAATTGATTATTTGTCAACCAAGTGTCACATACGGTCTTTCATCCAATTATGAGTCCTAAAGTTATTGTCCGCTAAGTGTTCATGTGATATTTTTGCAATTATTATGATCCTAAAAATGTACCCTAACATTTAATTAAAACACGCAAATGACGACGCAAAAGCGATATAAAAGAATCGCAACCAATTAGTCAAAAAAATAATAAAAGTACGATTAAAAGATAAAGTGTAGTAAAGTGATCTAATACGAGTGAGTCAAGAAAAAGACTTGGCCTTGATATTAAGCCCCGTGATAGCAAGCCCGTGAACTAAATTCAGATCGAATCCAATTTCTTTTCTAAAAGATTAATCTTCCTAAACCTAAACTAAATCAAAGGTATTAATTAAAATCCCTAAAATATATGTATACTAACCAAACAAAACTAATATAAGTTTAATATTAAAATCTAACAACCTAATCAAGGCCTATTTTCCTAAGCATTATCCAAATTTTCATTTTTCGATTATTTCATTATTATTTTTATTTTCCCTACGCTTAAACGTAAGCTGCACACTCTAATATGTTTTTCTTATATTTATATATATTTATTATTCTCGTTTTATTCATTATTTATTTGTTCTAATAAAGGCGACACGGGCTGGGCCCTTGGGCCCGGTCCTCACATGGATACTTGATCCGCTCGGGTCTGGGCTGCAGATGCAAATGGGCTCTTACATCAAGCCCTTTTTCTTTTCTTTCTGTTTTGTTATTATTATTATATCCTTTTCTCTCTTTTTTTTTCCCTTCTCTTTTTTATTATTTCTTATACTGCTCCTATGCTCAGAGACTTTTGTTCCCAAATCTTATCTTATAGGATTACTAACAAATCTTCATCTAACTCAGCACATCAAAGAATTGACTTTGAACCCTACCGTTACCCAACCCTAACCTTTGCCGGACCGCTGCCGTTGGCCATCAAAGAACAACCATCTCCGCTCGCCGGCCTTCTTAGCTGCCGTAGCTGGTTTCCAGGCTTCTCCCTTCATGTTTTCTGCCCACAAGAAGCGGTCCATCACCTTGAAAGAACTCCATACCAACGATGCAAAAGAGACCGCTGGTGCTGGTGGCACGCTCGTCGACCTCACGCCACGACGGTTCAAACAACGACTGTTCCGCCGGTTGACAAAAGAGTGAAAAAGGACGAGGAAAGTCGGACCCTCATGCCTCAGAGAATGGCTAAAATTACAATGCCAATGATTAAGCCCCAAGGCCAGATCTCAATGGGGGTGAAGGATTGCGGAATCTTGCGCTAACCAGGTCGTCTTAATGCTCCTCCGAGACTATGGCGCCACAACACAAATGATTGCTATGAATTACATATCGGAATCGAACAGATGATCTAGAGAGGCGACCCTATGAAGTACATCAAGAAGGAGAAGGAGGTGTGGTCCAACACTGTTTGCGCGAGTAGCCGGGGAAGAGGAAGAGAAGTAGGAAGTCAGCCCCGTCCCCCCTGCTGCAAACAAAATGTGTCTGTAGCACCGCCGAGTAACACCCAGCTAAGTATGCCCTCCAACCCTCTTGATAATGCTCAAGTATCAATTCTCCATCGGCAAGGTATGGTAGAAGTTATTAGCGGTGGCCCGTCGGTTAGGCTAGATGGGACGGTTCGTCGAGCAGCGGAGTACACTTCATTTTAGGAGGTTTGGTAGGCAAATGGCGTCGTTTCTTTCAGATATCTTCTCAGACAGATCACCTTTGAGGTGTAAAATTCCCACATGATGATGCTCTTGTCATTGGCACGCTTACAGGCAAATATGAAGTCGGACGTCTCCTAAAAAACAATGGCCACCTCTGTAGACGTTTGGTACTTCGACGCGTTTCGGAAGATAGAGGGGCACATCAAGTAATTAAGAGCTTATGAGGGCTCACAACACGGGTTTTCAGAGGATGTAGTTGGGGTCAAGGAGGTTGTTCGATTGCCAATTACCTTAGGGACACCATTAGGCAGGCACACATAGATGTCCGATTAGCCTATAATGGCATTATCGGTAGACCGGTGCTGAATGCTACTCATGCCGTCATCTCAACTTGTCACCCGATGATGAAGTTTGAAACTGAGACCAGTCAGAGTGAAGCGCGCCGAGCCTCGTTGATGGCCGGACAATGCTATATGGTGGCCACCGAGGGGAAGATGCCCGATCAAACTATGATGATATAGATACGGATGTTAGAGATCCATTTACTTTCAATTGCCTTTCTTTGGGCGAGCTGACGGCGCAAAGACGAAGATCCCAATAAGACACATGCAAATAGGAGTGAATCTCCCGGCAGACCTAGCCGTGCAGATCACCAGTCCATCGAAGGGTGGTGTAGATGTTTCCGGAAGGGAGCCATTAGACATGGTGCTGGCATCGACCTGACGGTAATGTCCCGTAAGCTCAACGTTTCAAAGGACTATAAGCTTGTTGGGCATAAGAAAGCGCTCGTACGGATGAGAGACAACGAGCTAGACAACGAGCCATCAAGGAAGAAACAAAGGAATGTATCTAGAATGGCTGGGGAACGTGGTGTTAGCAAGGACATCAAATGGAAAGTGGGAGCATATGCGTAGACTTCACTAATCTCGATGCATTCCACCGACGAAGAGTAAATATAAGTGGGACATTCTAATCTTCATGCAAAATGGCACGAACTGTTAAAGCTGATGTGCAACATACGAAGAGGCATTCCAAGTAAATTCAAGGGTTAAAATGGTGTGTTTATTTGGGGGAAAGTTTCACAATAAAAGAAAATGTTCTTCGGGAAATCGTTTTTCGGGAATTCCCCTTTTCATGTTAGTGAATTCATTAGCCTAACTTTATGCATGCATAATTTTTTTAATCATCAATGGTTTTTTGTTGACCAATTATTTTCAATAAGCCAAATGTATGAAAATCCGGAGAACTAACTTACGAGAAAATATATTTCACTCGAACAAACAAGCCCTAAGCTGACAGACGAAATTATGTGAACGAGAAATGACAAACTTGAAGTATGTACTTAACAAGGCCGTGGGCCAAAAAAAAAATCCTTGAAATGCCCAAGAGAAAAACGTAATTTACATATATAGCTTGAAAGATTCGTTAAAGAATGTGTTTTGATTACGGCCTAGTACTTTCAAGATCTTAGGTCGAGGAGCATCTCGGCCATTCGGAACGTGTTTGTTTGTGCATTCGTAGATCATATAGACCGATGTCATCTCGACCATTAATTGTATAATGACACATTTGACACCCACCGTGGAGCCCTTTGTGATAGACGGTGGACTTGAAGAGGGGTTGCTTGAGTTGGTCCAGTTTTCAGAAGATCACGGGCTCTGATTTTAGCCCATTTCAGTATTGATCTAAAAGGGCCCATTAGTAAGAAAGCTAGAAGTGCATTCTCATTTTCATCTTAAATAATAATAAGGGTTAATACCACGAAAAATCTTAAACTGATACACATGTAACAATTTTATCCCAAGCTATTTTTTTTTATCACAAAAAACCTCAAACCGGTACACCTGTGACAAATTTATCCCGAACTATTTTTTTGACCACAAAAAACCCCAAACCTGTACACTTGTGATAATTTTACCCCGAACTATTTTTTTGACCATCAAAAACTCCACATTGGTGCACTTGTGATAATTTTACCCCCGAACTAATTTTTTGACCACTAAAAACTCTAAACTTGTACATTTGTGACAAATTTACCCTATGTTAGTGTCCGTTAAATTATATTAATATAACAAAAAATCACAAATTGGTAAACTTGTGACAAACAAAGAGTTAAAACCCAAAACTAGTACACATGTCAATTACCGCGTGTCATTAAACTTAGCAATTTGACAGTAAAATTTAACGGAAACTAACGGAGGGTAAATTTGTCACAAGTGTATCAATTTGGGGTTTTTGGTGGCCAAAAAATTAGTTCGGGGGTAAAATTGTCACAGGTATACCGGTGTGGGGTTTTTTATGGTCAAAAAAATAGTTCGAGGGTAAAATTGTCACAGGTATATCAATTTAGGGTTTTTTGTGATTAAAAAAATAGTTTGGGGTAAATTTGTTACAAGTGTACCAGTTTGGGGTTTTTCATGATATTAACCCTAATAATAAAGAAGAAGGCAAAACGTCGTTATTTATTAAATTAATTAAATGAGGTAACTAGTTGCAACAAAACAAGAGGAGAGAGAGTTGTACGCTTTGAAAGGGCAGGGATAGATTGCGGTAATACACTCCTCTTAAGTCGAGGGAGAATTACATAAATGATCCATGAACTTTAGTATAATGTATAATATCGTTTATAAATTTTTAATTTATTTAAAATAATCCATGAACAAATGGTAAATAGTCAATGTAATCCTTTCTATTTGCTCAAAGAAAAATTAGACGTTATATGATGATTTGAATTATTACATGCGAGTCTAATGCATTTCAATCCGTGAGACTCACTAAAATCTATTATTGGAATACATTGGGTCACATGCATCCGAAGTACGTGAGAATTTTTCCTAGGTGGCATTAGGGTCCGACAACCCTCGTTCGCACACGTTAATTGCCCATCATGTGGGTAACGTCACGTCGACCGATCATTAGTCTTCGGCTATACTTGTGTTGTGACTTGTCACCCCTCCACAAATCATCCTACCGTTTGCCATTTGTGGAGTATTCAACTAGCTAGGTAGGTTACACTCCTTTGGAAATAAAGGCATGAGATGCAGCAATATAGAAGGAAACAAAGTGTCTTGAGCACATGCCGACCACAAAAATACTTGTTAACCTTTTGAGATTGCCTAATCAATATTACATGCTCTAATTATATTTTTGTCACGGGTATGTTTGGACTATATATGTGGGGGGACAAGCCAATAGAGGTCGAGTCACAAGAGGGCGCCGACCAGCACTTGTCTTTTGTGGTAATTTGCTTTAGGATGAATAGAATGTTATCAATTATGTTTTGAGCGCATTCAAATAAACCACTAGTAGACTAGTGAATATTCAAGACATGTTTTATTCTCATCGATCATATTATGCTTGAAGGAATTAAATTCTAGCATTTTGTAAAGAAGTAGCTACCCATGCTGAATTAATGGAAGTTGAAAATATAACCTTCATTTGATTTTGGGTTAATATCATTTAAAAATCTCAAACCGGAACTCACATGATGCATATATCTCAAACTAAAATTCGTTTAACAAGAATTCTAAATTGGTAATCCCGTGATGCCTAACCCAAATTAATTTTTGTTTCAGGAAAAATCTCAAATTTGTACGTTAGACCCAAATCTACCCTCCATTAACAGTTTGAAACCTGACGTGGAGAGTTTATTTAGGTCTAGGGTACTAGTATGGAATTCCATCTCAAACTAAAATTCGTCACACAAGAATTCTAAATTGATAACCCTTTGATACTTTTTAACTCAAATTAATTTTTGTCTGATGAAAAATCCTAAATTAGTTCCTGAATACCTGCATAGTCCATTCATTAATAGCTTGAGATGTGACGTGAAATTACGATATCAATCTGGATTTTTTCATGGGAAAAAGCCCAATTCGGCTATAAATGTGTTGCGGGATATCGGATTGAGATTTTTTGTAACACCAAAATCAAGTTAGATCAACCACGTCGTAACTTACGATGTTTTGGGATTTTTAATAATATTTCGAATATAAAAAGAAAAAAGAAAATTGTGACCGTTCAGAGCGGTTCTATCCTTACTGTTGTTTTCACGACATGTGTGGGCGAGAGAATTATTGGAGAGTGCAGATCGATGGTTGGACAATGTGCCGATAACTGTCTCCATCTCTCCCCAACTGTTTTCCCGTGAACCTTTATTAAATAATCCCATCACCTACAAAAAAAAAAAAAAAAAGAATCATTAGTAAATTATTTTAATTATCCGAAAATTCCTCGAATCAAGCGTGTTCGGCCGCCCCACTCAAGACCTTAATTTGTGTCGTTTCCTATTAAAAATTCCAAACCGTGATCCCATCACACATTTACTATAAATTAATTTTCGTTTCATGAAAAATTACAAGTTAGGTACCCCATGACGTATTTATCTCGAAATTATTTTCATCTCTCGAAAATCTCAAATCAAGACGACCCGAATCTATGCTGCACTCAAAATAAGTGTGCATCAGCACAAACGAATTTTTCCTTATTGGATCTATCATTCTTTACGTCAAATTCGTCTTATAGTTGTTTGCCACGTATGTTGGCATGTATCCATTTTATTGACAGTAAATTTGGCTCAGGTTACCGATTTGGATTTTCTTTTGTGAGAGTAATATTAGTTTGGGGTATCGTCGCCTCGAGATATTTTTACGAGGCAAATTGCATCATGGAGTACCGATTCCAGATTTTTTTTTTTCTGGTATCAACCTTTTTTAATATTTACTAATTTATAAGACCATTTCAACCTATGTGCATAGTTGTTCATGAGTAGGATTTTGAAATGTTCAATGGGAAAAATGGGAAGAAACTCTCCGATATGGTGGAGAGTCTTTCCTAGAGGAAACTTCGTATCAGCTTTGGACCGGCTATCATCAAGTAGGCAGATTTAGTCACCTGCTGCCCTTAAGGCCAGAAGGTAGAACTCCCGGGTTCTTACTGGGTCGGCTTGTGCTTGGCAGTGTCATAATAACCGGCCTGTCGACCCCGTACCCTAGGTTATTCCGACACCGTGCGCATGAAAATCATGTCACTTTGGAGATTTAATTCAGACGATTTGAGAGAAGGCGAAAAAGCACCAAAAAAAAAAAAAAACCAAGGGAAAAGAATTCAGAGCACTTTTTATCAGGGCATACAAAAGAAAAAGGAAAAAATAAAAATCAGAGGGGCGTGTCGCTCAGACGCGACAACCCTCCCGCTCCAGGAAGCAGGAAGCAGCACGAAGCACACTCGTGTCCGATCTTCTCTCTCTCTCTGTCTCCCTCGCCCTCTCTCTCTCGTCACAAAGCGAAAAAGCGCAAGCTTTGGAGACTTTGAATCTTCCTCTCGCTGGAAATTCTCCCTCTTTCCTTCCTTTCTTTAATCTTTGCCGTTGCCGCTCCTCGATGTTTTCTTTGTTCCCACTCATTCCCCTGAATTCTCGCCATCATTCTTGGACCCCAATAGGAGAAAAAGCATCACCCAACAAGAAGTTCCCTCTCTCTCTCTCTCTCTCTAAACCCAACAATGGCTCCGAATTTTCTTGATTTGATTTAGCTTCTGATGATGATCAGTTTGAACGGAATTCACTCCGCTCGTGCCTCCCCGTGATTCCGTGCTGATTTTGGTGCCCGGGTTCTTGCTCTTCTTGACTTGCGTGCGTGCTTTCAGCCGGTTAGTCTCCGTTTCTTGAATCTGGAGATCAGCACATTTGTGATTCGGAGATCAGGTGGCGTATACCCTTTAGCTCAATTGTGGTGTGCTGGTGCAGATGGGTGGATCGAGTTCGTCTTTCTGAAGCTTCGTTGCTGCTTCGCTTGTCGCTACCAACACTGTTGACTGGCTTCACTGCGACAGCCGAGTCTTTGCGAAATCTCCTTTGGGTACGCAGATGTTATCTAATCTGTACTGTTTCTTCTTAGCTTGAGCTCCATTTGCATAGCACTTTCTCTCGGAAGTAAGAAAAAAAAAAAAAAACTCAAGGTTGCGCGATCATCTGACTTTCTTGTATTTATTTTCATCCTGAGAAATGAAGCAGAAAGATGGGTTCACTTGCATAGTGTCAGGGCTGATTTATCGATATTTCTTTTCTTCTTTTTCTTCCATGTTAATCGATCTGCAAAAGAGACCATCTCGTTATTTTCGGGAAATAAATTCGACAATTCGCTTCATCGTTTTCAATATATGGTTTCTGGACGGATCCGTAACTGCGCTTGTTCACAGAATTTTGTAGCTTCTTTTCAACAATTTTGCATTAGTTTTGCCATCATAATCAATTTGAGGAGTTCCCATTTCACTTTCTTGCTTATGCTCACAGTAACTACTTGGCTAGGACTGGGTTTTCAAGTCGAAGTTGGGCTTTTACTTTTTGTGTTGTTGTTCTTATTTCCTTTTCTGTGCTCAGATGTTTGCAAAAAATGCCATTCAGAGGTCATTTACGAGCTTCCTTCCTTGGGTCCAATTTACGTGCCAAGGAACTTGAATGAGCTGGTGACCATTTGAGTGCAGCAAGGGACAGAATCTGCTAGCCGTGACAAAGAACGGAAGAATCACCGTAATGGAGGAAAGAAAACTGAATTTCAACAGTCCGCTCTTGTCCGTGCGGCGATATTCGATGCCCGCATCTTCAAGTTCAGACAAAGGGAGGAAAATTCAGAAATCCTTATCCAATCGACAGCATACGCTCCCCTCAAGTGATTTGGACTCGAACATGGATCAAGTAACTGAACCAGTTGCTGTGCCTTTTACATGGGAACACATTCCTGGCAAAGCTAAGGACAATCGTGAGAAATCAGAGGTCTTGCTATTAGAAGGACCTGGTGTTTCTCCAAGGCTTCCTCCACGAAGGTCTCGGGAATTTGCAGTTGCAAGACACTTGGAAGGACCTAGCTCAAATAATATCGCCGCTAAATTAGATAGCTTCAAACAGGAAATATCAGATGAAAAAGAAGGTGGTTTTGTCAAGGATGATGATGTTGATGAGGATGCTTATTCTGATGCAGTCGAAACATTGTCTACTACTGATTCACTCTCATTTCCTGTCAATTACAGCGTAAGTGGTTTGAGTGGAACAGACGGACCAGTTGTGAAGCCTTCAGGAACCTTCTCAGTAGATTCACAGACTCGAGACTTCATTATGAGTCGCTTCTTGCCAGCGGCAAGGGCAATGGCCTTGGAGCCTCCTCAATATTCTTCCAGAAAGCAACCTGCCGCAACTGAGCAAACAAGAGATGTTGTTAAGAAGCTCATTGTTAGTGAAAGTCGACCTCCCCCGAAGCAATACAGTATGGAAATTGTACAGTACTATAAGCAAGACACATGGGAGGGGGTAAGCGTAGACGAAGACGAAGATAAAGGTGAAGGGAACAATGATTATGGGGGTATATCAGCTAAAGGTTGTGGGTTACTTCCTCGCCTATGCCTCTTAAATCCAGTTCCGGGAATGAAACCAAGGGCACTAAGTCCCATGTCTTTCATGTCCCGAATGAAAGGAGTGAGCAAGGATGGTTCTGCTCGATCGCAAAGCCAGCCTAAGGTATTATGGTATTCTGCTTTATGCTCTTGTAAATCATGATTTTGCAGATCACTAGTACGAGTTGTGTTAATTATATTGCAGGAAAGTTGCTTCTTATACCTTGAACTATAGGGTATCCTGCATTTGGCAACCTAAACAATAAAACATGGGACATCACCATCCTATGGTTTCATATGACCACAAAACTCATGATCACACCAATAATTTTTATATTTATGCTTAAAAGGACCACCACTATATATGGGTGTAAAAGCAAATTTCCTTTTCTTAGCAATAAAGAATATTATTATTAGTCCATTGCTCAGAGTGCTCTGGATGTCAAATTTGCAGAAAGCTGGTCCTGAGTACAAGTTGGACCATGGTAATCCCACTCCTAAGTTACCAGGCGTTGAGA
The DNA here is from genome assembly GCA_024500025.1 of Syzygium aromaticum. Classification (NCBI taxonomy): domain Eukaryota; kingdom Viridiplantae; phylum Streptophyta; class Magnoliopsida; order Myrtales; family Myrtaceae; genus Syzygium; species Syzygium aromaticum. The sequence continues at coordinate 24,351,395 of CM044889.1, read as the reverse complement.
ATAGGATGCTCAGCAGCTCTAGTCGGTTTAATTTCTCTGGTGAGCTGAGGACAAGAGGTGGATTATCTCCTTACAGGAGTTCTAGAAAGGACAGTGTTGCTCCACAACAAAACAGACCAGCTCTGCCTCCTCCTGAAGGATTTGGATTTCTCGGCCTATCGAAAGAAGCCAATAACATCGACCCAAGCAGGTTGAAGTTGCTTATAAAGAAAGTCGACAATATGCAAAAAGTTTCAACAAAGTATAAAGCAAATCAAAACAATAGTTTGGTCAGCCCTGCTGCGGAGAAAACTTTATATATAGATACTGTAAATGCTGAGGCAAAATCATGCTGCGATTCAAGTTCCTCTAATTTGGAGGTGCTCTTGAATTGTTCTGCAGAAGACATGGAAAGCCATTCTGACACAAGAAAAACAGAAGAGAATCCTTCCGAAGAATCTTGTTTCCAAGATATAGAATGCTTAGATTTACAGAAGTCAGGGACTGCCTCAGGACAAGATCTCGCTGTGCTGATAGATGCTAATCCCTCTTCTTGTTTCACTACTCTCACAGGCCAAGAAGAGACAATGTGCATGTCGGCTGATGGAGATTCAAACATCACCACTGCGATGGTGAAAAAGGTTGATAAGGACGAGATGGATGTCGCTTCACTCCCCTTGCCTTTACTGAAATCTCCTTCTGAGTCTTGGCTTTGGCGTACCCTGCCCTCAATTCCGTTGCGACATCCATTGTCACATTTGACCACAACCGCTTATTCCAAGAAGCAGGATGTGATAGTATCTGGCACTGATACCAAGTGGGAAACCATTGTAAAAACTTCGAAGCTTCACCATGATCATGTCCGGTATTCTCAGGTAACATCAGTATATGAAACTATACTTCTTCCACATCATTATGAGCTCACTGAGTGACGAGAGAATTGATTACCTGATGAATTACACTGCAGGAACTAATTTCTCATGTTTCGGAGCAACCCAAGTTCTAGATGTGCAAAATCTCCGTTCAATGATTGAAGAAGTCAAAATGGCACTTAATTAATTTGGGTAAAATTCTTTTGGGACTGTTCTTTTGTTCTGCTACAGCGGATGTTTCATGTGCTCATTTTTAGACTGAGTTACACAATTATTGTTCATAAGAGAGAGGTTATGGAGCTGAGCTTGGAGAAACAGCAGCAGATGAAATTCTGAACAAGACCAAAGTGCCTCAGCCACTCTCTCTTTTACTTTCTTTTTTTCTAGTTAAATTTTATGTATAGGTCAACTAGATATATTCCAATTGCGAGCCCTCTTTGGAGTGGCGATGATAGTGTTGTCCATGATACATGAGGAATCCATTAATTTGATGATTGGAATTTGTTGGTTTTTGCTTTGTTGCATATTTAGAAAAATATGCGCTTTACACATAGAACTCCCTGCAAATATTATATTCTCTGTTCATTGTACACATTTGTGCTCCAACCTCATCTAGTCATAACATAATCTAGAGTTTGATTCTAACAAGTTAGAAGTCAAATGAATTGTTGTTGAAATGTGGTAATTGTTGTGCTCAAAGCATGTGATTCATCTTTGATTGATTATGCACGGCCAATGAGCAGATGCATTCAGAAGAAAAAGCATACCAAGGAGTCTGCGGAGGTTCTGAGATACTTGAAGTTTGAAACATACAGCAGCTCTGTTAGAAAATATGCAATCCATCGTCCGATTTTTATTGGTTTGTTTAACTGAATACTAGTAGAGTACCTCCAATTAACTTTCTCAAAGTAGATATGAAATCTAAAGATGGGTCGGCTTAGTGGCCGCTGTATCGAAATGGAGCTCTATTATTTCCCACAAATAGGTATAATGTGCAGTGTTTGGTTTAGCCTTGGCCAAGGATCATATGTCATAACAATGTCAGCTGAAATCTCTATCCGTGTTATTTATGGTTCTGCATTTGTTATTTTAGTCCAGGCATTGGTCTCTTTTGGCGGGACCTTCTCGACTCCCAAAGCTACTGAATTTATAGATGATCTGGTGGACGAAATCTGTGTGATATTGTATTTTTTGCGAGTCTATTGTAGAATTGCGGAACCACCCGTTTCTTGGTAGACGGTCTAGTAGAATGGATCCAGACAATATCAAATCGATTACAGTTAAAATCTTTTACACGTGATTGGTTTGATCTGATATAATCAGCCTAGATAGATCCGCTTCTATTTCTCGAGGGAGGTAGACGTTATGTCAACAGGCAAAAGCTCTATTTTGCTTGTAATGCAACTTGGCCAGACAAGTATCTTGAACTCTTAATTGAAATCAACTTTCATTTCTTTTCTGCGAGTATATTACAATGGAAGGAGCTAGGGCATGATTATCGGGGCTGACTCAACACACAGTGATAGAATGTTCGTCGTTTCATTATAAAGTTAGGCTCACCTTAGGTTCTCAACGGTCGATCGACCCAAACGAAAAACTAACCACTGCCATACGAGTACAGAACTCCCCTTTTTTTCTTGATGTTTTGACATTAGCGTCCACGTAGTCAAACCAAAAAGGGGGCTTTCTGGCATGTTATTCTCACTTGCATTGATGTCTCGCACGGTGTAAACAAGGTTTTACACGGATACATAGATCACGCTATTACACACTCGCGAAACACGCGGTGCAAATGCACGCTCAATGCTGCAAGAAACAGAGAACTTTTCTTAAATTTAATTGATGGCAAATGCAAAATCTCTCTTGCGAGAACACTGTCCAGAGATTTGTATAATTGTAAAACTCTAAAGAACTAGTTTAGTTTGAAGGAAGTGCAGGGATGAGATCCAAAGTGCTTTCTGATTCGTGCAGACAACTGTGCTCGATTTGGAGGATTGTGATCTAAGTAATTGTTTGGCTTCTTGATGTATAAGTTGCTTTTGGCTAGTACTGGTTGCAATTGTTTTATCTTGATTGAGTTTACATGTAGCTGTTTGTTGCCTGCAGTGATTCGCTGCGTAAGTCTCAGGAGATTTGATCATGTAATGGAATAGCTGTGGCACCTATGAAATTTTGCAATAGAAGGATGTAGTTACTCCTCAGAGAAAATAAAAACTGGGGATTTCTATTCTTTTTAAATGCTAGATATCTAAATGGGTCACCGTATTTGTTTTTACTATCACCTAGAATTCCCAGAAATAATATTTAAAATCCTAGAAAGAAGGAACTAAAATTCAATAGCAATGTCGATAATCTAATACCATGTCGTTCTTCTCCATTAGGGAAAAACTCGGACTCTGAATTATGCACGCTTCTTGCCCCCTCAATAGGAAAAAACTCCATCTCAGGATAGAGTCAATTTCAGTAAGTCCAGCATCTTTTTCAGCCCAATTGTCAGTGACTTGGAGAGGGGCAGGTTCAGTGAAATTCTTGGCATCAAGCAAGTCCAAAACCCTGGCAATTATCTTGGGTTACCTACCTTGTGGGAAGAGCAAAGAATGAAGCATTGGGGCTGTCAAAGAGAGGATTCTGAGGAAACTCGACGGTTGAAAGGCCATACTTCTATCTAAGGATGGAAAGGAGACACTGATCAAGGCAGTAGCTTATGCGATCCCTACTTACTCTATGGGATGTTTCCTAAAAGGTGGTGCCAATATTTTGATGCAGCTGTGGCTAGATTTTGGTGGGGACAGAGGAATGGTGAAAGAAAGATCCATTGGAAGAATTGGGAGTCTCTTATAGCAGCCAAGGCAGCAGGTGGGCTTGGTTTTAGGGACATAGTGCTATTCAACTTATCTCTTCTAGCAGAACTGGTTCGAGAATTTATCACAATCCCAATAAGCTGTGGGTTTGCATTCTAAACGGACTCCACTTTCCTAGGAGTTGATTTCCTTGAGGCCAGAAAAGGAAGAGGATCTTCATGGGCAAGTATCTAGGAAGGGAAGGTCTTGAAGGATGGTGCTCTCAGGCAGATTGGTGATGGTAAGCAAGCTTATGTTTGGAATAGTAGATGAAACTCAACTACCTGGGACCATAAACTGCATCCTAGTGCTATCAATCCTTAACTGGTTGATATGAAGGTTGTGGAACTCATTGATACTGAAATAGGATGCTAGGAATTATCTGTGATATAGGATTGTCTGACTGATAAGGAAACCAGGCATGTCCTATGTATTATTTTGTACAGTGTTAGATGTCCTGATCGACCGGTATGACCATGGGAAGGAAGAGGGACTCTCTCTGGCAAATCTGCCTATCTTTTTCTTAAAAAAGCTGCTTCCCCTAATGTTCATACTAAAGCTTCTAGCTCAACTCGGGTGCATAGCAATCTTTGGAAACAAATCTGGAACAATATTTGACCCCAACAACCCCTCCCCACCGCCGCACCACACCACCCCCCCCCCCCCCCCTCCCCATCTCAAACAAACTTAGACACTTCCTTTGGCAAATGTGTTGTAGAGCCATGGCCACTGGTGCTAATCTATTTTATAGGAAAATTCATGCTTCCCCTGCATGTGCTTCTTGCGGAGCTATTGAGACAGTAGAGAATCTGATTCTTTAATATGAACAAAGTAGAGCTGTTTAGCTGGTTGCCTTGGTTACAGAGTGCAGAAGGAAAAAGTTGCTACCGAGTGGCTTCAAACAAATGGATCAGCTAAAGGGGAGTCAAGGTGAAGATTACCTGTCTAAATGTGCTTTCATCTCTTAGCACAATTGGAAAAGCAGAAATGAAGGTCTCTTTAATGGGGAAATGCCTGACCCAGATAATATAATAGCGAGGGTGAATCAATCCTACACACAGTTTATTGAGGTTCCTATCAAGCCAAACCTCAAGGGCTGTCCTCGCTTGAGTAAGAATGCAACTGATGTAGATATGTTTTGGGGCAAAGGAACACTACAAGTGCCATAACTTGTGTGCGGCACTCATTTTGGTGCCATAAGTTTTTTTGGATCACTTTAATGCTAAAATTTTTGAAAAACGATCACTTAAGTGTCAACTCCGATGTTGTACACAATTTTTCGTTGAAAATTCGACGTGGTATTTTTTTTTTATTAATTTCTGAAGCTGATGTGGCTCGCCGGAGGATCGCTAGAGATTGGCATTTAAGTGATCGTTTTTCCTTCGACTTGGCAACCAAAGTGATCCGAAAAAAAGTTATGGCACCAAAGTAATCCCCATACACAAGTTATGGCACTTATAGTGTCTTTTTACCTATGTTTTGACATAAACTTTCCCCAAAATGTCATTAAGGTGAATTTTGATGGTACCGTCGAGGAGGGTACATGAAGGGCTATCACTGGAGTCATAGTAAGGGCCTGTTTGGTAACCGGCCAAACAGTATCTGATTCTATTTTTTTATTACTGGGAACAAAAAAAGAACAAAAATCCGCTTAGTAAATTTTTTGTTCCCGAGAACAAATTTGTTCCCAAAAATAGTAGAATAGAATCAAGAATAAAAAAAAAGTTGATTATTGATTTTGGGAACAAGAATAAAAAACATAAAAGAAATTTTTTTTCTTCTTCTTCTTTCCTAGCCTGTGACCAGTGGCCGGCGAGGGCGAGAGCTAGACCCTCACGACCTAGGTGAGGGCCGCTCTTACTAAATTTGGGGAGGGCCAGACCCTTGCAATTGAGGCGATGGTCACCCTCACCAGACCCTCACCAGATCCGGTGAGGGCGGTCCGGCGAAGGGGGCTCACGGCCTAGGCAAGGGCGGCGGCAAGGGTCCAGCCCTCACTAGATCCAGGGAGGACGGCCCTCGCTCTTGCCGGCGATGGTCGCAACGCTCTCGCCAGCCATAGGCCAAGGAAGGAGAAGAAAAAAAAGAAGAAAGAAATATTAAAAAAATGCAAAATATTATTAAACTATTATTAATAAAATGAAATTTTATGCAGTTATCAAATGTATTTTAGTTCTTTTTTTATTCCAGAAATAAAAATTTTGGATAGTTACCAAACGCCTTCAAATGCTTAGAAATTATTTCTGGGAATAGAATAAAAAAAATCATTTATGAATAGAAATTATTTTCAGGAGCAGAATGGTTATCAAATGCATCCTAAGAGACAAGAATGAGAAGTTAGTAGGAGGCTCTCTGAAAGAGGATGTGGCAGTAAATGCATAAATGACTGAATCCCTGACAGTGAAGGAAGGTTTGCGTAAATTGACTTGTAGTTTTCACAACATCACTTTCGCATGTATGGCGGGAACTTCACTTGGACACGATAACTCGGGGAAAATTGTCCAAAAAGTCCTAAACCTATTGTATTTTTGCCAATTTAGTCCTAAACATTTTACGTTTGCCAATTCAATCATAAACCTTTTCATTTCTTGCCAATTGAGTTCATCTGATCAATTTTGGCTAGTCGATGCTGATTTGGCTGCCGGCCGACGCTGGCCATCCGGCTAACGCTGACATGGCCATTTTTAAATATTTTTTTTGAATTTTTAAATCTTTTTTTTTTCTGACTTCTTTCCTCTGGCCGATTCAACGATCTGCTAGAGGCGAGGTCTCGTCGGCCTTTGGCGAAGCTCACCCCCAACGACCCTTGGCTAGGCGACATCGCCTCGCCTAGCAAAGGCGAGGCCGACCTCACCGTTGCAACCCAGGCAAGGGAGATGGGTCCCGATGGCAAGGTCGGCCTAAAGAGATCTGGACGAGGTTGAGGCTCGCCTAGCCAGGGTGAAGCCGACCTCGCCGTTGTGACCCAAGTGAGGGAGATGGGTGATGGCGAGGTCGACCTCGCTAGGGGCGGTCGCCGGACTGACTAGAGGGAAGAAGTCACAAAGAAAAAAAAAATTAAAAAATTTTTAAAAAATATTTTAAAATTGCCACGTCAACATTAGCTAGACAGCCGAAGGCCACATTAGGGCTGACCAACCAAAATTTGCTAGATGGACTCAATTGGCAAAGAGTAAAAAGATTTATGACTAAATTGACAAAAGTGCAATAAGTTTTGGACTTTTTGGACAATTTTCCCCGATAACCTGCCCATGACCAAACTCTTCTAACACCGATTTTCCTTCCTCAGAAATTTGATCAGCTAATTCATATTTCACCTCGTTATAGTGTGTAGAATGATCACCGCACTATTCAAGGCTCACAAGCAATCTTTCGAGCGGGAAATTCAGAAATATGACTATTTGGTGAGTCTTCAAGAACATCGCGGACAAGATTACATATGTTTATCGATCCTCAAACTTCTCTCGAAGTTTTGCATTCCCATGGGTCTTGCATCTGGAGCGATATATGCAGCCTCGCTCTTTTGCCACCTTACACACACTTTCAATTTCAAGAGAAAGAATTTGTGCAAAGATCATCAGCAAGATCACTAATTGTACCATTCTATGCCCCGAGATATTATTTAATTAGTGAAAAAGAAAAATCAAGATTGAGGTGGAAATTCCTCCAGTTCTCTACTTCCATCATTGCATGTAATGGTGATTTTTGTTGCCTACCATGTCAGTCACGTCCGATGTATCAATCACAACGTCCCCAGTTATGATGAAACGGATGGCCTTCAAGACCGCTGTCAGACAGCTTATTGCTGTCAAAAATGGCCTGCATCTTCATATCTTCTTCAGCAAGATGGTTGTCGCCCAAGACATCATTATCAGCTATCAGTCTTTCTCAATGAATCTCCTGCTCTTGCACCAATTGAGGGAAAATTGTCTCTGATTGAAAAAAATTAAGAGAAAATTACCTAAAAATTCATAATTTATTACACGGTGGCCGATTCAAGTTTAAATCTTTTAATAATATCAATTTAATCCTAAACCTTATGACAACTTGCTAATTTAGTCATAAACATTTTAATTTAATAATTTAGTTTTAAATCTTTTGATACTTTGTCAATTAAGTCCTAAACTTTTTAATTTGGTAATTTAGTTTTAAATCTTTTGATGATTTGTCAATTAAGTCCTAAATTTTTAATGATTTGCCAAATTAGTCCTTTTGACCAATTTTGACCAAAAGTAGACGTGACGGTCTGGTCAGCATTAACACTAGCCATCCTAATGTCATGTTTGGTACTGATATAGACAGTTTTTGCAATTTTTTCTTTTTTCCCTTTCTTTTTTTTTTTTTTTTCTTTTTTCCCTCCGCCAGCTGTCGTTGGGCCTTGTCAATTGGTGAGGGATGCTCGCACCTAGGCTCATGAAAGTTGCCCTCACTTGGCCTAATGAGGGTTGCCCTCGCTTGATCTAGCTAGAGTGGCCCTCACCTAAGGCCAACAAAAGGCTCGGTAATAGCCGACAAAGGGAAAAAAGGGAAAAGAAAAATAAAAATAAAAATAAGAAAAGGAAAGGAAAGGAAAAAAAGAAAAAATTTAAAAAATTAAAAGTCATCAACGTCAGCAATTTCCGGTTAAAACTGGCCGGAATGACAAAATTGACAAATCGTTAAAATGTTTCAGACTAAATTGACAAATTATCAAAATTTTTAGGACTAAAATTGGCACAATTGAAACGTTTAGGGTTAAATTAGCAAGTTATCCTAATGTTTAGGATTAAATTGGCACAATTAAAAAGCGTATAACTAAATTGGCCGCCATACAATGAATTTAAGACTTTTTGGACAATTATCTCCACCTATTGAGTTATACTTCCAAACATGTACTTTTAGTTACCTTGATATTTATACAACTTTCATTAATATAAATTTTTTAATGTAATTTAATTTTTTTGAATTAGGTAAATTTATTTGTCAAATATTTATTCAAGTAATGAGAATACTTTTCATTTTATTTGACCTTTTTCAGATTTAAAATTAATAAAAGATGATAATGAAAAATAATCTAAAACTGATTGGTCGAATATGTGGCATCTCTATCCTCTATATAACGACAAACAAAAATCTGTAAACAACTGGACAAGCCGTAGTGGTGCAGTACCATATAACTTCTGTGACTAAACAAATTAAGCACTTAAAAAGCTCTCACCCTTTAAGATTCACCTTAAGTAGATGAGATCCAATTTAAGTACTCAATTCATATCTTTCACTAAGGTTATAAGTTGTGCTTGATAGAATCATTTTCTCCTGGCAATTCTCCATATCACTTCTAAGCTTGAGAGTTCTTTGAACAGAAAGAATCAGGAAAGACACAGCTTTGTGCAGATCTCTTGGTGGCTTCTATATTTAGTCTGCTCATCAAGATCCCCAATTCCTTGGCTTAGCTTCAGCTGCAAATCAATCAACCATTCCTTGCTCCTTGACACACTCTCCTGGTTCAGCTCAATTGAGAGTAAATAATACAGTTTAGCAAAGATTTGCTAAAATAAATAACAAAAGTGAAAGAGTTTGCATAATGATGTACTAAGAACTGATTAAGTGGATATTACCTCAATCTGAAATGAAGGCTCTAACTTCAGCTCGAGTTTGTTGGACTTGAGAATCGGATCAAGCATGTCGAATTTGCAAACCCCAGAATTAACTCCATGCGACTTTCGCTCGATGCATTGTACATTAAAATGAGGGTGATTGTGCGGTTGCAAATGGCTGTCAGCCCAAATGCTGCTTGAAGTCTTATCGTTTCTCCATTGAGTTGTAATTGCTCTTTCCGTAGGCCACCTCTTTTCCTCGAGAAACCGAGCAGGTCTCATCAAGCTGAATTTCTTGTCCTTATTAATTGCATAGACTTGATTGATGGCCATCAACTTTTTCCAGCGTTGAAATAGAGTTTGCGCTTTTAAGGCATGCTCGTCGAAAGCCAATGGTAACCGCCTAGAGAGAGAGAGAGAGAGAGAGAGAGAGAGAGAGAGAGAGAGAGAGAGAGAGATGGTGAGAGAGATTAGATGGTGCTCCTCAAATCAAGAATGTTTAAAATAGGAAGACTGATTCAAATCACCATATTTAATCTTCAAATGGGAAGAAAATTATCAAACTTTTGGCTCTTAGAAGAGAGACTGTCACAGGAACGACATACATAGTGGCAATGAGGAACTATACGATGGTCCTTCCTGATCAGGGAGACTTATTGTCGAGACTAATCATTGAGATTTCTTGTTACAAAATTGGCACTGAGACCATGTACCCATGATCAAAGTAAGACCATGCATAATGCCTTTTGTTATGCTGCAGTAATAATAGCTTTTGAGTACAGATACCTTACCTTGAGAGGACTGAATCCGAATAGTTGCGGTATCCACAATAGTTTCTAGCTGGAACAGTTCTTCCATTCTCCATCCTGAAGTGATGGCGAGGACCAGTCATTTGATGAATCTTTCTAATGATATTGTTGTCTCTTAGTCGCATTGATCCATAACCACGCAATACTGCAAAAAGAAAAATGTTAAAATACGCATGTCTTAATAGAAGATCTTCGGAAAATTTTGCATTTTAGAACAAGGAAGTTCGACTTTTAATGGCTGCAGTTCTAGTCTAACAATAGAGTACTATAATGTTAATACATAGTCTGATATTTCACCTTGCCCGGCCTCATCAAGCTTCTTGCTTCGATACATCTGCATTCAAATTGCATGCTCAATATGACAAAATGAAATCAATAATAGTTATAAAGTTTGAACGGACGAAAGTTGGTCATCAGATACTAAGCTATAGACCTGCAAATGACTCTTGACATGGTTAATGCTGAGTCCCTTGACATTCATTTGCTGAAGAACCAACTTCGGAGTGGCTCCTGTCCAACACAAATCGGGTATTTCCAAGCGGAAATTGATAAGGAAATAGATCTCCACTTTTCTTGCACAATGGAAAGGAAAACAGAAAATTTCATTTAGAGATTAAAGGGGCAGGAGTTCACTTTCTTGTCCTCCAAGCCTTTCCACAGCTTGGACAAAGCAGTAATGTAACTCGGGTGTCCATCGTAGCCGAGGCATCTTCGATCTCACATATTTTCTTGCTGCTTTCGTAGTCTCAGCGTGCTCAGTATTCCCATTTCTGGGCTTATCTTCAGCTTCTCCATCACTACTGCTGTCATCTTCATCGGAAATGAGGTCATCGTCCTCAGCAGGGCTATCGTGCTCATCAAAGATCGCTACTTTGTTCAAGTCAAAGCATGAGAGCTTCTGAGAAGAAACGGTTGGTGATGATTTTTCACCTTTTTCCTCACTCTTGCCTTGGTGATCCTCTGTACTCTCTAGGCTTCTCATGGTTCCTCTCAAAGGGGAGCGCTAACAAGAACAGCTTCTTCTTTATAAGTTTCTGCAGTAGCAAGGAGGGGAAAAATGGAGGAAGTAGCTAAGCAGAATTTAGGAACAAAAGAATAATCGTACTTAAAAGAACCTCATCGACACATTTTTTTGGCAGCCTTTTGGTCACAGAAAAACAAAACGAAGATGATGACCTAGTATAGATATATTCAAGGGTCTATATTTTCCAGCATAGCGAAAATTCTATGTTTTAATTTTAAAAAAAATGAGAACATTTATTTTGGTTGCTGGCTAACTGTGAGAAACCACTGCTCTCCAAACCTCACCTGTTGAATCATAAACCGGTGAGTTATTTTTGCCTAAAGTTCATCAGCCGTGCGCATCAACGAAAGTAGTTGGAATCAATTGCCTCAGGTGGAAGAATGCCATACTTATATTCCAACTAGACAATTTCACTCATAATTCTGGGTAAATTACCTAGGACTGGCTTTTAGAAATTTGTTTCCAGACACGTGAAAAGACAATATTAATTGTTGAACTGAACAGTGTTCAAGTTATAAAAGATGAAAATGGTGGGTGGTTGCAGATTGCATCGAAATCAGAAACCTACAACAATCAAAGTCGTATACATGCGAAAATAATTGTATAGCATCCTATAATTCTACCATTACAGACATATAACTAAGAAGGAACTAAAACCCTAGTTCAGGAACTCTTTGGTAATCACATGCATCTCATTAACATGTCAACCATGATTGCTTTCTCATTTGTTTTTGCAGTGACGGTTGGGTTCATCATATGTGAACACTACCAAACTATGAAAACAACTGCAAAGGTCATTCAACACTGCAAGAGTATGCTTTTCATGTAATCAAGATATGTGTTGGGGTTGCTACAAGTTAAGACTTGCTTGTGTGCGCCTAGAAAAACCTTGTTGTTTGCGGGTGTGTGCGCGCGAAAGAGAGAGAGAGAGACAGAGACAGACGGAGAGGGATCAGGTGCTGAAATAGATCAAGGGAATCAGTGAAAGTGATGATCAGGTGCTATATCTTGAGAAATTGGAAATTTTGCTTTGGCAAGAAAAGCACGCCAATTTGAGTGAAAAGGAAGGAACCTTAACAAACATGCAAGTTTTTCTCACTCACTTGATCTCCATGCGATTCGTGCAAACCACTTATGTTCGCTGCATCGCCCTGCACCCCTCGCCGCAGATTCCTCGTGTATTCCCTTCTTCTGATCCTTCCTTCTTCAAAGATTTACTAACATCCTAGACGCCACATTTATATTTGGTAGGCGTAATATGAAGAAGAAGCTGCTTTGTGCTTGAATATCTTAGCAATGGACAACCACAAAGGACGAGAGAGAGAGAGAGAGAGAGAGAGAGAGAGAGAGAGAGAATATGGTATTTGGGTTCATATTCTTTTCATTAATCAAGCAGTTGCAATTGAAGTCATTTCCATATTCAGATATTCCAAACTATTCTAAGACCCTTTTCCCCACATGGCATGAAGAAGTCAATGATGAATGAACCTTCACTTGTGCTGTTTATAATGCAATAAAACCCCAGAATAAATGCTCACAGATGCAACTATCCTCCTTAGGCCTTCATGTGACTATATTTATCCTTCTTTTCCTCCTCCGCACTGAATTTTCGAACTTTGCATAAATCTAAATTAAGTCGAATAGACTCGATCAATCATGAATCGATCAAATGATTACGTATCAGGAGATTGAAAGTCGTCTCAGCTACCTCGGTGATCGGGATTGACTTGGTCTAGTATAACCGCTGCGAAAGACTAAGAAGCCATACACATACTAGTTAATTATCTCTGATCTGTTGTGATTATCTTAATTGTTTGACCCAGGAAAAAGCCATCGTTGTCATTGCAACAATCCAGGTTTTGTTTTTCTTCAATTAACTTAAAGGTTTTCAACTGGGTGTCAGAATGCGGGGGCCATCTCCTCTATCAGCCCGTCAATGTCATCCTACCGAAGCTCTGACTTTCTTCCCCAAGTCGTGGCACTAGTTCCCTGTCCTCACTCTCTTATTCTTGGTGTTCACATCAAGGTATACGACTATACATTAGTCTATGGGGCATATGTTAAGACTTTGAATCCTAGACCCACTTTGAAAAGTATTGACATTAAAGAACAAAGAAAAGTGGAAAAAATCTAGATGGCGGTCCATTTTGATGGACTTGGTTTGCAGTATTCAAACAACCGGAATAGAACCTTTCTCCTCAATTTTCAAAGGCCATGATAAGATTAGATGATTTTTTTTTCCAGATCGACATAATTATATTATGCTTGATTGAGCTATGTGGGGTTGAGTCCTGCTAAATGGAAAAATAAAGGATTAACTAGTGAAGACTTGGGGGAATTGTTGGACATCATGCATGATACCTATGATATCCAATAATGCAAATCTAGAATTCCCTTGATTTATTTCAAAACTCCATTTGTTTTGTAGAAAATGAACAGTTTGGAACACAGTTCCTAAAAATGATCACATATATCGCTTGAAATAATAAGTTAATAGAAAATATTTTCTTTATCGACAATAATTTAAGTCTAGACATCTTCGTAAATAATGAAAATAATTTACATTCATTCATTTTCATAAACGATATAAGCGCTTAGTTTTAGGCAAATGTTTTATAAATCATTTATTTTTCACGAAACAAATAAAATTTTAAGTTTCGTTTATTTCACAGAAAACAACTTTTCGGAAAATGTTTTTTGGAATTTCCGACGTTCGGCTCATGGAAAATATTTTCCCTCGATAAAAAGAAAACCTTCAAAGTAAATGATTTCCTTTTTGAAGAAAGGGAATCATTTTCCATTCTCTTTCCTCGCTACACTCCTTCACATTCTTTTTCTTTTATTTTTCTTTTGCTTTTTTCTCTGCCGCTCACCAGCCACGACGACAGCTGGTGATCAATCACAAACAAGGGACGAGCTTGCTGAATCTGGCGAGGCTAGGCTCAATCTCGCTCAAGGCTAGCGAGGTGAGGCTTAGCCTCACGCGAACGGTGGAAAATATTTTCTAGTTTATTTTCATGTCTCAGTCAAACACCGAAAAATATTCTCATTTTCCCAGAAAAATGATTTTCCTAAAAATTTTTTTCAAAAATGCCACATTTTTCCATGAAACGAACGAAGCCTTAAAGTGTGTTTGTTTGAGGGAAAGTGTTTTTCAGGAATCCATTTTCTGGACTTTCACCCGTTTGGCTTCTCCGAAAATAGTAACTCAACTAAAAACACTTTTCGGTCAAGGCAAATATTCATGTATAAAATTAGAAAAGTGAATTCTTTGATCTAAATAGTTGAAAACACTTTCCGGAGTTGCTCATCTTGAATTTGTTAATATTTTTTATTTTATTTTATTTTCTTTCTAAGAAGGAATACATTCATGTATTTTCTTTTCTTTCTAAGAATAATTTAAAAATAACAAATAATTTAAAAATATAAATTTTTTTGATAATTTTCACTATCAGATTTTTTCTCACCAAACTACCGAAAGTGCTTTCTAAGTCTTTTTTAAGTTTTAGCCAAACACCAAAAAATGAACTCATTTTTCTGGAAATGATTTCCTAGAAAATATTTTCTAGAATTGGTCCATTTTCCACAAAGCAAACGCACCCTTAGAGTATAAATATTCACACATTCCTTCAATTTCCTATAGAGATTTGGTTGCCAACAGTTGGTTATTACTATTGTTTGCATCTATCGATACTGCAAGTAAATTATTTTGCCCAAAATTTGTTCATTTTAATTTGGTTGTATCATAATTACTGTTTAATACTTTTTACTTACATCATTTGTTATATAGACATTCATGTCTTTATGAGAATTTGCTAATATCAAATGAAAAGGAGCATGAGATATTGTTCAGAAGTTACAATGAAATTTTGATGTAGACTATGCGTTGAATTTATCACTGCTGTCGAAACTCTCCCGCGCTAAACCAAGGTTCAATTGAGGGCCTACCAGGAGGAGAGCCACCAGCCACGGCAGCGGTGGAGGAAGGCAGCATTGCAGGCGAAGGAGGAGTAACGGAGAACAGACATGGGGAAGCGAAATGTTGGCCTAAGAAATCCGGGTATGCCATTTGATCGAGCTTGGGGAGCTTCAGTGGAGGGAGAATCGTGGCAAAGAGCAATCTTAAGAAGGTGTACATTAAAGCAAGAATGATGGAATCTAACCCTAAAAATAACCGAGGGTTGACAGTCGAGATTAAGCCTTTTTTGCAAAAGTCAATGGCTGCGGAACGATCCGATAATCTCGGCCAAGATGGACAGACGAGATGGAGGGGTAGAAGAAGCGACATGATGATCGTCAGCTACATCCACAATCAAACTGCCCTGATCAAAAACCACATGATCCAACGGCAGTGAACAAGCCTCGGTTCAACTTCTCACCGACGTTTTGCGCGGATCTCGAAGGAAAGGTAAGGTTGACACGACATGGCACGTATCTAATCTTAAATCCTCAAGATAAACCCGATGAGTATGGGAGTTGGGAGCCGGTGACTATGGTGGATGTAACCCGCCGATGAGCACACGGCGCGTGTTCCTCTTGGACCCTTCAGGGGCCGCCAACCGAGGGTGGGTTTGGACCGGCGAGTAGCGTCACCCGTACCTGTCATGACGAACCACACCGAAACCCTCAAGCTAAGTAAGCTCGTCCTATTTGAGAAGGTCGCAGTCCATCCACAACCTGACGAATACCTATTAGTCCTCGTCCATGGCTTAACAACCGTCCATCTGCGGGGATAGTGCGGGGACGACCTATCCACCATTCAAGGGTATAAGTCAATCTCTCGATTGGAGTCCTGGCAGACTGCGTAAGATCAGATTGCGCATCAGTACTCGTCTACCTTCAGTTGCAAGGTCATGGAGATATATGTAGTATTGCTATTTTTCTTTTCTTTAATTTCATGAGACACGAAGAACCATTGTGGAGTATGAGATGCGAATGCAACTATAGGACCTCTTGATTTTTCCAAGACTTTCTAGAACGAGCTTGGGCTGTATTTGTCTTGATCATTCATCACATGCGAGAGGTCTTCTTCTTTTTTAAGTTTCTTTTGTGTAAAAAAGAGAAGGAAACAAGGCTTACGATGGAGAGGCTTGATTAGAAGGCGTGCGGAGAGAGACGAAAAAAATTACATATTCAATTTCGCCAACTGTGTCAAATTACTCTATGTCAAGACCATCTATACCGGTCGAAGATATGGACTTAATCGGTTTAGAGAACATGTAAGGTGTTTCATGAACTTTCGGGTAATCGGATTCTTATATTAAAGAAATTAAAGTTGCTTGACCAACTTAGAGAGAAAGAGCTTTTATAATTTGTCTTATCCTATGGGTACATTATGTTGACGCTCCACGGAATCTTTTCTATTTTATTTCATGGATGAAGACTTCCAAACCTCTCTATTATAACATTCTATCAAGTAATACGTGTCTTTCCAAATATTCTAAAGAATAATGATTAGCATGAAACGAGTCAAATGACCATGAAAGAGAAAGAACATCGCTTACAAGCATGTAATCACAGAAGGACTTATATAAATGCTAAGAAATTATCCAATCAGTCATAAACTTATTATAAGAATATTAGTTTAGTCATAAACTTTTCAATCTTGTCAATTTAGTCCTAAACATTTACACAAAATTATAATGTAGTCATTCTAGCCAATTTTTATGTATGGCGGCATGCCATATAGTATGATCGGTGATTACTCAACTGTCACGTCAAAGATTATAAGTGAAAATTGACCAAAAGAATTATATTGGAATATTACGCAAAGGCTTAGGACTATGTTTGCAAAATTGAAAATTTTAAAACTAAATTAACCTTCATACAATATGTTTATGACTGATTGGGTAATTTTCCCTATAAACACCAATTTTCATCCATGACAAATAATTTGTGATAACAAGATTACATTCTAAATTCCTGTAATCACACTATGCATAAAAGAATTAATGCATACTTTATGCATGCCAATTTGTGAATCGTTTGGGTCTGCCTGCAAGGCAATCTAAATCGACGTTTCTTATTAGATGGTATGACAAAATTCAAAATAAAGCGTGGATATATAGACTATCGCCAAATTAATCCATCTTTAATTATTTTTTCGAGTTATGGATGCAACGAAAGAATCACATATAATAAGATAACCTTATTCAATTCATTATAAAGAATCACACGGTCCCTAGACTGATGTCTAGAGTGTTGAGTTGTGGTATGTAATGTTGCTTTGGGGCGTCCATTCTTCCTGACTTCACTGTTTAGTGGGAAAAGATGAAGTGTCGGACCAAGCAATCTACAAATAACAAGCATATGAAGCTGAAGCCCGGTTGACACGGGCGTCGCTTTAGCATATGAGATGGGCTCGTGGGGCTGCAGCTTCTGGGGCCTAATTGGTGTGCAAGATGGACCGGAGCCGACAGGCTAGCTGGGCCTGTGGCTTTAGCGAAATTTAATCTTGTCAGCTATATAAATGAGGGTTAATAACACAAAAAACCCAAAATTGATACACTTATGATAAATTTATCCTAAACTAATTTTTTGATTACTAAAAACTCCAAATTGGTATATTTTTGAAAAATTTACCCTCCATTAAATTGAATTAATACAAAAAAAAAACCACAAACTGTACACTTATGACAAACGGAAGACAAAACCCCAAACCAATACATTCGTCAACTACCATGTGTCATTTAATTTAGCATTTTGATAATAATTTAATAAAAATTAGAGGAGGATAAATTTATCATGGGTATACCAATTTGGGGTTTTTTGCGGTAATAACTCTATAAATTACCAAAAAGACACTAGTTAGACAAATAATGTAATCAAGTTGCCGACCCTAGATCTTTAGTTGCATAAGAAGTGAGGTATCATTCTGTACCTCACTTGGTTTCTAGCAAACCTTTGTTAGACTGCCCTGGAAGCTGCAGCCCCAGTAATGGATTCCTGATGCTAAAGCCACAACCCATTAGACTAAAACCCATAAAGGGTGAAGTCCACGGGGACAAAAAGCCCGGCCATATCCTCTTCTTCTTACACACTCTCTAAGTAAGGTATCTTTCCTTGCCTTACTTGATTTCTAGCCCACCTTTGTCAGGCTAGTGGCTATTTCAAGTTAGTCTAGACTTCATAAATAGATTTATTTCAATTGTAGCTTCCCAACACAAGGGTTTATGAGAACCCGCTCCAATTGAGGACCATAGGACCACAACTCGTTTATTATTTATTTATTTAATCTTCTCTTTTCATTTTGTTGTTTTTTTTTTGCTATTTTCCATTTTTTGTACTTTGATAAAAACGAACGCTTGAATTGTCACTAAAAATTCAAGTGTCAATAATGGGCCATAGATAATTTAAGGTATCGTGTAGGTGAGGAAAATAGTTTATAAATGATATTGGCTTAAAAAAACATAGTACATGAACGATGCCATGAGGTGGACCAGTCAAGAAGATTACTTCGATCCACTTCTTTTCAAGAACCATAAGCTTCGTTGAAGGACCAAAGTTAGGAATAATGAAATTGATGGGATGTACCCAAACGTTTGCCCAACGTTCAATCTTCCGATTAGACTTTTGTTTATTTAATCAAGTGCCATAACTTTTCAATAGCTTGATCATTTTGTCAAAATAGCTAACAATAATAGAAGTTGACATGAATGGTCAGATCATTACGCGGCCCTTAGTTGTTCACATCAAACGTCGATGTTGTCTTCGTTAACTCTATTGATGTATTTGGAGCAATCTGTTCCCATGTATGTTTCCAAGTAATGGTAGATGAAGATGAAAACCTAGCAGAAGGTTGTGGGATGTTCTTCTTATGGAGCAAAGACCCTACAAGTTTCGGGGCTCTACTTGATAATGACGCCATCTTAGTTTGTGGAGCGGAACTCATCATATTGAATCGAGTGGCATATGCAACATACATATTCAAGAGCCAACTTATTGTCATTGCCAATATTAGTTCCATTGGGAACTTAGTCACCTAATTTCAATTTTCGTATTATAAACCAATAAGAGTTTCGAACCCTTGCAACTTGAATCTCCAATAAAAAGCTATGGATGCAGGAAAATTGTCCAAAAAATCATAAACCTATTATATGACAGTCAATTCAATCATAAATCTTTCAATTGAGCCAATTTAGTCCTAAACCTTTTGACAAGTTATCAATTTAGTCTTAAAATTTTCAATTTGGTCTTCTTATTCGCCGATTGAGCTCACATCATGTATGGAAACATAATGGCTCAATTATTTGACGGATAGTATTTGGAGTTCAAAGCAACCGTTGTATCACTTAAAACCTGCAAAAAGTTCCTGGAGACTTTGGCAACCCTCAAATCTTGCTGTATCAACGATGGAAGGCCGACACTTCCGTTCCGAATGGTAAAGTGTCAACACATTAACCTCTTCACATGTCTTTTTCAACATGTTGTGCATCGTACTCTACCTTGCTCAAATGTAAGAGAAAAAATTTTCAGCTTGGCTTCCCTACATCATGTACAGGACCTTCAAATCTTGATGGCTCATTGGGGGTGGATCTAGCATATTGAACCTATCTAGGTATGTTGGCCACGGAATTATAAACCTAGCGAATCAGCATCATTTTCTTTTTGTCGATTATGATATAAAGTAACAATTCATAACAATCTGAATGTATACATTTGCAATCAAATCTGCTGAGGATACAGCTGATTTATTGCCATATTAAGGTTGTGTCTTGCAAGATTTACCGGTAAAAGTTCTTGGCCTTACGTTAAATGAGGGTCCAAAAACTGTATGATCTTCTAAGTGTGAACTAGCCATGATACTTTTCTTGTAATTGACAATCAAACTGCAGCAATGAATAATGATAAGGTAGCAAACAAAAAACAAAGGTGGCTCCATTGTCACTCAGTCAATTCGGCCTACCACATTTCTACTTGCATGGATGTTTAATGTAGTCAACATTATTTATGTGGCTCAACCCACCTGCGCACAGCACTCTCCTCACACAGCCCACACGCAGCGGCACGCCCGCCACACAGGTGATATTAGAATTTTCTGCACAATCATAAAAAAAAATATAAAATAAAAAGAGAAAAGATAATCTAGACATAAGATTATTATCATGGTTCACCTTACACTAGGGCTACGTCCAATAGAGGATTCTGCTATAATTAACACATCGCACCTATCTTAGAAATCCCCATGCCTTTCTCTATCAGGGGAAAGTATGGACCACACCTCAACACGTAAAACACCTATGGATAGTACACAAGGATACACATAGACTACGGATCTTTGGTTTTCAGGTTTCTAGTCCGATTTCTTAGTCTCCAGTTCCGAATCCAATTTGGTTTGGTCCCTACATGGGAATGGAGAATCGAATCGCACAATACCAATTCCAAATTCGTTTGAACCAAGAATCGAACCTAATCAACTAGGAGTTGGGGACCCTAAAAATTGGTTTGGTTGACAGTTCTACCTAGGAGCTATGCTCACCCCTATTCTGAAAGGCCAAGCCTAGGCACGTTGAATCCAAAAAAACAAGAAAAATTTGTTGAGCCTAGGCCAGACACTTAGGGGCCATTGCCTTGACCCAACCCAAGCCCAAAACGGGGCATGACCCAAGCACATAGCTCACTACTTAATGGGCCATGCTTGGAACGAGCCCAAGCGTGCCAAGTCAACACGCCCATTACCCACCCCCAGATGGATATAAATAATTATTTTTTTGAAAAGTAAATGAAAAGAATCGGTGTATCTGTAATATAATTTCTACTAATATTACCATTAGTTTACATCAATTGTATCATAGAACTTTAAATAATTTTAGAGATATATTTATTGGAAGTCCTAAAACTTGTCACGAAAGTACAATTGAGTCTATAAAACTTATAAAAGTGCAATCAAATCATAAAACTTGTTAAATTAGTTCAATTAAGTTTTAATGTTATTTTTTTTTGGTTGAAAAAGTCTTAAAGTTAACGCTGTTAATTTGTCTAATGGAAAATGTTAATGTGACATTTTCAAATGAATTTCTTTATTATACGTGGCATTTTTTATTACTATTTTATTCTCTCTCATACATGGCGATGGGCAGCAATGCCCCACCAGCAAGGCTCCTTCTCTCTTTTTTTTTCAGTTTTGTTTTGTTTTTTGTTTTTTTTTTTAAATTTTAGCCTTTTTAGTTTTTTTAATTTAATTTAAATAAGATTTGAATATAATAATATTAATAAAATGCCACATAGGAGACAGAAATTCATTTAAAAATGCCTAGTCAACATTTTTTGTTAGACAAATTAATGGTGTTAATTTTAGGATTAGATAGAACTAATTTGACAAGTTTTAGAACTTGATTGCACTTTTTGAAAGTTTTAGGACTCAATTGCATTTTCGCAATAAATTTTAGAACTTCTAATGAACATATTCTATAATTTTAAGACCATTGGAATAAAAAAAATATAATGAAAATATCATTTTTTGAATTTTTTAATTATATCATGCTATCTAATCTGAAATCAAAATAAAATCACATTTATTTATGTGAATATGATATCATAAATAATATTTGTGGTATGTCAATGATAACTGACATGCTATGCTAATTGACATTGTCACGCCCTAGACCTTGCCGATCCCGCGATATCCCTCTACCGATCGTAAAGAACGCGATGTCCCAGGACGCGTCGCTTACTCCAAACGAACAACGCAAGCGGAAGCGAAATAAAACAATCCAGACAATAAAGTATAACTAAGGAGTAGCACAAACGCAACTTAGTACACACACTACAATAACTTAGATTCACAAAGTGCATACATTAGGCCGCTAGGATTAAAAACCACCTTCATTAACAAAAAGGAATAGGTGGCTGGGCAAACTACTGACTGCACAAAACGGGACTCTACCACGAAGGGTTCTTGGCCCTGGTCCTAAACATCCCTACGGTGCCCAATCTGGATCGGATCCTGAAGATTCTGTCTCTGAGTCCGAGTCGATCTCGATCGGGTTCTCCTATTCATCTCCCTGCTCAACCGCCATGGTTTCCTCTTCAGGCTCGGGCTCCGATGCTAGCTTGGGTTCAAGCTCGGAGATAGGTGTTGGTACTGGACCGGGGTTCACAGGTGGACTGTCGAGATCTGACACCTCGCCGTCCGGAGCAAACTTGTCCCAAGGCTCCCAATTGACCGCATTCTCATTGGTGTGCTGCAACCCTTCAAAATCTCGGATTGGCCCATAATTCACCAACCCAACCTTATGGGTCCAAGCCAGGTAGTCATGACGCTCCAGCTAATCTCGTCCTATATCTACCCAAATATAAGTGCGATGCCTAATATATGCCTCATCCGGATTCAAACCCAGGTATTCGTTATCCTCATGCACCATATGCACGGGGACCCCAAAACGCCTAAGTGGCGCCATGCTCAAGGGCAGGGATCTGAAAATGGTTATGTAATAACCGTGAAAATGAGTCTCAATAAGCAATACCCTATACCTCGCATAGGCTGATGTGTACCTAGACAAGTCTAACATGCGAATCATCAGAAGACATACTCAATTTCACATGACAAGCTTACCTCATCTCGAATCACGAGCCAACCCTGCATATTAGTTCAAACGAGATAATACAAGAATATTTCACCACCATACCACAATTATCCAGAGCACACAACCCCACTCGCATTCAATCAATCCAAACAAACAACCACACGTACATTTAGCCAATCCAAATAGTCATATCACACACACATGTCCCGCCGACTTTCCTCTCACGGTTCACCGTCAATATGTCTCAAATCCGGTCTCACCGGCACACAAGCCATATAATTCAATCAATTTCAATGGCCGCCGTCAACACGTCCCAAGCCATAGCATTCGATCAATTCCAGTGGCCATCGTCAACATGTACCAAACCACAATATTTAAGCAATTTCCAATGACCGATGTAGATACGTCCCGATCAAACACACCTTTAACGGGCCACCGTCAACACGTCTCAAGCCCGCATCTAATTGGCACATCGGCCATTCATGCCTTCACACGAACCGCTATCAACACGTCCTAAGTCCGTAGCCCTCCGATCGATCCGAGCTTAAGATCGACAAGCAAGCACACGCCAATTAATTTGATCGATTTCACGTCAAATGCATCAAACAAGCCGTATTCCCAACTCAGTCAAGTTCACAATTCACCACCTCAATCCACGAACCTGACGTTCAAGTCGGCCATGCACAATCACCCAAATCAAACATATTATTTAATCTAATTCGAATAGCATAATTAAATCATAATGTAATTAATTTAAAACATGCCCTAGCCGTTCTAAACCCGAGACAAGTCAATAAGGTACCCAAAATACTAGGTAGGGTTTAGAGAGTCACTTACCAAGTTTTGGCCCGGGAAAAGTCGGCTTGGACCTAAAATAGCTTGAGTGAACAGTGCGGACTAGGTGCAGGTAAGGGCGCGACGGGTGCAGGGCTCGGCCGCGGGCACATGCACGGGCACAGGCAGGGGCGCGAGCGTGGGCACGAGCATAGGAGCAGCGGTGGCTGGTCGGCTGGGCTTGCTTTGGCGGTTGGAAATGGCGGCGAGCAGCAGCGGTCGGGCATAGCAGCGTCGACGACGGCGACGCGGCCGCGACGAGCTGAAAGGGGAGAAGGGGTAAGCCGGGGTGAGGGTGAGGAAGAGAGAGATCAGGGCTGAAGGAGAGGGGCAAACCGGCGGCGACGAAGCGGCATGGCGCAGCGACGGCGATGCTCAGGCGTTAGGGCGACGCTGGGGAGTTGGCTGGACGGCGGAACGGTAGCCGGAACTTGTCGAGCACAGTGGCGAGCGGCAACGAGCCGAGCTCACGTGCTCGGAGGGGGGGTGAAAGAGGAGAAGGCCAAGATGAAGGGATGTCGGGTGACGGTGATGGTGGTGGCGGCGAGCTCCTGGAGGCTCAGACAGCCGAGCTTGCGGCGGCGACGGTCCGGGCGACGTTGGATGAAGGCCAAGGAAATAGCCGAGAGGGAGAAGAAGGAGGGTAAGGGGAGGGGTGGTGGTTGCTGAGGGGCATTCAGCGGCGGCGACGTTGATGGCGATGCTCAGACGTTGAGACAGTGTTGAGGAGCCGACGGGACGGCTGGGTAGCGGTTGGGCAGCGCCAGATTGCGGCGATGCGGCGGCTTCAGGCTGCTGCGCGCGATCGGGAGGAGAAGAACAGTCCAGCCGGAGGGGGAAGGGAAATGGCCGGACGGTGCGTGACAATTGGGCGGAGCTAGATGGTCGGACAACGACGCGGTGGTCCGGCGAACGGTGGTGGCGACACGGCGGAGCAATCCGGTCAGTGAGCTACAGAAGAGGAGTAGTGAGCGTGTGCGCGGGGGAGGGAGTAGAAGAGAGAAAGAAGAGAAGGAAAGAGGGGAAGAGAAAAGAAAAGAAGGAAAAGGGAAGAGAGAGAGAGGGGTACGGCTGCATGGGGGTATGGGCGGATGGGACTGTTGCATGGGGGGGGATGTGCGTGCGGCAAAAAGGAAGAGAGAGAGAGAGAGAGAGAGAGAGAGAGAGAGAGAGAGAGAGAGAAAGTCAACGTGTATTCGAGTGTGATCTAACGGTCAGAATTTGAATTTGAAAACGATCCTACGGTCCAAATAATTCCTAGAATATAATAAGAAATAATGGCTACGAAAATTAGAAAACTAATATGAGGGAGGTCTACTAGTCCAAATTTGTACCCGGTCAAAAATTCCACTTTTTCACTATTCTTGACAATCTCGACGTTGGTCACGATAATATCGACACCGTCCGATATATTTCGTCCCGGAACTCAAGAAATTTGACACCGAAGTTTGTGCTCTAAATAACGGTAAAATTCGATCGAGTACGATTTTAACGAAATCTCAAAATTTAAAAATGATAACAATGAGTGATCAGTTCCCGGACGAGATTATACTATAATCACACTGACGAATTACACGTTTTATAAATCCCAAATATTGGGTTAAAATCTGGGATGTCATAGACATGTTACACATGCAATGTGTTTTACATTGGTTTTGTTTGTTTTGTAGAAAATATTTTTCAGGAAAATAGTTTTTAGTATTGGATCGCTAAGGAAAATAAGTCAACAAAAAAAACTATGCCTAAATTCAGAAAATTAATTTTCTCTTTAAAAAATCAAAAACGTTTTTTTTTAAAAAATATGACTAAATAGCAGCACTAGAAACTTTCCACTTGGGTACAAGAACCTTAACACTCATTCCCCGGTCCCTGACATCCAAGACCAATTCCCCAATGCTACACCTGACATTAATGGGTCAAGCCTGTGATCCAAGTGCTTGTGCCCGAGCCCTCAGTCCCTAGTGCCCGAGCCCTAGACCAAGTCCCAGTGCCCAAACCTGTGTCCCGAGTGTCCATGCTCAGGTCCATCGAGGCCAAGCTCGAGTCCACGAAGGCCGAGTTTAGGAACTTTATACCTGTCCCCAGATCCCCAGCACCTTGGCTCGGACCAATCAGTTTGGTTTGGTTCTTGAGCGAGCCAATGGAATTGGTGGCATCAATTTTTTTTAATTTGTCTTTATATTCTCTTATTAAATAAGTGTAATATCATCATATCAATGTTTGATGTATGTTTACAAATTAAACTACTACTGGAGGCTTTAGCTCTTAAGGGTTCTTATCATGGAGATACTCTAGGTGCTATGGAAGCACAATCACCATCATCCTACATCATTTCGCAACAATTGTATGGCATTTGATCATGAACATGCATCAGATACTGAGCAGAGGGTTTGTGTTGTGAAGAAAGGATTAGGTCTTTTAATTTTTACAAATTTGTTAGAAATTAAAAAATATATATCGGTTTAGTCCAGGTAGGCAATTTTACAAATGGAACTAAAAACCATACCGAAAATTACTTATTCCAATCTTTTGGAATTTGTAATCGGATTGGTGTCCTCAAGAACCGTCAAGAACCGACCAGCTCAGTCTAGTCCAAGCTTTTTCTTTTGTTAACTTCTGTTATGATATGAATTAATGCTTCGATGTGAGGTTATGAGTTTGAACTCAGCTCGTTGTTGCAACGTCCACACCTCACTTTGGTAGATGAGCTTTCGACCTCTAGCGCCTCATGTGGCTATCGCACAAGCTCTCCTACCACGACCTATGGGTGCAGGCGATGCTAAGTGACAACCTCCTCGCAGTCACAATATTTCACGATCAATTTGGAATCTTTATGATACTATCTAGGGAAAGTAGTCTTGTCGATTGCCTTCCCACCCCTCTTTGTCAAAAGAAAAACGAAATAAGCTAAAGTTTGTTGCACCCTATGACCTAACTCATAAAGTTTCTTTTGGCAGCATCATTGATTGCTTATTTAATCATAGTCCGGCCACGAATGTTCTTCTCCAAATCTCAATGTTTCTTCCTTTAAAAAGGAAGAGAACTGGTGAGGGAGACAAAGAGGGACGCACGCTCGAAATGTTAGAGAGAGAGAGAGAGAGAGAGAGAGAAGCGCGTCCGAAAGCAGCGGAAGTGGGGAGCCTCAACACCATTCAATCCAATCAACCGCCATCTCTGACAGTTACTCTCTGTCTGTCTCTCTCTACAGAGGAGCAACCAGATAAACAAGAACAATGATGTCCAAAAAAAAAAAACACAAGAATTATGAAAAATGCAAACAATATGATGACCAAAGAATGTAATCCCATCGTCAGCCGTCAGGACCCACGAAATGACAAAAATGAGGAGACAGGTTATTACAAGCTTTTTGTGGGGGTGGCCGGTTTGGTTGGTGGGAAGGTAGAGGGAGAGAGAGATCACAGAAATAAGGAAAAGAAACAGAGCGAAAAAACACCCTCTGAGAGGGAGAGAGACGCGCCAGAAAAGATGGTCGACGACGACGGTGTCCTCTGAGATCATCACCGTCCTGCGAAAGAACGAAAAGGGCAGTGATCGAAAGAGACAAGGATTGAATAAATCCTTTGAATCTTATCATCTTCTTCTGTTGCAAGCCTCCATATAAAAAAAAATTTGAAGCATTTATTGTGTCTCCTTCTTCTTTGTCCTGATACTGCCTTTGGGATTCATCTCATCTCATCTCCCGCTTTACCAATCACCCTCTTACCTCCATTTCTTTACATTAAATTTCCTCACTAAACAATTTGTTTTCTTTCCCCCCCAACCTTTTGTTGTTGCTTAGTCGCATCATTCCAAACCAAATCGCCACTCCTCGTATCAAGGAAAACAACGCAGCAGCTGCGAAAAAGTTGAGTTCTTAAGCATCCTTTTGGCATTTCTTTATGCTCAGATTCGTTCTGCTTTTGTTTTTCGGATCGCTTGCTCATGAGGGTATTCTTGTTCTTGTTTTTTTATTGATAAAGTTCCTTCCTTTTTTTTGCATGCCACTTGCATTTTGCAGATTTGCGAGCTCTGAAGAGGACCATGCAATTTTCTCCTAAAAGGGTTTTGTAGCAGAATTTTACAGACTACAAAAATGAGGGACCCTGATGTGACCATGAAGCGGAAGATTTCACGTTATTGCATTTCTTAGAAGCGTAGTTTTGTAAATCTGTAGATGGTGGTGGTGTGGATAAGAAAAAAAAAATTGAAGGAGGTGTTTTTTTCAACTTTTTTTCCCTTGTTGAAGAAACCTGGCGAGATTGCATAGCCTTCAACATTGCAGCATTTGGTGCATCAAGCAATGGGGGCTAGATGGAACCCACTTGGATTCCAGCTCCCGTGTTATTTGCTTTTCTTGTTTCTCGGTTTGCAAATTCAGCATTGTCGGTCTCTCAATTCTGAAGGTGATTGTCGTTTCTATTGTTGTATTTCTATCCAAATGAAGATTCTACGTTCCTTAGAATTGTACCACAAAAATTCCTAAGAATTTTTGTTACGTGAGCAGAGAAGTGGATGTTATAATTCTTGCGATACTACAGTTGTTAGTTGAAGGAAAAAGGATAACTTTCATATTCAGAGCTAGGTCCGCTACGACTTGATGGGATCTTGTTCGACGAGTTCCACTTACTATTTTGAGTGGTTCTCATTGGATTCTGAACAAATGATGTGCTTCGAGTAAATTTTCTCCCTGTCCATTATCATATATCTCCTGTTTTATTGAAAATGCAGGATTTGCTCTGTTGAAATTCTGTGATAAGGTGGATCTCGATCCATATGGAGCTCTTGCAAATTGGAATGCTGACGATGATGACCCGTGTGAGTGGTTGGGTGTTCATTGTGTGGATGGTGAAGTTCAAAAGCTGTAAGTCACCTTTTGTAATTCAGTTTTCAATCAAGTTTGGGGCAATTCAAGCTCGTTTTTTAGCAGCATATGATCTCAATGATTTGATAGATTAAATGAGCTGAACGAATCATGAACTCTCTCTCATTCAGCTCAACCATTGCAGGGACCTGACTGGGTTTTCTTTGGAAGGGCTGCTGGCACCGGAGCTTGGAAAGCTTAGTCAATTACGATCTCTGTAAGTAGGCCATCTCCGTATCTTTGAAGTTGAGGAGATCTTACTGTATGGCATTACTGTAAAATTACACATCCAAGAGAAATTCAGTTATATTATGTCTATTTGATCCGTAAGTTGACTTATGGTAATGCAGATAGATAGCCCGGCACTTTTATCTAAAAACAAAAGTTGCATGTGCTGGGAGTTCTTGCCTGAACTGAAGTGTTAGAAAATTGGCAGTTTCATTGTTATTCTGATAACTGATACATAAGTCTGCATTCTCTGGTGAATTTTACGATGATCCTCTGTACTCCTAATAGACTGTAAGATTGATAGTTCCTGGTGTTCTAACACATGTATGTACAGTTTTCTGGTACTTTTTAAGATTACTAGGGGTATGTTGTATTTCTTTCCACCCAAAGCTGCTTGAGATTCAAATTGCATTTTCTTTTCATACTATTTAATGAGTTATAGGAGATTTGAGAATCTCAATGTTTCATTTGACTCCATTTCTTTGGTTCATCTTCTATCGTGATATTTTGAGTTCGATGAAAGGAAATGAGTAGAGAACTTGGTGTAGTTTTCACTTTCTTGCCACCATTTTGGTCCAAGCTGGAATGAATTTAGACATGGACATATAGCAGTCCTCTTGTGTCTTGCTGACACTAGGTGGAAAGCTTTTTTTTCCTATTAGCTCTCTCTCTCTCTCTCTCTCCCTAAATTTCTTGTTTTATGTTTTTTCCCCGTTTGCATTCAGAATACTTTACCAGAATCACTTCTCTGGTGCCATCCCCGGAGAAATTGGAGACCTGACAATGCTGGAGTTATTGGATTTGAGGGGGAATAATTTGACTGGAAAAATTCCAGCTGAAATAAGCAAGATGGTGTCTCTGAGATTCTTGTGAGTGTAACCTCAGAAAATTTGATCCGTAGCAATTTGATTGGTTTTAATATTTTTACGGGCTTTGTTTTGTATGGTAGGTTGCTTGGTGGCAACAAACTCGAGAGAACCATCCTTATGCGGCTTGAGGAGCTAAATGTTCTTCCTAAGATGCAGTCTGATGAAAACTTCACATTCGACCTGACCGCTGGAAAAGGATGCCTGAATAGAAAAGTTGGACTCCGGTAAGAAACTAATAACCACATTTAAGGATGTCTGTCTCTCAGTCATTAACTCCGAGTTTCAGTTCTAAGTCATCTTCTAGGTTTTTGTCCTCTTTTTGTTCTTTTAATCCACATCTTGGGCAGCATTTGGCAGAGCAGGTGGAAACATCTGAATATGGCAAGTTCATTCTTTTGCCCAATGAGAGGAACCCTTTTGCGTTACCTCAACAACTTGGGATTCTCACAGTACGTAATTGGCTTATCTTGTTAGGGTTAAATAATCCATCCTCTTGCTTCTGCAACATAATTTTTAGTTCTTTTGCTAAGATTCAGGTTTGCTAAGGAGTCCCCACACAGCCCTGGAGACAATTTGCTTGATCATATTGCTGGTGACTAGAGACTGACTAAATGTGACATTAGACTTAAACTTCTGTTGTTTGAAAAATGCGATTTCTCTTATTATTTGTATGGACATCGCAGAGCCAAAAATGGTCCTAAACACACAGAATGGATTTTCATCACGCCGCAAGTTACTTGAACAGTCGAGTAATCTCGCTGCCGCCCCTGTTGATGTTGGGTCTCTCCCTTCGGAGATCACGACTGTTCCAATTACACGGAGTAGCGGGTCTTTCCCAGCTGTAACAAATGGAAAGAAGAGACAATCTAGTGCACCACCGGCCCCACCGCCTTCCCTTGCGAGCCCTCACTCTCAGAGTTCATCCAAGCCTAATAATGAGTCCTCCCAAACTACTACTACAGATTCTCCACCAAGTGGACTTTCTGAAGAAGCACAGAGATATATCATCATTATTGTTCCTAGTGTGGCCGTTTTGCTCATCATTTTCGCCTCTATGTTCATCTTCTGCCGAAAACAAGGCGTGGCAACCATCGGTCCATGGAAGACTGGATTGAGTGGCCAGTTGCAGAAAGCATTTATTACAGGTGTATCCATTGTGAAATACGATAAATGTTTTGACATGTTTGGTTTTCTTTTGGATTGATGTTTAATGTTATAACACAAGACACAATGCAAACTTAGGAAACAGTCTTTGCCTTCTTAATATTGACCCATACCAATGTGATGGGTGTTGCTATGCTGCGACCAATACCTTAAAAAGAGGCTTCTTTATGTCCTTATTCAAATAATTGAACACCTTTTTAATGAAATGCAGGTGTCCCCAAATTGAATCGGTCGGAGCTGGAAGCTGCTTGTGAGGACTTTAGCAATATTGTCAGCATGGTTAATGGATGCACTGTGTATAAGGGAACATTGTCCAGCGGGGTTGAAATTGCTGTTACCTCAGCTACGACAATTTCTTCCAAAGACTGGTCAGCAGGTGTAGAGAAAGCTTACCGGAAAAGGGTACGCTCTTTCCCTGGTTGCAGTCATTGATCACTTGACACCTAGTCAATCGAAACTGTCTAATCACTAGTTATTCCAATACACTGCACTTGTACTGCTTTTTTTTCCTATGTTTCTAAATGTTTGAAATCTTCTAGATTGATATGCTGTCGCGGGTAAATCATAAGAACTTTGTGAACCTCATTGGCTATTGTGAGGAGGACGAACCGTTTACTAGGATGATGGTGTTTGAGTATGCTCCGAACGGGCTACTTTTTGAGCATCTCCATGGTAAACTTCAAAAGTTGGTCTGAATTAGCTGGTTACAGGAGGACATTTGAAAACCTGAACTATATTTTTTTCCTTTTGGCTTTTAGTCAAAGAAGCAGAACATCTAGACTGGACCACAAGGGTGAGGATCGTCATGGGAATTGCTTACTGCCTCCAGTACATGCATCACGATCTGAATCCACCTGTGGCGCATACCCATCTTACTTCATCATCAATATATTTGACAGATGACTATGCTGCTAAGGTAAAACTTTTCACCACAAAATGTCACCAAATTTATTTATTTTTCGCTATATCGCATTTCCATTTACTTCTCTAATATATCGTATCTCAGGTTGCGGAACAAGTCTGGTCAGGATTTCTATCAAAGTCGAAGAATGCTGATGAAGATAAGTCAGAACATTCTGAATTGCCGCCTCCCGCCGATCCAGAGACAGATGTCTATAATTTCGGAGTGATGCTACTCGAAATTATTTCGGGAAAGCTCCCTTATTCAGATGAACAAGGACCTCTTGTTGACTGGGTAAGTTTGTGCTTGCTCTATAATTGAAGGAGGGGGTGAGGAAAGCTAGTGCTCTAATTGAATTTGTACTTTTTGGCCAAACCTGAAGGCGCATTGTTTTTCGCTGTAATAATATGATCAATAAATTTGACAGGCTTCTCAGTATTTGCATGATAAGAAGAGCACAGGCTGCCTCATTGACCCTACCCTCAAGAACTTCAAGAATAACGAGCTTGACATCATCTGTGAGATCATCATTGATTGCATCAAACCGGATCTGAGGCAGAGACCTTCGATGAGGGAGATCACAGGGAGATTGAGAGATGTGATTGCTATATCGCCAGACCAAGCGACCCCGAGACTGTCTCCCCTTTGGTGGGCCGAACTTGAGATCTTATCCGTGGAGGCAACCTGAGCTCCCAGATTCTTTCTATTCAGTGCCAATTTTATTTCACCGCTCGGACGTATGCTTCTCACTGCTCAGATCAAGCAAAAACTTTGGCATTGAAATAAGGTTTTGTCTGCATTTTTTACATCTCTCTGTGATGCCACTTTTCTCTCTGATTCTCCATTCATGATGCTCTAATACTGCCGCCACAAAAATGGCGCACCAAGCTCGGGCTATATATTACCATCCATAATATGTATATCTGATGTATTCTTATCTTAACAATGTAACTTGCGAAAAATTTGTTGGGTTTCTGCATTTCCTTTTTCTTGTCATTCTGGAGTCCCTGTCAACAGTGTAGAAACTTCGACTCGTAAGTATATTGTAATTCACTCATATCTGGTTTGTAAAAATGTTGTTTGATTGATGAATTGTTTCCGAGCATGTATTAAAACAGTTTTTTAGACCTAAATGGTCTTTACTATTTCTTGTTTCTTCAGTTCCAGTGTCCTTCATCAGAAAATAATTAAGTCCTTCCCAACTGAAGGGTTCAGTTCTGGACCTTCTTTCTTTGTAACTTGAACATTGCTTTAACCACAAGATTAAGCATGGGAAGCTATGAAACTTGGAAATTCTTCTTTCTTGAATCTCTGTTCTCATAGATCGGTCTGTCTGGGAGCAAGTGGGATTATAAAGAAGAGGTAGAGGCAAAGAGGGAAGATTTTGTGTAAGAGAAATAATTGACGAGTCATGCTCACATCTTGAAGCACTTCATGACAAATGACAACTTACCCTAATAGTCACTGTAGTACAAAGTATTATAAAGGTATTTGTGAAGGAATATTGAGACATTCATATCACTCGATACTTTTGATTACTTGACAGTCCCGCGGTGCTTCGAGAGCATCTTAAAAATTTTCAAGACTATAGATGAAACAAAAAGATGACGCTGTATACAGAAGGCTCTTTCTCAATATAAGGCGCCAAGTATATCCTCTGGCTGTGGGACAGTTTTAGCCCCAAGAGCGACAGATAAAGGTGCAAACTTTTGCAGTTGAGACAAATTTGGCCAATGTTTGCCCCTTCCAAAAGCGATCTTTTTATCCTTCGCAGCTCTAAATATTTACAGAATTGCCATCAAAGCTATATTTTCTTGGAGGGGAATGACACAAATGGTCATTAAATTTTGACCAAATATGTAATATGATTTATTAATTTTTAATTTGTTCAATGTAATCCATGAACTTTACCTCAATGTGCAATGTTGTCCTTGAACTTTTGAATTGCTCAATTTGGTCTCTAGACTTTTGGGACGTAATCAATTTAATCCCTGAACTATATGAAAATGTTCGATTCTATCCCTTACATTGAACATTTATCAAAAGTTAAGGAACCACATTGAACAAATTAAAAATTTAAGGACCATATTCAATAAATTAAAAATTCATGGATCGTAGTGCACATTGGGTCAAAGTTCATAAACTATCCCTTCTTGGAAAGGACTTAATTGGTCATTCTTTACCTTTTATTATTAGTCTTGTTGCATCTAATTATCATCCAAGTCTCAAAACTTGTATAAGTCCTTACGATATTAAAACTTGTGTTCGAGCAGACAAAATGTATAAACTATTGACGGATAACAGATGATACTATACGAGACTAACATTAGAAATTTGTTTCGTGTGATGAAAATTTAACGATGGATGGGTTCTAGTTCTAGAAAGGATTCAATGAATAAGCAAAATAAGTTTAAGAGTTCAGAATAATTTGTTTTGTAGAATGTCATGCCCCGAATTCCCGTCGAGCCCGCGACATCCCGTCTCCGGTCGAACGGTTGCGACATTCTAGGTTATCGCTGACCTCCTTGCTCCATCAGAGATTTAATTGCGCAAACGAAAACCATAAACACCCGAACAAATTAAATTGGAGAGAATTGGGAGAATATACATTTGCCTTTCTCATTGAACTTGTTCCAAACTATTTACAATATTATAAACCTTAAATTCACCGGTGCACACATTTCTAAAACCTTCCAAAACTTAGGACAAAACCCGATAACCTGACACACTAGTTATCAAAAATGTTACCCTTTCGAAAACCTACCATCCAACCCTTAACAACGTTTAACACCCCATGCTTGGTGTCCACTCAAAATCCGACTCCACGTCATCCCGTCTTCCATTGGAAACTCTGCTACCTCATACTCTGTATGCACTGGCACTCCAAAACGTACTGGTGGTGGTGGTGGAGGGTTCATTGTTCAGGTCGGGGTTTTGAAAATTATTGGTTTACACAACCATGAGATTATATCTCAACAAGTACACCCCTAAACCCAACCTAGGCTATCACGTACCTCTAAACAATTACGCAATCACATACATTCACATACATCAAGTAATTACATCACAGGCACATCAATTAAGACTGTCAGGCTCAATAATGCACACACTCGTACTCAATCACGATCACGTCATATGCAACACTCGCATGTACCAATTCTCATCCCACTATTCCTTCTATTCTCATTTCCTCTTTCTCATTCCTCGCCAGTGACCCGCGTTGAAGTACACATCTCGGGCATACTGCGATCATTCACCATATCCGACCCGCGTACCCGTTCACGCCTCAGGCCCTAATTACGACATGAGTATTACACGCCCCAAGCCCGGTCCCAACTCAGCCCGCGCCAAATGCGACAGGCCTACATGATTGGAACCCGAGCTTATGATGCGTCGGTCCTATCCCGGTCTCACCCAAGCTGATCGTGTATCGGACCGATTCTCATACTTGCTTTTTCAAACCTCAGCCTGTGCTAAATGCAACAGACCTACGTGATCGCTACTCGAGTTTACGATACCCGGCCCGATCCCATTCTCGTTCTATCACACATTCGCATACTTTCGTTCTATCACACCTTTGCATATTTTCCCACAATCACTTGTCACACCACAACTTCTCCTTACTCATGCACATACTCGATATGCAATTACCACATGCAATTCGTGTACGTATCGAGTTACATGCAGACGGAGTTCACTCAACAATTCACATTGCCAATATCAACAATTTATTTAATCAACTCACGTGTGCGCTCAACAAGCATATACAGTCACTCAATTGCACAACAACACACTCAATTAAATCACCACAATTTATAAATAAATTAAACACGCCTCAAATACGATAATTGTTATTTTTCTCCAACCAAATGGTGTCGGATTAATTCCGATCATTCACGGGACTTTCTTGCCATTAAATACCGGTTCTAAAAATCCAACTTGCGTCCCGAACCAAGCATCACAGCCTCATGAACAATGAATCACAGCTCATGAACAGTGATTCTTAACTTGAAATTCCCTTAAATCATCCTCCAAAAATTCCAAATTAATTCTTTAAGGCCTGCCATATATTTCCGGTCTAAAACCTCAACATTTCACACCCGCATACACCCAATTTCACCCAAAATCGAATTATTCGGCGATACCTAAAATCCTAAATCGGGATTAGGAAGCGACTTACCGCGTTCTAGGCTAAAACGGCTGGAACGGAGAGCAGCGGCACTCTACGGCGACAGCGTACAACTCACGGTGGCGTTCAGCTTGAACGGTGGCGGTCCGACGGCGGCGTGGGTCTTGCACGGTCGGGAGGGAGAGTTTCACGGCGAGAGAGAGAGGTTGGTGGTGGTTGGAGGGCAGCACAGCGACGGCAAGATGGCGATCCGGCGGTGTGGCAAGCGGTGGCGCTGACGATGGAGAGAAACGGCCAAGGGAGAACTCACGGCCAAGAAGAAAAAAAAAATAAATGGGCGAAGGGGTTGTTCACGGCAATGGAAGAGAAGAATGGGGAGAAGAAGTCATCCTTGACTTAAACAGTGTTCAAATTGACCAAAAGTGAAAATGACTAAAATGCCCTTTTCTCACAATTTCAATCCGACGGCTCAGATTCGATTTTATCTTGATCCGACGGTCGAAATCGATTCTTGCACAAAAATATCCAAGGGCATACTTATAATTTTCCAAAAATCCAAGGGTAAAATTGTCTAATCAAAATTTTAGGGCAAAATTACCAAAATGCCCTTTACCCTTAAAACATACCCTTTAATAATCTTTAGGGGTATTTTGGTCACTTTCTCCATTTTTTGTCCAAATCGAGTTTTTCCGAAGGATTTGAGCGCACCAAAAATTCACACGTGTCACGTACAACGTCGTCCTAGCTTTTCCTCGCGACTTCCTAATTTTTCAATGTCCAATTTGGGCAAAAATCCAATAATTAAATTCTATTAAACGCAACTTGAGCGTTTCTCGAGCTAACAGGCGGCTTGCTGGGGAAATTCGCAGAATCGACTCGTGATTGATACTGAATCGAGTCACGTGCAAGTCCGTTCGATGCTTGACGACCTCGGTTGTCATTAAAATCGCGAAGATCAATCATTTGATCCAAGGGGTACGATCGTTTGGTATAATTTCAGAATAATTCGTTAAGTCGTTTCGTGGTCCAATGGAATCACCCGCGATCCGCTACTAGAACAGTGGTGAACTGATCTCTAACTATTCTTGGATTGGCCAACAGTGGCTCAAAATATCACTTCCACGATTTAATTGTCGAAATTCATTCACGATCAAATTTTCTTTAGTCGTTCGAATTTAATTTCCCCTATTAGCCTTTCCCTAATGGTTAGCATTTCCAGGAATGATCAGTTTCAGGCGAGAATCTATTGCGAGCACATCTCATAAAATTCAATTATTCAATAAATTCCAATTGGTGGAATTTCGGAATGTCACATAGAAGCTCTGACATCTCACCGAGTCACAAAGATTTGCTCTTCCAAAAGTTAGATCTATGTTTTTTCAACCCGTTTTGGTTGTCTTCGTCCGGCGATGGCACTGAAGAAGCCGAAACTAGGCATGCACCGCCAATAGGCAATGCCGGCCGTAGTTATTGGATAAGCACTTTCCGACGTGTGCTCATAATTGATTATGATTCGAGATCCAGTGATCGATTGCCACTTGACATATCCATTTTTATGGAATGAGTATGTGCTTAATCCTATTAATGCTTTATTGATCATCCTTATTTTCTGGATTTGGCTTTATTTTGTTGTATTCCGGGATTTGCTCTACTTCAATTTTCTTTGCCGTGAAGGTCATTGTATTTCTAATATAACTTTTTGAGCAATTAACACAATTTTCTTGATAAAACAAAATAATGAACCATCAAAGATATAGATTTTCCAACTAGAAAAGGTTCAAAGACCTATAAATAAATCAAGAAGTTAAATAGATTTTTGAATATGAAGATGGAGATATAGAAATTAAGTTTAGATCGATGAAGTTGATCATTGTAGAATCAAATGACGAATAGTTACCTACAAGAAATTCATGTAAAATACCTTTTAGTTATCATGTGGGGGATTACCCAATTAGTCCTAAATTTATTGTATTGATGTCGATTCAATTCTAAAATTTTTAATTTTACCAATTCAATCCTAAATTTTTCCGCAAAATTCCCCTATGATCCTTCCGATCAATTTTCGTCGGAAATTGCTGATGCGGCAGTTCAGTCAATTTTTGCTAAAAATTACTGATGTGGCTATCCAATCATCATCGGCCTTCTTATGTGGCACAACGCCTTGCCAACAATTTCCAACGAAAATTGGCCAAAATGATTACATTAGAATTTAACGCAAAGGTTTGGGATTGAATTGACAAAATTGAAAAGTTTAAGACTGAATCGATATTAGTACAATAGGTTTATGAATGATTGAGAATTTCATTCTTACTTTGATTTATTAAGAATTTCATTCTTTCATCTCGTGCAGTTGCGGATTGTCATATACCATCTAGCTTTAAGTCAAAGTTTTCATCCAATAAAATAATGGCTTCACAAAAGTATGTGCAACAGTAATCCTTCAGAAATATGACTCAAAAGGTTGAGGTAACATGAACAACCTTGGATCAATGCTTTATATAGGTGAGTAGGTGGACGCATGAATTTCATTCATTGTAAATGTTACATGAATTATAGTTTCTTAATATATTACAGATCTATTTATTTCACTGAAAACTTCTTCTCGCTAGAAACACCACCTCCTACTCTAGCGAATTGAGAATTGCAGCACAAATAAGTGCTAGAAAATATCACAACAAAACAAGATTATCTTTTATTTTGATCGGATTTTAACACTCTATTTGGATGATTACTTAAAAAGGAGACTGCATCTTTTAGTGATGCGTCATGGTCTTATTAACTTAGACTCCTCCTTAAGCAAGGAATTAGACTTCTAATAGGATTATGCTCCTTTGGTTAGTGAAGAGTCTAACAAAATCCCTTTGCCTAAGATTGATTGTTCACGAAAACATGAGTATTCAAGAAGCAGATTGAGCATGGCTCTCGGGAAACACTATGGATGCTATTTTGAAGAATTTAGGGGTCGATTTACGAATACATGTGCATTAACCGGGTATGTATGCCATTCTTTAGGGATCATAGGAGTTTAGGGAAACAAATAGCACGCCATTCTTTCGCGAAATTAAATCGCATTATTGATGGTCGCCGAGATAGGCGTGACGCATGACTTGGAATTAGCCGCAATAGTGTTCGCCCTTAAGATTTGGCGACATTATTTATGCGGAGAGAAATTTCATATTTATACTGACCATCAAAGCCTCAAGTATTTATTTTCTCAAAATGAATTAAATATGAGGCAGCATCATTGGATGGAATTGCCGAAGGACTATGATTGTGATATTTTATATCACCCCGGAAAGGCTAACCGGGTAGCGGATGTATTGAGTAGGAAGTTAAGTATCGCGCACTTGATGGTCAAGGAATGGACTTTGTAGGAAAAAGTATGAGACTCGGAGTTTAAGTTTGAAGTAAGTCGAGTCTCGAATTTGTTAGCCACACTAAGGATTGAACCGAAAATTCAATCTAAGATTAAGACTTTGCAGTCTATGAATCAAGAGATTTAGAAGATTTTGGAGATGGATGCTACCAAGAGGAAATCGGACTTCCAAGTATCCGCGGATGGGAACTTGAAGTTCCGAGGACGATTGTGTGTGCCTGACGATGCGGAACTTAAGGAGGAGATTTTATCAGAAGCGCATCATAGTAATTATAGCATTTACCTTGATAGTATAAAAATGTATCAGAATCTGAGGCAATACTATTAGTGGAATGGTATGGAGGTAGATATAGCTAAGCACGTAGCTAAGTGCTTAATGTGCCAGCTGGTGAAAGTGCAAAACTGTAAGCCTAGAGTATTGTTGCGACCTTTAGAGATCCCAAAGTGGAAATGGGAGCATATCACTATGGACTTTGTGATGGGATTGCCAAGGAGCCAAAAGGGCCACGATTCCATCTGGGTAATTGTTGATAGATTGACCAAGTCAGCATATTTCTTGGCTGTGCGAAAGGATTTTGCATTAGATTGATATGCTGATTTGTTTGTGCAATAGATCATTCATTTGCATAGGGTACCAGTGATAATTACATAGGATTGTGATCCTAGGTTTACTACCAATTTTTGGAAAAGTCTGCAGACGGCAATAAGATTGAAGCTGCAGTTTAGTATTGCTTATCATCTGTAAACGGATGGCCAGTTTGAGAGGACGATTCAAACATTAGAGGATATGCTTCGGGCATGTGTGCTGGATTTTTAAGGCAAGTAGGAGAAACAATTACCCTTAGTGGAATTTGCGTACAATAATAGTTTTCAACAGACTATTGGAATGGCACTATTTGAAGCGCTGTATGGTAAGGCATGTAGAACGCCCATATGTTGGGACGAAGTGGGAGAAAGGAGTATAACTGGGCTAGAGTTAGTTCAGTACTCGGTTGAGGTGGTTAAGATCATACGTGAAAGGCTTAAAACAGCGCAAAACCGTCAAAAGAGTTATGCAGACAGAAGGCGAAGACCTTTGGAATTTTAAGTAGGGGATCACATATTCCTTAAGGTATCGCCCATGAGAGGATTGTCCCGATTTGGCAAAAAGAGGAAGTTGAGTCCGAGGTACATGGGATCCTTTGAGGTGTTGGAAAGGATTGGAGAATTAGCTTACCGCCTTGCGTTACTGCTAAATCTATCGCAAGTACATAATGTGTTCCATGTATCAATGTTGAGAAAATATGAACTGGACCTAACCCATGTGTTGAACTATGAAGAGATAGAAGTAGACGATAAGGTGTCGTATGTTGAAAAACCAATAAGGATCGAAGATCGGAAAGAAAGAGTTCCAAGGAACAAGACGATCTCAATGGTCAAGATTGTATGGGAACATCATAAGACAGAAGGCGCTACTTGGGACAGTGAAGAACTAATGCAATGTCAACACTCTCATTTGTTTGAGTAGTAGAGTGGATTGTAAATTTCGAGGACAAAATTTTTGTAAGAGGGGAAGACTTGTGACATTCTAAAATTTGCCCATTTGGAATTTATGAAATGAATGGATTTATGAATGTAGTTGTAGTTAGTTCTCGCCCGGAATTGATCAATCCTGAGATACTAACTATTAGGGAAAGTCTAATTAGGGATTTAAATTCGTACGACTAGAGAAATTCGACCATGAACCGACTTTCGACCATAGAATTGTCGATGTGACATTTTGAGCCAATGTAGGCCAATCTTATAATAGTTATGGGCCGATTCATCATTGTCATACGAGTGGATCATGGGTGACTCCGTTTGACCACGAGGTGAATTGACAAACAATTCAGAACCTATACCGAATAATCGTGTCTGACGGGACTAGCGATCGATCCTCGTGATTATATGACAACCGAAGTCGTCATAATCCGAATGAACTTGCATGTGACTTGATTTAGTATCAGTCACGGGTTGAATATGCGAATTTTCCAAAAGCCGTCCGTTAGTCTAAGATACGCTTGAGTTACGTTACTTAAAATTTAGTTATTAATTAGAGACCAAATTGGGCATAGAAAATTATGAATGTCACGACAGAACGTTTGGACGACATTGTTATTGGAATGTTTAGTCTTGGATTTTCTTGGATCCTTTAGAAAAACTGAAATTCGGCGAAGGATGGAAAATGACCGTTTTATCCCTCAGACTTTGTTAAGACCAATGTAAATTGGGAAGGGCATTTTGGTCATTTCACCCTAAGTTTAGAAATGACAATTTTTGGACAATTTTACCCTTAGATTTTTATGAAATTCCCAAATTGCCCTTGGATATTTTTGGAAAAGATTAGATCGTGACCGTTGATATCAGGATAAGAACGAATCTTGGCCGTTGATTGAAAAGGTGAGAGGGGCAAGATGGTCATTTCACTTTAAAGGGCACAAATTATTGATTTTTAAGACCAAATTTCGTTCTCTCTCCTCATTTCCTTTCCCTTGACGGCAACTCTCTATCATGCCCCGAACCCCATCGAGCTCGCGACATCCCTCTTGCTCGGTCGGATTAGTGCAACGATCCAGGAAACGTTGTTGACCAAACGATCCTCCTCAGAGTTCAATTGCAACAGAAGCAATAAGCACCCGGACAATAAAATTTTTGGAGAACCCAAAGAAAGCAAATCGTCAAACCACCAATACATGAAACTATATATATATATATATAGACACACACACACACAATATTCCTTTACAAACCATCAACATAGATATGCACTCCAAACTACTAATTGCAAAACCACCAATATACAAAAAGATCAGCAGCCTACTGGGTTAGCACTACCAAACATGAGATACAACCAACCCTCAGAACTAACCCCTATACCCTATGAAAGGCATCCACTCAGACTCGCTCTCCTTATTGTCCTCATTTGAATTCTCATTAGGCTCATGCTCATCCACGGACTCCGAATCAGCATCGATCTCTATGGGGTGATCCTTATCCCCCGACTCGATGTGGACCTCAATCCGCTCCTGCTCAACCGACTCCTCCCAATCTTCCTCTGGCACGACTAATGGCTCGACCTCATCCTCCTTATCCTCTGGCTCCTCCTTAGGGACCTCCTCCTACTCATCCTCCTCCCTATGAACCTCCTCCTACTCATCTTCTTCCTCAGGCTCTACCTCGGGTATCACGTCTAGATCCATGTCCATTGGATTATACCTTGCCCGGGGCTCTTTCGGCTCGGGCTCAGGTACCACTACTGTTGGCTTCGGTGCTGCAGGGACATGCTGGTGCCTTGACTAAGTTAGACTAATCTCCAAACTAGTCATCTCACCGTCGGGAGGGGGTATGGCAGACGGATCCCAGTCCCCTACTCCATCAAAAAGTACATCAAATCTTCGAACGGGTCCGAACTCATTTGCCCCGTCGTGGAACATCCAAGTCGTATAGGTGTAAGCCTGCCGAAGAGGTAGCCCTATATCTACCCATACTAACGAAGTGTGTTTGACCCAAGTATAGTTATCGTCTATCAGATACTCCACGACGTCATGATCAACGTGCATAACTATCCCAAAATGTTGCGGCAGTGGTGGCGGTAGATTCATGGCTTAGGCGAATGCTCTGAAATGGTTTGGTTGAAACAACCATAAGACACTTTTTAATAAGTCCACGACCTAAACTCTACTTAGGCAACCACATATTTCCAGACAAATTCAGACACACAACTAAGCAATATCCACAAATATCATCCATACAATCACACTGACCTAGACTTTTGGCATACGCAGCCTGCATGTTAGTCCACAATCACAACATTGAAACCGTCCACATATTCCAATCCATTCTCACGCTCAAACACATATATCGATCACGCATCATTTCCAAATCCCACAATTCACACTCGTACATGCACCATTACATCATTTTCATTAAACTTGCCATCGCGACTCGTGTAAACACGCCTCAAGTCCGATCTCACTTTCACTAGCCACATTGTACCATCTCATGCTAAATCACTTTCCTCAGCCCGCGTAAACACGCCTCAGGCTTATCCAACCGCGACCCGCATAAACTTGCTTCAGGTCCGATCCCGTTCTCACTTTTTTTCCTCAGGCCGCGCCAAATACGACAGGCCTACGTGATCGAAACTCAAGCTTAAGATGCCTCGATCCGATCTCAGTCTCACCCAAGCTTAACACGCCTCGGACCGATTTCATTCTCACTTTCTTTCCTCAGTCCGCGCCAAATGCGACAGGCTTACGTAATCGCGACCCGAGCTTGAAATGCCTCGACCCAAACCCATAGACGTATCACGACCCGCGTAAACACGCCTCAGGCCGGTTCAATTCCCCGCGTAAACACACATCAGGGATTTAGTGATCACACGAATATACCAACACACCGTATTTTATCTATATCCCGCGTAAACATGCCTTAGGGCCTTTTAGTGATCATACGCACATCGTACGCAACAAATTTCACACCTACACATTCTCGAGCATTAATTAAACGCACAAATCGTATTCAATTATACATTTAACACACAAATTAGCACTTTTCACCCCTAAAACTACGACATTTCACTTTCAGCCCTTCACAGCATTTTCACGCAATCATGAGCTGGATCTAATAGCATAATTTACACGCCGAACAGCATTTCATAGCATTCAAATCAGCAAATTCCAGCACCCAATCAGCCTCTAAATATCCACCAAAACCTTTCGATTTCAATCGTAAGGCTCGCTAATCAAATCAGCTCCTAATTTTCACCAAATCGCGTCTAAACGAGTCCGATAATACCTGATATACTAGGCAATAGTTAGAAAGCAACTTTTTCGAATTATAGACTAACTCGGCAAGAGCGAAAAGGGGGCAGTAGGCCGGTGGCCTCACACCAGCGTGCGGCGGTGGCGATGATCGGCATGACGGTGGCGGCTTGGCTTGGCTGATTTCTCACGGCCA
Source organism: Syzygium aromaticum (assembly GCA_024500025.1). Classification (NCBI taxonomy): domain Eukaryota; kingdom Viridiplantae; phylum Streptophyta; class Magnoliopsida; order Myrtales; family Myrtaceae; genus Syzygium; species Syzygium aromaticum. The sequence continues at coordinate 24,307,431 of CM044889.1, read as the reverse complement.
TGATGAGAGGGAAAGCACGACTGAAAGGGAGAGGGGAGGGAAAGGGAACGGCGGTAGCGGCGGTGTGAGGGTGTGGCGCGGCGGTACGGCGTCGATGGTGGCGCGGCGGTGATCGGCCAAGGGAGAGGCGATTGGTGAGAGGAGGGAGAGGGATGGCTGAGAGAGATGAGAGGAGAGAATGAGTAAAGAGAGAGATTGGTCTATTAAAAGCCAATAATTGAGCCCCATGATGGTAAAATTACCATCTCGCCCTTCGCTCACAATTCCAATCGATGGCCGAGATTCGTTCTTTTCCTAAGATCAACAGCCACGATCTAATCTTTTCCAAAAATATCCAAAGATAATTGAGGAATTTCAAAAATATCCAAGGGAAAAATTGTCCACTTCAAATGTTAAGGCAAAATGACCAAAATGCCATTCCCCTTTAACACTTGGCCTTAGGAAACTCCAAGGGGTAAAATGGTCATTTTCCATCCTTCGCCAAAATTCAATTTTTCTAAAGGATCCGGAAAAATCCAAAGCTGAACATTCCAAAAACAACGTTGTTCAAATGTCTTGTTGTGACATTCATAATTTTCTATACCCAATTTGGTCTCTAATTAATAACTGAATTTTATAAAACGTAACACGGGCGCATTTTTGACTAACGGGTGGCTTTTGGGGAAATTCGCGTATTCGACTAGTGATTGATACTAAACAAGTCACGTGCAAGTTCATTTGGATCATGACAACATCGGTTGTCATAGAATCGCGAGGATCGATCGCTAGTTTCGACGGCCACGATCGTTCGGTATAGGTTATGGATCGTTCATCAATTCATTCCGTGGTTAAACGGAATCACCCATGATCCATTGGTATGAAAGTGATGAATCGGCCCATAACTATCCTAAGATCAGCCTACATTGGCTCAAAATGTCATATCGACGATTCTATAATCAAAAATCAGTTCACGATCAAATTTTCTAGTCATACGAATTTTAAATCCCTAATTAGCCTTTCCCTGATGGTTAGTATCTCAGGAATGATCAGTTTCGGGCGAGAACTCACTACAAATACGTTCATAAAACCATTCATTTTATAAATCTCAAATGGACAAATTTCGGAATGTTACAACTCTTCCCCCCTTACAAAAATTTCGTCCTCAAAATTTACAATTCATTCTACTACTCAAATAATTGGGGGTGTTGACGTTGCATTAGCTCCTCACTTCCCCTGTCACTCCTTCTGTCTCATGATGTTCCCGCACAATCTTTACCATTGGGATCATCTTGTTCTTTAGAACTCTCTCTTTTTGATCCTCGATCCTTACTGGTCTTTCGACGTATGACACCCTGTCGTCAACTTACATCTCTTCATAGTTTAGCACATGAGTTGGGTCCGGTTCGTACTTTCTCAACATCGATACGTGAAACACATTATGCACTTGCGACAAACTTGGCGGTACCGCAAGGCAATAAGCTAAATCCCTAATCCTTTCCAACACCTCAAAAGGTTCCACGTACCTCGGACTCAAATTTCTTTTTTTGCCAAATCGGGACAATCCTCTCATGGGAGATACCTTAAGAAACATGTGATCCCTTACTTGGAACTCCAAAGGTCTTCACCTTCTGTCTGCATAGCTCTTTTGACGGTTTTGCGCTGTTTTCAACCTTTCGCGTGTAATCTTAATAGCTTCAATCGACTGTTGTACTAACTATGGCCCGGTTATGCTCCTTTCTCCTACTTCTCCCACTCTTTTTAAAAGGTTCCACGTACTTCGATCTCAACTTTCCTCCATACCTTAAGAAACATGTGATCCCTTACTTGCAACTCCAAAGGTCTTTGCCTTCTGTCTGCATAGCTCTTTTAACGGCTCTGCGCTATTTTCAATCTTTTGCGTATAATCTTAACAGCTTCAACTAACTGTTGTACTAACTCTAGCCCAGTTATGCTCCTTTCTCTCACTTCGTCCCAACACATGGGTATCCTACAAACTCTATCATACAACGCTTTAAATGGTGCCATTCCAATACTCTGCTGAAAACTATTATTATACGCGAATTCTACTAAGGGCAATTGCTCTTCCCACTTATATTTAAAGTCCAATACATATGCCTGAAGCATATCCTCTAATGTCTGAATAGTCCTCTTAGACTGACCATCCGTTTGCGGATGATAAGTAGTGTTAAACTGCAGCTTCGATCCTAATGCCGTTTGCAGACTTTTCCAAAAATTGGCGATAAACTTGAGATCATGATCTGAGGTAATAGTCACTGGTACCCCATGCAATTGAACTATTTGCTGCACATACAATTTAGCATACCTCTCTAATGCAAAGTCCTTTTGCACGGCCAAGAAATGCGCTAACTTTGTCAATCGATCGATAATCACCCAAATGGAATCATGGCCCTTTTGGCTTATTGGCAATCTTATTACAAAATCCATAGTGATATGCTCTCATTTTCATTTTGGGATTTTCAAAGGTCGCAATAGTCCTCTAGGCTTATAGTGTTGTGCTTTCACTTGCTGGCACGTCAGGCACTTAACCACGTGCTTCGCTATATCCACCTTCATGCCATTCCACCAATAGTACTGTCTTAAATTCTAATATATTTTCGTACTACTAGGGTGGATGCTATAACTACTACAATGCGCTTCTGATAAAATCTTCTCCTTAAGTTCCGCATTGTCAGGCATGCATAATCGTCCTCGGAACTTCAAGATCCCGTCCTCGGATACTTGGAAGTCCGGTTTCCTTTTAGTAGCATCCATTGCAAGAGTCTTTTGGATCTCTTGATCCGTAGACTGTAAAGCCTTAGTCTTTGATTGAATTTCTGGTTCAATCCTTAATGTAGCTAACAGGTTCGAGATTTGACTTACTTCAAATTTAAACTCCGAGTCTCTTACCTTTTCCAACAAAGTCCACTCCTTGACCATCAAGTGCGCGATACTTGACTTCTTACTCAATGCATCTGCTACTTGGTTTGCCTTTCCGGGGTGATATAAAATATCACAGTCGTAATCCTTCAGCAGTTCCATCCACCGACGCTGCCTCATATTTAACTCTTTCTGAGAAAATAAACACTTGAGGCTCTGATGGTCAGTATAAATCTGAAATTTCTCTTCGCATAGATAATGTCGCTAAATCTTTAAGGCGAACACTATTGTGCCTAATTCCAAGTCATGCGTCGGAGAATTTAGTTCATGCGGCCTCAACTGCTTTGATGCATAGGCTACAACTCGCCCATGTTGCATCAGTACGCATCCCAATTCTTTCAACGACGCGTCACTATAGATTTCATATCCTACATGTCTTGTTGGAATAGTTAACACTGGTGCTATCGTTAATCTGTGCTTTAATTCCTGAAAACTCCTTTCACATTTGTCGATCCATTCTAACCTCGTTTCCTTTTACAACAAATGTGTCAACGGTGTTGCTATTGCCGAAAATCCTTCCATGAAGCATCGGTAATACCCAGCCAAACCCAAAAAGCTTCGTACCTCTGTCACTGTTGTTGGCCTTGGCCACTTCATCACGGCTTCAATCTTTGCTGGATCTACTGAGATTCTTTCCCCAGAGATCATGTGCCTAAGAAATGCTACTCGATTAAGCCAGAATTCGCACTTGCTAAACTTAGCGTACAGTGCGTGTTCCCTCAAGGTTTGTAAAACCTTACTCAAATAAAACTCATGCTCCTCTAGGCTCTTCGAGTACACCAATATGTCATCTATGAAGACTATGACAAATTGGTCTAAAAACTCCTTGAACACTCCATTCATTAAGTCCATAAATGCAGTAGGAGCATTCGTCAACCCAAATGGCATTATTGTAAACTCATAATGCCCGTATCTAGTCCTAAATGCCGTTTTCGGTATATCCTCTTTTCTAATCCTCAACTGATGATTACTTGTTCTCAAATCAATCTTAGAGAATACCCAAGCCCCTTACAATTGATCAAATAAATCATCGATCCTCGGCAGATGATACTTATTCTTAATCGTTACCTGATTCAACTGCCGATAATCGATGTGCAATCTCAATGATTCATTCTTCTTCCTCACAAATAAAATTGGCACTCCCAATGGAGATGCACTTGGACGAATAAATCCCTTGTCGAATAACTCCTACATTTGCACCTTTAATTCCTTTAACTCTGACAATGACATCCTATAAGGTGCCTTCGAGATTGGCTCAGTCCTAGGTGTCAACTCGATTACAAACTCTACTTCTCTTTCCGGTGGCAATCCCAATAATTCATGAGGAAAGACATCGGGATGATCATGCACCATGGCTATATCCTCTAGCCTCGGCTCCTCAGCCGTTGAATCAATTATAGCCGCTAGAAATCCTTCACATCCTTCGTCCAATAACTTAGTCATTTCTAGCGACGAAATCTAGGGAATCGAGGTTCCTCCTCGATTTCCTACAAATTCAAATCTAGGGTGTCAAACTGGATTAAATTGGATCACTCTACTACTACAATCTATCACTGCCCTCTACTTAACCAGCCAATCCATGCCTACTATCACATCAAAGTCATACATTGCTAAGACCACTAAATCAATTCTCTCCTCCCTATCACCGATTATGATCTTACAATCCTGGCACCCCAATGAGACTAAAATTTTATCATTCAATACGGTGGTAACACACAACAAAACATCAAGCAATCGCGGTTCCATGCCAATCAATCTAAGAAACTATTTAGACACAAACGAATGCGATGCCCCCGGATCGAATAAAGTATATGCATCATGATCACACAGAGAGACCGTACCTGTGACCATGTCTGGCGCATTCTCTGCTTCCCTTCTAGCCATCGCATATACTCGCCCTTGAGCCGGCGACCTATTCTAGTTCGTAGGTACAGATTGCAACATCCTCAATTTCAGTCCCTGGGAAATGGCTATGGTTTAAGTTTGGTGGTTTTCCAATCGGAACTAAATTTTTTACTCGTGTTTTGGAGAAAATCCAATTTCGGATCCTTTGTATCCCTTTATTTTATTATTTTTGGTGAGACTTTTGTGATCCAAATTTCCAAACACTTTCTTCTTGAAAGTTTCTCCAAATATCTTAGAGTTTTACATACTTTAATTTGAGAATTTTTGGAGTTAATTTGAGTGGTACAATGGCCTGATTTTCGAGCTATGCAAAATTGCCCATAATGGGTTTTTTGGTGATGTTCACCCCTTCTTTATTTTCTATAAGCTTTTCTGAGCCGATTTTAGAAAAGTTTCCTTCACAAAAGTTGTTGAGAACATCCTTTTCTCTAACGTATATAAATTTGGAAATTTTTCGAGATGATTTGGAATATGGACAGAGCTTAATTTGAGAAACTAGAATCCTATTTCAGCGAACTGTTTTTAGTCTATCTTTGAGCTACTAAAAACAGCGTTTATAGAGAGATTCAGATTTTGTGCTCTCCATGAAAAACGTTTGCTAAGGTCTTGTTTATGACATATTCAAATTTGAGAATTTTCGGAGTCCATTTACTATATTTTCAAGTTCGATTTTGTAAACAATGCAAAGCTGTCCAGTTTTATCAGATTTCAAAGATTTATTAATTTCTATATAAGAACATTGGAATCTTGACTTGATGTCATTTGGTGATATTTGAGGACATTCCTGCGCCGGTGAAAAAAGGGAGAGGGGAGGGAAAGGGAATGGCGGCAGTAGCGTGAGGGTGTGGGGGCGGCGGATCAGTGGCGGGATGGCGTGGCGCGGTGGTATGGCAGCTGTGTAGCAGCGGCGGTGGTGTAGCGGTGATCGGCCAAGGGAGAGGCGATCGGTGAAGGGAGAGAGAGGGATGGCTGAGAGAGATGAGAGGAGAGAATCAGGAGAGAGAGTGAGAGAGAGATTGGTCTATAAAAAGCCAATAATTGAGCCCCTTGATGGTAAAATTACCATCTCGCCTTTCTCTCACAATTCCAATCGACGGCCAAGATTTGTTTTTATCCTGAGATCGACAGCCACGATCTAATCTTTTCCAAAAATATCTAAGGGCAATTTAGGAATTTCTTAAAATTCCAAGGGTAAAATTGTCCATTCCAAATGTTAGGGAAAAATGATCAAAATGCCCTTCCCCTTTAACACTTGGCCTTAAGGAACTCCCATGGGTAAAATGGTCATTTTTCATCACTCGCTGAAATTCAGTTTTTATGAAGGATCCGGGAGAATCCAAAGCTGAACATTCCAAAAACAATGTCATCCAAATGTCCTGTCGTGACATTCATAATTTTCTATGCTCAATTTGGTCTCTAATTAATAACTGAATTTTATAAAACATAACTCGAGCGCGTCTCTGACTAACGGACGGCTTTTGGGGAAATTCGCGTATTCGACTCGTGACTGATACTAAATCAAGTCACGTGCAAGTTTATTCGGATCGTGATGACTTCGGTTGTCATATAATTGCAAGGATCAGTCACTAGTTCCGACGGGCATGATCGTTCGGTATAAGTTATGGATTGTTCGTCAATTCATTTCGTGGTTAAACGGAATCACCCGTGATCCACTCGTATGAAAGTAACGAATTGGCCCATAACTATCGTAAGATTGGCCTACATTGGCTCAAAATATCACATCGACGATTTTATGATCGAAAATGAGTTCACGATCAAATTTCTCTGGTCGTACGATTTTTAAATCCCTAATTAGCCTTTCCCTAACGGTTAGTATCTCGGGAATGATCAGTTCTGGGCGAGAACTCACTACAAATATATTCATAAAACTATTCATTTCATAAATCTCAAATGGGCAAATTTCAGAATGTCACACATTATCTCTCTCCCCTCTCCCCTACCAAACTCTCCCCCTTGCCACGCTCCCCTCGCGCCACCGCTGTCCGCTGCACTACCGCCGCTCCCGTCACCAAGCTTAACCCCCTCCACCCTCACGCCACCGCCATCGTCCCCCTCTTCCTCTCGGCTCACCCTATCTCTCTCTTGGCAGTGGGAAAGCCGGCCCAAGTCGAGCCGTTCGCCGCCGCCACAGGCCGTCGTGAGGCCACCGGCCTGCCGCCCCATTCCACTCTAGTCGAGCTAGTTTAGAGTTCATGTAAGTCGCAATCTAACCCTCGCCTAGTATATTGGGTATCATCGAACCCATTAGATGCGGATTAGTGTAGTTTTAAGGGCTGATTTGATTAACGGGCCTTAGGAATGGAGTCGAGATGTTTTGGTGGATATTTAGAGGCCGATTAAGTGCTGGAATTGGCTGGTTTGAGTGCTGTGGAATGCTGTTTGGTGTGTAAATTGTGCTATTAGATCCGGCTTGTGATTGCGAGAGAGCGTCGTGAAGGGCCGGAATTGATATGCCGTAGTTTTGGTTGTGAAAAGTGGCAATTTATATGTTGGTTGCATAATTGTGTTGTGGCTGATTTGAGATGGTGAATTTGGGTGTGATTGTGTGCATTTAATTAATACTCGGGATTGTGCACGTGTGAGATTTGTGGCGTACGATGTGCATGTGGTCACTAAAAAGCCCTAAGGCGTGTTTATGTGGGGAATTGAATCGGCCTGAGGCGTGTTTACGTGGGTCGTGATACGACTGTGGGATCGGGCCGAGGCATTTTAAGCTCGGGTTGCAATCATATAGGCCTGTCACATTTGGCATGGGCTGAGAAAAGAAAGTGAGAAAGAAAGCGAGAATGGGATCGGGCTGAGGCATCTTAAGCTTAGGTCGCGATCACGTAGGCCTATTGCATTTGGTGCGAGCTGAGAAAAGAAAGTGAGAATGGGATCGAATCTTAGGCGTGTTTACACGAGTTGCGATCAGTAAGCCTGAGATGTGTTTACGCAGGCTGATGAAAGTGATTGAGTATAAGATGGTACGATGTGGCAAGTGAAAGTGAGATCGGACCTGAAGCGTGTTTACGCGAGTCGCGATTGCAAGTTTAATGAAAATGATGTGGTGGTGCGTGAACGAGTGTGATGTGTAGAGTTCGGAAATGTGGTGTGATCGATATATGTTTTTGAACGTGAGAATGGATTGGAATGTGTGTGAGGTTTGAATATTATGATTGTGAACTAATGTGCAGGCTGTGTATGCCAAGAGTCTAGGTAAGTGTGATTGTATGGATGATGTTTGTGTATAGTGCTTGTCTGCGTGTCTGAATTTGTCTAGAATACGTGATAGCCTAGGTGGGGCTTAGGTTGTGAACTTATTGAGAAGTGTCTCATGGTTGTTTCAACCAAACCATTTTAGAGCACCCGCCTGAGCCATGAACCTACCGCCACCACCGCCGCAGCGCTTTGGGATTGTTATGCATGCTAATCATGATGTTGTAGAATATCTGATAGATAAGAATCACACTTGGGTTAAGCACACTTCTGTAGTATGGGTAAATATAGGGCTACCTCTCTAGCAGGTTCATACGTATACGGCCCGAATGTTCCGAGATGGGGTAGATGAGTTCAGACCCATTCGAGGATTTGACGTGCCCTTTGATGGAGATGACTAGTTTGAAGACTATTCTAGCACAGTCAGAGCACCGGCACGTCCCTGTAGCGCCTGAGCCGATAGTAGCGGAGCCAGATCCAGCTTCAGAGGAGTCACAGGCCGGGTACGACCCAATGGACGTAGACCTGAGTGTGGAGCCAGCGAAGGACCCCGTAGATGAGCAGCCTGAGGAGAATGAGCATGGGGAAGATCCCGGAGATGAACCAGTAGAGGACGAGCCAGAGGAAGAGCCAGTGGAGGAGCCGGAGGAGGAGTTTGAGGATGAGGAGAGGATTGAGGTTCGGATAGAGTCGAGAGATGAGGATAACCCGATCGAGATTGAGGCCGATTCGGAGTCGTCAAATGAGCATATGCCTGATGAGATTGGAGATGAGGATGATGAGGAGAGTGAGTCGGAGTGGATGCCATCCAGAGGGAGTAGGGGTTAGTTCTTAGAGTTGGTTGTGTTCTATTTCTGGTATAGTGCTGACCCAGTAAGCTGCTAGTCCTTTTTGGATATCGGTGATGTATAGTTTAGAAACTCTAAACTGGTATACTTGTGACAAATTTACCTTACGTTAGTTTCCATTAAATTTTACTGTCAAATTATTAACTTTAATGACACGTGGTAGTTGACGGGTGTACCAGTTGGGGTTTTAGCTCTCTGTTTGTCACAAATTCACCAATTTGTGATTTTTCATGATATTAATCCAATTTAATGAATACTAACGAAATGTAAATTAGTTACAACTGTACCAGTTTAGGGTTTTTAGTTGTCAAAAAATTAGTTTGGGGTAAAATTATCATAGATGTATCAGTTTGGGATTTTTGGTGGTTAAAAAATTAGTTCGAGGTAAAAATGTCACAAGTGTACTAATTTACAGTTTTTCATAACATTAACCCTCTAGTAAAATACCGATCATAGGATGACAGCCTAAGTTTTCAGCCTTGGGCAAGAGCAGCTTAGCCTACTGAAAGGTGACCGAGCCAGTGTCATTAACATGTGCAGGAATTAACCATTGAAGGTGTACAAGCATGAGGAAGTTCGATTCTAACAGAATTTTTTGCAACATGTCCGTGGTATTCTGATACAGCTGCACAGCCACAATAAGCGACTAACTTGATTCTTCAACCTAATGCTTCATTCAAGGTTGAAGCATGTGGAACTTCCCTAATCATTGGAATTGCCTAGCCTGGTGATCAGATCGATAAATATAAGCACGCAACCGATAGGATATTATGCTAAAAAGGTGCAAGAAGTAATAATTTTTTCAAGACTTCTATATTGTATGATTGATTGTAACATCATTTGATATGAACATAATTAAGTATTTCATATATTAAGATTCTTTTTCTATCACTGCTATAATCAACACATGGTATTGAAATTGATGTTGCCAACACAGGATATGCTCAGAGTTTGGGCCGGGAGCGACCGCAAATTACCGCTTTCCTGGCTACAAAATGTCTTTTTCACCAATCTGCTTTGGCGGGTGGAGGAGTCCCACCATCGTTAAACTTCACCTTTTCAGTTTCTCCCATAATTAGGTACATCTAGTGAACTTTGAACATCTCTCCATTAGTGATGCATTGCTATCTCGCAATGGAAAAACTTAGCAGAAGGAAGAGACAACACATGCTTGGCAATCTATCTAGCTTCTAATAATGTCATGGTAATCACATTCGAGTTACAATCTCTTCGACTCATTTCAACGTCTGTGTTTTCAGAGCTCCTCTCAATGTAGAAACCGGGCTGCTTGGGCTGTGGCAGCAAAGCACTCTCACTGTCCAACATCAGAAGCACAGATGACATATTCGGTCTGTCATTAGGACACCGTTGCACACATAATAGCCCGATTTGAATGCATTTAACAACTTCTGATAGAACGAAAGAATCCGGGAGTTGTGGATCTATGAAGTCGCTCACTTTCCCCTCAAGCCACAACTTCCAGGCCTGACAAAAAAAACAGAGAATTTTTAGGCCCTATCCAACCAAAGTGTTGCTATATTTTGAGAATTTGACTTCTTAGAACGATGTCGCACATGTCCAACAAGATTGAAGCTGTGGTCCGGATGATTGAACTCTCTGTTCTTCTTTCCGCATATTATCTCCAGCAATAGTACTCCAAAGCTAAAAACATCTGATTTTGTTGAGAAAAGCCCGTCTATTGCGTATTCAGGTGCCATGTAACCACTACAGGTAAAACAATATGCATAATTAGAATAGGATTTTGAATATGAATGTGTAAGCCCATGAAAATGCTTCTCACTACTTACTAAGTGCCGACTATCCTCTTTGTTTTCGCCTGTGATAGATCTCCGCCAAAAACTCTAGCCACCCCAAAATCCGATATTTTAGGATTCATCTCACTATCGAGCAATACATTGCTTGCTTTGAGATCCCTATGTATGATTCTTAATCTCGAATCTTGATGAAGATAAAGGAGTCCCCTCACAATTCCTATGATAATATCGAATCGCCTTCTCCATACTAGAGAATTTTCCCTTGTTTTACCTGATTCAATTCTCTTTCTAGTAAGTAATTTGGATGAAATTGCACATTGAATCAGATGAGAATCGGAGAAGGTATTGATCGAAGCAAACCAAATACGGAAGTGTCTAGGCTTCCATTAGGCATGTACTCGTAGATTAGCATCCTCTCTTCTTCAATGCAACACCCCAGAAGCTTGACAAGATTTCGGTGCTGAAGCTTCGCGATTAACATTACCTCATTCTTGAATTCATTAAGACCTTGCCGAGAGTCCTCTGACGATCTTTTGACTGCTATTTCTTGTCCATCTGACAGCTGACCCTGACAAGTGAATTGCATAGTTTTTCCCGAGTGACACAGGATAAGACAAATGAAATTGCATGAATGAACAGCACTGTTCTTTTGTACGATTACGAAATTGTAGACAAAACTCTACCTTGTATACGGGGCCAAAACCTCCTTCTCCTATCTTATTTGAATCACAAAAATTGTTAGTTGCTCGTAAGATGGTGACCATATCAAAGATCGGAAGCTGTAAGCTAGCGTCATCTTCAGCTTGAAAGTCGAGTCTTATCCCTGTTGACCATTGAACTTTCATCAGAACACTAGTTCTTTTTTTCCCTAGAATAAATTACTTAAGTTACATGCGAGCAACGAACGGTTGTTGCGTGCATCGACTGAGACATAGGTGTTAGCAAGGAGGCCTAAGTCGATCAACTTTTCAAGTATCAATAGATCGAAAGCTCATTTGACATGATGAGAACATACAAGGTTCTGTACTGTATGCTATCAACTTTCATTATTGATTGTCCACCCTCATGTAAAGAAAACTGACAGTAATAAATGGAGTATTGCCATTACTTGACACCAAAATACGAAAAAAGAGAACCAAGAATTGTAATTGAGGTTCTGAAAGCAAGTTCTAGTCGGAGCCATAATTCCTATAGAGCAAGAGCTCAACTCAACCGATGGAAATGGAGTACCTTGAGCACTTTTTTTCCTCTTCCAAAAAATGCAGATGTAAAGCACCACTAAAAGCATGACAATTGCAGAGGAAATTGTCACTGCCACCCATACTTTCAACTTGGAATTCGCTGAATCTGAGAACATTTAGAGAGGCTAAAGGTCATCAAGATGAATGATGAATAGGATTATCGTGTGTGAAGGAAGAAGAATAAAACAAAGTTACACGTCCTACCCAGGTCTGAGGCTGAAACACGAATAAAAAGATCTTGATTTGCATCTTCGATGAGTTTTCTGACATCAATGAGATCTCCAAACCATAGGAGACAGCCTTTTGCATCTCCGGTGGCGTCTAGGTTTGCGTAGGCCCTGCAAGAGCAGTTCTTGAAGCACTCTAATTCACATTCCTTCAGGCTCATGCTAGTATTCATCGTGAACTGCAACAAATCAGGAATTTTCACACCTTTGAGCCTCTTAAACCCTTCTCCTCTAGAACAATTAAATGGGTTCTTACTGACACACCCCCTAGTCCGCACAAGCGAATCCCACTCTGCCTGAGACTTCGGTTGATACCCAATCATGCAGCTACATATTTGAGGATTGCTGATCGTGCACATGCTATTGGGTCCACAAGTCGCATAGACATCACAGGTGTCATGCGGAAACATATAGATCATGGCCCACTCCTGAGTTTTCTCATTCCACATGTACCTTTGGAGGTTCCCAAAACTGTTTAATACATACCTCGTGATTGTGGATTCATTGAAAGCGTTGACCGTGTAGTAGACCTCCTGAGAATTGTCGACGAACTTGGGGATGAATATCAAATTAGGAATCATCCGAGCCCCGCTGAACTGTATTCCATTCCAAGGCCCAGTTCGGAAGTACTTGGCATGTCCCTTATGGAGGACTAGTTGGGGAATTATTCCTCCAAGATCGACACCATAGGTGAAGTCTCCAGTTGAGGGATCCTCTGCACTCTTCCAGGATGTCATGTGCCGGTCCAATCCTGTTCTCAGGTCCCACCCGAGCTTCATGCCTGGCAACGTTGTGTCAGAGGGGCTATCGAAACTCTGCCAAAGATAGTTTCCGGAGACATTTTCGCTGTCATCTTTCAAAACAAGGTTTCCAGAATCCAGGAGCTGAGCAACTATGCTTTGCGAAGAAGTATTCATGTTATTCGACGACCACAAGACTTTTTCTGCTCGGTCAACAAGGACTAGTGTCCCTTCGTTTCCTATCCTCAGAACCCCTGACGGACCATTCACCGGATTATCTCGATTTGCCACCCAAACAATGGTCTTATCTGGGATGTCGTGGTACCATATTGCGAGGTATCTGTTGCTGGAGCTTCTAGGGCTGAAGAATCCTAGTTGAAACTTTTCTCCTGCTGACACTAGAGTTTCGCCATCGCCAATTGGCTCAGATGAGCTTAACACATCAACTGACTCGCATATTTCTAGTGCAAGCATACAAATTGAAATGAAATACGGTATAGAAAAACGAAGAATATCCATCTATTAATCTTTAGTGCTTGCAAAAAGAAATAGCAGGTGGAGAATAAAAAATTGAGTCCGCTAAAAACCCGTTTTTGTTGAAATGAACAGAGCAGGGCAAGTTCCTCATGATGTGTCGGTTCCACGATCCAATAAATTGATGAGGATTTGCTGGTAGCCACATACCACATACCTAACAGACTTTCTGAGTCTGAGAATGACCCATTTCTGAGTCACTATTGCCGTAGCTAATGGGGAAGGGCTAAACGGTCCAAGACATTTTATTTAATTGGACTTTTCAATTTATGCGAACCGTGCGCCAAACTAGTAATCGCATTTCCACAGAGCCTTTGAAGGCCAACTACCGTCAGGTTTACCAGAGTATGAGATCCTGGCAAATTAGTCACATCAATCATGAAGAACAAGTTTGTCACGTCAACGATCAAGTACAAATAAAATTCGCCTTGCCCTCTTTATTTTTCTGTCCCGGTCAACTTCTCTTGGCTGGCTCATTCGTCCCGCAATCCTTTAGCTTAAATGCTTTTTAGTTGTGATATCCTCAATTCGACATCACTTAATTATGCATCATTGAATGTGATTGACCTTGATTAGGCGCTAATCAAGAGAGTAAAGCCCATCTTGCCACTTTTGATCTTAATTAATTTTTGGATAATTACACATTAATGTGCTTTATGCATGATTAGTGTTTTATGTTTAATATCCTATAATTTAGCTTCTAATACAACTTCTAGAAGCTTAGTATGGGGAAAGACCAAAATTTGGTCTTGTTTTAATGGGATTGGGTGCCACTTCTGGGGGAAGAGAGGGAATGAGGAAGATGAAGCCGCTTTGTTTTGCTTGTTCGAGGAAGAGGAAGCCCATGTATTAATTTTGTATGGTTTGCTCATGAAATGCTTCCGATTTTAGTGCATCATCATGTGTGCGGGATTTTAAATGTTCTATTCGCGTGAGCATGAAACACTCTTACATTGGCCTAAGTGGAAAACAATAATTGACTTGAGTGTTTGATGTACTTGCGTGATCACATAAATGGTTCTGTACTTGTATGATTGCGAGGGACGATGCTCGATGGATTTTGATTGCCGCTCGCGATAAAGTTCGAAACGCTGCTCTTAATTGAATGTTTTCTTCGAATGAGGTCAAGACATTGCCATGCCCGATGGACCGGGACAATGCCTGGTTACGCCGGATGACCACCGACGCAATTGTCGATCATGGCCCTGAGCAGTCTTAATAATTGGAACACATGTTGATGCATTGTGCATGATTATGTGATATGAAGTGTTCTTGATTACTATGTGCAATTATGCCAATTGGAAGTGAGGCTTCGCGTGTGATTATTGTGTGAATTGTAAGTGCTAACAAGAGGTAAGTATTCACATGTGACTATTTGATTGTGTTTTGGCATGCCAAGAGGTTGAGGCTACCGTTCGCATTTCCGAAGCGAGATATCATCTTACTCAAGATTTAGAGGTTCTACTTATTAAGTTTTACTCATGTCTTGCTGCTTAACCCTTTTCAGGCCCTTGGTAGGGATACTCGAATTGTACGTTTTGGCATCCCAGTAGACCAAGACGAAGAGTTGATTAAGTATGTAGCACCAGGGACAGATACAACATAGAAAGAGTATACGACGACCATTTAGGTCGACCGGGGGGGGGGGGGGGAGGGCTTACCAACTTGGTTCCTCATCATTTTAAAGCATGGTAAGTTTGGTTCGAGGGAAGCCTTGGGGACCTCTCCAGAGCTTTGACGGACCCCTGGGTACGCTGGACACAATTCCGTGGGACCCTATGACGTGAAACGTCCCTGATAATGTTGCCAATGATATAGAGTTAGATCCAGATTACGACCCCAAACCCGAGCCATAGCATACTCAAACATGGAGGAAGCCATGTTCTTTTTGAGGTACCCCTCATAGATAGAAAAGTTAAGTAGACCCTAACCCCCTTTCGTTTTTGTGATGTAATCAGAAAAAGGGCTTGTGTAATGGGCGCGCATTTGTCCTTACTTCTGATATGGGTCGTTAATGCTTTTATATGAAACATGCTTTTGTGAATGTGTTTCCCTTACTAATCCTGTTGTTGTTGTTTGATTATTGTTGTTGGTTGGGTGATTTGGATTTCTCTTCCGCATATGCTTACTTGTTAGATAATACGATGGGTCAGCGACACCTCCTGGGACATCGTAATTAAATGACCTAAAAAGGGAAGTCGTGCACCAAAGCCTTAGTAGATAGGACCGTGGCGTGACACTAAGGGAACATATTGGAGTTATGAAAACAAAGAGTGCTAAGTGATTAAGATGTGAAAAGGAAACGAAATAATCTCACAAGAACGAAAAAATTATGGGACACAAAATTCTGTATCCTCCACATCATATTTTTTCCCCGGTGATACAGACCCGATTCACATGGATCGACCGTTGCCGATTTGTCTGTGGTCCTATCCTGGACGATTATGGGTGCCGTACTTGACTCGTCACTAGTCATTTGACCTCACAAGAGTGAATTGGCCGCAGACTTTGCCTTCTTGCAGTGTCCATTGAGTCAGCTTCATGGCAAGCACAGATACGGGGTCAGTGTTGAAGATTATAACTTTGGTAATTGTGTAGCGTGTTGTGTCATTCTCGTGTTATCACATGTATCCGAAGCTCTTGGCCCTCTTTCTTAATCACAGTCTCCTATTCTTGAAGATAAGATACTGTATAGGAGAAGAACACGCGGCCCTGAAATTGGTGATGAGACTGTCGAATTTTTGGTCAACGAAATCAGCCTAGTTTGTCCACCATCTCCCTCTCTCTCTTTCAACTGATATTATCTTATTATTTCTCTCCTCTCCCCGGCTAATTCTCAATAGTCCGTAACTTTTGTCCGCTGTAACTAGCGGCAGTGCACATGGCACATTCATGTGGAATAACGGGAAGAACAAGCCGCCCAAGCTTCATGCCTGCCAATAATGTGTCAGAGGGGTTATTGAAACTCGGCCAATGATAGTTTCCGGAGACATTTTCGCTGTCATCTTTCAAAACAAGGTTTCCAGAATCCAGGAGCTGAGCAACTATGCTTTGGGAAGAAGTATTCATGTTATTCGACGACCACAAGACTCTTTCTGCTTGGTCAACAAGGACTAGTTTCCCTTCGTTTCCTATCCTCAGAACCCCCTGACGGACCAGTCACCAGATTATCTCTATTTGCCACCCAAACAATGGTCTTATCTGTGATGTCGTGGTACCATATTGCGAGGTATCTGTTGCTGGAGTTTCTAGGGCTGAAGAACCCAGCTGAAACTTTTCTCCAGCAGACACTAGAGTTTCGCCAACGTGAATTGGCTCAGATGAGCTTAACACATCAACTGACTTGCGCACTTCTAGTGCAAACATACAAATCGAAATGAAATACGGTATGGAAAAACGAATAACATCCATCTGTTAGTCTTTCATGCTTGCAAAAAGAATTAGCAGGAGGAGAATAAAAAATTGAGTATGCTAAAA
Organism: Syzygium aromaticum; assembly: GCA_024500025.1. Classification (NCBI taxonomy): domain Eukaryota; kingdom Viridiplantae; phylum Streptophyta; class Magnoliopsida; order Myrtales; family Myrtaceae; genus Syzygium; species Syzygium aromaticum. Next base: position 24,290,549 of record CM044889.1, on the reverse strand, counting down.
ACCCGGTTTTTGTTTAAATGAAGAGAGCAGGACAAGTTCCTCATGATGTGTTGGTTCCACGATACAATAAATTGATCAAGATTTGCTGGTAGCCACATGCCACATATCTAACAGACTTTCTGAGTCTGAGGATGGACCATTTCTGAGTCACTATTGCCTTAGCTAATGGGGAAGGGGGAAACGGTCCAAGACATCTTATGTAATTGGACTTTTCAATTTATGCGAACCGTGGACCAAACTAGTAATGGCATTTCCACAGAGACCTTTGAAGGCCAACTACTCTCCCGTTTATCGAAGTGTCACAGCCTGGCAAATTAGCCACATCAATCATGAAGAACAAAGTTTGTCACGTCAATGATCAAGTACAAATAAAATTCGCCCTCCCCTCTTGATTTTTCTGTCCTGTCAAATTCTCTTGGCTGGCTCATTTGTCCCACAACCCTTTAGCTTAATTGCTTTTTAATTGTGATATCCTCAAATCGAAATTGCTTAATTACGCATCATTGAATTTGATCGACCTCCATTAGGCGCTAATCAAGAGGGTAGAGCCCATCTTCCCATATTTAATCTTAGTTAATTTTTGGATAATTGCACGTTAATGTGCTTTGTGTATGATTAGTATTCTATGTTTATTATCCTATAGTTTAGCTTCTAATGCAACTTCTAGAAACTTAATTTGGGAAGAGACCAAAATTTGGTCTTGTTTTAATAGGGTCGGGTGCCACTTTTAGGGGAAGAGAGGGGAAGAGGCCAACTTGATTGGTTTCTAGTTTAGGTCCCTTAGTTAGTCCCTAACTGAGTACTTGAGCCTACTTTGGTTAGCCATGATTGCCTATGGGAGAGGCTTGTTGGGCAAGCTTGCAAGATGGCTTCTTGTTCATAAATTTGCTTGGTTAGGAGCAAACGAAGGAGTTATGCTAAGCTTGGTTGTTGGGTCATTAATGCACTTGCATTATTGGGGTCTTCTTGCAAGATCACTTAAGCGGGAAACCCTTCTCACTTCTCTCATTCACTCTCATTTCTCACTCTCATTTCTCTCCCTCTCAACTTCAGCCACCCCCAATGCTGAACCTCTCTCTCTCTCTCGCCCTTCTTGCTGCCATGTGCCATAGCGTCGCCACCGCCACGTCATTCACACCGCGCCGTGCCGACCTTACCTCCATGTCGCCGCCTCTCGTTGTCATGCCTCGCCCCTCGCTGTGCCGTTCTCCATGCTGTGCCACCGTCTGCTCATCGCCATTGCTTGCCGTTGAGCCATTCGCCACCACCATGCTGACTATTGCCATTCGCCATGGTCTTCATCGTTCGCTGTCGCCGTTCGTCCATCTTATCTATAGTCCAACCGGTTTGGTAAGTAGTTCTTATAATCTGTGGATAGGATGTTATTTTACGCATGTTGGACTTAGGTTTAATCTTGTTTGAGTTTGTTATATCATGTGTGTGGCTATCATTGGCTAGAAACGGCTGTGGATGGATTATGTGGTTATGGAAGGTTCATTGGAACCATTGTTGGGTGATGCTATAATTGTCTTGTTTTGTTTTGCTTGTTTTAGGAAGAGGAAGCCCATGTATTAATTTTGTATGGCTTGCTCATGAAATGCTTCTGATTTTAGCGTATTATTATGTGTGCGGAATTTTAAATGTTCTAATCGTGTGAGCATGAAACACTCTTACATTGGCCTAAGTGAAAAACAATAATTGGCTTGAGTGCTTAATGTGCTTGTGTGATCACATAAATGGTTCCATAACCGTATGATTGCGGGGGACGATGCTCGATGGATTTCTGCTGCTGTTCACGATAGAGTTCAAAACAATGCTCTTAATTGAATGCCGTCTTTGAGTGAGGTCGAGACGTTGCCATGCCTAATGGGGCGAGACGATGCCCTGTTACGTCGAATGACTACCGATGCAAGTGTCGGTCATGGCCCTGAGCGATCGTAATAATCGGAACACATGTGGATGTATTGTGCATGATTATGTGATATGAAGTGTTCTTGATTATTATCTGCATTTGTTGCGTGCCAATTGGAAGCGAGGCTTCACATGTGATTATTTGTGTGAATTGTATGTGCTGACGGGAGGTAAGTATTCATGTATGACTATTTGATCGTGTTTTGGCATGCCAAGAGGTTGAGGCTACTGTTCGTATTTCTGAGGCGCGGTATCATCCTACTCGAGGTTCAAAGGTTCTACTTATTGAGTTTTATTCATGTGTTGTTACTTAACCCTTTTAAGGCCTCTAGTATGGATACTCGGATTTCACGTTTTGGTGTCCCAGTAGACCAAGACGTAGAGGTGATTGAGTATGTAGTACTGGGGACGGATATGACATAGGAAGAGCATACGACGGCCGTTTGGGTCGATGAGGGGCTTGCCAACTTAGTTCCCCATCGTTTTAAAGCATGATATATTTGGTTCAAGGAAGAGCATTGGGGACCTCTCCAGGCCTTTGACAAACCCCTAGGTGTGCCAGGCGCAATTCCGTGGGACCCTATGACGTCAAGCATCCCTGATGGTGTCATTAGCGATCCAAAGTCGAATCCGGATTATGACTGTAACACCCCAACCTCAAGGTCATTCGCTTGACGTTTCGTCATTATTATCTTTCGTTATACACAAGTGAAAGCATTTCTCGGGACAATCATAATTAATTCACACAGTGGAAATAAGACAAGAAACATTAAGCAACATCATGAACAAACCTTATTATTACAATGCATGCAAATATATTTTAACAAGCCCTTCAGGCCATGGCAAACAATACATATTTCACACACACTATGAATAGCAAACTTGACTTGGGTTATCATATACCCACTATGGCTTCTCGCTTCTCGCTTCTTCATCTCTACCCCAGTCCCGTCCGCCTGGCCATTTCACATCCCACCTGTGGCTTTATCTCGGAGCCGGCCTGCCCGCACCGCGAAAGCACCGTTGAACTCACATAAGGATCCAACCCATTTTCCATTTTTATAGTGATACCATGCCACGTACGGATGAGGCACCAAGTCCGTTAGGCCTTCATCGAATCTCACAAGCATCGTGATTCAGCGATAGACGCGGCCTTCTCTGGCATCTGTCACGATAAGCACTTTGGCTCTCTGCTTCATGGGATTGTCAACACGTGCTGGGGGAGATGCCATCCTACGGACTTGAAAAAAAAGGGGAAACAACAGGGGATGAGCCGGGAAGACTCATCAAGTAAACTTACTAATATCAAGCGAGAACGAGGGGATCGCCGTTAGCACAAATCGGCCCTTACCACACCCGCATTGATGGTAGATCAATAGCAAAGTTCATACAAAAGAACATCAAACATGGCTGTAACATGTGCACCTTGCCATTCAAGTCTTTGTTCTATCTCCAAAACAAACATCAAACATGAAACATGATCAAATCAAGAAGTGAACCAACCACAATCAACCAAACGACCGAGAAACGGTCCAAGCAAATCATGTCACAAAGTATCACAACTTCCTTTCCCAATATTAGGAAGTTTACTTACACAATGGAATAAAACAAGAACTAGAGAAAACGGTTGGCATGAGCCTTGACGAGTCTTGGACAATTCTTAGTGGTTCTCAGGCTTAAACACGAACACACGGCCTTGGATGTGGCTTCATCACTCGACCAAATTACAAGAGACATATGGCTAGCCGGTGAGCTTTTTCTCTCTTTCTCTGTCAAGAATACAAAACAAGAAATAAGAAAGATGGTTGGCCGGAGCTCTCTGGGCGTGAAAGGGGAGAGAGAGAGTTGCGTGAGAGAGAGAGGGAGGGCTTCACTTGAGGCTTCTTTCTCTCTCTTTTTCTCTTCCTATTTATAGGGCAAATGGCTTCGAGTTTAGTGAGATAAGCGCACGTGTCATCGGATACGTGAAGTAAACTCACATGTTATCAGGTGCATGAGGTAAGCGATGACCTCATTAGGTCATGATGACAGTGCCTCCAAAGTCCAACTTCCATTAATGCAAGTCATTATGAAGGGGGTCCCTAAAGTCTTATGGTCATTAATTAGGCTTCTTGAACAAGCTTCAATCTTGGCCATTCATTTCCAAGCTTGGGCTTCTAGAATCCACCTAGTCAAAACTTACTCCCCAAGTATGGACTTTCTCTAAAATTCTCCAACTTATTTTTCAAGCTTTGATTTTCTAGAACTCTCCAATTAAAGCTTAGCATAGCTCATTTGAAAGGTCTTAATATGCACATTAATTCACTAGAAGACATAAATTTGAAATTCCAATGTTCTCTGATAGAAAATGCTGAATCTTTGAAATCTGACCGAATCAGATAGCTTTGCACTGTTCAAGAAATCGGACTTGAAAATATAATAAATGGATTCCGAAAATTCTCAAATTTGAAATATGTCATAAAAAAGACCTTAGCAAACGTTTTTCATGAGAGCACAAAATCTGAATCTCTCTATAAACATCATTTTTAGTAGCTCAAAAACAAATTGAAAACAGTTCATTGGAATAGAATTTTTATTTCTCAAATTAATCTCTGTCTAGAATCCAAATCATCTCAAAAAATTCCCAAATTTATACACTTTATAGAAAAGGATGTTCTCAACAACTTTTGTGAAGGAAACTTTTCCAAAATCGGCCCAGAAAAGCTTGTAAAAAATAAAGAAATGGTGAACATCACCGAAAAGTCCATTCTGGGTGGTTTTGCACAGCCCAAAAAACAGGCCATTGTACCACTCATATCAACTCCAAAAATTCTGAAATTAAAGTATGTAAAATTTCAAGATGTTTAGAGTAACTTTCAAGAAGAAAGTGTTTGGAAATTCGGATCACAAAAGTCTCTCTAAAAATAACAATACGAAGGGGTACAAGGGACCCGAACTGGGTTTTCCAAAACAAGAGTAAAAATTTAGTTCCGATTGGAAAATCACCAAAATTAAACCATAGCCATTTCCCAGAGATTGAAATTGAGGATGTGACAATGACCCCAAACCTGAGCCATAATATGCTCGAACGTGGAAGAAACCATGTTCTTTTTGAGGTACCCCTCATAGATAGAGAAGCTAAGGGCATATTTGGCAACTTGCCAAACAGTGAAAATTTTTGTTCTTTTATTTTCAGAATCAGTTTATGAACAAAAATGCGTTTGTTAAAATTTTTGTGACCGGACACAATTTCGCAAAAAATTGTTCCCAGAATCTGTTTTGGAACAGAATCAAGAAGCAAAAACTAGTAGCTTCTTGATTTTGGGAACAAAAAAAAGAATAAAAAACAACAAGGCATAATCAGTTTCTTCTCCTGCTCAAAGCTCATTCTACTCGTGGAGCTCACAACTGCTGTTCCTTCCCTGACGAGGTTGCTCTTTCCCCGACGAGGCTGCTCCTTCACCGACGAGGCTGCTCCTTCTCATTCGAGGTGAGTTCTTGCTTGTGACTTACAACTATGGAGGGACGCTGTCACCCAAATTGGCGAAGGCCGCAGTGACGATTGCCTGAGCGAGTGCCACCACAGTCCTCATCGATCTAGGCGATGGCGAGGCTTGCAAGCCAACACCGTCCTCAGCTACATTAGCCTCTCTGTGTCATATCTCAACCATTTTGTTCCTTTGTGTGAACTCTAATCCCCCCACCCCCCACCCCCCAAATTGGTGAGAACACCATCTTGTCCCTGTGTTTGCTTATTTTTCATGGCTTTGAATCTCTGTAAATTCAATATGATGCCTCAAATTTCATAAATTTTCCTTTTTTTGACGCCTGCCCACTTCACATTTTGCGTGTTGTAATCTTGAGTTTCCCTCAAAACCTAAACTTTCCTCGTCAATTCCATGATTGGTTCCATTCGCACTTTTTTCTTTTTCTAACTTCTAAGGTTGTTTTATGCAACTATGGTGATATGGTATTGGTCATTGGTAATTGTCTCGTGTTAATTTTCTGTTGCTTTTCATAACGGTGATCCTTTTTGCATTTGGAGGGGGGGTGATTATCTTTTATTAAATGGTTCTTCTGAATTGTTCATTAGATTGGACGGGCTTATTGGTAATTAATCAATTTGAGTAGAAGTTCGTTTCACCTGGATTCAGCTCCACGCTTCTATCGATTGCTTTCTTTAATTTGTCCAAGTTGATTCGCAAAGGTAAAATCCTCACCTGTTATTGAAATGATTTCTCTCTTCACTATTCTAGTTCTGATTATTATTAGTTGGAGATTGATGGAGCCATTTGTTATGTCAAGCAAAGAAAACAAGAGGAACCATTTTTTTTTTTTTTGGAGGTTTCATTGATATGTGAGCTTTTCTTATGGTCCTTGGCTTGGAATGCGGTATGACAATACTATGTTAACTTCATAAAATTGCTGATAATCCGTGGACTGCTGACAGGGCCAAGGTAGACTTTCTTGTGGTTATCCATGGTGGACAATCTATATTACTTATGTAGGCGCATTATATTGTGTAGTGTACGCACAAGAAGACCATTACAAGTATTAACATTCTAGTGTGTAGGTAGGCAAACTGAATTTGCACTGCTGTTTGGGTGTACTTTTCAATTGTTGTCAGTGAGCAAGCTTGTTGTACCTAAAGTATCTTTACAGTGAGTTATATGTTGACAAGAACATCGTTGGATCAAGGGATTATAATGCTAGAACTTTTTTTCATCTCTTTCTATCATAAGAAGACATGGGTTGTACAAAAAGTCTATTTGGCATTTTTCCATACTCTATAATTCAAGGGCTTAAGAATTGGTCCAAAAAGGAGTGGGTGAATCCAGAGTCTGTTTATTTTGCAATTTTGTCACTTAACTTCTTAGATGACCAAAAAATCTCACCTTTTGGGGAGTTTAGCCACTCCTACTAAACTACGGTCATGACTATCTCAGCCTGTTTTACAAGATAGCAAAACGTGACATGGTGTTGTCTACAAAATGCATGTTTTACTGCTTTTGCAATGGCCATTCCGTAACTATGGTGGAGGTGATAAATTCTCAAAATTGCATTATTTATCCATCTCAATGGTCATGTATTAGTGATATTCTGTGTGAGCTTATTAACAGAATTATCTTTTATACGATTATAATATGCAATCCTCTGTCTTCATGCATCATATTCCAAGTGTTTCAATAATGGGTATCTTCTAAAGCATGAGTGTTGTACTATTTTCTTGTGCCGTTGCTTCTCTTGAGAATGGTTGCATGCATTGCTTGTAACTTTTACATGGCTATGTTATTGATTTAATACATGTCACATATGATTCTTAACCTATCAAAGTTACATGGCATCTCAGAAAGACATATTCAATGCAAAGTGGACTGGGCCTTTAACCAACTTGTTTGTAAGTTTGTTTGTTGAGGAGGTCAAAAGGGGAAATCGCAACTCTTGTACTTACAACAAAGTTGGGTGGAATAATATACGGGCTGAATTCATTAAACAGTCAGGATGCCAATATACCCTTCTTTAGTTGAAGAACAAAGTGAACAAACTGAGAAAACAGTATGGTAGTTTTAAAAAGCTTCTTTTGCAATCTGGATTTGGCTGGGATAATGTGAATAAAACTATAGTTGTCGACGATCCAAGTATTTGGGAATCTCACATCAAGGTATCTTTTAACTTTTGATTATTTTCATGTCATTGTAGATGTAAGTTTTAAAATGTTTGATTATGTTGTTGACATGTCATTATTGTGAAAATTGTAGGATAATAGTGAGTGGACAAAATTCAAGAAGGATGAATTTCTCCAGTATCCTGAGTTGTGTTGTATTTGATGGTACATATGCTACTAGGGATCATGCCATAGGTAATGCTAAAAATTTAACGGTGTTAGAGGAAGGTGACAATGGTGGTGGCGATGCAGAAGGTGATCCAGAGGACTTAAATGATCACCACATTGATGAGACAGTCTTTACATCTGGCAATAGTGTTAATCTAGTTCATGACAAGCACAAATTGGATAGGACTCCAAATGCCAAGAGGAGAAGAAATAATACCTCATTTTGCATTGCTGACACTTGCAAATCTATGCAGGACCTGATCAAAACTAAGACAAGTCAATCTGTGAGTGGCTCTACCACCTCACGGGTCACACAATCACCTGTGGACCCCATCTCTGTATCCGTTGTCATTGATAGCTTACTTAGTATGCCTGACTTGGGATTGAATCTTTACAGCAAAGCAGTGGAACGAACATGTGTTAGTGCCACATGGAGGGAGGCTTTCATCAAAACCCCAGCTGAATGGAAATATGCACTTCTTCAATCTCTTCAGTAGATATTGGGAAATGTATTATGGATCGCATGGGGTTTTATTTGATTGTATGACTTATCTTAGTACTTGATATTTGATTTTTAGATATATTGATCTCGAGACTCTTGTACTTTTGCGGTGCTACAAGTATGACAAACTGTTTGGGTTCTATTTATATATTTGGTTTGCTTTTACTCTATAACTTATGTTCTTGGTTGTTATTGGAAATTTTTTTACATATCTATATTAATGTTCTTGTATTTGTGTGATGATATAGGTAGTATGGAAGGGCGATCAAATGGTGTGTCTAATGGGCAGGTAGATCGAGATGAACAATTCTTGTATGATGATGATGTTCACATATTGATAGCATAGTTGTGCATCATTGCGGAGGACATGTCCATGCTTACGGAAAAACCTATTAGGGATAGCAAACTATTAGAACCTGGATGGATAAGGGAAATTGTTTATGGACATTCAAATAGAATATATGAAGCTTTTAGGATGGAGAGACATGTTTTTCTAAACCTTTGTGAATTAATGAGGGCAAAAGGTTGGTTGAAAGATAGTCGATTTATTAGGATAGATGAATAAGTTGGGATTTTCTTATCTATGGTTTGTCACAATAATTCCAATAGAGATTTATGTGAGAGATTCCAACATTTAGGAGAAACAATTAGCAAGTTTTTCAATATAGTGTTGAAAGCAATTCTTAAACTCTCGAGTGAGGTTATCAAACCACCGTCCTTATGCATCCTAATCACGAACGATACTTCATGGTATGGTTTTTATTTTTAGAGTTTACACTATCAAATACATATAATTGATAATCTTGTATAACATTAGATTTTCATAAATGCACAGAATTGCATAGATACTATTGATGGCACCCATATTAATGCTTCCGTCCCTATGTCTTAGCAGGTCCCATTTAGAGGCAGGAAAGGGAAAGCCACTTAGAATGTGCTATGTGTTTGTTCATTTGATATGAAATTTATTTTCGTGTATTCTAGGTGGGAAGAATTTGCCAATGATTGTCAGGTGCTTTCAGCAGCACTCAAGACACATCGATTGCAATTTCCTCGACCACCACTAGGTATTTACTTTATCTATAAGAAGAAACTTTATTTATGATTGTATTATGGTTGCATATCATAACAAATTTATATATACCATGTTATAGGCAAATACTACGTGGTAGATTCTGGTTATGCATCACTTCCGAGATTTTTAACTCCATTTAAAGGTAAATGGTATTATTTGAACGATTATAGGGGGCGTGGAAGACATCCACGAATAGCAAGAAAATTGTTTAATCATAAGCACTCTTTACTAAGGAATGTCATTAAGAGGTCATTTGAGGCATTAAAGAATCACTTTACCGTTTTGAGACATATGCCTCCATTTACAATTAAAAAGCAAGCACTTATTGTGATTGCATGTTGTGCTCTCCATAATTACATTCTTGATCAGGACAGGATGCACAAGATTTTTTCCGTTTATGGAGATCCGGTGTACCCGTTTAGAGCTAGAGAAGTGCAGGTTGTAGATGATACATCACATGAACAAGCAGCTGAGATAAATATGTTTAAGAAAAGTATTGCAAATAAAATGGCAATGGATTACAATCTGCCCAACATTCTATGATTTGTGTTTTCGACTTTTGTAATATTATTTTTAATCATTAGATGACGATGAGAGAGGATCCTTATGTGTCTTGAGTTTTTGTGTGCCTCTCTTGTTTACATTCATATGCAAGTTTCCATTATGTATAACTTAAGCCTTTATCTTGGATAATTGACATCTTGTTGGTTAACTTGGCATAGATCAGACAGTTATTCATTGTCCTCCATTTTTTCTAGTGCATGGAGCAACTAGTCCTTTTTTTTTCTTACACGTTAATTTGAGATGTGTCTTTGTCTCTGGCTAGATGCTTTGTCGTCCTTTTAGACTGGCAATTTGAATAGTTTTTTGCAATTTTTATGTGATGTAGTCATAGAATGACATATCCCATAGTTTTCACAACTTCTATCATTTCCTTTTATTTCATTACATGTACTTTAATGATGGTATGATATGAGTCGATCAATAAAAAATCAAGCAACTCAATGTGCAATTTTAATCCAATCAAAATTGTTTATACCAAATTGCTTAGGTAGTTGGTTAGGGGGAAGTTGGACTTACATAAGTTCTTGCCGGCACTTCTTTTCTACTCTACCGCCTCTCACAAAGAGATGAAATAGTTTCCTTAGAGTTAAAATATGGTATAGTCAAAATAGAGTATTCATTGATAGGAGTGATAGAGGGAAGAGTTTATACCAACTATATATACCATATTTATACATATCACCATATATATACCAAGTATATACATATCACCATGTTCACCATGTTTCCTTCACTTACAAGAATTAAATACCAAGTTCTAAAAAGCATTTGAAAAAAATTTGGAATAAAAATTTTTTACTATTACCAAACGCATTTCTGTTCTTTTACTTTTTCAAGAATAAAAATTTTGAGCAATTACCAAATGCCTTTAAATGTTCAGAATCAGTTCCCGGGCATAGAATAAAAAAGAATCATTTCTGAACAAAATTTGTTTCTAAGTATAGAATGATTGACGTGCGCAACCTAAGTAGACCCTGACCCCCTCTCCTTTTTGTGATGTAATCGAAAAAGGGGCTCGTGTAGTGGGCGCGTATTTATCCTTACTTCTGATATGGGTCATTAAGGCTGCGCATGGCAACCATTCTGTACCTAGAATCTGATTCTGGGTATAAATGATTCTTTTTTATTCGGTGCTCGGAAACAATTTCTAAGCATTTGAAGGCATTTGGTAATCGCTCAAAATTTTTTTATAGAATAAAAAAAGAACAGAAATGCGTTTGGTAACTACACAAAATTTCTTTTTATTAATAATATTTTGAAATTTTTAATATTTGTTTATTTTTTCTTTTTTTCACTTATTTTCTATTTTTTTTTCTTTCTTTCCCCTTCCTTTCTTGGCCATGGCCAGCCGCCGACACCAGCGACCGGCCACAGGCTAGGGTTGGTAAGGGTGTCGCCGCCCTCACCCAAGCTGTAACATCCTCAATTTTAGTCCCTGGAAAATGGTTATGGTTTAAGTTTGGTAGTTTTCCAACTGGAACTAAGTTTTACTCTTATTTTGGAAAACCTAGTTTCGGATCCTTTATACCCCTTCGTTTTGTTATTTTTGGAGAGACTTTTGCGATCCAAATTTCTAAATACTTTATTCTTAAAAGTTGTTCCAAACATCTTGAAGTTTTATGTACTTTAATTTCAAAATTTTTGGAGTTGATTTGGGTTGGACAATAGCCTAATTTCCGAATCATGTAAAACTGCCTAGGATGGATATTTCAGTGATGTTCACCCTTTCTTTATTTTCTACAAGCTTTTTGGGCTGATTTTGGAAAAGTTTCCATCACAAAAGTTGTTGAGAACTTTCTTTTCTATATCGTATATAAATTTGGGAATTTTTCGAGATGATTTGAATTCTGGACAGAGCTTACTTTGAGAAAAAAGAATTCTGTTCCAGCGAACTATTTTTAGTCTGTCTATGAGCTACTAAAAATGGTATTTACAGAAAGATTCTGATTTTGTGTTCTTCATGAAAAATGTTTATTAAGGCCTTATTATGACATATTCAAATTTGAGAATTTTCGGAGTCCATTTACTATGTTTTCAAGTCCGATTTTGTGAACAGTACAAAGCTATCTGGTTTTGTCAAATTTTAAAGATTTATCGATTTCTATATGAGAATGTTGGAATCTCAACTTGATGTCTTTTGGTGATATTTAAGGATATTACTGCACCGAAACTTGGGTTGGATGGAATTATTATGCTTGTTTATCACGGAAAACCCTTAGAAATTCTTGTGATTAAGTATGGCACGGATTGCGGTTTTTGTGCCAATTGGTCTATTTCGTGTGACCCGATTGGCCCAAGTCATTTGCGCGAGAATTCAGTAAATCCAAAAGGTTCTAGGAGTACACAGTTCAGGAAATCAGTAGTAGAATCTAGATGATAAGGCCTTGACCGAGTCAAAGCTTATTCTTCAAGCTTCATTATGGCTTTCATTTATTAAAGTTGGACTTTAGTGGCCCTTCATGATGGCTCACAATAAATGAATGAAGACTTTGAGGCCCCCTTCATCATGAAAAACATTAATTGGCTTAGACTTGGAGGCCTTGTCATGATGATTATGTATCTTCTTGAGCAAGTTGGTCAAGAATTTGAGGAACAAGTTGGACTTGAAAGAGTCTAGAAATGGTCAAAGCTTGAGGGGCAAGCCTTAACTCCTAAGCTTGGTGAGCATGGTTAGCTTGCCTATAAATAGGCTTAGTCTCCCTTTAGTTCCTCATACCATCTCCTCTCCCTCTCTCTCTTCTTTCTCTTGCTCACGCCACCTTCCTCTTTCTCAAGTCGCACGTTGTCGCGACCTACCTCACGAGGGCCGAACTCGGTAAGGCGGATTTAGGGATAAGTGTTCATAAAATAGTTCATATGGCATATCATAAAAAATGATTTTCTTGGAGTATAAATCTTTTGATCATCCATATGATCAATTGATCATGAACGTGGATCTTCCCTAAATCCATATCTCGTGTGACAACAGATTGATTTTGTCTTTTTTAGGAGTCGCCACTAGCCTAGGTTGGGGGTCGGCTAGAATATCCAACCAAAACGCGGGAATTTTGTTTCGGTTTCTACGAAAACCAGAGATCAAAGGTTCGGGGACTAGCTTACGTTAATATTTCTATTAACGTCCTTTCGGTACCGCTAAACTTAGCATGGTTGTTATCTAAGTTATCATACATTTGTTCTTTACCATTTTCATGTTTAAAGTCTTAGTCCACTAGGTAATCATGCATCTTGTTTTTGTATTTTCATTTAAAATTCTAAACTAATCCTATCTTAGTCTAGAAAAAGAAAGAAACAATCAATTGTATTTAAAGACATTTCGTAAAATAAAAACTCAAAATATTAAAAAGACGAGCCAATTCTAAGTGCGAGAAAGTAAAAACCCGCAACTCATCGGGTGTTTATTACAACACAAATTGAAAACCCGAGACATGATCGAGGATGAATGAATTGAGTACAAATTGAAACCGGATCGGACATCGGCCTATCACCATCGTCAAATGAATACAAATGAAAACCGGATTGAACATTGGTCAATCGCCTTGGTTTTTTATCATTTCGGATTATCCTCCCATGGACTGCCTCTCGGGTATCGGTGTTTATATTCATAACATTCATTTATGACAAACAATGCACAAAGGAACAATCAAAGAAAAACAATAGTGCAAACAATTCACTAATCAAACACGAGCCTCGGGATCGGCCTTTGTTTTTCATGCATTTTGATTCACTACCCACCTAATCATCTAACATTATTTGATTAATGGTTAATGATAATGAGTTACCATTTGCATTCACAAAACGGCAATTCATATCAATTAACCCCTAAAGTCGGGTTCTAAATGACCACAATGAACTACCCAACGAACACGCATCGGGCCTAACATTCATCTAACAAACACATGCATGGCAATGAAATAAGCATGCATTTAGGCCCATGGGCCTTATTTCGAAGTCAATCAAACAATGAGAAGTGGGCTTCATAAGGAGACCACTTATTCAGTTTTTATCAAATTTGGATTGCTTCTGTTCAGATGTGATTAACTATCCTAATGACATCTAAATGAAGTGATTCAGGAATCATTAGAAAGCTTATGCCATGAGGATCAAAAGTCAAGCAGACCATTTTTTCTAATTCCTCACCGTTTTTCCCGAAAATGACAAATTTACCCTCGGTGACAGACTGGACCCGATTCTGTTATGGAATTCAAAATAATGGCGGGAAAAATAACAAACCTTGTCAAAACTGTGTGAAAATTTTTGTGCAATTAGGATTATCCGTGTGCAACAAGTTTCATGTTTTGATTTTTGCTAAAAAGTCCTCCAAATTTTTATAAAATTCGGTTTTTATGAAGGACTCATTTGCAAACCAAATTTCAACTAGTGAAAACCTTTTGTGAAATTTTAAGCAAATTGACCCTCCAAAAATTGTTATTTGGCCCTCAAATTCTCCAGTCAACATAATGAGGCCCCAATGAACAACTTTTTAGTTTTGATTTTTTGCAAAAAAGGACTCTAACTTTATCAAATTCGGAAAAACATCTTCTGAACTCTAAAGGAATGAAAATCAGATCTGGAAACAGATACTGATCGGATTGTGAAAATTCCTTTTAAAAATCCAAATGACCTCCGATTTTGATGAAATTAGTATCAATGGAAAGATATCGATCTCAATGTGAACTTTCATGAAGAAAACTTTTTCAGATTTTGAATACAAGAATTTATGAAAATCGAAGAACACAAGAAGGTCAATCAGAAACTAGTCTGTCACCAGATTTATGCTTGGATGACGTTGCTAATCGTACCATGCTAACATGCTTGGAAATTTATGAAAAAATCATGATGAATAGATTAAGATGTGATCTACAACTTTCATGAAGAAAGTTTTTTCAAAAAATGATCATAGAAAATCAGAAAAATCATAGAACAGCACAACATCAATCATGACATCATCAGAACAGATCTGCACATTACATTTCAGATTCTGATCCTAACTTCCGAAATAGTTTTGACATAGCAAATCAAGTCTGATCAAGGCATATGATATATCAAATCGAAGCTTAAGACGTGCTCTACGATTCTCTAGTTCATTACTTCGCAAGATTTCGACATTAATGAGCTGAAATTAACATCACAAGCATGCAGGTTTCAGTATACACGATTTTGCAAAAATACACTTACCTTGTTCAACAATGTTCCAGCATAAAATCGAGCAATCCGGCCTCCGTGTTCAGATCAAGGACAGCACGGAGAAGTTTCGGAAAGCTCGGCCAACCTATCGAGCTAGTAACAAAGAATCAAATCAAAAGACGCGATCCGGTGGCCGTTTAACGAGTCGCCGGACACCACGGCGATGTGAAGATGCCGGGGAGTGTAATCGCAAGTCTTGGATCACCAGAGGAGGTCGCCGATCAGCTGGTTCAACCGCTTGAACCGGCTAATCACATCACTGGCAGCAGCGCTGGTGATGTTGCCGAGGAAGAAAACCGGCCGGAACAACAAGTTCCGGCCACCGGCGAAGGTAGCTGGTCTTGCGACCAGCCTTGGGCCGCCGTGGGGGACACCGGTGAGGTGGTGGCTCGCCGGAAAAGTGGCCGGAGAGAGGGAGATGGCCGGCGACAGAGAGAGAGATCGTGAGAGAGAGAGAGAGAGAGAGAGAGAGAGAGAGAGAGAAGAGAGAGAGAAAATCATATCTGAAATGAAAGAGAATGCCAAATTTTGGAGGGAAAAAACACTATATACTTCCCCTAACTTTGAATCCTAACCCTTAAATTGATCCAATGGCCTAAAACGCATCCTTAATGATTAAGAATATTCCTTATGGGCTAAGGATTGGTGACATGACACTATGGATGGACATGATCAATTCTAGATGAATGGCCATGATTGATTTGCTTATCCCCTAATTAATTTGCTTAATCCTTAAGGAATGGCATTTTGGTAATTTTCACTTTAGGGTATTTTTGTAATTTTTGATCAAGGGCATTTTTGTAATTTTTGAGCTCAAAGGGATGGGGCCAGCCTTGGCTAGTTGGAATGGATCGTCGATCTCCGAATTTTTAACCGAAAAATGGCCAGTTCGATCGGACTGGTTCAATTTGAATCAAACCGAGTTAAGCCGGTTAATCCCGAATTTGGCCTGATTGAACTAGTTCAATCCTTGATTCATTTGTTTCAATTTTGTGTGATTTGATGATTAATTGAGCCCATTAATATCGAATCCAATTGGATTGAACCGATTTGAAATTTATGCACAAATTGATCCAATTTAGCTTGTTTGTCTCAATTGCTCTTGAATTTGAGTAATTGCATAGCCAAGCAAGACTAACAAATTTAATTGAAGTCCAATTAACCGAATTGAGTCACAATTCATCAAATTGAATATTAGTCTAGAGTGGGCAAGTTGAATTGCACTAATTAGACCAATTACTCTTAAACTACTACATAATGTGATCACTAAATTGATCAAATTGACTCAAATTCATGTGAATCTTCCAAAATTGATTTTCAATTTGGATTTCATATAAGAAATTGGGCTCAATCATATCTCAATTGCGCAAATCATGAAGAATCGATCCAGATCACTGATTAAGGCCAAAATTGGGGGTTTTTGTGTTTGACTTGGAATTTCAAAATTGATTCCAAAATTGAATATAAAATGACTTCTAGATCAAATGTCATGAAGAAAACTGTCCTAAAAAATGACTAAAAATGAAGTAATTTCATTTTTTGCCGATTTTGAATCAAATTCCACAAATTGGGAAAAAGTTGATTCTAAACCGATTTTTGCAAAATTTCAAATTCCAAAGGTAAATTGAATGTAAAATCAGATGATTTTTGAATTTTTGCATTTTTCGATTTTTTTGGTCAAAGGTTTAACCAAAAGTCAAGCCCTAGTTGATTTTTCACTAGGAGTTTGATTTTATGATCAAATCTTTGAATTTTTCTAAAATTTCCACTTTTAAAGTGAAATTGAACTTGAAAGGAATCTTTTTATGCCAAAAGCCCCAATTTGACCTGGGGTTGACTTTTGGTCAAAGGGTTGACAAAAAAGTCAACCCGAAAGTCAACCGTTTGACTTTTCGGGTTTTTGCATGAAATGAATAGAAAATTGTTTACAAAGGCCTAGCCAACAAACAAAATTAAAAAACGACACTTTTTGTTCAAGAAACAGGTTCCGTCGCGATCGGAAACCATAATCTTAAATTTTCTATTTTTAATTACGCGTCAGCTAAAAATTAAGTGTCAACACACGTCACTTGCTTTCTTGTTTCCTTGCCGAGACAGAAAAGAAAAGAGAGAGCTCGTTGGCTGCCCTTGTTTCTCTTGTGAGCCACGTATAAGAACCACAAGCCCGAACCACACCTAAGAGCTGTCCAAGGCAATCGAAACTCATGCCTCTCGCTTTTAATTCTAGTTTTGTTGGTTGAGTAAGTGAATTCCCTAATATCAGGAAAGGATGTTGAGATGTGTTGTGATGTGGTTTGCTTGGACCGTTTCTTAATTGTTTGGTTAGTCGTAGTTGGTTTATTTCCTTGGTTTGATCACGTTTCCTGTTTAATGTTGTTTTGAGATAGAATTGAGCCTTGGTTGGTAAAAGTGTACATGATGTGACTATACATGATGTTCTCTTGTTTGAACTTTGCTATTGATCTGCCATCGATACGGGTGCGGTAAGGGCCGACTTATGTTAAACGGCAAACGATATATCCTTGCTTGATATTAGTGTTTTCACTTGTTGAGTGTCCCCGACTCATCCCCCATTGTTTCTCCCTTTTTCAGGTCCGTAGGATGGCATCTCGCCCAGCCCGCGTTGGCAATCTCATAGAGATGAGAGCCGAAGTGCTCACCGTGATAGATGTCAGAGAAGACCGTGCCTACCACCGAATCATGACGTTTGTAATGTTCGATGAGGGCCCAACGGACTTGGTGACTCATCCGTATGTGGCGTGGTATCGCTCTGCGAATGGAAAATGAGTTGGATCCTTATATGGGTTCAACGGTGTTTTGGCGGTGCGGGCGGACCAGCTTTGGGATAAAGCCATGGGTGGGATGTGAGATAGCTAGGCGGACGAGACCGGGGTAGAGATAAAGAAGCAAGCAGCGAGAGGCCGTAGTGGGTATAGGATAACTGAAGTCAAGTTTTTCTATCCTTAGTTGGCCTGTATTTAACATGTTTGCATGCACTGTAAACATAAAGTTTACTCATGATGTTTCTTGTCCTATTTCCGCTGTGTGAATTGATTTTGATTGTCCCGAGATATACGTCCGCTTGTATGTAACGAAAGATAATAATGAATAGGACGTCACATAAATAACCTCAAGGTGGGGGCGTTACACAGGAGGCGAGGGGGCCCCTCGCTAGCCACCGGTGAGGGTCGAGACACCCTCGTCAGCTACTGGCGAGGGTCGTTACGCCCTCGCCGGCCCTGGCTTGTGGCTGGTCGTCGGCGGCTAGCGATGGTGGCCAGCGAGTGGCGGGGCTAAAGAACAACAATTACCAAAAAAAATAAAAATAAAAAAGAATCAGTTCTAAAAAAATTGTTCCAAAATCAAGAAGTTACTTTTGTTTTATTTTTTATTCTGTTCCAAAACTGATTCTGGGCACAATTTTTTGGAAAATTGTGCTTAAGCACAAAAAATTTAACAAATAGATTTCTATTTCCAAACTAATTATGGGAATAAAAGAACAGAATCAATCACTATTTGGCAAGTTGCCAAATACACCCTAATGCACATACATGAAGCATGCTTTTCTGAATGTGTTTCCCTTGCTATCCCTATTGTTGTTGTTTGGTTGTTGTTGGTTGGGTGATTTGGATTTTCCTTCCACATATGCTTACTTGTTAGATAATACGATGGGTCAGCAACACCTCATGGGACAACGTAATTAAATGACTTAAGAAGGGAAGTCACGCACCGGAGCCTTGGTAGATAGGATCAAGGCGTGACGCTAAGGGAACATATTGGAGTTCTAAAAACAAAGGGTACTAAGTGATTAAGATGTGAAAAGGAAAAGAAATAATCTCACAAGAACGCAAAAATTATGGGACGCAAAATTCTGTATCCTCCACTTCATATTTTTTCACCGGTGATACAGACCCAATTCACGTGGATCGACCGTTGCCGATTGGTCTGCGTTCCTATCCTGAACGATTATGGGTGCCGTACTTAACTCGCCACTAGTCCTTTGACCTCACAAGAGTGAATTGGCCGTAGACTTTGCCTTCTTGCGGTGTCCATTGAGTCAGCTTCATGGTAAGCACAGATACGGGGTCAGTGTTGAAGATTATAACTTTGGTAATTGTGTAGCGTGTTGTGTCACTCTTGGGTTATCACATGTATCCGAAGCTCTTGGCCCTCTTTCTTAGTCACAGTCTCCTATTCTTGAAGATAAGATACTGTATAGGAGAAGAACACGCGGCCCTGA
This sequence comes from Syzygium aromaticum, assembly GCA_024500025.1. Lineage (NCBI taxonomy): Eukaryota > Viridiplantae > Streptophyta > Magnoliopsida > Myrtales > Myrtaceae > Syzygium > Syzygium aromaticum. The sequence continues at coordinate 24,271,261 of CM044889.1, read as the reverse complement.
AATTGGTGATGAGATTGTCGAATTTTTTGTCAATGAAATCAGCCTAAATTGTCCATCATCTCTCTCTCTATCTCTTTCCTTCGACTGATATAATCTTAGTATTTCTCTCCTCTCCCAACTAATTCTCAATAGTCCGTAACTTTTATCAGTTTTATCTAGCGGAAGAGCACATGCACATTCATGTGGAATAACAGGAAGAACATGGTAGTCCATAGCAAAATGAATGGGATGCACGCATAGTCCGATGTACACCGAGGATGGCATTGTTCTCGACATATTGTATAAGGTTGATGGTGCTTGACAGTGCAGAATACCAATTTTGCTCCTATAATGTCTAGTAAAATACTGATCATAGGATGACAGTCTAAGTATTCAGCCTCGGGCAAGAGCAGCTTGGCCTACTGAAAGGGGACCATGTCCATGTCGTTAACATGTGCAGGGAATCAACCATCGAATGTGCATGAGCATAACAAAGTTTGATTCTAACATAATTTTTTTCGACATGTCCATGGCATTCTGATACAGTTGCAGAGGGACAATAAGGGACTATAAACTGATGCTTCAACCTGGTTCTTCTCTCGGTCGAAGTATGGGGAACTTCACTAATCATTGGAAATGCCTAGCCTGGTGATTAGGTCCATACGTATAAGCATGCAACGATAGGATATTAAGCTAAGAAAGTGCAAGAAGTCATAATTTTTTCCAGACTTATATATTGTATGATTGATTGTAACATCATTTGCTGTGAACATAATCGAGTATTTCATTTATTAAGATTCTTTTTCTGTCAGTGCTATAAGCAACACCTGACATTGAAATTGATGTTGCCAACACAGTATATGCTCAGACTTTGGACTGGAAGCGGCTGTTAATTACTACTTTCCCAGCTACAAAATGTCTTTTTCACCAATATGCTTAAGCAAGTGGAGGAACTGGACCAACATTAAACTTCACTTTTTCAATTTCTTCCATGATTAGGTACGTCTTGTCACGCCCCAACTTAAATCTAATGCTTTCGACACCTCACATCCATGAGTCGAATAGTGCGACATCCCAGGAATACGTCGCCGACTCAACGCTCTTGCATCAGAGTCAATCATGGCAGAAACAATTAATAAAACCCAAACAAATAAGTTGGAGAACACCAGAATTAAACTTGCAAGCCCAATCGCCAACACTTACAAACCTTACATTATATATATATATATATATATATATATATATATATTTACAGCATCCACATACAAATACACTTATACCCATCCCATTCTATGAGTTCATAAAATTTATATGTACACCCATTACGATTACCTTAAAAACCATACACCAAAAAGAGGCAATTACCCTATCTACCAAAAATAGTACTACACGAACACTAACTCATCGCCTCCTCACTAGTCTTTGTGTCCTCAGTATGGCGTCCATTCAAGGTGTACTCCACGAAATTATCCTCGGTGTGCATGACTGTACCAAAACGTTCTGGCGGCGGCGGTGGCAGCGACTGATTTCTTGTTCAGGCGGGTTATCTAAAATAGTTTGGTTTATACAACCATGAGACACTTCTCGATAAGTTGTAACATAAACCCTACCTAGGCTACCACGTATCTCCAGACAATCACAAAACACAATCACACACACACACCAAATCATCACATAGTAGGCACATCAATTATTCTTGCCAGAGTCTATCATGCGTTCGACCTGCACGTTAGTCTCAATCACGTCATATACAATCACACGCATGTATGATTCTCATTTCACGCATTCGTTCCTTTCTCATCTCATCTCTTTTTCACACCACTCGCCAATGATCTGCGTAAACGTATACATCTCAGGTACACTGCGACCATTTATCACATCACTCGCCAGTGACCCGCGTAAACGTACACGCCTCAGGTACACTGCGACTACTTATCACATCACTCGCTAGTGACCTGCGTAAACGTACACGCCTCAAGTACACTGCGACCACTTATCACAACACTTCATGCCTACGTAAACGTACACGCCTCAGGCCATGTTTTTTGCCCACGTAAACGTACACACCTCAGGCTCAACACCTACCACCTACTGCGCAACCCGCGTTGAAATACACGCCTCAGGCTGGCAATCTTTCGGTAATACCAGGCATCGTCCCGCATAAACGTACACGCCTCAGAACGGCACAATTCCCACAATCGCACATGCCATACCACATTCACTCTCTTATTCATGCACATGCTCAACAATCATTTGCCACATTCAATTAGCCAATCACATGTGGCCCATGCACGCATCAATTTACACATAATTCATGCTTACCAAGCTTTTGACATGGCCAATTTAACAACTAATTCAGTTCAGCCCACGCGTGCACATAATCAAGTACATTTCAATCCATCAAATCACGGTTTAATAAGCATACAAGGCCACTCATGGGCCCACAAACACAGCCACGTTCATAGGCATAATTTCGACATTTCCAAGCACATTAAACACCACAATCCTGCCATACTACCACATACCAAACTGACACCATTTGTCCTTAAATCGAGCCCTAAGCTCGCTAATTCCATCCCACAACATCCAACACTCTATTCAGTCTCACTCCAGTCTCGAAACATTCTCATTTCATCCTCAAATCAACTCATACTACATACATTCAAGCCTAAATTCTAGTCACGAGGTAGCAACTATTCAACCTTGACACCCCCACCATTCTGCTCATAAAAACAAACATCCAAAGAATCGGGGTAAAATTGAGCAGTTTACACAGTGACCAAAATCCCATCCAAATAAATAGTAAACGAAGTCCAAAAATTCTGAAATTTGGATATGTTGCGTAAAACATCTTGATAAATATTTTCTGTGAAGAACTCGAAACCCAATTCCAACTGTAAATACCTCTTTTGGTCACTTGAAGTCAGATGAAAATCAACTCGCTCTAACAGACCGTTTTGTCCTCAAAATACATTTCTTTCAATACCTAAATCACCTTGAAAAGCCTTGAAATTTTTATATGTTATATCCACAAATGTCCCCAACAATTTTTGTGAAGGAAGTATTTTGAAAGTAGGCCTGAAAAAATTATAAAAATTCGAACAGACCAAAAGGTCGAGTGAACAGTAAATCGAGCAATTTTGTTTCGGTCCAAAAATAGACTTCCAAATGGCCTCGAATGATTTCCAAAAATTCCTAAATTAAAATATGTTATACTTCAAGATATTGGGAGCAACTTTTATGAAGAAAACTTCCTCAAATTCAGCCTACAAAATTCTCTACAAAAATAGTAAATCGAAGACGTACAGTAATTGCGAATCCGCGATTCACACCAAACTTCACGGATTCAAACCCGAATTGATTTCTACCGAATTTCAACCACCAAAACTCATTCCCAAACGTCTAATCCAACACGTAACAACCACTAATAGCCATGATCAGCCACTGACAGCCATGATCAACCACCAACAACCATGATCAACACATTAATCAGCTTCTAAACCATCCTAAACCGCACCAAAACGAGTCCGTTAATACCCGATGTCCTAGGCAAGGGTTAGACTGCGACTTACCGGACTCTAGACTCATGCGACTAGAGTGAAACGAGTGCAATCGGCGCAGCGGCGCGGCTCGGCGGTGGCGACAGCAAGCGGCGATGGCGACGGCAAGCAGTGATGGCAATCCAGTCGGGCGGTGACCGGCATGCGGCGACGAAGCGAGGGGAGGGAGTTGGTTCGGTGGGTGAGGGAGAGGGAGAGATGCCGTGAGATGAGAGAGAGAAAAGGGGAAAGAGAGAATTATCCAAACTTAATCCCCAAGTTTTTGACCAAAATTGCAAAATGACCAAAATGCCCCTCTCTAACCTTTTTAATCCAACGGTCAAGATTCGATCTAATCTTGAAATCAACGACCCGGATCAAATATTACTTTAAAATATCCAAGGGTATTGTGTCTTTTCCAACTTTGGGGGCAAAATGACAAAAATGCCTCTCACTCATAAAACATACCCTTTATTAATTCCCAAGAATATTTTGGTCACTTTCTCAATTTCTTGCCCAATTTGAATTTTTTTGAAAGATTCGAGCACACCCAAAATTCACACGTGTCCCCCACAACGACATCCTAACGTTCTGTCGTGACTTCATAATTTTTCGATGTCCAATTTAGGCTAAATTCAATAATTAAATTTTATTAAATGCAACTCGAGTGTTTCTCAAACTAACGGGCAGCTTGTTGGGAAAATTCGCAGAATCGACTCGTGACTGATACTGAATCGAGTCATGTGCAAGTTCGTTCGGTACGTGACGATCTCGATTGTCATTAAAATCGCAAAAATTAGTCACTAGATCCGAGGGGTACGATCATTTGGTATAGGGTCAAGATCATTCGTCAAGTCATTACATGGTCCAGCGGAATCACCCGCAACCACTATTATGACAATGGCGAACTAACCCTTGATTATCCTTGGATCGGCCAACAGTGGCTCCAAATATCACTTCAGCGATTTCATGGTCGAAAATCAATTCACGATCGAATTTTCTTTAGTCGAGTGAATTTAATTCTCCTATTAGCCTTTCCCTATAGGTTAGCATCCTAGGAATGATCAGTTCCGGGCGAAAATTTACTACGAGCACATTTCATAAAACTCAGTATTTTATAAATCCCAAATTGACTAATTTTCAAGATGTCACAATTCTTCCCCCCTTACAAAAATTTTGTCCTTGAAATTTACAAATCTCACCACTACTCAGAATTTACAATTCCTATTGCCGCTCAAACAACTGAGGATATTAACGTTGCATCATCTTTTCGCTTTCCCAAGTTGCGCCTTCAGTTCCGTGATGTTCCTAAATAATCTTGACTATCGAGATTGTCTTGTTCCTTAGAACCCATTCTTTCCGATCTTCAATCCTTACTGGTCTCTCGATATACGACACCTTGTTGTCGACTTCTATTTCTTCATAGTTTAACACATGAGTTAGGTCTAGTTCATACTTCTTTCTCAACATCGATACGTGGAACACGTTATGCACTTGCGATAAATTCGGCGGAAGTGCAAGGCGATATACTAAATCCTTGACCCTTTCTAAAACCTCAAAAGATCCCGCGTAACTCGGACTCAACTTGCCTTTCTTACCAAATCTAGATAATTCTCTCAGACTGTCTATCCGCTTGCAGATGATAAGTTGTGCTAAACTGCAGCTTTGATCCTAACGCCGTCTACAGACTTTTCCAAAAATTGGCGATGAACCTAGGATCATGGTTCGATGTAATCGTCACCAGAACTCCATGCAATCAAACTATCTATTGCAAATATAAGTGAGCATATCGATCCAATGCGAAGTCCTTACGCACTGCCAGGAAGTGCATTAACCTGGATAATCGATCCACTATCACTCAAATAGAATCGTGTCCTCTCTGGCTCTTTGGTAGATCTGTCACATAAATCATATTTATATGCCCCCATTTCTATTTTGGGATTCCCAAAGTTCGTAATAATCTTTTGGGCTTACAACGTCGCGCCATCACTTGTTAGTACTTCAAACACTTGTCCACATTCCTTTTCAGATCACTCCACCAATAATGTCACCGCAAATTTTGATACATTCCCGTATTGTCCAGATGAATACTATGACTACTCCTATGAGCTTCCGCTAAAATCTCTTCCTTAGGTTCCACATTGTCAGGCACGCACAATCGTCCTCGGAACTTCAAGATTCCATCATCGAATACTTGGAAGTCTGGTTTCCTCTTAGTGCTATCCATTTCTATACTCTTCTGAATTTCAGGGTTTGTAGACTGCAACGCCTTAATCATTGCTTGGATCTCTGATTCGATTTTCAATGCAGTCATTAGATTAGACATCAAACTCACCTCGAACTCAAACCCTGAGTTTCTTAGCCTTTCCAACAAGATCTACTCTTTAACCATCATAAGCGCTATACTTCGACTTCCAACTTAGGGCATCCGCTGTCACGCTCCGAACCCCACGGCACGTAACATCCCTACCTTAGTCGATAAGCTGCAACATCCCAGGAAGCGTCGCTGACCCACGCCCAAACAGAGATCAAGCACATGCAGAAGTACTTAATAAACAAACCCGGACAACTACAATATGAGCCAACGATAGCCATGTACCATAGCAGAAAATAATTACACATTTATATTACTATTAAAAACCATTTTTATAATATTTACAAGTACCACAAGAGAAATACAAACGGTCAGCAGTCGCCTGGTCAAAAAGTGGTAAGCGGCTAGAGAGGTTAGGCTAAAACTTGGGAAGAGGGCTACGGTCCAAAAAGTAACGGCCCTCACTACTAGCTAAGGATACTGGGTGATCCTCCTAGTCAAGATCGGAGGACCCGGTAGAATCCTCTGACGACTCCTCGGAGGCATCCTCATTGGACCCTGACTCCACTAAATCCATGGCCTGTATCTACTCATCCTTGGAGTCCAGCTCTAGCTCCGGGTCAAGGTAAAGCTCTAATCCCTCCTCGTCCGATCCCAACTCTGCCACCTCTCCATCCTCTTCTACATCCTACTCCATGGCCTCAGGCTCATCCTCCTCCTCCTCGTCATCGGCTCGGGGTCCTCCGCTAGTACATCGGGCTCCTTATCCATCTCTTCCTCCTACCTCATCCACTTGGGTGTAACCTCGGGGTCGATCACCTCACCGTTAGCTATGACTGGGTGCAACATCCCAATCTTATCAACCTGGACATCAAAGGTCTTGAGGGGATCTCCCTCATTCCCATCGGCATCCCGGTGGCACCATGCCACGTACTCCTGCACCTGGTAGAAATGCTCGCCTACGTCCACATATACTACTTACCGATACCTCACAAAAGACTCCCCATTTCCTGAGGGGTAAGAACCGGTGTACTATCGGATCTGCATCGGAATCCTAAAAAGAAGTGGTGGTCTCTCTATCCTCACGGTTGGGGGTCTGAAAAGTTTCGATTTACACAACCGTGAGACGAATCTCAGCGAGTTCAACCTCTAAACCTAGGCTAGGCTAACATGCAATCTCCTGACCGGAAACAAACACTCACAATCGCAATACAACAATAATCACACAATCACCGATCCTGCAGGTTAGACAGTTCAATATATAATAATCACGACACATGCGTGGCACGCTTAGTCATACGGACGCCAAACACATGCTCGCATGCTAGCCCATGCATGTTTATGCATGCAAATGTCGTCGACATGTCATGCGCATATCTCCAGCCCACTGGCCCACACTGGCAATTGCCCAATTTATTAATGTTTATTATAACTCGAGTCAACAACATTCACGGCCCGGTGCATCTAGCATGCTTCAAAGTGTATGAGACGCAACACCGATCTGGCCCAATGTCTCTAGCCTACTTCAAAGTGCATGAAGCGATCTCCTTACGAATCAGAGCCTACTTCAAAGTGCATGAGGATGGTCGTCTTCCGAACGTACAAAGGCATCGTCTTGCTTCAAAGTGCATGAGGACAGTATTGACTCGAAGGTCACGACCCGAAGGTCCTTATATGATCACACAACTCATTATTATCTGAACCCAGCGTAAAACGCTTCAGGGTATTTTAAGTGATCACATGCTCATGGCAGACATGCATTCTCGCACAATGTTGCCACATGCCTCACTCTTGGCATACACAATGCGTATCCATGTTATGCAGTGCAATGCACCACAAACATCAGTATAATTCAAACACTCAATGTCATAACACGTGCTCAATTAGCCTAATTAATACCGTGTGGCCTAACATACGATTCTCCAATCAATAATTAATTGTAAGCCAAACATTAGCCAATCGCACTCAATAATAATTAGCCACACAACATGCGACATGGCAGCACACAATCAACCATAATTAAGCACAAATTACGTACAATCAGTCAACCCGGGCATACCTGGCAATTACGCCAATGAGCTCCTAAATTGGCCAATTAGTCCAATTATTCATCCCAATAAATTCTCATTGATCTACTAAATTTTTCCCGATAATAATTTCTACCAATCGGTATACTACTTCCTCCCAGCATGTACTAGGAATCCTAACTAGTCTAGAAAATTGCACTATCAGTCCTAATCCGGGTTTAGGAATTTTACTCACTTAATACAAGGTCACGACGACGGGGAATGGTGGCCGATCACTAGTGAATAATGGAACCGACGGCGGTGTTCCCGGCGACGGCGTACGGATCGTACGGACACCGCACAGACGGCGATGTATGGTGACGTACGGACGTCGAAGATGTCACAGTGGCAGTAGCTCGGCCGATCAGGCTCCGACGCGGCGGCGATGAGGCTCCGGCGTGGCGGCGGTGATAGCATGGGAGAGAAAAAGGGAGAGAAAGAGAGAGAAAGGGAGAGAGAAAGGGGTCGGGTGAGGCTGAGGCTGAGGCGGGTGACTGTAGTGGTCGATGGTGAGACACAGTGGGCGACGGCGGCGCCCCGGTGGCCGGCGGCGGCGCCCCGGTGGCCGGCGGTGGAGCTCTGGCCAAGCTTGTCGAAAGGGAGAAAATGAGAAAAAGAGAGAGAGTGTGATCGGGGGAGAGTTCTGGCCGAGAGAGAGAGAGAGAGAGTGAGGAGAGAGAGATTGGTCAAATATTAGGGGCTAGGGGTGCCAAGTGTTACAAATCTAGCAAAATGACTATTTTGCCCCTCATCCAAGAGCCACCATTAAATCTTATCCAAAAATTCAAGGGCATTTTGGTCCTTTGCTACAATAATTAGGATAAGTCCAAATTTAATTAATTTCCTTAAATATCCCCCAAAATTCGGAACTAAAAATAGCCCATGGGCAAAACCGTCATTTTTCCGGTCCCGGGTTGAAGTTCCATTTTTCGCCCATACCAATCCTATATGGGCGGGGCCAACATAATGTGGCGTCAGAATCGCGAAATTCATCGCGCAAGCCCTCGAAAATCCACGTCAAAGTTTGAAGGGCAAAATTGTCAGTTTCTCCAAATTTTTGTCGAAATTCCAATTTTTGGCTATAATGACTCTTGGTATGTGTGGCCACCCAAAAACGGCATCGGCCTCGAAAAGTAATCCCATTTGGCCTCAAAAAGAAATGCTGGCGCCCCAAGGGGCAAAATCGTAATTTTTCACCCCCGGACCAAAATTTCAATTTTTACTCGTACTAACTCCAAATGTGTGTGGCCAGCGTAATATGATGTTAGATTCCCAAAAATAGTCTCTTATGTCCTCGAAAATCGATATCGAAATCCGGACCCAATTTCGTGAACAAAACTCGCTAAACTTTCAATTTCAGGGTCTCTCACTAACGAGCGGTTGTTTAGAGGCTACACATATCGACCTAGGGTTATTCGTATCGCGATGATCTCGATCCTTGAGAGAATGAGAAACTATCACTAGTTCCAATGATCACGATTATTCGGTTCAAGCTCAGGACTGGTTGGCCACGTACACTTTCGGTCTTGCAGAATCACCTGCTTCCCTATTGTACATTGTTGGCCTTGGCCAAACCCAATCCATTACTCTTTTCTAAGATTGGTCCATGTTAGTCTAAAATATTCCCTCAACGTCTCTCGTGATCGGAATCTATTTCGCGATAGGGTCCCCGGTCCACGTACCATTTTCTAGTTAGCCCTACCCCATTGGTTAGTATCCCGAGAGTGATCAGCTCTGGGCGAGACTTACTAAAAATGAAATGTGAAATAATATCAATTTTATTGATCCAGGAATTACATTGAAATTCGGGCTGTTACATCCGCTACTCGATTCTCTTTCCCGAGATGGCACAAGACGTCGAAGTCCTTAAAAGTTCTATCCATCGGCACTGCCAACTCTAAATCATGCATTGGATAATTCATTTCATGCGGCCTCAACTGGCGCGACGCATATGTAACTAATTTTCCGAGCTAAATCATTACACATCCCAGTCCTCTTAATGACGCGTTACTATAAACCTCAAATCCTCTTGATCCAAACGGAATAGTCAACATCGGGGCAGTTGTCAGCCTATGCTTTAACTCCTGACAACTACTTTCACATTTTTCATCCCACTCAAACTTAGTTTCCTTCATACACAGTCGCGTTAACGGCTTGGCTATCGACAAGAATCTGTCTATCAAACGTCAATAGTAACCAACCAAGCCTAAGAAACCTCGAATCTCTATCACCGATACTAGTCTTAGCCATTTCGTCACGGCCTCAACTTTTAACGGATCTACAAAAATTTCATTTTCCAACATTATGAGTCCAATGAACGTTACCCTGCTAAACCAAAATTCACGCTTACTCGACTTTGCGTAGAGTGCGTGTTCTCTTAAGGTCCGTAGCACATTACTCAAATGTACTTCATGTTCCTCAGGATTTCTTTCGAATACTCTAGTATATCGTCACTGAAAATGATGACAAACTGGTCTCAAAGTTCTTTAAACACCCTATTCATTATATCCATAATGGCAGCATGGGCATTGGTTTGAACAAAAGGCATCACTGTGAACTTATAGTGCCCATACCGCGTCCTAAAAGCAGCCTTGGAATATTCTCTTTCTTGATCTATAATTGATGAAATCCGGTACGTGGATCAATCTTAAAGAACACCGGGGTTTCTTGCTATCGATCAAACAGATTATTAATCATCGGCAGCGATTACTTATTCTTAATCGTCACCTGACTCAACTTCCAGTAATCCATACATAACCTCATCATCCCATTCTTCTTCCTTACAAACAGGATCGGCGTTCTCCATAGAAACACACTAGGACGACTGAAACCCTTGTCCAATAATTCCTACATTTAGACTTTTAATTCCTCCAATTCTGACAACGACATTCTATGAGGCCGCTTCGAGATTGGCTTAACCCTAGGGCCAACTTGATAACAAACTTTGCTCCTCTTTCTGGTGGCAATACCGACAATTCCTGAGGAAAGACATCCGAAAATTGCACACCATTGCTATGTCATCTAGCCGCACTTCCTCTATCGTCAAATCAACCACACTGACTAGGTAACCTTTATAACCCTTATCCAACCATTTAGTTGCTTTTACTAGTAAAACTAATGGAATCGAGGTTCTTCTTTGACTCCCCATTAACTCGGGTTTAGGGTGTCCAGCTGGACTAAACTAAATCACTCAGTCACTATAATCCATCACGGCATTTTGCTTAACTAACCAATCTATGTCCGCAATTACATCAAAGCCATACATAGCCAGAACTGCTAGGTTTATCCTTTTTTTTTTTTCTCTATCATTGATCACATAAGTGGTAGTCCTTTCTATCACCTCATAATCATTTGCCTTGGCCTGCTCATAAATCTCCTTATAGTCCTTCAAACTTAGTGATATCGTTTGACTACAGAGGTCCGGCTTCAATCCATCACGGAACCTCCGGGCCTTATCCAATGAGTCCTTCATTATTTTTTAGGCAAATCTAGATAACCGAGTGAACTCAATCTCATGCTGGCCTACTGTTCTCTGCCCCTGATGAAGCCTCATGAACTCTGTCAACTTCTGTTCCTGGGCACTTTCAGAATAATACTTACCCTTAAAGGTTTTCACAAACATCGCCCAAGTCTAAGCGGTATCAACCGGGAACACTCTTCCTCTGGTGGCTTTCCACCACTCGCTTACATTTCCTTACAACTGATACACTGCTTACGTTACTTTCTCCTCATCCGTACACCCCAATACCTCGAAGGCTTTTTCTAATTCTTCTATCCAAAGTGATGCAGCCTCGAGGTTGCCTCTATCATCAAACTTAGAGGGCTTTAACTTCCGAAACTACTCGACTAGCTGATGCATTAGTCGATTCGCATTTACCTGCCCCTGTCCTTGATTTCCATTGTTGCCATTAATGGCAACAGCTGCAACGGCCTCAATAGCTTAGGCAAAAGTGGTATATTGCTCATGAGTCTGCCTACCCATTAAGGTCCCAACTTCCTCAAGAGTCCTTAAAATTCCATCCTCTCTAGGGTCTACTGTAATTCTAGCGTTAACTCCGAGACCCTCTACAGCTCTAACATCAACTCTGGGGTCCTCTACAGCTCTAGTTTGAGTACCACCTTGCCCCGTACTTCTCTTCCTATGCCCCTTCCTGTATCTCATCGTGTTCCTCTTACTACACCTCTTCCTTTACTGCTCATTATCCAAATTTCTATCACTCTCTTTCCACATAGGAATTAGAAATCTAGGCCAACTATACCAGTCTAGTCCTAGGCAGTGAATTACAACAATAATTCACTTAGCAGGCAATCCACCATCACCACACCAAATCACAATCAATGACGTTCAAACACATACCTTAGGTCCAGACGCACATGCACTTCAATCATTACAACACTAAATTCAATCAGCAATCACCACAACAGTCTGGAAATACATGTAGCACTAGGTATATCTATGACTCACTAAGGTTTCTCAAATCAACCATCACTATTCTGGGTCTCCACTCCTTATTACTCCAAATTCTGATCATCTTAAATCGAGCTGTCCTTGCTCTAACATCAATTAAGCCGGGTTGTCACGCCCCGACTCAAATATAATGCTTTCCACACCTCACATCCATGAGTCGAACAGTGCGACATCCCAGGAATAAGTCACCGACTCAATGGTCTCGCATCAGAGTCAATCATGGCGGAAACATTTAATAAAACCCAGACAAATAAGTTGGAGAACACCAGAATTAAACTTGCACGCCCAACCGCCAACACTTACAAACCTCACATTATATCTATATATATTTTTACAGCATCCACATACAAGTACACTTATACCCGTCCGCCATTCTATGAGTCCATAAAATTTATATGTATACCCACTACAATTACCTTAAAAACCATACACCAAAAAGAGGCAATTACCCTATCTGCCAAAAACAGTACTACACGAACACTAGCTCATCGCCTCCTCACTAGTCCTTGCGTCCTCGATATGGCGTCCATTCAGGGTGTACTCCACGAAATTATCCTCGGTGTGCATGACTGTACCAAAATGTTCTGGCGGCGGCGATGGCAGCGACTGATTTCTTGTTCAAGCAGGTTATCTAAAATTGTTTGGTTTATACAACCATGAGACACTTCTCGATAAGTTGTAACCTAAACCCTACCTAGGCTACCACGTATCTCCAGACAATCACAAAACACAATCACACACACACACACACACCAAATCATCACATAGCAGGCACATCAATTATTCTTGCCAGAGTCTATCATGCGTTCGACCTGCACGTTAGTCTCAATCACGTCATATACAATCACAAGCATGTACGATTCTCATTTCACGCATTCGTTCCTTTCTCATCTCATCTCTTTTTCACACCACTCGCCAGTGACCTGCGTAAACGTACACGCCTCAGGTACACTGCGACCACTTATCACATCACTCGCCAGTGACCCGCGTAAACGTACACGCCTCAGGTACACTACAATCTCTTATCACAACACTTAAGGCCCGCGTAAGCGTACACGCCTCATGCCATATTTCTTGCCCGCATAAACGTACACGCCTTAGGCTCAACACCTACCACCTATTGCGCAACCCGCGTTGAAGTACAGGCCTTAGGCTAGCAGTCTTCCAGTAATACCGAGTATTGTCCAGCGTAAACGTATATGCCTCAGGACGGCACAATTCCTACAATCGCACATGCCATACCACATTCACTCTCTTATTCATGCACATGCTCAACAATCATTTGCCATATTCAATTGGCCAATCACACATGGCCCATGCACGCATCAATTCACACATAATTCATGCTCACCAAACATTTGACATGGCCAATTTAACAACTAATTCAGTTCGGCCCACGCGTGCACATAATCAAGTACATTTCAATCCATCAAATCATGGTTTAATAAGCACATAAGGCCACTTATGGGCCCACAAACACAGCCATGTTCATAGGCATAATTTCGATATTTCCAAGCACATTACACACCATAATCCAGCCATATTACCACATACCAAACCGACACCATTTGTCCTTAAATCGAGCCCTAAGCTCGCCAATTCCATCCCACAACATCCGACACTCTATTCAGTCTCACGCCAGCCTCGAAACATCCTAATTTCATCCTCAAATCAACTCATACTACACACATTCAAGCCTAAATTCTGGTCACGAGGCAGCAACTATTCAACCCCGACACCCCCACCATTTCGCTCATAAAAACAAACATCCAAAGAATCGGGATAAAATTGGGCAGTTTATACGATGACCGAAATCCCATCCAAATAAATAGTAAATGAACTCCAAAAATTCTGAAATTTGGATATGTTGCGTAAAACATCTTGATAAACATTTTCTGTGAAGAACTCGAAACCCAGTTCCAACTGTAAACACCTCTTTTGGTCACTTGATGTTAGGTGAAAATCAACTCACTCTAATAGACCGTTTTGTCCTCAAAATACATTTCTTTCAATACCCAAATCACCTTGAAAAGCCTTGAAATTTTTATATGTTATAGCGACAAATGTCCCCAACAATTTTTGTGAAGGAAGTATTTTGAAAATAGGCTTGAAAAAATTTATAAAAATTCGAACAGACCAAAAGGTCGAGTGAACAGTAAATCAGACAGTTTTGTTTCAGTCCAAAGGTGGACTTCCGAATGGCCTCAAAATGATTTCCAAAAAATCCAAAATTATAGTATGTTACTTCAAGATGTTGGGAGCAACTTTCATGATGAAAACTTCCTCAAATTTAGCCTTCAAAATTCTCTACAAATATAGCAAATCGAAGATGTACAGTAACCACTAATCCGCGATTCACACCAAACTTCATGGATTCAAACCTGAATTGATTTTTACCGAATTTCAACCACCAAAACTCATTCTCAGATGTCTAATTCAACACGTAACAGCCGCTAACAGCCATGATCAGCCGCTAACAGCCATGATTAGACACTTATAACCATGATCAACACCTTAATCAACCTCTAAATCACCCTAAACCGCATCCAAAGGAGTCCGTTAATACCCGATGTCCTAGGCAAGTGTGACATTTCGAAATTCCACCAATTGGAATTTATTGAATAATTGAGTTTTCTGAGATATGCTCGCAGTAAATTCTCGCCCGGAACTGATCATTCTTGAGATTGCCAACCATTAGGGAATGGCTGTTAGAGGAAATTAAATTCGTGTGACTAAAGAAAATTCGATCGTGAATGGATTTCGACTATTAAATCGCGGAAGTGATATTTTGAGCCACTGTTGGCCGATCTAAGGATAGTTAGGGGTCAGTTCGCCATTGTCCTAGTAGTAGATCGAGGGTGATTTCATAGGACCACGAAACGACTTGACGAATGATTCTGAAATTATACCGAACGATCGTACCCCTCGGATCTTCACAAGTGATTGATCATCACGATTTTAATGACAACCGAGGTCGTCACGCACCGAACGAACTTGCACATGACTCGATTCAGTATCAGTCACGAGTCGATTCTGCGAATTTCCCCAGCAAGCTGCCCGTTAGCTCGAGAAACGCTCAAGTTGCGTTTAATAGAATTTAATTATTGGATTTTTGCCCAAATTGGACACCGGAAAATTAGGAAGTCGCGACGGAATATTAGGACGACGTTGCACGTGACACGTGTCAATTTTTGGTGCGCTCAATTCCTTGGGAAAAATTCGATTTGGACAAGAAACGGAGAAAGTGATCAAAATACCCTTAGGATTTATAAAAGGGTATGTTTTAAGGGTAAATGGCATTTTGGTAATTTCGCCCCAAAATTTTGATTGGACAATTTTACTCTTGGATTTTTGGAAAATTACAAGTATACCCTTGGATATTTTTGTGCAAGAATCGATCTCGGCCATCGGATCAAGATAAGATCGAATCGGGACCGTCGGATTAAAAATATGAGTAAAGGGCGTTTTGGTCATTTCCGCAATTGGTCGAAATATATTAATTGAGTCAAAATGTGGTCTTCCTTCCCCCTTCTCTTCTTCATTCCACGATCAACCCCTTCCCCCTTTTATTTTTTTTCTCATGGCCATGACTTCTCCCCCTCCACCGTGAGCTCCTCGCCGGCACCGCCAGACCGCCCTCTAGCCGCCGCCTAGCCACTGTACCAGCCCCAAACCGCCACCACCAGCCACCATTCCCCTCTCTTTCTCTCTCTCTCCCCGTGAACCATTTCCGATCGATCAAGACCCATGTCGCCGCCACCCAAGTCGGACGCCACCGTGAATCGTACGCCTTCGCCATAGAGCGCCGCCGCTTTCCGTTCTAGTCAATTAAGTCTAGAACTTTGTAAGTCGCTTCCTAATCCCGATTTAGGATTTTGGGTATCGCTGAATAATTCGATTTTGGGTGAAATTGGGTTTATGCGGGTGTGAAATGTTGGGGTTTTAGACAGGGAATGTATGGCGGGCCTTAAGGAATTAATTTGGAATTTTTGTAGGACGATTTGAGGGAATTTCAAGGTAAAAATCACTGTTCACAAGCTGTGATTCACTATTCACGAGGCTATGATGGTCGGTTTGGGACGCAAGTTGGATTTTTAGAACTGGTGTTTAATGGCGAGAAAGTCCCGGGAAGGATCGAAATTAATCCAACGCCATTTGGTTGGAGAAAAATGGCAATTATCGTATTTGAGGCGTGTTTGATTTATTTATAAATTGTGGTGATCTAATTGAGTGAGTTATTGTGTGATTGAGTGACTGTATATGCTTGTCGAGTGCACACGTCAATTGATTAAATTAATTGTTGATATTGCCCATGTGAATTATTGAGTGAGCTCTGTCTGCGTGTGACTCGATGCGTGTACGGATCGCGTGTGATTGGCCAGTCGTGTGTGGCAAATGAATATCGAGCATGTGCATGAGTAAGGAGAAGTGTGGTGTGACAAGTGATTGTGAGAAAGAATGTGAAGGTGTGATAGTGCGAGAATAGGATCGGGCTGGGTATCGTAAACTCGGGCAGCGATCATAGAGGTCTGATGCATTTGGCACAGTCTAAGACTTAAAAAAGCAAGTATGAGAATCGGTCTGAGGCACGATTAGCTCGGGTGAGATCGGGATTAGACCAAGGCATCATAAGCTCGGGTTCCAATCATATAGGCCTGTCGCATTTGGTGCGGGTTGAGTTGGGATTGGGCCTGAGGCGTGAACGAGTACGCGGGTCAGAAGTGATGTGGTGAATGATTGCAGTGTACCTGAGACATGTACTTCAACGCGGATCACTGGCGATGAATGTGAAAGAGGAAATGAGAACGGAAGGAATAGTGGAATGAAATTGAACAGTGGAATGAGAATGGGATATGCACGTGTTTGCATCTGGTGTGTTTGTGATCGAGTAACGGGTGTGCACATGATTCAGTATGGAGATATTATTTGATGTGCTTGCTTTGTGACTACTTGATGTACGTAAATGTGTGTGATTGCGTAATTATTTTGGAGGTACGTGATAGCTTAGGTTGGGTTTAGGGGTATACTTGTGAGATATAATATCATGGTTGTGTAAACCAACAATTTTCAAAACCGCGACCTGAGATATGAACCCTCCACCTCCACCACCCCTAGTACGTTTTGGAGTTCCAGTGCACACAGAGTATGAGACAGCAGAGTTTCAAATGGGAGACGGGATGACTTGGATAAGGCATACGACGACCGTATACATAGAAGTAGGATTGCCATTATGGGAGACAAATGTTTATATAGCCTGGTATTTTAGGGATGCAGACGAAGATGAATTTGGTCCAGTTAAGGGCTTTGACGTGCCATATGATTTAGTTGGGGACTAGGACCCGGCCGCCGTGCCCCCGATTGATGGAGAGTTGACGAGCACTGAAGTAAGTTTGGCTCAATCTAGTATGCATCCGGATCCCACTGTACAATTATCCTCAGGGGCGGAACATGTACCTGAACCTGAAGCGTCTCAGGCCGAGGATGATTCGATGGTCATTGACCTAGAGCCAATTCCTAAAGAAGAACCTGGTGAGGCGGAAAACGAGGTAGGACCGGAGAATCATCTTGTGGAGTCTAAGGAGGTATTGGGTGAGCCGGAGTACATACTCCCTTTTGAACAATACTTGAACCCCAACTACGAGCCTGAGGTTAATTTCTGGGACACTTTAGCCGAGGTATATCAGAACACGGTTCCAACGGAGTCGGGTGACATCAACAACCCGATTGAGATTGAGGCTAATTTGGATTCTTCGGAGGAACAGACTAGTGAAGAAAGTTCAGACTTAGACGATGTGGAATCAGGTTCTAAGTGGACGCCAAGTAACGGATGTTAAAGGTTGATACACGGGTTGGACGGTCGGTTTTCAGAAGGATAACATTTTTGGAACTTAGTGTGCAAGGTCATCGGCCTTGTTTTTATCTTTGGATAGTTTTAGAAATGTGTGCACTGGTAAGGCAGCGTTTGTAATTTTGTAAATAAGGTGGGACAAGTTTGAATGAGTAATATAAATGTATATTCTCTCAATTCTCCCTAGTTTATTTTGTCATGGTGTTTATGGTTTTTGTTTGCGCGATTCAATCTCTGATGTTTAGATGAGGTTGGCGATAACCTGGGACATCGCAACTGTTCGACCTGGAGCAGGATGTCGCGGGCACGACGAGGGTTCGGGGCGTGACAGCAAGGGTTAGATTGCGACTTAGCGAACTCTAGACTCACGCGGCAAAAGTGAAACGAGTGTGATCAGCGTGGCGGCGTGGCTCGGCGGTGGCGACGGCAAGCAGCGGTGGCGATCCGTTTGGATTGGTATCAGAGCAAAGTCAACTCGATCTAAGGTTGGTCGAATTGGAGTGATAAGGAGCGGAAACCATAGGGTAGTAATTAGGGAGATCTTAGTGGAGTGTAGAGTAAAATGAGCTACACGTGCCTCCAAATTATTTATTGAGTTTGTTTGAGTGAGTTAATTGTTGTGTGGTAATCGAAATGCTGGTGCGTTTGGACCTGAGGTAAGTGGTCAGACTCTTGTGATTGTGATTTCGTGACCAGTAGTGGGGAAATTATTTGTTGAGTGAACGGTTGTGTTAATTAGCTGCTCAGAATTGGATTGAGCTAGCTGGTTTAGACCGCTAATTCCTGAGTGGAATTATAGCAGGTAGTAGAGTGGTAGAATCGTAACGATGAGCAGCGAAGGAAGAGAATTAGGAAGAGTCCCAAGAATAGGTGCTGGTAGAGGATCCCGGGGTAGAGGACGTGCTCGAGCTAAAGCCATCGAGGACCTTGGAATGGGTGCTGGAGCGATGGAAAATGTACGGGTCAATGCTAGAGTAGCAGCAAACCCCGGAGTAGAAGTTAGACCTGCTAAGGATCCTAGAATGGAAGCGGTCATGAGGACCCTAGAACGGATTGGTGATATATTAGAACGGCAGACTTATGAACGAGCTGCTCCGATTGCCCAAGCTACCAAGCCCATTGCTATTGCTAATAATAATGAGAATCAGGATTAAGGGCAAGTGGTTGCGAATAGACCTATGCACCAGTTGGTAGAGCAATTTATTAAGCTAAAACCACCTAAGTTTTCTGGGAAAAGAGATCCTGAGGCTGCACCTTAATAGATAAAGGAACTTGAGAAGGCTTTTGAGGTGCTGGAATGTAACGATCATGAGAAAGTGACGCTGGCAGTTTATCAGTTGCAAGAAAATGCGAACGATTGGTGAAAAGCCACCAGGGATAGGATTTTTCCTGAAGGTACAGCCAGGACTTGGGCTGTTTTTACCGAGAGATTTTATGAGAAATACTTTTCAGCCAATGCTAGGGAAAGAAAACTCACAGAATTTATGAGACTCCGCCAAGGCCAGATGACGGTAGATCAGTATAAGGCGGAATTTGCGAAATTGTCTAAATTTGCGCCGAGAATGGTAGAACATCCTAAGGATAAGGCGCGAAGATTTCTGGATGGATTGAGAGTTGACATCTGTAGCCAGTTACTACTAGTAAATTTGGGGATGTACGAGCAAATATTTGATAGGGCTCAAATTTTGGAGCGAGATCAGGTGAATAGGGCCACCGCATCTGGGTCGAGATTTGTCCCGGGTTGGAATAATCATAATCCTGGGAAGAGGCTGATGGTGGATAATAGGTGTTTTACTCCGCCAGTAAAAAAGGAATATTGGAAAGCCTGTCCGGGTTGGTAATGGTCCGTGTAGGATTTGTGGAGGTCAACATGGAAACGGGCCTTGTACAACCGGGGGTGGAGCTTGTTTTGGATACGGAAGATTTGGGCATCACATAAAGAATTGCCCCAATTCCAAGCAGAATAGACTGCCTGCTTTGTCGCCACCTCGGAATGAAAATCAAACTGGGGCAGCCCAAACAGTGAATCTGAATCATAATAGGCCTCAAGCGCAAGAACGAGTGTATGCAATGGCCAGAAGAGAGGCTGAGAATGCGCCAGGAGTTGTCACAAGTACGATTTCTCTGTGCAACCATGCTGCGTATGCTTTATTTGATCCTAAAGCATCGCATTCCTTTATATCGAAACAATTTACGGAGTTAGTTGGAATAGAACCGCAATTGCTTGATGTTATGTTGTGTGTGACAACTCCCTTGAATGATAAGAGGTTGATCTCATTGGGTTGTCCAAACTGCAAGATTGTGATTGGGGATAGGGAGGAATTGATTGATTTAGCGGTTCTAGATATGTATGACTTTGATGTGATAGTAGGGATGGATTGATTGTCTAAGCAGAGGGCTGTAATAGATTGCAATAACAGGGTGATCTAATTTAATCCTGTTGGACATCCGGAATTTAAATTTGTGGGAAGTCGAGAAGGACCCTCGATTCCGTTGATATCCTCAGTGGAAATGACAAAATTGTTGAATGAAGGATGTCAAGGATTTCTAACTACAGTAGTGGATTCAACGGCTAAAAAGCCAAGACTTAAGGATATAGTGATAGTATGTGAGTATCCCGAAGTGTTTCCTCAAGAATTGCCGGGATTACCACCGGAAAGAGAAGTAGAATTTGTAATCGAATTGGCACCTGAAACTGAGTCAATCTCAAAGGTACCTTATAGAATGCCACTGTTGGAGTTAAAGAAATTAAAGGTGCAGATGCAAGAGTTGTTAGACAAGGGGTTTATTTGACCTAGTACATCTCCGTGGGGAGCCCCGGTTTTATTTGTAAGGAAGAAAGATGAATCGTTGAGGTTGTGTATAGATTACAGGCAGCTGAATCATGTGACAATTAAAAAAAACATCATTTGCCGAGGATTGACAATTTGTTTGATCAATTACAAGGGGCTTCGGTGTTCTCTAAAATTGCTTTGAGAACGGAGTATCATCAGTTGAGGATTAAGAAGGAGGATGTATCGAAGACGGCATTTAGGATGAGATACGGGCATTACGAATTTACGGTGATGTCATTTGGATTAACGAACGCCCCTACTGCCTTTATGGATCTAATGAATCGGGTGTTTAAGGAATTCTTAGATCAGTTTGTTATTGTTTTTATCGATGATATACTGGTGTACTCGAAAAGCCTAGAGAAACATGAATGTCATTTGCATCAAGTATTGCGAACTTTGAGGGAAAATGCACTATACGCTAAGTTTAACAAGTGTGAATTTTGGCTAAGTCGAATGGCATTTCTCGGTCATGTAATTTCCGGAGAAGGAATAGCTGTGGATCCATCGAAGATTGAGGCTGTGACGAAGTAGCTTAAACCGAAAACGGTGACGGAAGTTCGAAGTTTTCTGGGTTTGGCTGGATATTATCGCCGTTTTGTGGAAGGATTCTCGTCAATAGCAATGCCGTTGACGCAATTATTGAAAAATGAAAAGAGATTTGAATGGACAAATCAATGTGAAGGAAGTTTCCAGAAGTTGAAGCAAAGATTGACAACGGCACCAGTTTTGACAATTCCGTCAGGACCTGGAGGGTATGAGATATACAGTGACGCGTCATTGAAAGGATTAGGGTGTGTATTGATGCAACATAGGCAAGTGGTAGCCTATGCATCCAAGCAGTTGAGGCTACATGAATTGAATTATCTGACGTACGATTTGGAGTTAGCAGTGATAGTGTTCGCCCTGAAGATTTAGCGACAATATCTATGCGGAGAAAGATTTCAGATCTATACTGACCATCAGAGCCTCAAGTATTTATTTTCGTAGAATGAGCTAAATATGAGGCAGCGTCATTGGGTAAAATTGTTAAAAGACTATGATTGTGATATTCTATATCACCCTGGGAAGGCAAATCGAGTAGCAGATGCGTTGAGTCAGAAGTCAAGCATTGCGCATTTGATGGTCAAAGAGTGGACCTTGCTGGAGACAGTACGAGACTCGGAGTTCAAGTTTGAAGTAAGTCGAGTCTCGAGCCTATTAGCTATGCTAAGAGTTGAGCCGGAAATCCAGGCTAAAGCTAAAGCTTTGTAGTCTATGAACCCAGAGATACAGAAGGTTGTTGGGATGAATGTTACTAAGAGAAAGCCGAATTTTCAAGTATCCGAGGATGGTGTATTGAAATTTAGAGGACGGTTATGTGTGCCAGACGATGCAGGAGTTAAAGAAAAAATTTTATCAAAAGCGCATCGTAGCCAGTACAGTATCCACCCAGGCAGTACTAAGATGTACAGGAATTTGAGGCAGTATTATTAGTGAAATGGTATGAAGTTGGATATTGCAAAACACGTGGCTAAGTGTCTGATGTGTCAACAGGTGAAAGCGCAACATTATATGGCTGGAGGATTATTGCGACCATTGAAAATCCCAGAGTGAAAATGGGAACATATTACCATGGATTTTGTGTCGGGATTATCGAGAAGTCAAAGAGGACATGACACTATTTGGGTGATTGTCGATAGACTAACTAAGTCGGCACACTTTTTGGCAGTGCAAAAGGATTTTGCACTAGAACGGTACGCGTAGCTGTATGCACAGCAGATAGTTCGCCTATATGGGAAACCAGTGTCTATAACTTCGGATCGTGATCCTAGATTTACCGCCAATTTTTGGAAAAGTCTGCAGACGGCGTTGGGATCTAAATTGCAGTTCAGTACAGCCTACCATCCTCAGACAAATGGCCAGTCTGAAAGGACAATTCAGACGTTAGAAGATAGGCTCAGGGTATGCGTACTGGATTTTCAGGGTAAATAGGAGGAGCAACTACCTTTAATGGAGTTTGCTTACAATAATAGCTTCCAGCAGAGTATTGGAATGGCACCTTTTGAAACGCTATATGGTCGTGCTTGTAGAACGCCCGTGTATTGGGATGAAGTGGGAGAACGAGCTATAATAGGGCCGGAGTTGGTTGAGCAGTCGATCGAGGCAGTTAAGATCATTCGTGAAAGGCTGAAGACAGTGCAAAGCTGCCAAAAGAGCTATGCAGACAGAAGGCGAAGACCTCTAGAATTTCAAGTAAGAGATCACGTATTTCTAAAAGTGTCACCCATGCGAGGATTGTCCCGATTTGGTAAGAAAGAAAAATTGAGTCCGAGATATGTGGGACCCTTCAAGATATTGGAAAGAATTGAAGATGTGGCGTATCGCCTCGCGTTACCGCCGAATATGTCGTAAGTACACAACATGTTCCATGTATCAATGTTGAGGAAGTACGAACCGGACCCTACGCACGTGTTGAATTATGAAAAGATAGAGGTAGACGATAGGGTATCGTACATCGAGAGGCCAATCAGGATTGAAGATCGGAAGGAACGGGTTCTGAGAAATAAAACAATCCCGATGGTCAAGGTTAGCTGGGAGCACCACGGGACTAAAGGCGCAACTTGGGAAAGCGAAGAAATGATGCAACGCCAGTACCCCCAGTTGTTTGAGTAGCAATAGGAATTGTAAATCTTGAGCAGTAGTGAGATTGTAAATTTCGAGAACGAAATTTTATAAGGGGGGAAGATTGTGACATTCCAAAATTCCACCAATTGGAATTTATTGAATAATTGAGTTTTATGAGATGTACTCGCAGTAAATTCTCGCCCAAAACTGATCATTCCTGAGAATGCTAACCATTAGGGAAAGGCTATTAGGGAAAATTAAATTCGCGCGACTAAAGAAAATTCGATCGTGAATGGATTTCGACCATTAAATCGCGGAAGTGATATTTTGAGCTACTGTTGGCCAATCCAAGGATAGTTTCGCCACTGTCCTAGTAGTGGATCGCGGGTGATTCCGTAGGACCACAAAACGACTTGACGAATGATTCTGAAATTATACCGAACGATCGTACCCCTCGAATCAAGTGATTGATCTTTGCGATTTTAACGACAACCGAGGTCGTCACGCACCGAACGAACTTGCACGTTGTTGACACCTAAATTTTGTCTAGTCATTTAAGGTTTAATTACATAGAAAATTAGGGATTAGTTTTTAACCCCTAAACAAAAATATTTTCATTAAATTAATTGGCATATAGACTTTAGTTGCATTTACATTAATAAGGCATATTAGAGCATGCTTTCATTATTTAATTTCAAAAAATAAATAAATAAATAAAAGGTGGGGGCAACGTTGAATTATTCAACGCTGACCCACTCCCCCAGCATTATTCAACGCTGCAGTCAGGCAAAGAAGACGAAGCGGAAGAAGAACGCAACGGTAGAAGCTGAAACACAAAAGCCAGACGCTGGAACAAGCAAAACGGAAAGTTGCTCTGCACGAGGAGACTCGAGCTGCGATTCCAGAAGAGGGAAGCAGTGGCGCAGCGCTGCACCTTGACGGCGCAAGGACCCAAGAGATCCCACAGCCATTTTAGCAGAGAAACGGGCATGATTCAACCGCCAAGAAGAAGACACGGCTGCTAGCATAAGCACAAATGAAGAAGACGTTCTGAACGAGGGCGTCTTTGAGCTGGAAACGGAATGGCGAGTGTCGCCGGGGGAAGCCAAGAGGAAGAGATGCTCCTCTTTCTCTTGGCGTTAAGAGGGAGGACAAAAAGAAAAGGAAAGGGGGGAGACACCAAGGGGGGAACGGGGACAACGGAGAGAGAACAGAGAGAATTCCACAGAACAGAGAGAGAACCGATAGAGAGATCCGAGTGAGAGAGTGAGACTGGGAGCGAGAGAAGAGCGGGAGACCGAGAGATCTAAGGAAAGAGAGAGAGAGATAGATAGACGTGACAAATTAGGCCGGTTCCGGCGTCGTTGCCTCACCGCGACTCGCCCCGGTCCCTGGTTGATAACCCCCGGCCAACGCCCTTGAATACAAGACGTCCCGCTCCCAAATCCCTGCATTTTCGGTGAGTTTCTTTCTTGGTTCGAACTTCCCTTACCCGAAGGATCTTGGCTTGGAGACATTATCGCGGCCGGCCATAGCTCGATTCGTCTTGAGCCCACCCTCTATACGCCGTCTCCAAGCTGCGTAGGGACCTTCGTGACCAAACAAACCTTCTGTGGCTTTGTCCTGTTTCGGCTAGACCGAGAAATCGAGCACTGTTCTTTTTGCTCGTCCACATGCGTGCTAGGCTCGAATGGGTTGATTTCGGATGCTTCTAGACGATTTTATTTTATTTTACCGTTTCTTTTTCGGATCTGGCTCCGAGTTCAAGTTCTATATATGGCCAATACCCTTCTCCCCAGTTCATGCTCACCATATGTTTGATAATATGCCCAAGCCGACCTATGCACATATTTTGCCGATTTCCTTTGTTCTTGAGTGCGTATAGGCAGGTTCCACATGTTATAAATCTCTTGTTGTTTGTTGAGCATCACTTGTATCGCTGGACCAAATCTGAACCATCATTTTCTTGTCCTTCCACTCCTTGTTTTGCATATTTTTCATCGTGTCTTTGTGGTCCTCGTTGGTGAGGAAACCTTTGGAGTCTAAGGTATTATGTATCGGTTTGCCTCCTCGTTTCGTGCTCTGCATATATATATATATATATATTTATTTATTTATTTATTTATTTATTTATTATTTCGCAGTCATAAATGTGAGGCGTCAATGACCGGCAGCAATAAATGACGTCGGTTGACGGTGGCCGACGGTGGTTCGGGATGGTCGACGATGGTGCCTTTCGGTGATGGTGGTGTCGTGATTCTAGCCGGAGCATATTCGATATGGGCGCCAGTCGGGGAGGTCGATTTTGGTGCGGCATGGAGGTTGTCGGTGAGTCACTGAGAAGAAGATGTTCTCAGCGAGGAGTCTCGGGGAAAAAGTCTGGATGAAGACATCCTAGGGAGAGGAAGACCAGAGAAGGGGAGGGGGAAAGACCACGTAAGGAATAAAACAAAAAAAAGAAGAGGAAAACAAGTGAAAAGTCAAAGAGAAGTGTTTAGAAGGGGAAAAGGGAAAGACCACGTAAGAAGAATAGAAAAAAAAAAGGGGAAGAAAAGTCAAAGAGAATAAAAAAAATAGTAAAAAAAATTAAAAAAGAAAGAGAAACAAAAAGGGAGGGAAAAGAAAAGTGGGATAAAAAAAATAAAAAAAGTAAAAGAAAAATGGATCCTGGGCAGGTCAAAGAGAGTTGGGTTAGGCATCGGGCGGATCGGGTCAGGGAACCCGGTCCGGAGTTCTTAAAATATTAAAAAATATTAAAATTTCCAAAAAGAATTCGAAAATGTTTAAAAATCCAAAAAAATATTAAAAGTCTGAAAAACATTAAAAAAATTTCAGAAAATTCAAAAACATTAAAAAATTCAAAAAAATCAGAAAAATTTCAAAATCCGGAAAATCAAAATATTATTTGGGCTTTGGAATTTGCCTTTGTTTGCCCCTTTTGTGTAATTAGTGCCGTTTTTTATTTCTCGCGTCTTGAATTGCGTATTTAATTTATCATCGCTTGTGGTTGATTAGATACATTAAACTCGCATGTTGGTTGTTGTTTCCCTTAGTTTGTAATTTTGAGACTCTCGATTAGTGTGAACATGTTAGGTGGTGATTGAATAAGGTTAGGTACCGAAATGGCACTAATTGGTCAATTAGTGTAATCAAGTCCCCATACCCATTGAATCTCTGGTTCGTAGAAGTGAATCATTTCTCCCGTGCTTCACTTGGGTGTCTAATCAACCCACCGAAAATCGATTAGTGGCGACTCCTAGATGAAATTGATTTGCATGTTAACAACTTAAACTTAAGTCATGAATTAGTATGAGCTTGGAAGAGCTCGAGCTAGGTTTAATTTAGTAATCCATTAGCCAAACCCCTTAGGAGGCGGGGCCGATTCGGGGAGGTCGCGACACACGTGACTCGATTCAGTATCAGTCACGAGTCGATTTTGCGAATTTCCCCAGCAAGCCGCCCGTTAGCTCGAGAAACGCTCGAGTTGCATTTAATAGAATTTAATTATTGGATTTTTGCCCAAATTGGACACCGGAAAATTAGGAAGTCGCGACGGAATATTAGGACGACGTTGCACATGACACGTGTCAATTTTTGGTGCGCTCAATTCCTTGGGAAAAATTCGATTTGGACAAGAAACGGAGAAAGTGACCAAAATACCCTTAGGATTTATAAAATGGTATGTTTTAAAGGTAAATGGCATTTTGGTAATTTCGCCCCAAAATTTTGATTAGACAATTTTACCCTTAAATTTTTTGGAAAATTACAAGTATACCCTTGGATATTTTTGTGCAAGAATCGATCTCGGCCGTCGGATCAAGATAAAATTGAATCGGGACCGTCGGATTAAAAATATGAGTAAATGGCGTTTTGGTCATTTCCGCAATTGGTCAAAATATATTAATTGAGTCAAAATGTGGTCTTCCTTCCCCCTTCTCTTCTTCATTCCACGATCAACCCCTTCCCCCTTTTATTTTTTTCTCTTGGCCGTGACTTCTCCCCCTCCACCGTGAGCTCCTCGCCAGCACCGCCGCTTGTCGCACCACCGGACCGCCCTCTAGCCGTCGCCTAGCCACTATACTAGCCCCAAACCGCCGCCACCAGCCACTGTTCCCCTCTCTTTCTCTGTCTCTCCCCGTGAACCATTTCCGGCCAATCAAGACCCACGCCGCCGCTGGACCGCCGCCGCTGGACCACCGCCGCTCAAGCCGGACGCCACCATGAGTCGTACGCCTTCGCCGTAGAGCGTCGCCGCTTTTCGTTCTAGCCGATTAAGTCTAGAATTTTGTAAGTCACTTCCTAATCCCGATTTAGGATTTTGGGTATCGCCGAATAATTCGATTTTTGGTGAAATTGAGTTTATGCGGATACGAAATGTTGGGGTTTTAGATCGGGAATGTATGGCAGGCCTTAAGGAATTAATTTGGAATTTTTGGAGGACGATTTGAGGGAATTTCAAGTTATGAATCACTGTTCATGAGCTGTGATTCACTGTTCACGAGGCTGTGATGCTCGTTTCGGGACGCAAGTTGGATTTTTAGAACTGGTATTTAATGGCGAGAAAGTCCCGTGAAGGATCGGAATTACTCCGACGCCATTTGGTTGGAGAAAAATGGCAATTATCGTATTTGAGGCATGTTTGATTTATTTATAAATTGTGATGATCTAATTGAGTGAGTTGTTGTGCGATTGAGTGACTGTATATGCTTGTCGAGTGCACACGTGAATTGATTAAATTAATTGTCGATATTGCCCATATGAATTGTTGAGTGAGCTCTGTCTGCGTGTGACTCGATGCGTGTACAGATCACGTGTGATGGGCTAGTCGTGTGTGGTAAATGCATATTGAGCATGTGCATGAGTAAGAAGAAGTGTGGTGTGACAAGTGATTGTGAGAAAGAAAGTGAAGGTGTGACAGTGTAAGAATGGGATCGGGCCGGGTATCGTAAACTCGGGCAGCGATCACATAGGTCTGATGCATTTGGCAGAGACCGAGGCTTGAAATAGTAAGTATGAGAATCAATCCGAGGCCCGATCAGCTCGGGTGAGAACGGGATTGGACCGAGGCATCATAAGCTCGGGTTCCAATCATGTAGGCCTGTCGCATTTAACACGGGCTGAATTGGGATCAGGCCTCGGGCATGTGATGCTCAAGTCGCGATCGAGGCCTAAGGCGTGAACGAGTACGCGAGCCGGAAGTGATGTGGTGAATGATCGCAGTATACTTGAGGCGTGTACTTCAACGCAGGTCACTGGCGATGAATGTGAAAGAGGAAATGAGAATGGAAGGAATAGTGGAATAAAAATGAACAGTGGAATGAGAATGGGACATGCACGTGTTTGCATCTGGTGTGTTTGTGATCGAGTGATGGGTGTGCGCATGATTGAGTCTAGCGATATTATTTGATGTGCCTACTTTGTGATTACTTGATGTACGTAAATGTGTGTGATTGCGTAATTATTTTGGAGGTACGTGATAGCCTAGGTTGGGTTTAGGGGTGTACTTGCTGAGATATAATTTCATGGTTGTGTAAACCAACAATTTTCAGAACCACGACCTGAGATATGAACCCTCCACCGCCACCACCCCCAGTACGTTTTGGAATTCCAATGCATACAGAGTATGAGACAGCAGAGTTTCAAATAGGAGACGAGATGACTTAGATAAGGCATACGACGACCGTATATTTAGAAGTAGGATTGCCATTATGGGAGACAAATGTTTATATAGCCTGGTATTTTAGTGATGCAGACGGAGATGAATTTGGTCCAGTTAGGGGCTTTGATGTGCCATATGATTTAGTTGGGGATTGAGACCCGGCCGCCGTGCCCCTAATTAACGGAGAGTTGACGAACACTAAAGTAAGTTTGGCTCAATCTGGTATGCATCCGGACCCCACTGTACAATTATCCTCAGGGCGGAACATGTACCTGAACCTGAAGCGTCTCAAGCCAAGGACAATCCGATGGACATTGACCTAGAGCCCATTCCTAAAGAAGAACCTGGTGAGGTGAAATCCGAGGTAGGATCGGAGAATCATCCTGTGGAGTCTAAGGAGGTATTGGGTGAGCCGGAGTACATACTCCCTTTTGAACAATGCTTGAACCCCAACTACGAGCCTGAGGTTAATTTCTGGGACACTTTAGCCGAGGTATATCAGAACGCGGTTCTAGCGGAGTCGGGTGACATCAACAACCCGATTGAGATTGAGGCTAATTCGGATTGTTCGGAGGAACTGACTAGGGAAGAAAGTTCAAACTCAGACGATGTGGAATTAGGTTCTAAGTGGACGCCAAGTAAGGGATGTTAGAGGTTGATACACGGGTTGGACGGTCGGTTTTCAGAAGGATAACATTTTTGGAACTTAGTGTGCAAGGTCATCGGCCTTGTTTTTATCTTTGGTTAGTTTTAGAAATGTGTGCACTAGTAAGGCAGGGTTTGTAATTTTGTAAATAAGGTGGGACAAGTTTGAATGAGTAATATAAATGTATATTCTCCCAATTCTCCCTAGTTTATTTTGTCAGGGTGTTTATGGTTTCCATTTGTGCGATTCAATCTCTGATGTTTAGATGAGGTCGGCAATAACCTGGGACGTCGCAACTGTTTGATTTGGAGCGGGATGTCGCGGGCTCGACGGAGGTTCGGGGCGTGACAGCAAGGGTTAGATTGCGACTTAGCGAACTCTAGACTCACGCGGCTAGAATGAAACGAGTGCGATTGGCGCGGCGACGCGGCTCGACGGTGGCGACGGCAAACAGCAGTGGCGATTCGGTCGGGCGGTGACCAGCGTGCGGCGGCGTGGCAAGGGGAGTGAGCTGGTTCGGTGGGTGAGGGAGAGGGAGAGATGCCGTGAGATGAGAGAGAGAAAAGGGAAGAGAGAGAATTATCCAAACTTAATCCTCAAGTTTTTGACCAAAATCATAAATTGACCAAAATGCGCCTCTCTAACTTTTTTAATCCAACGGTCAAAATTCGATTTAATCTTGAAATCAACGGCCCGGATTGAATCTTACTTTAAAATATCCAAGGGTATTGTGTCTTTTCCAACTTTGGGGGCAAAAAGACCAAAATGCCCCTCCCTCATAAAACATACCCTTTATTAATTCCCAAGGGTATTTTGGTCACTTTCTCAATTTCTTGCCCAATTTGAATTTTTCTGAAAGATTCAAGCATACCAAAAATTCGCATGTGTCCCCTGCAATGTCGTCCTAACATTCCGTCGTGACTTCCTAATTTTTCAATGTCCAATTTGGGCTAAATTCAATAATTAAATTTTGTTAAACGCAACTCGAGCGTTTCTCAAACTAACAGGCGGCTTATTGGGAAAATTCGTAGAATTGACTCATGACTGATACTGAATCAAGTCACGTGCAAGTTCGTTCGGTACGTGATGATCTCGGTTGTCATTAAAATCACAAAGATCAATCAATAGATCCGAGGGGTACGATCGTTTGGTATAGGTTCAAGATCATTCGTCAAGTCATTTTGTGGTCCAGCAGAATCACCCGCGATCCACTATTATAACAGTGGCAAACTGACCCCTGATTATCCTTGGATCGGCCAACAGTGGCTCCAAATATCACTTCAGCGATTTCATGGTCGAAAATCAATTCACGATCGAATTTTCTTTAATCGCGCAAATTTAATTCCCCTATTAGCCTTTCCCTATAGGTTAGTATCCCAGAAATGATCAGTTCCAAGCGAGAATTTACTACGAGCATATTTCATAAAACTCAGTATTTTATAAATCCTAAATTGACTAATTTTCAGGATGTCACACATCTAGTAAACTTTGAACATCTCTCCATTAGTGATGCATTGCTATCTCATAATGGAAAAACTCAGCAGAAGTAAGAGACAACACATGCTTGGCAATCTATCTACCTTCTAATAATGTCATGGTAATCTCATTCGAGTTACAGTCTCTTTGGCTCATTTCAATGTCTGTGTTTTCAAAGCTCCTCTCAATGTAGAAACCGGGCTGCTTAGGCTGTGGCAGCGAGGTGCTCTCACCGTCCAACATTAGAACATAGATGACATATTCGGTCTATCGTCAGGACGCCGTTGCACCCATAATAACCCGATTTGAATGCATTTAACAACTTCTAACAGATCGAAAGAATCCGGAAGTTGTGGATCTATGAAGTCGCTCACTTTCCCCTCAACCCACAACTTCCAGGCCTGCCAAAAAAAAAGTGAATTTTTAGGCCCTATCCAACAGAAGTATTGCTATAAATTAAAATTTTGACTTCTTAGAGAGATGTCGCACATGTTCGACAAGATTGAAGGAGTGGTCCGAATGATTGAACTCTCTATTCTTCTTTCCGCATATTATCTCCAACAATAGTTGTCACGCCCCGAACCCCACGGCACGCAACATCCCTACCTTGGTCGATAAGTTGCGACGTCCCAGAAAGCATTGCCGACTCAATGCCCAGACAGAGAACATGCACAAGCAGAAGCAATAAATAAACAAACCCAGATAACTACAATTATGAGCTAAGGATAGCCACACAACAATTACCATTGAAGAAAATAATTACACATTTATATTATTATTAAAAACTATTTGTACAATATACACAGATACCACAAAAGAAAAACAAACGGTCAGCAGCCACTAGGTCAAAAAGGGATAAGCGGCTCGAGAGGTCAGGCTAAACCTAGAAAGAGAGCTACGATCCAAAAAGTAGCGGCTCTCATGCTTGCTACGGTCAAGGGAGGGGTAGTCCTAAGGCTCCCAGTCTGGGTCGAACGACCCAGCAGTATCCTCTGACACCTCGTCATTAGCATACTCTTCATCCTCATCGAGCTCCTCGATCTCTCCATCCTCAGCAGCATCTTATTCCATTACCTCCGGTTCGTCCTCCTCTTCCTCATCCATTGGCTCGGGGTCCTCAGCTACTACATTGGGCTCCTCACCCATCTCCTCGTCCTACCTCATCCACTCTGGCGT
Organism: Syzygium aromaticum; assembly: GCA_024500025.1. Taxonomy (NCBI): domain Eukaryota; kingdom Viridiplantae; phylum Streptophyta; class Magnoliopsida; order Myrtales; family Myrtaceae; genus Syzygium; species Syzygium aromaticum. Next base: position 24,238,652 of record CM044889.1, on the reverse strand, counting down.
GACTTCAGGATTGATCACCTCACCATCGGCTATAATCGGTTACATCAGTCCAGTACCATCGATCGGGACATCAAAGGTCCTGAAGGGCTCTCCGTCATTCCCATTGGCATCCCGGCGGCACCATGCCACGTACTCTTACTTCTGGTAAAAATACTCACCTATATTCACAATCAGTTCTAATCGATACCTCACAAAAGCCTCCCCATTCCCCGAGGGGTAGATACTGGTATACTATTGGATCTGCAACGGGATCCCAAAAAGAGGCGATAGTCTCTCCATTCCTCACAACTGGGTGTCTGAAAAGTTTCGGTTTACACAACCATGAGATGAATCTCAGCGAGTTCAACCCCTAAACCTAGGCTAGGCTAGCATGCAATCTCCTAACCGGAAACAAACACTCAAAACCATAGTACAACAACATTCAATCAATTATCTGACCCTGCAGGTTAGACAGTTCAATATATAATAGTCATGGCATGTACGTGGCACACACACAATCACACGTCCACTAAACACATACGCATTCGTCGAGACTCACCCACTTACATGCTAATCAATGCATGTTTATGCATGCAAATACCATTGACATGTCATGCACATTTCTCCGGCCCACTGGCCCACACTGACACACTTGCCCAATTCATTATTATTAATTACGACTCGAGTCATCACTTTTTCACCGCCCGATGCGTCAGCGTGCTTTAAAGTGCATGAGGCGCAACAACTGATCTAGCCCAATGTCTTTAGCCTGCTTCAAAGTGCATGAGGCGCAACACTGATCTCTTTACAAACCATAGCCTGCTTCAAAGTGCATGAGGATGGTCGTCTTCCGGACGTACCGGGTATCATCCTACTTCAAAGTGCATGAGGACGGCATCAACCCGAAGGTCCTTAGGTGATCACACAACTCATTATTATCTGTACCCAGCATAAAACGCTTCAAGGTATTTTAAGTGATTACACGCTCATAGCAGACACGCATTCTCTCGCAATTTCACTACATGCCTCATTCTAGGCATACATAATGCATGTCTATGTTATACAATGCAATGCACCACGAGCACCAACATAATTCAATCACCCAATGTCACAACACGTGCTTAATTGGCCCATTTAGTACCGTGTGGCCTAACGTGCGATTTACAAATCAACCATTAATTTGAAGCCCAACACTGGCCAATCGCACTCCACATAATTCAGCTACACAACATGCAACATAGCAGTATGCAATCAATCACAATTAAGCACAATTTACATAAAATCAATCAACCCGGACTTACCCAGTAATTTCACCAACGGGCTCCTAATTTGGCCAATTAATTCGGTTACTCTCCCCAATAAATTCTAATTGGCCTACTACATTTTTCCCGATAATTATCTCCACCAATCAGTACCCTAATTTTTCCCTGTAAGTACTAATATTCATAAACCAGTCCAGAAATTTGCACTAACAGTCCTAATCCGGGTTTAGGAATTTTACTCACTTAATCTAAGGTCACGATGACGAGGAACGGCGGCCGATCACTGATGAACAGTGAAACTGACGGCAGAATTCTCGACGACGGCGTACGGACAGCGTACGGTCACCCGCACGGACACTGAATGGACAGTGACGTATGGTGACGTACAGACGGGATGAAGGTCACGGCGGCAGCAGCTCGGTCGTATGAGCTCCGGCACGGCGGCAATGATGACCGGGAGAGAAAAAGAGAGAGAAAGGGAGAGAGAAAGATGTCGGATGGAGGCGGGGCTAAGGCTGTGGACTGAAGTGGTCGACAATGGGGCATGACGGCCGGCGGCGGCACTCCAGTGGCAGGTGGTGAGCTCCGGCAAGATCAAGCCGAGAGAGAAAATGAGAGAAAGAGAGAGATCGGGAGGAGAGAGAGAGGTCTGGCCGAGAGTGAGGGTCAGGAGAGAGAAAAACCAGTCCAACATGGTCAAATATTCAAACTAGGGGTGGCAAGTGTCGCCGATCCGCGCGATTTGACCAAAATGCCCATAATCCTACTGCCCTAATTAATCCTTATCTAAAAATAAGGGGTAAAAGGGTAATCCAGGCCAATAATTGAGCTGATAACCCTTAGTAATTATCCTAAATATTTTCCCAAAAATTTGGACCAAAAATAGCACAGGGGCAAAACCGTCATTTTTCCAGTCTCAGGCCAAAATTCTAATTTTTGCCCGTACCAACCCTCCATGTGCGTGGCCAACATAATGTGGCATCTGAATCATGAAATTCATCGCGCAAACCCTCGAAAATCCACGTCAAAGTTTGAAGGGCAAAATTGTCAATTTTTCCAATTTTTGTCGAAATTCCAATTTTTGGTCATAACCTCTCCTGGCATCTGTGGCCACCCAAAAATGGTGTCGGTCTCGAAAAATAATCTCATTTGGCCTTGAAAAGCAACGCCAGAGTCCAGAGGGGCAAAATCGTAATTTTTCACCCCCAGACCGAAATTCCAATTTTTAACTATGCTAACTCCAAATGTGTGTGGCCAGCGTAATATGACGTCCGATTCCCAAAAATAGTCTCTTAAGTCCTCAAAAATTGATGTCGAAATCCAAGCCTAATTCCGTGAACAAAACTCGTTAAACTTTCTATTTCAGGGTCTCTCACTAACAGGCGGCTGTTTAGAGGCTACGCATATCGACCTAGGGCTATCTGTATTGTGATGATCTTGATCATTAAGAGAATGAGAAATTATCACTAGTTCCAGAGGTCACGATCGTTCGGTTCAAGTTCAGGACTGGTTGGCCACATATACTTTCGGTCTTGCGGAATCACCTACGTCTCTATGGTACGTCGTTGGCCTTGGCCAAACCCAATCCATTACTCTTTTCTAAGATCGGCCCATGTTGGTCCAAAATATTCCCTCAACGTCTCTTGTGATCGGTATCCGTTCCGCGATAAGATCCCTGGTCCATGTACCATTTTTTAGTTAGTCATACCCCATTGGTTAGTATCCCGAAAGTGATCAGCTCTGGGCGTGACTTACCAAAATGAAATGCGAAATAATATCAGTTTTATTGATTCCGGAATTACATCGAAATTCGGGCTGTTACAATAGTACCCCAAAGCTAAAAACATCTGATTTTGTCGAGAAATGCCCGTCTACTGCATATTCTAGTGCCATGTAACCACTGCAGGCAAAACAATATGCATAACTAAAATAGGATTTTGAATATTGTGTAAGCCCATGAAAATTCTTCTCACTACATACTAAGTGCCGACTATCGTCTTTGTTTTCACCAGGGACAGGTCTTTGCCGAAGACTCTAGCCACCCCAAAATCCGATATTTTAGGATTCATCTCACTATCAAGCAACACTTTGCTTGTTTTGAGATCCCTATGTATGATTCTCAATCTCGAATCTTGATGCAGATAAGGGACTCCCCTCATGATTCCTATGATAATGTCGAATCAACTTCTCCATACTAGAGAATTTTCCCTTGTTTTACTTGATTCAATTCTTTTTCTAATAAGTAATTTGGATGAAATTGCACATTGAGTCGGATTCAAATTGGAGAAGGTATCGATTGAAGCAGACCAAATATGGAAGTGTCTAGGCTTCCATTAGGCATGTATTCATAGATTAGCATCCTCTCTTCTTCAATGCAACACCCCAGAAGCTTGACAAGATTTAGGTGTTGAAGCTTCAAGATTAACATTACCTCATTCTTGAATTCATTAAGACCTTCCCGAGAGTCCTCTGACAATCTCTTGACTGCTATTTCGTGTCCATCTGACAGCTGACCCCGACAAGTGAATTGCATAGTTTTTCCCGAGTGACACAGGACAAGACAAATGAAATTGCATGAATGAACAGCACTGTTCTTTTGTACGATTATGAAACTGGAGACTAAACTCTACCTTGTATACGGGGCCAAAACCTCCTTCTCCTTACTTATTTGAATCACAAAAGTTGTTAGTTGCTCGTAAGATGGTGTCCATATCAAAGATCGGAAGCTGTAAGGCATTGTCATCTTCAGCTTGAAGGTCGATTTGTATCTCTGTTCACCGTTGAACTTTCATCAGAACATATTCTTTTTTCCCTAGAATAAATGACTAAGTTACATGCAAGCAACGAACAGTTGTTGCATGTATTGACTGAGACATGGGTGTTAGCGATGAGGCCCAAGTCGATGAACTTTACATGTATCGATAGATAAAAAATTCATTGGACATGATGAGAACATATAAGATTCTTTACTGTATGCTATCTACTTTCATTATTGATTGTCCACCCTCATGTAAAGAACACTGATAGTAATAAAAGGAGTATTGCCATTACTTGACCCCAAAATACGAAAAAAGAGAACCAAGAATTGTGATTGAGGTTCTGAAAGCAAGTTCTAGTCAAAGCCATAATTCCTGCAGAGCAAGAGCTCAACTCAACCGATGGAAATGGAGTACCTTGAGCACTTTTCTTCCTCTTCCAAAAATTGCAGATGTAAAGAACCACTAATAGCATGACAAATGCAGAGGAAATTGCCACTGCCACCCATTCTTTCCACTTGGAATTCGCCGAATCTGAGAACATTGAGAGAGGCTAAAGGTCATCAAGATGAATGATGAATAGGATTATCGTGTGTCCAGGAAGAAGAATAAAACAAAGTTATACGTACAACTCAGGTCTGAGGCTGAAACACGAATAAGAAGATCTTGATTCGTGTATTCGGTGAGTTTTCTGACATCAACAAGATCTCCAAACCATTGGAGACAGCCTTTTCCACCTCCCGTGGCGTCTATGTTCGCGTAGGCCCTGCAAGAGCAGTTCTTGAAGCACTCTAATTCACATTCCTTAACGCTCATGCTAGTGTTCATCGTGAACTGCAACAAATCAGGCATTTTCACTCCCTTGAGCCTTTTAAACCCTTCTCCTTTAGAACAATTAAATGGGTTCTTACTGACACACCCGCTAGACCACACAAGTGTATCCAACTCTGCCTGTGACTTAGGTTTATATCCGGTCATGCAGCTACATGTTTGAGGATCTCCGACCGTGCACATGGTATTGGGCCCGCAATACCTGTAGACATCACAGGCGTCATACGGCAACATATGGATCAGGGTCCACTCCAGCATTTTCTCGTTCCACAGATACCGTTGGTGGTTCCCTGTAGCACTTAATACCATCCTTGTGATGGTGGATTCATTGAAAGCGTTGAACGTGTTGTAGACATCCTGAGAATTGTCGACGAACTTGGGGATGAATATCAAATTGCGAGTAAGTGGAATCCCGTTGAACTGTATTCCATTCCAAGGCCCACTTCGGAAGTACTTGGCATGTCCCTTACGGAGGACTTGTTGGGGAATGTTTCCTCCAAGATCGACACCATGGGTGAATTCTCCAGTTGAGGGATCCTCTGCACTCTTCCAGGATGTCATGTGCCGGTCCAACCCCGTTCTCAGGTCCCACCCGAGCTTCACGCCTGGCAATATTGTGTCAGAGGGGTTATTGAAACTCTGCCAAAGATAGTTTCCGGAGACATTTTCGCTGTCATCTTTCAAAACGAGGTTTCCAGAATCCTGGAGCTGAGCAACTATGCTTTGCGAAGAAGTATTCATGTTATTCGACGACCACAAGACTCTTTCTGCTTGGTCAACAAGGACTAGTTTCCCTTCGTTTCCTATCCTCAGAACCCCTGACGAACCTTTTACCCGATTATCTCTATTTGCCACCCAAACAATGGTCTTATCCGGGATCTCGTGGTACCATATTGCTAGGTATCTGTTGCTGGAGTTTCCAGGGCTGAAGAATCCCAGCTGAAACTTTTCTCCTGCCGACACTAGAGTTTAGCCATCGCGAATTGGCTCAGATGAACTTAACACATCAACTGACTTGCACATTTCTAGTGCAAACATACAAATTGAATTGAAATACAGTATGGAAAAGCGAATAATATCCATCTGTTAGTTTTTCATGCTTTCAAAAAGAATTAGCAGGAGGAGAATAAAACATTGAGTATGCTAAAAACCCGGTTTTTGTTGAAATGAAGAGAGCAGGACAAGTTCCTCATATTGTGTTGGTTCCACGATCCAATAAATTGATCAAGATTTGCTGGTAGCCACACGCCACATGCCTAACAGACTTTCTGAGTCTGAGGATGGCCCATTTCTGAGTCACTATTGCCTTAGCTATTGGGGAAGGGGGAAACGGTCCAAGACACTATATGTAATTAGACTTTTCAATTTATGCGAACCGTGCACCAAACTAGTAAGGGCATTTCCACAGATACCTTTGAAGGCCAACTACTGTCAGGTTTATCGAAGTGTGACAGCCTGGCAAATTAGTCACATCAATCATAAAGAACAAGTTTGTCCCGTCAATGATCAAGTACAAATAAAATTCGCCCTCCCCTCTTTATTTTTCTGTCCCGTCAAATTCTCTTGGTTGGCTCATTCATTCCGCAATCCTTTAGCTTAAATGATCTCTTATTGTGACATCAACAATTCAACACCGTTTAATTATGCATCACTGAATTCGATCAACATCGTTTAGGCGCTAATCAAGAGAATAAAGCCCATTTTGCCATATTTGATCTTGATTAAATTTTGGATAATTGCACATTAATGTGCTTTGTGTATGATTAGTATTCTATATTTAGCTGCTCTTGCAACTTCTAGAAACTTAGTTCGGGGAAAAAACCAAATTTGGTCTTGTTTTAATAGGATTGGGTGCCACTTTTGGGGGAAAAGAGGGAAAGAGGCCAACTTGGGTGATTTCTAGTATGATTTCTAGTCCTGGTAAACCAAGACATAGAGGTGATTAAGAACGTAGCACCGGGGATGGATACGACATACGAAGAGTATACGACGACAATTTGGGTCGACGAGGGGCTTACCAACTTGGCTCCTTATCATTTTAAAGCATGGTAAGTTTGGTTCGAAGGAAGCGTTGGGGACCTCTTCAAGGCTTTGACGGACCCCCAGATGCGCCGGACGCAATTCTGTTGGACCCTGTGACATCAAACGTCCCCGATGGTGTTGTCAATGATATAGAGTCAGATCCAGATTACGACCTCAAACCCGAGCCATAGCATGCTTGAACGTGGAGAAAGCCATGTTCTTTTTTAGGTACCCCTCATAGATAGAGAAGTTAAGTAGACCTTGACCCCTCTTGTTTTTGTTATGTAATCGGAAAAAGGGCCTTGTAATGGGCACGTATTTATCCTTTCTTTTGATATGGGTCGTGTCACGTCCTGAACCCCATCAAGCACGCGGCATCCCGAACCTCGAGTCGAATGAGTGCGATACCCAGGAATACATCGCCGACCCAATAATCCCATCAGAGTTAATTCGCGGCAGAGCAAATGCAAAATCCCGGACAATAAAATTGAAGAATACCAGGAAGAAATAGATTGCCATACCACCAACATTTTACTATACCTCGATATAAATATGTACAACATTCATTTACAACATACTTATACTTCACCACCAACTTACTAGTCCACATAATATACATGCACACCCACTACTATTCACAATCACCATTACTTCACAAAGGGGTAGACAACCTAGGTTCCTTAATTCTCCAAAAATGGTACTTCTCAAAAGATTTGCTCCTAACCTCCCCACCAGCCTCGGTGTCCACGAGACAACGTCCATTCAGAGTCCGACTCGTTAGCACTCGAATCAGACTTCTCTCGAATCGTCGCTTCCACTGAGGACTCCAACTCGGCTCCGATCTTTATCGGGTGGTCTATGTCACCCGACTTCCTTACTGGGACCTCATCCCGCTCCTCATCGACTGGGTCCTCAACTGGCTCGACCTCTGGCACATAGTAGGAATTATATTCGTACACAGGTATGCCCTCCTGTTCATCCTCAAACTTTGCTTCTGGAACCTCTTGTGATTCTGCTTCATGATTTTCCTCTTCTCCTTCTTGTCCTTCCTCGGGAATTGCCTCCAGATCCACTTCCATCAGATCGTATCCCGCCTAGGATTCTTTTGGTTTTGGCTTATACTCGGCCTCCGAGGGTTCAGGTACTGCAAAAACAGGGTGGAGTCCAGACTGAGCCCAACTAGTCTTCAAGCTAGTCAGCTCGCCATCGGGAGGGGGTATGGCTAATGCATCCCAGTCCCTAACTCCATCAAAGGGAACGTCGAAGCCTCAGACAGGGCCGAACTCATCAACCCCGTCTCTAAATATCCATGCTGTGTAGGTGTGGGCCTGCTAGTGGGGTAATCCTATATCTATCCAAACTACGGTCGTATGCTTAACCCAAATGAAATTATCGCCCATTGGATACTCCATCACGTCGTGATCAGTATGCATGACTATCCCAAAACACTATGGCGGCGGTGGCGGTAGATTCATGGCTCAAGCAGTGGCTCTGAAATGGCTTGGTTAAAACAACCATGAGACATTTCTCAATAAGTTGCAACCTAAACCCTACGTAGGCTACCATGTAATTCCAAACACACAACCAAACAAACCATGCAAACAGCAACCAAACATTCATACATACCCGGACTCTCGGCATACACAACCTGCACATTAGCCTACAATCTCAACATACAATTCTCACACACATGCCAAAACACACGTACTTTCCACATATCAATACACACGCCAATCACACCACATTTCCAGCCCACTCGCCGTACCCACACTTGTTCAATCACTTTCTTGGCCAGCGTAAACACGCTTCAGGCCCACTCGATCGCGCCCCGAGCATTACACGCCTCGATCCGATCCCACATTCACTTTCCATATCACACGTCTCATTCTCAATCACGTTCTCCGCCCGCGTAAACACGCCTCAAGCTCACTCAATCACACCCCGAGTATCATACACCTCGGTCCAATCCCACATTCACTTTTCATACCACACGTCTTATTCTTAATCAGGTTCCCTGCCCGCGTAAACACGCCTCAAGCCCACTCGATCACGCCCTGAGCATCACATGCCTCAGTTCGATCCTACTTTCACACTTTCCTCAGCCTTCGCCAAATGCAATAGGCTTACGTGATCGTGACCTGAGCTTAGAATGCCTCAGTCTGATCCCAATCTCACCCGAGCTGGTCGTGCCTTGGGCCAATCTCATTTCTCATTTTCTCATTCCTCAGCCAGCACCAAATGCGATAGGCCTACGTGATCGCGACCCGAGTTTAGAATGTCTCGTCCCGATTCCAATCTCACACTTACACATGTTTGCCTTAAGTTACGTGCACACAATTGCACCCAATACATCTCGACAGCACAATCACATTACAAACACGTGATAAACACACAAATTGGCATTTTTCCACATTCAAATATTATCAAATCAATTCCGACCCTTCACGGCACCTTCACGAAATCTCGAGCCGGACCTAACGGTACCAATCGTGTACCAAACAGTACATCACAGCACTCCGAACAGTCAATCATAGCCAACACTCGACCTCTAAAATTCCACCAAAAATTCCTAAATTCAATGCTAAGGCCCGTTATTTCGATCAGCCCTTAATTTCTACTAAACTGCATCTAAACGGGTCTAAAAATACCTGATAAACTATGCGAGGTTTAGATCGCAACTTACCCGACTCTAGACTCACGCGGCTAGCGTGAAACGAGTAGCTATCGACGGCGGCCTTGTGACAGCGGCGACGTACGGCTCATAGCGGGCGACGATCAGCTCACAGCGGCTTGGGCGGTGGCAGGTTTGGCGTGGCTATTCATGGCCAAGGGGGAGAGAACCGAGAGGGAGAGGTGGACATGGCGGCGGTGGCATGGCGTTGGGCTCGGCGGACGGCGATGGCGCGGCACGGCGGCATGAGGGCAGCGTTCGGTGGGGGAGAGGGACGATCGGGAGCAAGAGAGAAAGATGGAGCCAAGAGTGAGAGAGAGGGGAAATGAGAGAGAAAGAATGGTTTTGGACTTGTAGACCAAGTTTTGACCAAATTTTGCCAAATGACCAAAATGCCCCTCTCTAATCTTTTCATCCAACGGTCTAGATTCGATCTTATCTTGAAATCGACGGCTCAGATCGAATCTTTTCTAAAAAATCCAAGGGCAATCTCGGAATTTCTCAAAAAGTCCAAGGGCAAAATTGTCTTTTACAAATTTTAGGGCAAAATGACCAAAATGCCCTTGCCCAATATAACTAACCATTTATAAGTCCTTAGGGGTAAAATGGTTATTTTCTCATTTTCTTGTCGAAATTGAATTTTTCTGAAGGATTCGGGAACATCCAAAGCTACGTGTTTCAACTGCAACGTCGTACTGCTGTCCTATCGTGACTTCTTAATTTTCCGATGCTCAATTCAGTCTCTAATTCATAATTGAATTTTATGTAATATAACTTGAGCGATTCTCAGACTAACAAGTGGCTTTTTGAGGAAATTCGTGTATTCGACCCGTGACTGATACTAAATCAATTCACGTGCAAGTTTATTTAGATCGTAATGACCTCGGTTGTCGATAAAATCGCGAGGATCGATCGCTAGTTCCGATGGGCACGATCGTTTGGTATAGATTCTCGATTGTTCGTCAGTTCATTTCGTGGTCAAACGAAATCACTCGTGATCCACTAGTATGACAGTGACGAATTAGCCCATAACTATCATAAGATCGGCCTACATTGGCTCAAAATATCACCTAGACAATTTTATGGTTGAAAGTCGGTTCACGGTCGAATTTCTCTAGTCGTACGAATTTAAATCCCTAATTAGCCTTTCCCTAATGGTTAGTAACCCAGGAATGATCAGTTCCGGACGAGAATCAACTACAAGTACATTAATAATTCAGTCATTTCATAAATCCCAAATGGGCAAAATTTTGGAATGTTACAATTCTTCCTCCCTTACAAAAATTTCGTCTTCGAAATTTACAATTCAACTAACTATTCAAACAAATGGGGATAATGACGTTGCATCAATTCCTCGCTTTCCCAAGTTGCGCCTTCAGTCTCGTGACGTTCCCATACCACCTTGACCATCGGGATCGTTTTGTTCCTCAAAACTCGTTCTTTCCGATCCTTGATCCTGATTGGTCTTTCAATGTACGACACCCTATCGTCAATTTCTACTTCGTCAAAGTTCAGCACATGTGTTAGGTCCGGTTTGTACTTTCTCAACATTGATACGTGGAACACGTTATGCACTTGCGATAGATTTGGTGGTAACGCAAAGCGATATGCTAAATCCTCAATCCTTTCCAACACTTCAAATGGTCCCACGTGCCTCGGACTCAACTTGCATTTCTTACCAAATCGGGACAATCCTCGCATGGGCGACACCTTAAGGAACACGTGATCCCCTACTTTGAATTTCAAAGGTCTTCGCCTTTTGCCTGCATAACTCTTTTGACGGCTTTGTACAGTCTTCAGCCCTTCGCGTATAATCTTAACAGCTTCAACTAACTGTTCTACTAACTCTGGCCCGGTTATGGTCCTTTCTCCAACTTCATCCCAACATAGGGGCGTCCTACATGCCCTACCATACAACGCTTCAATTGTCGCCATTCCAATACTTTGTTGAAAGCTATTATTATACGCGAATTCCACTAAGGGCAGTTATTCCTCCCACTTGCCTTGAAAATCCAGCACGCATGCCTGAAGCATGTCCTTTAAAGACTGAATCGTCCTCTTATACTGGCCATCCGTTTGCAGATGATAAGCAGTACTAAACTACAGCTTTGATCCCAATGCCGTTTGCAGACTTTTCCAATCTTTGGCTCCTTAGCAGTCCCATCATAAAGTCCATCGTGATATGTTTCCATTTTCACTCTGGGATTTCTAAAGGTCACAACAATCCTCCGAGTTTACAGTGTTGTGTTTTCACTTGCTAGCACGTCAGACATTTAGCCACATGTCTGGCTATGTCTACCTTCATGCCATTCTATTAGTAATACTGCCTTAGATTCTGATACATTTTTGTACTCCCCGGATGGATACTATAACTACTATGATGCGCCTCCGACAAAATTTCTTCCTTAAGCTCCGCATCGTCAGGCACACATAATCGCCCTCGAAACTTTAAGATCCCATCCTCGGATACTTGGAAGTCCAGTTTCCTCTTAGTAGTATCCATCACAAGAATCTTCTGGATCTCTAGATCCGTATACTGTAAAGCCTTAACCTTACCCTAGATTTCTGGTTCAATCCTCAGCGTCACTAATAGGCTCAAGACTCGACTTACTTCAAATCTGAACTCCGAGACTTGCATTTTTTTTAATAAAGTTCATTCCTTGACCATCAAATGCGTGAGGCTTGACTTCTGACTCAATGCATCCACTACCCGGTTTGCCTTTCCGGCGTGATATAAAATATCACAGTCGTAATCCTTCAATAATTCCATCCAACGACGATATCTCATATTTAATTCTTTCTGAGAGAATAAATACTTGAGGCTCTAATGGTTAGTATAAATCAGAAATTTCTCACCGCACAAATAGTGTCGCCAAATCTTTAGAGCAAACACTATTGCGGCTAATTCTAAATCATGCGTCGGATAATTCAACTCATGAGGTCTTAACTGTCTTGACGCATAGGCCACTACTTGTCCATATTGCATGAGTACACATTGTCGCGACCTACCTCACGAGGGCTGAACTCGGTAATGCAGGTTTAGAGATAAGTGTTCATGAAATGGTTCATATGGAATATCACAAAAAATGATTTTATTGAAATATAAATCTTTTGGCTATCCATATGATTCATTGATCATGAACATGGATCTTCCCTAAATCCATATCTCGTGTGATAACGGATTGATTTTGTCTTTTTTAGGAGTCGCCACTAGTCTAGGTCGAGCGTCAGCTAGAATACCCAACCGAAACGTGGGAATTTCGTTTCGGTTTCTACGAAAACCAGAGATCAAAGGTTCGGGGACTAGCTTACGTTAATATTTCTATTAACGCTCTTTTGATATCGCTAAACTTAACATGATTGTTATCTAAGTTGTCATACATTTGTTCTTTACCATTTTCATGTTTAAAGTCTTAGTCCACTAGGTGATCATGCATCTTGTTTTTGTATTTTCATTTAAGATTCTAAACTAATCCTATCTTAGTCTAGAAAAAGAAAGAAACAATCAATTGTATTGAAAAACATTTCGTAAAATAAAAACTCAAAATATTGAAAAAACGAGCCAATTCAAAGTGCGAGAAAGTAAAAACCCGCAACTCGTCGGGTATTTATTACAACACAAATTGAAAACCCAAGACATGATCGGGGATGAATGAATTGAGTACAAATTGAAACCGAATCAGACATCGGTTTATCACCATCATCAAATGAATACAAATGGAGACCGGATTGGACATCGGTCAATCACCTTGGTTTTTATCATTTCGGATTATCCTCCCATGGACTGCCTCTCGGGTATCGGTGTTTACTTTCATAATATCCATTCATGACAAACAATGCATAAAGGAACAACCAAAGAAAAACAATGGTGCAAACAATTCATTAATCAAACACGGGCCTCGGGAGCGGCCTTTGTTTTTCATGCATTTCGATTCACTACCCACATAATCATCTAACGTTATTTAATCAATGGTTAACGATAATGAGCTACCATTTGCATTCACAAAACGGCAACTCATATCAATTAACCCCTAAAGTCGGATTCTAAATGACCACAATAGACTACCCGCCGAGCATGCACCGAGCCTAACATTCATTTAACAAACACATGCATAACTATGAAATAAGCATGCATTCAAGCCCATAGGCCTTATTTCGAAGCCAATCAAACAATGAGAAGTGGGCTTCATAAGAAGACTACTTATTCAGTTTTTATCTAATTCGGATTGCTTCTGTTCATATGTGATTAACTACCCTAATGATGTCCAAATGAAATGATTCAGGTGTCATTAGAAAGCTCATGACATGATGATCAAAAGTCAAGTGGATCATTTTTTCTAATTCCTCACCGATTTTCCCGAAAATGACAAATTTACCCTCGGTGACAGACTGGACCCGATTCTGTTATGGATTTCAAAATAATGGCAGGAAAAATAACAAATATTATCAAAACCACGTGAAAATTTTTGTACAGTTAGAATTCTCCGTGTGCAACAAGTTTTGTGTTTTGAGTTTTTGCTAAAAAATCCTCCAAATTTTTATAAAATTCGGTTTTTACGAAGGACTCAATTGCAAATCACACTTCAACCCGAGAAGGCCTTTTATGAAATTTTGAGCAAATTGACCATCCAAAAATTGCTATTAGGCCCTCAGAATTTTCAGTCAACATAATGAGACCCCAATGAACAACTTTGTAGTTTTGATTTTTTGCAAAACAGGACTCTAACTTTATCAATTTCGGAGAAACATCTTCTGAACTCTAAAGGAATGAAAATCATATCTGGACACATATACTAATCAGATTGTAAAAATTCCTTTTGAAAATTCAAATGACCTCCGATTTTGATGAAATTAGTATCAATGGAAAGATCTCGATCTCAGTGTGAACTTTCATTGCAAAAAACTTTTTCAAATTTCGAACACACGAATTTATGAAAATCGAAGAACACACAAAGGTCAATCAGAAACCAGTCTGTCACCCGATTCATGCCTAGATGACGTTGCAGATCGTACCATGCTAACATGCTTGGAATTTTATGAAAATTTTATGATGAATAGATTAAGATGTGATCTACAACTTTTATGAAAAAAAAATTTTCAAAAAATGATCATAGAAAATCATAAAAATCACAGAACAGCACAACATCAGTCAGAACATCATCAGAACAGACTTCAACATCATAATCCAGATTCTGATCTTAACTTCTGAAACAATTTTGACATAGCAAATCAAGTCCAATTGAGGCAAATGATATATCAAATTGAAGCTTAAGACGTGCTTTACGATTCTCTAATTCATCACTTCACAAGATTTCGACATTAACGAGCTGAAATCGACATCTCAAACATGTTGGTTTTTATGTACACGATTTTACAAAACAAAGTCTAAGTGCACTTACCTTGTTCAACGATGCTCCGGCGCAAAATCGAGCAATCCGATCTCCGTGTTCAGATCAAGGACAGCACGAAGAAGTCTCGAAATGTTCAGCCAACCTATGATAATAGATTGCACAAAATATAGTGAAAATCGATTCGATCTCGCACTAGTGGACTAGTAATGAAGAATCAAGTCAAGAGATACGATCCGGTGGCCGTTCAACGAGACGTCGACCACCACAGCGACATGAAGATGCCAAGGAGTGTTGCCGCAAGTTCTGGATCGCCGGAAAAAGTCACCGATCAGCCAATTCAGCTGCTTGAACCGACTGATCACATCACCGGCAGCAGCACCGGTGATGTTGCCGAGAAGAAAATCTAGCTGGAACTTGATGTTCCGGCCACCGGTGAGGGTGGCTGGTCTTGCGACCAGCCTTGGGCCACCGTGGGGGACGTCAGTGAGGCGGCAGTTTGACGGAAAACGGTCAGCAATGAGGCGGAAAGCCGGCAAGAGAGAGAGAAATGTGGAACTAGAGAGAGAGAAGAGAGAGAATTCAGATTTGAAAAATGAGAGAGTTGTCAAATTTTGGAGGGAAAAAACACTATATACTCCCCTCAACTTTGAATCATAGCCCTTAGATTGATCTAATGGCCTAAAATGCATCATTAATGATTAAGAATATTCTTTATGGGCTAAGGATTGGTGACATGGCACTATGGATGGATATGATCAATTCTAAATGAATGGCCATGATTGATTTGCTTCCCCCTTAATTAATTTGTTTAATCCTTAAGGAAGGGCATTTTGGTAATTTTCACTTAGGGGCATTTTTGTAATTTTTTATTAAGGGCATTTTTGTAATTTTTGGGCTCAAAGGGATGGGGCCGGCCTTGGCTAGTCGGAATGGACCGTCGATCGCCGAATTTTCAACCGAAAAAATGGCCAGTCTAATCGGACCAGTTCAATTTGAATCAAACTGGGTTAAGCCGGTTAGTTCTGAATTTGGCCTGATTGAACTAGTTCAATTCTTGATTCCATTTGTTCCAATTTTGTGTAATTTGATTCCTATCATGATTAATTGAGCCCATTAATATCGAATTCAATTAAATTGGATTGAACCGATTTGAAATTCATGTACAAATTGATCCAATTTAACTTGTTTATCTCAATTGCTCTTGAATTTGGGTAATTACATGGCCAAGCTAGACTAACAAATTTAATCGAAGTCCAATTAACCAAATTGAATCACAATTCATCAAATTGAATATTAATCTAGAGTGGGTCAAGTTGAATTGCACTAAATGGACCGATTACTCTTAGACTTCTTGATCATTGGATCACTAAATTGATCAAATTGACTCAAATTCATATGAATCTTCCAAAATTGATTTTGAATTTGGATTTGATATAAGAAATTAGGCCCAATCGTGTGTCAATTGCACAAATCATGAAAAATCGATCCAAATCACTGATTAAGGCTCAAATTTGGAGTTTTTGTGTTTGGCTTGGAATTACAAAATTGGTTCCAAAATTGAATATAAGATGATCTCTAGATCAAATGTCGTGAAGAAAACTAACCTAAAAAATGACTAGAAATAAAGTAATTTCATTTTTGGCCGATTTGAATCAAATTCCACAAATTGGGAAAAAGTTGATTCTAAACCAATTTTTGCAAAATTTCAAAAGCCAAAGGTAAATTGAATGTAAAATCAGATGATTTTTGAATTTTTGCATCCTTCCATTCTCATTTCCTCTTTCTCATTCCTCGCCAGTGACCCGCGTTGAAGTACACGCCTCGGGCATACTGCGATCATTCACCATATCCGACCCGCGTACCCGTTCACGCCTCAGGCCCTAATCGCGACCTGAGCATCACACGCCCCAAGCCCGGTTCCAACTCAGCCCGCGCCAAATGTGACAGGCCTACATGATTGGAACCCGAGCTTATGATGCGTCGGTCCAATCCCGGTCTCACCCAAGCTGATCGTGCATCGGACCGATTCTCATGCTTGCTTTTTCAAGCCTTAGCCTATGCTAAATGCAATAGACCTACGTGATCGCTACTCGAGTTTACGATACCCAGCCCGATCCCATTCTCGTTCTATCACACATTCGCATACTTTCGTTCTATCACACCTTCGCATACTTTCCCACAATCACTTGTCACACCACAACTTCTCCTTACTCATGCACATACTCGATATGCAGTTACCACACGCAATCTATGTACGTATCGAGTTACATGCAGACGGAGTTCACTCAACAATTCACATGGCCAATATCAACAATTTATTTAATCAACTCACGTGTGCGCCCGACAAGCATATACAGTCACTCAATTGCACAACAACACACTCAATTAAATCACCACAATTTATAAATAAATTAAACACGCCTCAAATACGATAATTGTTATTTTTCTCCAACCAAATGGTGTCGGATTAATTCCGATCATTCACGGGACTTTCTTGCCATTAAATACCGGTTCTAAAAATCCAACTTGCGTCCCGAACCAAGCATCACAGCCTCATGAACAGTGAATCACAGCTCATGAACAGTGATTCTTAACTTGAAATTCCCTTAAATCGTCTTCCAAAAATTCCAAATTAATTCCTTAAGGCCTGCCATATATTTCCGGTCTAAAACCTCAACATTTCGCACCCGCATACACCCAATTTCACCCAAAATCGAATTATTCGGCGATACCTAAAATCCTAAATCGGGATTAGGAAGCGACTTACCGCGTTCTAGGCTAAAACGGCTAGAACGGAGAGCAGCGGCACTCTACGGCGACGACGTACAACTCACGGTGGCGTTCAGCTTGAACGGCGGCGGTCTGGCGGCGGCGTGGGTCTTGCACGGCCGGGGGGGAGAGTTTCACGGCGAGAGAGAGAGAGAGAGAGAGAGAGAGAGGGACGATGAGGTTGGTGGTGGTTGGAGGGCGGCACGGCAACGGCAAGATGGTGGTCCGGCGGTGTGGCAAGCGGTGGCGCCGGCAATGGAGAGAAACGGCCAAGGGAGAACTCACGGCCAAGAAGAAAAAAAAATAAATGGGCGAAGGGGTTGTTCATGGCAATGGAAGAGAAGAATGGGGAGAAGAAGTCATCCTTGACTTAAACAGTGTTCAAATTGACCAAAAGTGAAAATGACTAAAATGCCATTTTCTCACAATTTCAATCCGACGGCTCATATTTGATTTTTTCTTGATCCGACGGCCAAGATCGATTCTTGCACAAAAATATCCAAGGGCATACTTGTAATTTTCCAAAACTCCAAGGGTAAAATTGTCCAATCAAAATTCTAGGGCAAAATTACCAAAATGCCCTTTACCCTTAAAACATACCCTTTAATAATCTTTAGGGGTATTTTGGTCATTTTCTCCGTTTTTTGTCCAAATCGAGTTTTTCCGAAGGATTTGAGCACACCAAAAATTCACACGTGTCACGTACAACGTTGTCCTAGCTTTTCCTCGTGACTTCCTAATTTTTCAATGTCCAATTTGGGCAAAAATCCAATAATTAAATTCTATTAAATGCAACTTGAGCGTTTCTCGAGCTAACAGGCGGCTTGCTGGGGAAATTCGCAGAATCGACTCGTGACTGATACTGAATCTAGTCACGTGCAAGTCCGTTCGATGCCTGACGACCTCGTCATTAAAATCGCGAAGATCAATCATTTGATCCGAGGGGTACGATCGTTCGGTATAATTTCAGAATCATTCATTAAGTCGTTTCGTGGTCCAATGGAATCACCCACGATCCGCTACTAGAATAGTGGTAAACTGACCCCTAACTATTCTTGGATCGGCCAACAGTGGCTCAAAATATCACTTTCGCAATTTAATGGTCGAAATCCATTCACGATCGAATTTTCTTTAGTCGCTCGAATTTAATTTTCCCTATTAGCCTTTCCCTAATGGTTAGCATTTCCAGGAATGATCAGTTTCGGGCGAGAATCTATTGCGAGCACATCTCATAAAATTCAATTATTCAATAAATTCCAATTGGTGGAATTTCGGAATGTCACATAGAAGCTCTGACATCTCACCGAGTCACAAAGATTTGCTCTTCCAAAAGTTAGATCTATGTTTTTTCAACCCGTTTTGGTTGTCTTCGTCCGGTGATGGCACTGAAGAAGCTGAACCTAGGCATGCACCGCCAATAGGCAATGCCGGCCGTAGTTATTGGATAAGCACTTTCCGACGTGTGCTCATAATTGATTATGATTCGAGATCAAGCGATCGACCGCCACTTGACATATCCATTTTTATGGAATGAGTATGTGCTTAATCCTGTTAATGCTCTATTGATCATCCTTGTTTTCTGGATTTGGCTTTATTTTGTTGTATTCCGGGATTTGCTCTACTTCAATTTTCTTTGCCATGAAGGTCATTGTATTTCTAATATAACTTTTTGAGCAATTAACACAATTTTCTTGATAAAACAAAATAATGAACCATCAAAGATATAGATTTTCCAACTAGAAAAGGTTCAAAGACCTATAAATAAATCAAGAAGTTGAATAGATTTTTGAATATGAAGTTGGAGATATAGAAATTAAGTTTAGATCGATGAAGTTGATCATTGTAGAATTAAATGACGAATAGTTACCTACAAGAAATTCATGTAAAATACCTTTTAGTTATCATGTGGGGGATTACCCAATTAGTCCTAAATCTATTGTATTGATGTTGATTCAGTTCTAAACTTTTTAATTTTACCAATTCAATCCTAAATTTTTCCGCAAAATTCCCCTATGATCTTTCCGATCAATTTTCGTCGGAAATTGCTGATGCGGCAGTCCAGTCAATTTTTGCTAAAAATTACTGATGTGGCTATCCAATCATCATCGGCCTTCTTATGTGGCACAACGCCTTGCCAACAATTTCCAACGAAAATTGGCCAAAATGATTACATTAGAATTTAACGCAAAGGTTTGGGATTGAATTGACAAAATTGAAAAGTTTAAGACTGAATCGATATTAGTACAATAGGTTTATGACTGATTGAGAATTTCATTCTTACTTTGATTTATTAAGAATTTCATTCTTTCATCTCGTGCAGTTGCGGATTGTCATATACCACCTAGCTTTAAGTCAAAGTTTTCATCCAATAAAATAATGGCTTCACAAAAGTATGTGCAACAGTAATCCTTCAGAAATATGACTCAAAAGGTTGAGGTAACATGAACAACCTTGGATCAATGCTTTATATAGGTGAGTAGGTGGACGCATGAATTTCATTCATTGTAAATGTTACATGAATTATAGTTTCTTAATATATTACAGATCTATTTATTTCACTGAAAACTTCTTCTCGCTAGAAACACCACCTCCTACTCTAGCGAATTGAGAATTGCAGCACAAATAAGTGCTAGAAAATATCACAACAAAACAAGATTATCTTTTATTTTGATCGGATTTTACCACTCTATTTGGATGATTACTTAAAAAGGAGACTGCATCTTTTAGTGATGCGTCATGGTCTTATTAACTTAGACTCCTCCTTAAGCAAGGAATTAGACTTCTAATAGGATTGTGCTCCTTTGGTTAGTGAAGAGTCTAACAAAATCCCTTTGCCTAAGATTGATTGTTCGCGAAAACATGAGTATTCAAGAAGCAGATTGAGCATGGCTCTCGGGAAACACTGTGGATGCTATTTTGAAGAATTTAGGGGTCGATTTACGAATACATGTGCATTAACCGGGTATGTATGCCATTCTTTAGGGATCATAGGAGTTTAGGGAAACAAATAGCACGCCATTCTTTCGCTTAATTAAATCGCATTATTGATGGTCGCCGAGATAGGCGTAATTTGTACAATGTGATAGATGGCAAGATTTATGACATGCAATTAAGTGTGCGCCCGTGGCTCTAGTGATGGGAGGTTTGAGATTATGGGAAGAAAGGGCCAAGGGCATCACAGACGATAGTCTTGTTGCTTTCATTTATGGGTTCATAAAGTTACTATGTGCGAGAATCTAGATTTGTCTCCGGAGAATTGTCGGGTCTGAGCTATTTATGGTGAGTATGGTAGATTAGCATTTATTAAACTAGGCGAGCAATGTTGAACATGGATCTCCCAGTATTCACCGACATTATCTTTTCCAATGGTCTATTGCATGCAATTGATTAGACAGGAAAAATCACATCATTAGTATCGAGTCTATCGACTCACATCTCGGGGAAAACTGAACAGAAATCATCATGCCACATTGCACGAGGCAGTCAAATATGACGTGCGTTGTCAAATAGCTGCCATGATGTTGGATCATCGCAACCCTATATCGGTCCCTACGTATATTGCATCAACCGTTGACATCATAAAATCCGCCACGGACAGTAACATCATTTTCATCAATACCAACAGCATTTTTATTGATGTTTGACCATTTGAAGTAGGGGTGATCGGTTTAGTATTACCCTGAAATCGAGAATCGGATCAGATAGGATGAGTTTTAAGTTTATGGAACTGAAAATTGACACTATCCATCTGAGAACCAAATCAGTCAGTCCCAATTCGGTTTCTGGGTTGGACTGAGATCGGTTGTGTAGACTTTTTCTTTCCTTTATATTTCAGCATGAGTTTACAGTGTCATGTGAGTAATTAGATCCAATTCCCGATTATGTAGATTGAGAAGGGGAGCACAAATGTCACAACCCGAACTCCTCGAAGTGCAATCATCCCACGTACCGATCTATCTTGATCTGACGTCCCAGGACGCGTTGCCGACTCATTTCCCAAAACAAAGCATAAGGTGCATGCGGAAGTAATAATTAAAACACCCTTACAAAACAATACATGACCAAGGATAGCAGGAACGATTAACAATTCAAAACCCAAAAATCAAGACTTGCATTGGACTTCAAAACATATACAAGGTCCACTATCTGCCAATACAAATCACCCAACAAAAACGTGTCGATGGCCACTACTAACAGAATCCCTAAGTGGCCAAGGGGGTAGTCTAAGGTGGGGCTATAATCAAAAGGGTTACTGGCCCGATCTAAGGGCGGCTAAGGCTGATCCTAGGAAACTTGATTGGGATCAAATCCTGATGACTCGAACTCAGCCTCGATTATCTCATCCTCTGAATCCATCTGCTTAACCTCGCCAACTTGATCGGGATCTTGCTCTATGGGCTCCGGATTCTCATATGGATCGGCTACCTCGGGCAACCTCTATCAAGAGTCTGAAAAGTGGGGTTTAAACAACTATAAGACAAATCTCAGTGAGTAGGCCTCCTAAACCGAAACTAGGCTAACATGCACCTCCTGACAAGTAAATCAACACAACAACAGACCATAATGTCAATCAAATGACCTAGACCCTTGAGCCTGGATCACTTACCTTGCTGACCCTGCAGGTTAAACAGTCTAACATATAATATTCACGGCGCATACGTGGCACGCATAATCACACGTACGCCAAGTATATACTCATGCACCGAGTCTCACACACTCGTATGCTGGTCAATGCATGTTTATGCATGCAAATGTCGTCGGCATGTTATGCGCATATCCTGGTCCACTGGCCCACACTGGCACACTGGCAATTGCCCAATTTATTATTATTACGACTCGAGTCATCAATTTTTTTCACGGTCCGGTGCATCTAGCCTACTTCAAAGTGCATGAGGCGCAACAACCAATCTGGCCTAGTGTCTCTAGCCTGCTTCAAAGTGTATGAGGATGGTCGTCTTCCAAACGTACCACGCATCGTCCTGCTTCAAAGTGCATGAGGACAGAATCGACCCGAAGGTCATGACCCGAAGGTCCTTAGGTGATCACACAACCACTTATTATCTGAACCCAGCGTAAAACGCTTTAGGGTATTTTAGGTGATCACATGCTCATGGCAGGCACGCATTCTCGCACAATTCCACCACATGCCTCACTCTAGGCATACATAATGCGTATCCATGTTATGCAATGCAAA
Source organism: Syzygium aromaticum (assembly GCA_024500025.1). Taxonomy (NCBI): domain Eukaryota; kingdom Viridiplantae; phylum Streptophyta; class Magnoliopsida; order Myrtales; family Myrtaceae; genus Syzygium; species Syzygium aromaticum. The sequence goes on along the minus strand of CM044889.1, from coordinate 24,215,817 downwards.
GTACCATGAGCACCAATATAATTTAAACACTCAATGTTATAACACGTGCTCAATTGGCCCAATTAAACCTCAATGGATAGCCAGCACTCGGTCCAGGAGAGAGAAATCCGGGGAATATACAAAATTGGGTCCAAACAGGGCTGTTGCACAGTGACTGAAATCCATTTGAAATAAATGGTAAATCAATTCCAAAAATTATGAAATTTGGATATGTTGAACAAAACATCTCAATGAACATTTTTCGTGAAGAACTCGAAATCAAGTTCAAACCATAAATACCTCGTTTTGACACTCAAAGTCAGACGAAATCCGGTTCTCTCGGACAGCCCCTCAAGCCATAAAAATACAACTCATTCGGTACACAAATCATTTTGGAAAACCTTAAAATTTTTATATGTTATAGCCACAAATGTCCCGAACAATTTTCATAAAGGAAGTATTTTGAAAATAGGCTCGGAAAAATTTATAAAAATTCGAACAAACCAAAAGGTTGGATGAACAGTAAATTGGGCAGTTTTATTTCGGTCCAAAGATGGACTCCCAAATAGCCTCAAATGATTTCCAAAAATTCCCAAATTAAAGTATGTTATACTTAAAGATGTTGGAAACAACTTTCATGAAGAACACTTCTCCAAATTCTGCCCACACAGGTCACACCAAAAATAACAAAATCCAGTGACCCAATAGTAACCGCACCGGAAATCAACAAATATGCATCACCAAGCTCAACAAATCACTAATTAACCCCTAAAATGCCCTAATAACCCATAAACTTGTCCAAAGTGCACACAAGCCTAATTAAGGGTTAGGGTTTCCACTCACCTAATTATGCTCCTCAAAATTCTAATCGACGGGAACGGGCGGCCGATTGCCGATAAACGGCAGAATCGGCGGCAACGTTCCGGCGGCTCGCAGCAACGGACGGCGGCTTGCGGACGGCGGTCCACGATGGGGGCTGCTCACGCGGCTGAGAAAAGGGAAGAAAGAAAGATGAGACTGTTGGTGGTGGCGACGGCACGGCGGCGCGGCGGAGCTCCTCCTACGAGGGCCATTCACGGCCAAAGGAAGAGGAAAAAAAGAAAATGAAAGAGAGGAAGAAGTGGCGTGGGAGGAAGGGGCTGCCGGCTGATGGGGGAGGAAAATGGGAGGAGAGAGAGTGGTCAAAGGGGTCTTATGGGTCAAAAAGTGGCGCCCCATGTCGCGATCCTACGCAATAGATCATTTTGCCCTTGATCTAACGGTCCATAATTAGCCCAATCCAATAATTGAGAGGTAAATGGGTAATTCAATAATTTTGATAATTATCCACAATTTAATCCCAAAAATAGTCCAAAAATTCGGAGTCAAAAATGACCTATGGGCAAAATGGTCATTTTTCCGGTCCCGGAGCGAAGTTCCATTTTATGTTTGCAAGTTCTAAAACATTCGCCAAAAAGTGCAATCGAATCATAAATTTCTCGACTGATACAACAAAGTTTTAAATTTCTTAGGGAAAATAGTATTGGGTTCTAAAATTTATGTTGAAAACTGCAATTTAAGATAGTCACATAGGCAATTTTTGAGTGACATGCAGTCAATTTTGGATACTGCCCATTGAAAGGAGTTGATTGCATTTTCAAGAAAATGTTTAGAACCGACAGATGTAAACCTTGATTGCATTCCGAAAAATTGAGGACTTCCGGCGCACGTTTTCTCCAAATGTGTGACCTTCTAAGCTTTTCATTTATCCTGTTGCCTTATTTTAACCTATTACTTTTGCAAATCTTTGAAAAATGAGATTTTCTCTCTTTACGAGTGACTTCGTTGTAACGATCCCGACCTACGTTTTTATCATCTATTTATATAATTGTCCAAATTATATATATGTGCTTTCAATGATAATAATATCTATAAATTAATCCGTTATTTCATAGGTTATAATTTACGTAGGTTTCAAAAAATATCGTACAACGCACAGCAAGACCTTATCGTGTCGCACGCTCCGATCTAATTTCGTACCTGTGCACCGTCGCCCAGCCGGCGACAAAGCCCAAATGTTACCTTGACTCATGACAATGCGCGAGAAATGGAAATAATCACATCGAGCCAACCTTTCTCCTTCCTGAAAAATAATTACCTTTCTTTTTAAAATTGATATGGAGTATAATTATTCCGGATTTAGCTAGCTTCCCGTAATTAATAATTTTCACATATTAGAAAGTTGAATAGTAGAAAAAAGAGAAATCTTTATCATACTCTTCATCTCTCTCCCTCCCTCCCTCCTCCTCCGCCACCGCCGCCGCCGCCGCCGCCGCCACCGCCGCCGTCTCCTGCTCTTATTCCTCCTCCGAGTTTCAGTCCTTACGGCTCTGATGGGGTCGCCGGAGCTGTATTTCAAGGTAACGCTCGGCTGCGCCATTGCCTGCTTCGTCTTGATCGTGTTTTTGTTTCTGGCCTGTTTGTCGCGCGGAGCTCAAAATGTGGTGCTCCGGATTTCCGGTGCAGCGGGACATCGCCGTCCTTCAGTACCAGAACCAGAAGCTGGTGCAGAAGTTGGAGTCGCAGAAGGTCGAGCACGCCGGTCTCGAGAGCAAGCTGTCGCAGCTGACGGAGCAGCAGCTTGGGTACGATGCCAGGCTCGACGTGGTCGGAAGGTCTTGGGAAGAGGTTGTTGCCCTATCTGTCTTCTCTTTCGCTTAGGAATTTTGGGTTCTTTTTTTTTTTTTTGGTGGGTGGGGCTGTGCTGTGGTTCTTGAATGTGATGATGGGCTTCATTTCGTTGTGTGACAGCTGGTTAGTAATTTGGAATCGTGTTCAGTCGGCGTGAGAGAGACGGGCGGCGGCGCTACCGGTGGTCGGAATGTCGAAAGCCCGTCTAATTCAAAAGGTTTGGATGACTTCTTTGTCCCGTGAAGGTTATATTGATGATGAGGTGGATGCTTTTGTTTGTCAGTTGCAATTAGGTGATATGTTTTCACAATTTTGTTCCGGTAGTCCATTGTTATCGGTGCATATAAAGCAATTTGAAATGCAATAATGCGCGACTTAGGGAAGGGCTCTCTTCTCCAGTTATGACCCCTGATTTCTCCTGCCTGCGATCTTCTATTCGATACTTGTTAAGTTGTCTTTTATGTTGTTATTAGATGAGGATCACCCGTTGCTCGAGGACATTCTTCTTAGCCGCCTCACAGAGACAGGTGCGACCGGAAATTCCTCTGTGGATAGCTGTTTAAATTATCCACATGATGATCCAGAAATAGCTTCAGAGAAGACTGTGAAGACAATACTACGTAATATAGCATTTGCTATTGATGGCCTTTATCGTGAGAAGGGGAGGCTGCATTCTGCTGTTTTGGATGAACTTCCCCAAGGTGGTACTTATAAAGTATTCTTGATGTTTTTCTGGCTCTTCACTGATGATGTATGTCAGTGTCTTCCTTATTCTTGTACTTCTCTAGCCCCATAAAGTTGACACATGTTTCTTCCCTTTGCTAGATTCCTGTACACAAAGGACATCCGTGGATTTGGCAGTGCAATTGAAGAATTCGAGAGCATTGCTTGGTGAACTTCATTTGAAGCACAGGCTTTTGGCAAGGGAGTTGCAGAGTCATCGAGATATTGATGCAAAAAACAAAGCCGAGCTTAAGCGTCTGAAAGGTATTTATGGCAATTCTTGCTTGAACATTTAATTCAGATGAAAATGTGATATTACATGGCAAATCTAGTATTCCATTATGTTATACGTTTCCCGATTATCTGTTTATTTTCCTTATTTAGTTGTTGGCTATGTAATTACAGTCCCATTACATTTATATCTATCTCAAACCACACCACTTAGGTGATGCCTGGCTGGTCATATGCCCAGTCCTGATTTTGGTGGACTGTGGGGTGAATCAATTTTACACAAAGAAGGATTTTTTTGTAAATGGGGTAGATATTGACATGGTAAAGCAACCCATTTAAGAGGTTGATTTGCAATCAAACCTTTCTTGACTTCGAATGGAATTAAATTTCGAAATGACAAGAGGTTTATGTTAGAGACAACATGTTAAAGGCATCTCATGAGCTCCAGGTTTGGATTATGAGGGTGTTGCAGCAGTTTTTGCTCTCTGCTTAGTCGATAACTTATACGACTTAAAAGAACATAATGGTGCATCTGTTAGTTGGCTTGAGAAATTTCCATGGACAGATTGAAGGTGGGGTGTTTAGAGTTAAATTAGGTTGTCTACTCAAGAAATTCAATCTAAACAAAACTAAAAGTTAATCAAGTATGCTTGTTCTAAACGCAATATCAATTAGGATAGATAATCAAACAGGAGAAATATCAAATATCAAAACTACAAACATTCATGAAGAAATAAGGATAGAGAATGGATTAGTGATTTATAGTGGTTGGGCCTATTAAAGTATCCCACATCCTTTGTCTACGGGGTTTCAATAGGCCTTATAAGCTTAATTTTTTAAGTTGGACTTTCTAACATGATATCGGCGCCATGATCCGCCCCAAGTTTATGTCGCCAATGAGATTCCCCATTCATCAATTCCACATTCTGTTCTCAGTTTGGTTTGCACATGAGAGGAGGTGTTAAGTATCCCATGTCACTTGTCTATGGGGTTTCAATAGATCTTGGATTTATGTAGCTTCTCCCCACTCATCACCTTAAGCTTCATGGTTAGACTTTCTAACAGAACCAAACTTGACACCAATATTGACTCCTAGAGGGTAAACATAGATCCTTGAGAGCGAGGACAGAAGGAAGGGGATTGGGTTCGGGTTTAGGTTCTAGACCTTTTCTCCTTGGGTTTCAGAATCTGTCACTTTGGAAACAATTCAACTTTGTTGATGGCCAGGAGGCCAACTCTCCTCTACAATCGACTGATGCAGCCTAGAAGATCATATAAGTTTTTTGTGGCCAAAAAAACTTATGCTATTGGCAAATTGCAGTGAAGATGGGTCGTTGCATCGACCAACAACTCAAATAGGAGTTCTAAAAGGATTAGGGAATTAGCAGTATTATCTAGTAAGGTTTGAGTTTTATTTGAATTTCATTAGGTTTTCGTCTGTACTTGGAATATGACAATTTGACTTGTTGTAGCATTTAAGAAGAGTTGACGTATATGGTATAATTCTTTTGGCTCGATAGTAGATGTTGATTATTGAAATTTGGCAATTTTATTGCTTTTCAATTGTATTATGCAATACTTCTCTTGCTAGTGATGCTTAAGAAATCCTAAGTGTGATGCCTAAACAAACTTAGTCGTTTGGAGTTATTGTTCGCGAGATAAATGCGAGCTTGCTACTCTGGGACTCATTGTCCTACATGCCAACTAATTAAGAAAAGAGTTGCATCACACAATTAAAAAGCAAAGATTTTTGCAAAACTCAGTAACTCATTGACTCTACTGAAAAGAAAGAGTTACAACTGTACGTATAAACTTTTCCGAATAATGCTACTGCTAGTCAAAATGGGAAACCTAAATAAAAAACTACAATCTTACTTAAACAGAATCAGGAAGATGAGTATCTGCTTTATTTAGGAAGTAGAAACTTTTCAAAATTCTACCACAATTAGAATCCTACCATATAAGACTATATATTCAATTCGGAGAAGAATTATAATTGATTTAGGACTCTTATTTGAGCTATGAATTGATGCAACAGTTCCTCTTCAGCAAAGCTCAATAAATTAATAGGCTTAAAAATGTCAATTTGATCAGTCCTGTGGGCTGCCTTGCAAATTCATGGGGTGATCTAGTTCCTACGGGGTGGAGACCCAGAGACGAGGAAGGACATAGTAAGCAGCGAATTGCTTCGAGGAGGCCAAGGCCCTGAAAGGATCACTAGGTTACTGCTCTCTAGAATTTGTTTACGTGGTGGCCCAATCTTTATCATACTAGCAAGTAATGAGATTAGATTGTGTTCCATAAGAGTATCTCAATGTGGATTGCAAGTTTTGGTTGATCTTGATTTCATTCTGATGAGCATATTGTCATTTATTTGTACCTAAGTGAAAATTTGGCAACGCTAATCTCTAGGATATTTTCTTTTTGGTTTTTGTCACTGCTCAGTTCAAGTGTTGGATCTTCGAATTTTGGTTGTCTTAAAGTTGTCCAGTGGAGAATTTAAGTTTGAGACCTTAATGTGGGTTTCCTGTTACATTTGGAGTGTTTCCTGTCATTAATTATTTGGATCTTCTGGTTTCAATTCATGCTTCTGGCTATAAAGATTGGGTATCCAATCTTCTGTTTTCAATTGCTCTCCTGTTTTATAAACACAGGACTTCCGAATTCTGAATCTGCAGCCTGCTTTTTCTGATGAATATCTAGTTTTCATTGAAATCATTAGTCAACTTGTCACTAGTACTTCCTAATGCCTTCCAGTTGTTCTGATCTGCAGTAGATAGAACACTTTCTTGTCACTAATATAGCTTAGACACATGTGAAGCAATCTTAGTAGCTGAGGGTGTCGTCATTGTTAAAATACAGGGGATTAGTATTATCCTTTTGATGATGACAAAACTTAAATGAAGCTTGAAAACAATTAGCAACAAATAGCATTTTCACTATAACTTCCCCTTGTCCAGACGATTGGGGGATTAACGAGGCCCCTAACTGTTTTCCTGATGTGCTTTCTTGCTGAACAAAACATTAAGCTTGTGTAATAGCTAAATTCTCATCTGATTGACTTTGTTCTAGTTTATAGGGTTTTATATTGTGTTTTTCTATTTCATAAGAATCGATAAAAAGATTCACATGAATCTCATGCTTTGGTTATTAACCTTCTTTTATGCAGTGGAATTGGAGAGCACTGTTTCTGAGTTGGAAGAAAGCCATAGTGAGCTGGCCACTCTTAAAGTTACAAAGGATTCAATAAGAGGGGTCTCTTTCCCTGTTTTGAACTTTGGAAATAAGCATACTCCAAGTGACAAAGTTAGGGATAAACAGAGGGATCTTCAAGAAATGGAGTCAGTGCTCAAGGAGCTACAGGTTGGCTACTTTCTTTCTTTTTTTCTGAGTCTTCTAGCTTAATTTGAATTGCTGAGTAGCTGACGTGATTGAAGCTTGTCAGGACCAAGCAGCATCTCGACTGGAAGAGTTAAAAGCCCTTTATGAAGAACGAGTGAAGATACTGCAACAGCTACCAACATTGCAGGTCAGCTTCTACATCAATCCCAAGTGTAATTCCTTTTTTCTGTCTAAAGAATTTCTCAAGTATTGTGTTTGTATGGATAGAACAAGATAAAGAACTTGAAGTGCATTTCCTCGTCTCAAACCTTCATCTCCTTGAAAGACCAATTGGAGTTATCTAAATCAGAAGTTTTGCGCTATCAGGCCTTGTTCGAGAAACTGCAGGTCGTAAACTAATTTCTTCTCCATTGTGTTTTGTTTTTACGCAAGAATTTGTTTGCAGTACTTATTGTACCTTTCTTATCGGAAATTGCAGATGGAGAGAGGGGGTCTTTTCTGGAGAGAAGTGGAATTGAGTATAAAAACCGACATAATTGAAGCTTACAAAAGATGTTCTGCAGTTGCTGATTCTCGGATGATTGAGCTGGAGACAGATGTAAAAAAGCAGATGGAGGATAAAAACATTATTGAAACTAAACTGAAAGAGGCATCAAAAGAAGCAGGTTGTTGATGATCTCGCATGTCATCTTGATCTATGGTGCTGTATATAATGTGAACTTATGGACTCACCCTAGTTCTTTTTATATGGCCCTTTTAGGAAGACAAGAGATTGTGAATGACTTTAGAGCCTTGGTCTCTTCATTCCCAGAAGAAATGGGAGCTATGCAAAGTGAATTGAGCAAGTACAAAGAGGCTGCACTGAACATTCATTCGCTTCGAGCTGATGTGCAGTGTTTTTCTCGTGCTCTTGACAGGATGGTAGTTATCATATTTGCATTATTTCTAAATTCTGTTTGATGCAGCAGGGTGCTAAAAATTGTTCTATCTTTTCAAACAGGTAAAAGAATGTGAAAGATTATCCGAGACATCTGCTAGTGAAGTTGCTGAAATAGAAAAGCTGAAAACCGTGGTATGGTGCTTCTTTGTTCTTTCACTCTGTGTTTACTTATGTTACTGTTTTTCCATTTCTTTCTCTCACTGGTTATGCCCTCGAACTACTGGACATGAGATTTCTGATGTTGCCATTTTGAGAAATTTTTTTTTGCATCTCCCAATTGGCAAAGAAGCATCTAATAGTCAAATCAATCTGATGGTCATTTACATCAGGTCTGTCTAAATGGACTTTTAGTTTTTTTCTTTTTGCTTAATCTAAATTTTGTACCTCACACACTTTGACATTTTTTTAAATTCAAAGCTCCTGAAATTTTTACAACAGTTAATTGTTGATACGAAGATTCACATATAATTTTTTATATCCTTCTGGAATTTGGATAATATTTAAAATTTTTGAGGGCAAAAGAAGTAATTTTTGCTTATTTGTAAGTGTTAAGAAACAGGCCCTTCATATTGTGCCTTGGAACATTGCTAACATTTATTATCAAATTAATTATCGGCAAGCAAGTGATAGTTCTGCCTTACTCCCAACTGGGACAATTGGGGAACTTGTTTTGCTTAACTAGAAGGCTCTTGAAAAGTTTTGACCTGTGATATAATTGGGGAAACTCAGTCACTATTTTAACCCTTCCACCAAATGGAAGGCTTTCATGAATCAGTCTAGGTGGTGAGTTGATTCCATTCAACTGTTGCATGACTTTTCCCCTTTTATGTCACTCTTGTGATGTTGATGCAGCAATAACTGTGTTTTTTAAAGTTTTTGCTATGCCTTCATCTTATGAATGAACTCTCTGCCAAAAAATATTGCCAGAGGTAGGGTTTCTGCTTCACTGGTGACTGCTGGAAGTGCTGTTTACTGAAAGGGAAAATCTGAAGTTTTGATATTAGCTGATCATATCTTCATGCAAATGTCTTTAATTTACAAAGGCGAGCACATAGGTGACTTGACTAACCTCCCGCAGAAAAAAAGCCTCTTGGAGAAAATAGTCATCATTACTGCATAGTACCATAAATTTGCATTTATTCAATGTTACTCTGAAATATGAATTTTGAACAGTCTGTACGCACCTAATCGCATTGCAGGTCCAAGATTTGGAGGGAAGTATTCTGGAGCTTAAGCTAATTTTGGAAATGTATAGACGTGAATCCACTGATTCAAGGTTAAGAACTTACAGGGCAAACATCTCTTTTCTGTTTCATTGCATATATGTGCATTGGACTTCTTTAATGTGCAACACTACAACTAATTTTATCTTTAAGATTTCTTTCTTCCTTCTCCTTTCTCATTATTATGATGAATTGAGTCAGCATTAAAATATGTATTTTGCGTCAAATGTTCAACTTCATATTTTTTCTTCTCTTTTCTTTATTGTTTCAAAAGTATGTATGATAATTTATGTGAGGAATGGTTCATATGTGAGTTGGGTTTGCATTTGTAGTTTAAGCAGTGTCCTCCTTTTTTTCTTCTACCAAGTTTCAAAAAGGAGTGCCTACTAAGCAGCTTCAGCTATTGGTTACTGGAAGTGCTAGACCGTAAATTGTCTGTTTGCTTCTAGATAGGCAATTCCTTGAATCGATACCACTCAATCGCTTTGTTAGCCATAATTACAGAAATTCCTTGATTGATTAAGTTGACCCTACAAAATTTTGGATTTGGAACCCACCTGACTATATTACAATCTTTGACCATTTTCTTACATGCTAATCTTAAAAAACAAATATCCATTTGACATGAACAAAGAGGCCCAAAGCTAAGTATTAATAAACCTGCTCAAGCCTAAAACTGAATTAATACAAGGAAAAGAGGAAATAAGATGACATAGTAATGTTGAAAAAGGTTAAAGATGACTATTAATTTTTATCTTTAGTTCTTTGGCACAAACAGTAGAGGACACAAAGGACAAAGAACCCTCATGGTGAAAAAAGCAGAATTATATTTGAAAATTCACTCTTACAAGCTTGTTTATCCTGAATTTGTTGCACCCACTGACACTTGCTTTGCTACTGCTTCCAGATAGCATCTGATGCGTTAATATTTTTATTTTGCTGCAGGGTTGTAGAAGAAGCCAGGGATTCAGAATACAAGGCATGGGCCCAAGTTGAGAGCCTGAAGTCTTCTCTAAATGAGCACCAATTAGAACTACGAGTCAAGACTGCAATTGAAGCTGAGGCATTGTCCCAGCAGACGCTTGCTGCTGCAGAAGCTGAAATTGCTGATCTGAGACAGAAATTAGAAGCTTCCAAAAGGTTTTGCTTGTTGGTGTAGTGGAATACTTGTTTATCTTCCTAGTACCGCCTGAATTCCCAATCATCTTCATAGTCAACCTTAAGATTTATTCTGAGGTGCTTGCTGTAGTACTGATGTTTTGTCTTACTGAAATAACCTGTCAATATGGTTGTCATGATTATTTGCGTCAATCCTTATGAAGCTCAACTAGGGTACAGGGTTCTGAGAAATACAACCCTAGTAATTATCTTCATACTAAAGCAGGTTTATGCATCTTCTGTGACTACCTAATAAAGCTGGAAAGTTGTATAAAGACATGTCTGCATATTCAGATGGTTACTGTACAGTTGAACAAGCCTCAGATATGTCTCAGATTTTAGGGCTATGAGTGATTGCATGCTGAACATTCCGAACAAAAAATTCTTCTTGTCGAACCTTAAGTAGATTTTACCTTTCTTTTGCACCAAATATGACCATTTGTTAGGTCTACATCATCTGCAACTCTGTCTAAGATCTTGCTTTAGTTATTTCAAATAATAATGTCCCAGGTGAATATGATAATTTGTAATGTGGATGTAATGGTTTCAGGGAGATTTCTCAGCTAGCTGATGTATTGAAGTCCAAAAATGAAGAAAACGAGGCATATTTATCAGAAATCGAGGTTAAGTTCATTTTGCTGAATTAGAAATTGATATTTTTGTTGAAAAATGTTACTATGCGCAAGATGCAAGCACTTGGTGTGTGTGAGCCCCTGGGTTAGGTGGGTCTCACTTGCGCCGAGTGTACCCAGTAATGATTACTTTTATTGTAGTTTTTTGTTGGTCTGAGATTCTCTTCCTCAGTCAATTGGACAGGAGTATGATGATATGCAAAATCAAAACCAGCATTTGTTGCAGCAGATTGCCGAGAGAGATGACTACAATATAAAGGTGAATAATCTGTCTGAAGTTCTGTGTGTTATGTCCCTTGCACACTTCCGTGGTTTGTATTTTTCCTGCATTTTTTAATCATGAATTGATATTTCAAGTGTTAGTTAACTTGCATACTTGTTGGTAAAGTAATCGTCACTTATAAATAGAGGATTCTCTCCCCTTTTCTGGTGGGACACTTTCAATAATCATGTGGTTGTTTGATGACTTTGATTAGTTGAGATAGAGTTGTGTTTGGTATAACCAGGGCGTCATTGATGGACTACGTTGGGGACAGAGGGAGGGAGGGAATAATTGATGTTGCATGTGTGAAACCTCAAAATAATCGAGTAATCTAAGTACCGACAATGAATTTCCGGGTCAAACCTGAGCACGGACAAATACAATGTCCAAACCTGCTGTCATGTTTCTTTCGTGAATCATGAATCTCTACTGGTGATTCTATACAACAAATTAGTTTAGAAGGCTAGCCTATTTAAGTGGCACATTCTGCTCTACCATCAGTCCACCACTAATGGCAGTTTAGATGGTGCTCAGCAGCTGCTGGCCTGTGAGTTTCTTGGCTGGCACTCGTAAGTTAATTATTCTTCGATGAAGATAATAACTCGTTCTGTAATGCATTTCTTAGTTACCTTAGATTTACTTTTTGCGAAATCTTGGTAAAGTTGTGGAAGTTATTCCAGATTGGTCTTGCCATTTGACTACAAATTTCATCTTTTAATGGATTTAAGCAGCAGATTGCCTTTTGTTGAAAAGAGAGCATCAAATTGTGAACTACTTTTACTCATAGCAGGTGCTTCCAATGCTCTTTGTGAAAGCTGGAACTATCCCAGACTCATCTTTAGCTGTCATATAACTAGTGAAAAGTTTGCGGGGACTTGGAATAAATAATTAGCGGTCATTCATGGGACCTGATATCTTCTACTTGGAAAACAGCCATATCGATGTTTTCTCTTTCTCTGCTGTGTGTTTGGCAGCATTAGGAATAGTGCTTGACACTCGCCTGCTTGGAAGATCCTTATTCAGTCAGCATTCTTTCTTTTTGTGGCCTAGAAATCTTCATCTTCTTCATATGATATGAGGCATTGTAGCAATAGGAAGAGGAACTTAGATGGAAATAATTATCTTGCATGGACTCGGTACTCTGTCTGAAAAGCTTCCATGCAGCCAAACATGCTGAAGAAGTCTTTTGGCCCATCTTAGCATGTATGATAGATCAGCCCACCATGACAAAACGATAAAATTAACATCTTTATCCCTTATCTGATCAGCGTAATAATGCGCTGAACATTGATCTCATTTGACCGTAAGCTGAAGCTGAGAATTTAAACTTGCCACAAATATGTACAATGTCATATAAGGCTATAAGCCTATGCGTTCCTGTTCTTTTTGTTTTTTTTCAACTATGTGTTCCTGATCAGCTTCAAATAATTATTGAGTGAATACTTGTCTTTAGACAAGCTCTAATTTTGTCTTGTTTTCTGGTTAATTTTAGCTTGTGTTGGAGGGTGTTAAGGCACGGCAAGTGAGAGATTCTCTATTGGCAGAAAAGCAAACTTTAGCGAGGGAGATTCAGTTGGCCAATGCATCTGTTGATTTTTTGAACATGAAGGTTGTGAGGGTAGAAGATCAGGTACTTCTTCAAGCATTTACAGTGGCATTCCACTTGTGGGGGCATGCATCATATGATCAAATAATCTAAGGATGCCTATTTTGCAGTTGAGTATGTGTACGGAAAAGGTTCAGAAACTTGCAGAGGATCGATTGCAAGGCTCAAATGCCCTGGATAATACCCAAAAGAGATTGTCAGATGTTAGAAGACTGTCTCACCAAATAAGGGAGTCGCTGGAGGAGCTTCAATTTAAAGTTGACAAAAGTCGAGGGACTGCGGGAGAGCTCCAGGCGGAGCTTGAAAGGGAACGGTAACGAACAGCTCTGTGTCCATCATCTTTTTCAGTATGCTGGTTATCTTAAACCCTTTTTATGGTGGCATCATCAGGTTCAACAAGAAGAGACTAGAGGAAGAATTAGAAGTAGTCAGGAGCAAGGCTATACATCTTCAAGCACAGGTAGTGACCCCAGTTGTGGAAAAGCTTCAAGAGGAACTCAGAGGATACCAGGAAATCCTTAAGTGCAGTATATGCCATGACCGGCCTAAAGAGGTAAATGTTTTGTTCATAATCGCAATGAAGAACAATCCAGCTGACATGTTTATGAGGGAAAAAAATTTAGAAGTATATGACTCTTAGTCTCTTACTGAAAAATTTGTAGATCTAATCTGCCCCAACAGTGTAGGTATCAATCTTTATAATCTCTGTACTCTTATATTTGCTTTGATAAGTACCTGGAAGAGAGTGTTTCGTCAATCTACCCCCATCTCTAGACTCTAGAGTATGCTAACTCTATATGTTCACTCTAAGAGTGGGATATACCGAAAAAGTGTTTGTTGTCTTCTTTTGGTGCAGGAAGTTCCAACCCACATCCTGCTGCATCTGATGTACGATAACTCGAAATCTAACTCTTCATATTTGCTTTTAAATCCTCAGGTTGTCATCACGAAATGCTATCACCTATTCTGTAACACCTGCATTCAGAACTTAACAGAAACTCGTCCTCGCAAATGCCCATCCTGTGGGGCTAGTTTTGGGCCTAATGACGTCAAGCCTGTTTATTTCTGACTCGGCATTGGGAGACTTGTGCCGCAAAGACTTCTGTAGTGAATGATATGAAACCGCTTGAATACCCAAGAAGGTGATACCAGAAGTTTGCTTGTCACTTGTCTTGCTCTTTAGGCAAGTTCTTGTAGATATCTTTCTGACTGTTAAATTGCTCATTCTTGCTGAGCACCATTGCTTCTTTTGCTTCCTTGAGCACATTCACTTTTTATAATGGGGGATTAATTCGACTATTGCAATGTGTAGTTGTCAACAACAGGGCGGAAACAGGCGTGTTGGAGAGAGACGAAGGGATAGTACATTCATCATTGTCAATTGTCGATTCAAGCCCCTTCCCTTTGTTCTCATATATAGCATTATTTGGAGGAAAAACTTTTATGGACATGACTTGGGACTGTTCATCAACAATAAATCACTCATGTTCAAAATTTCTGAGTCTGGATGGATAAATTTGTGAGTATGCTGCATTGAATACTTTTGACGATTTCAATGTAAATTGGACACATTTGATGAGAAGAAATAAGTTTCAAGAACATGGTTTAAATGTAAGATGGAAGGTGGTAATGTCATGAATTAGCCTGGGAGAAAAAGATGAATATCACGAGTTTATAGCCATTTCATGGGCAAGCAAAACAACCCAAGAAATGAAGGGCTACGTTTGGAGGACTGTGCCGAGCTCTCTCATGAGAATGCATAGGTCATGTTCTCTTTTACGTCGAACATTCTTAGGTCGTTAGACGGTCCTTGTTTTATAAGATTACGGATGTCATTGTAGTTTTAAATTTTAAAATTTTGCTAATTTAGTCCTAAACATACGTTATATTCAAATTTAGTTATTCTGATCAATTTTCAGCAATTTCCATCGTAGCAATTCAGGGGTTGGCAAGGCAAGAGTCAATGCTAAAAGTCAATTTAGTCGCCAAAGATAAAAGGTAAAAATCGACCTGGTATATTTATTTAGGCAAGAACAAAAGAACTTGCTACGTGTATTCCTACGTAGTTATTCCCATGGTGACTTGATTAATCTTTTCTTATGAATATATAGAGGGCTAGAGTTATATGCGATTAAATATAGCTCTAGTTCTAAAATTTTTTGTATGGATTTCAACTCACACACTTTGTAAATAAATATGACAAAAGTCAAAGAGAGAGAGAAAAGTTAGTGTAGGACATATCCAAACAAAAAATATATAAATATAGCTCTAGCTTGAGTTGTGTGATTTGGCCTTCTATCTTTCATTTTGTGCAATCTAGTCTTCCATCTTTCTCATTTTCTGTGACTAGGGCCCTTAAGTTTTATTTTATGCAATCAAGTTCTCTGAATTTCTTAATTTTTGTGCAGTTAATAGCTTCATATTCCGACTGTAACTAGTACTGCCAAATTTAGGGTTTTCTTTCCGGTTTAATTGCTAATTTTGCGATCATTTGACGGTTTGGTTGAGAAAGCTAGAGGATTTAATCTAGAGGACCAAATTGTACAAATCAAGGACTTAGATTGAACAAAATAAAAGAGGATCAAATGACATAGACACTAAAACCTAAAAAGACTAGGGTTAGTACGACAAAAAACCCCAAACCGGTACACTTATAACAAACTTTTCCCAAACTAATTTTTTGATTACCAAAAATCACAAACTGATATATTTATAACAAATTTACCTCCATTAAATTGAATTAATATAAAATAAATCACCAACTAGTACACCTGGAACAAACAAAGGGTAAAATCTCATACTGGTACGTTTGTCAACTACCATGTGTCATTTAACTAAGCAATTTGATAGGAAAATTAAACGGAAACTAACGGAGGATAAATTTATCACAAGCATATCAATTTGGAGTTTTTAGTGATTAAAAAATTAAGTTTTGATAAATTTATCATATGTATATCAGTTTGAGGTTTTCCGTGATAATAACTCAAAAAACTAAAAACGATGCATCTATAGATTCTAACCAACTGCCTTTGGGTGCGTGTCTTTGTGTGCGCGCGCTCAATACGACCTGTTTCACATAAGCTAAACCTCAAAATCATTTGGAATTATCTGGCCCAATCCGCATGGGACAAGTCTTAAAAAAATAACAAGTTATAACTACTAGGTAGTAATCATTTTTTGACCAAAAAAAAAAGGGGGAGTGATCATTTCACGATCAACAATACTTATGAAGCACTTCGTTTCATTGGGATTTGTGGTGTCACTCCTCCGCTTAAAGTGTCGACAACCTTGTCATCGTTGGCCCGTATTGTCCGACGCTCTCCTATGATGTACTACTTGATTCATTTGTCTCCCATAGTCATTCTTGAACCATGCCAAGAGCCCCACTTTGTCCAAAACACTTGCCCCGGAGATCACTTACCCCCTTCCTCGGATCGATCAGTGTTAACTTTGATTCAATTTGTAATGACTCAGTTGATCCATATGAGCTCTTCTCCCAAAAGAAATAAAGGTATAGCCACACACGGCATGGATCACTTGATGGTGGATGTTACTCACCAAGACAGTTTTGTTGCATGAGAGAAAAATGTCTCAACAAACATTAAATAAGTTTCTACACACATCGAGAAGCATTCTTGTCATCTTTTCTGGTACTCTCACGACACTTGTTAACAAAACTCGCACATCGAACTTTCGTGCGAGAGAGATGACGAAAAGAGACTCCTCTGCACATGAAGACTTCACATACAATTCTGGCATGACCCCCATCCAATCTCCTTCTCATGATGATTAGCCAAACCAAACAAAGCTAAAAAGAGGAGTCAAAAACTAAAGGCATAGAAGATAGGATTGCGCCAAACCGGACATTGCAACCGGGACTCAGGACTGGTTTGTCTCCAGCGCTGCGCATGGATTGGGACCCAACCTTCCTGAAATCGATACATCACCACAATCCAAACCTCAATGATCAACCTGTACTTGTGGCTCCAATTTCTGAGAGCTACCACACGCCCACCACGAGGTTGGCCAGCCACACGGCACGCCACCTGGCACTGCCCCATTGATGAGAACATGACCCAGCGAGGTCCAGCCGCTGGTGTGGTTGGTTTGAACCTACTAAGGAAAGCGACATCAATTTGGTCCTGTCATTTAACACACATTGACTCATTGAGGGTAGGCTGTGTTGGAGAATCTCTGCCACCAATCCACGGCCGTGTGGATCTTTCTGGGAGCATTAGGAGGAGCTTACTAGATATTATTATCAGGCCAAAATACTGAAATAAAAGAAAAAATTCGATTTATTGGAAATAAGAACTCATTGCATCTCCAATATGTACTTGATTGATACGTCAAATTTCCCAAACACCCACTTATAATTTAGCGAATTTCGACGAATGTGTCCTCTTAATTTAGTCATTAGAGGTTTCTATTCAACTTGCACACCACACTATAGATACCATGACACCGAAGTTTCGAAGGCCCAATAAGCTGATTGTCACCTTACAAAGCCATACAAATAGTGGATATTGATAATTCAAGAATCGATATTAACTTATATTCTCCAACTATTCTCTCTTTGACACACTCCATGGAATTCGGGCCACACATTATCTGGTATCACCATGCATCTTTAAGAAAAATTAAATATAAAAAGATAGGATACGTGCATTAAAAATTCTAAAATTTGTGGAAAAAGAGCAATGAAGTTCTAAAGCTTTTAAATAGTTCGGTCAACTTGAAATTTGCCGAAAAAATGCAGTCAAGTACTTCGGTCAGTGCAATCAGGTCCTAAAGCCGTTATTGAACTTCTGTAGTCCATGAGCCTGCTTGCTTTTTTGTGAAAACTCAGTGCAATTTTACACAAAACTGGCAGGTTTAGTGGACACTCTTTATTTTCTTCAAATTCTTAGTTTATTATTCTCTCTCTTTTTTCCCTTTTGCTTAAATTTGGTGTTTTCTGTCGATATTCTAGTCTGTGTGATAGGAATAGGCATTTCCAAAACTCTTCTCCACCCCCACTTATATTCTACTTCTCAAAATGTGTCATCTTCCAAGTCCTATCTAGATGTTGCCTGTGCATTGGTGACTTGATTTCGTTTTCTTCTTCTTTTTTTTTTCCTTTTTTGGGGGGAATTGAGGGGATAATAAGCTAAGAATTTCCTAGAAGTTACGAAGGCCAACACTGCAAGTAAATTAATAGCCATCGATTGATATATATAGAAACCTGAAAAGCCGTCCAATAATTTTCAGTGGAAGGAGCACCCAAAATTTGCTAATTTTAGGTTTCGATCTGTTGACAAGTGTGGTATCCTGTCCACGAGAAATTGTGTTCCTAGCTTCTTCAAAGAAATAAATAAAGATCGTCTCTGAACCCTGCTTTTTGGCAAGGTTTGATGCCCCCTTGGTCCCCCCAATTTGCCGTTTCCCTCACCATTTTTCCTGGAAATTATCTGGTGATTCTCCTTGTCCTGGATGAAGAAGAGACATCACAATGGAGCCAGGAAAGTGGTTTGTGTTCCAATTCAATAGATCCTCGTCCTGTCATTGGTTTCATCTTCTAACTGGGTCTTAGATTGGGAGGGAGAAGAGGGAAAGAGAGGATGGAGAAGAGGGGTGCGACATTGTTGCATCGGTACGAGCTCGGGCGGTTGCTAGGCCAGGGCACGTTCGCGAAGGTCCACCATGGGCGGAACCTGAAGACCGGGCAGAACGTGGCGATCAAGATCATCGACAAGGAGAAGGTGCTCAGAGTCGGCCTGATCGACCAGATCAAGCGCGAGATCTCTGTGATGCGCCTTGTGAGGCATCCCAATGTCCTGCAGCTCTATGAGGTCATGGCAAGCAAGACCAAGATCTACTTTGCAATGGAGTACGTCAAAGGCGGCGAACTCTTCAACAAGGTGGCCAAGGGGAAGCTCAAGGAGGACCTGGCCCGGAAATACTTCCAGCAATTGATCGAGGCGGTCGACTTTTGCCACAGCCGAGGGGTCTACCATCGTGACATCAAGCCCGAGAACCTCCTCCTCGACGAGAATGGCGACCTGAAGGTGTCTGACTTCGGGCTGAGCGCGCTGTGTGAATCACAGAGGCAGGATGGGCTGCTCCACACGACATGTGGGACCCCAGCCTACGTGGCCCCGGAGGTCATCAACAAGAAGGGCTACGACGGGGCCAAGGCCGACATCTGGTCGTGTGGCGTCGTGTTGTTCGTCCTCATGGCGGGGTATCTTCCATTCCATGACGCCAACCTCATGGAGATGTACAGGAAGATTAGCAAGGGGGACTTCAAGTGCCCTCAATGGTTCCCTCATGAAGTCAGGAAGCTGCTCTCCAAAATTCTTGACCCTAACCCCAACACAAGGATCGGTGTAGTCAAAATCATGGACAACAATTGGTTCAAGAAGGGGTTCAAGCAGTTCGAGCCCCCGCTGTCCCCTCGGGTCGATAGCAGTGCAACAGTCAAGGACATCCAGGCCGCATTCGAGCAGTCAGAACCAGATCCCAAAGAGGAAGCGGCTGCAGAAAAACCGCCGACGAGCCCCCTCAAGCCAACCAGCTTCAATGCGTTCGACATTATATCCCTCTCACAAGGATTCGACCTGTCCAACCTGTTCGAGCAGTATACGAACCAGAGTCCCGAGGCACGGTTCACGAGCACCAAGCCGGTGTCGGCAATCATGTCCAAATTCGAGGAGCTGGCGTCCACGGAGCAATTCAAGTTTGAGACGAACAACGGGGTGGTGAAGCTGCAAGGGAACAAGGAAGGGAGGAAAGGGCAGCTCGCCATAGATGCGGAGTTCTTTGAGGTCACTCCAAGCTTTTCAGTTGTGGAAGTTAAGAAGACAGCAGGGGACACATTGGAGTACAAGGAGTTTTGTGACCAGGACTTGAAGCCTTCCTTAAAGGATGTTGTGTGGGTTTGGCATGGAAGTATGCCACATCAGTCTCAACCTGCTTAGGTTTTGAATTTTTCTTCTTTTTTTCCTTTTCCTCTTTTTTGTTTTTGCTTGGGTCAGAGAAATTAACGTACCTCCTACTCAGTTGAGCTAATTAGTTGCTGTAACGGGGAAAATTAAGAAGTTGTATCTCTCTGCCTACTTAATTTTTGTGTACATTATAATCACAAAAGGGCTTTATTATAGGGGCCAAACACCATGGGGCTTTTTAAGGTCCGACACCCAAGTTTATGAAACTTACGATTATATATGCTTTCACTTGATGTCAGCTCAAGTAATTGTCTTTGTAAGATGCTTCTTCTTAAAAAAAAATGTCTCGAGGCACTTGTTAAAAGTTATTGATTGTGATTTGGAAATAATGATATTTCTTTTACGGGAAAAAGACACCATAAATGTCATTATTTTCAAAAAATGATATTTTGTTTGAGCATTATAACTTTTCATCGGTCACTTGAGTGGTATGATATAAATTTCCATAGGTTACTTGAGTGGCATAACTTTCGTACGGCTTTCATTTGAGTACTATAACTTTTCAATCGATCAATCGAATATCATAACTTCTAAAAAAACGTTCACCTCAAATGTCACGCCACATCAAATTTCCAACACTAGTGGTGAATGTTTTTAAAAGTTAGGACATTCAAATGAACGTTTTTTTAAATAGTTATGGTACTTAAGTGATAAATTGAAAACTTATGGCACTTGGATGGTAGATTGAAAATATATTGCATTCAAGAAATCGTCCTACGAACGGTGCTCCTTTCTTTTAACTTTTTTGAATTGTAGGCCTAATTGAATAAAAATTTATTCATTCATCTATCCCCGGCCAAATGTCACCCGGCCAGTTATTCCCATATGAAGCTTGACTGGTCCTGAGATTGAAAGTCACTCCCATTTTGTACCATAAGTATGGAAGGAAAGTAAGTACTAAACTCCTCTAGAAATCCTCTCTTGGCATTTTTTGCGACGATGGTTAGAGTCACTGTTTATGCCATTTCAGTATTGTGCATTCTGAGGGGAAAAATCGTAGATTTTCAGAGGGTCTGCACATAAATGATTTTAAACAAGGAATTTGTTGGAGGATTCATATTTCTCCTAAAGTAGTAAGCTCAAATGCGTGTTGACAACTCGAAAGGCCAAATGGCTGGCAAAGCACTAACATCACCAATTTTGATCTACATTTCGTACGCGCAATATCAAACTGCCGTCGATTAAAAAAAGAAGTTAGCTACCATTAAAAAAATCCCAAAACCAATACCCATGATATATTTACCACTAATTGATTCTCATTTACAAAAACTTTCAAACCGGTAGCTCATATCTTATTTATCCCCAAGCTAATTTTTGTCTCACAAAAATCCCGAACCCATACCCTACGACACTTTTTCCCCATATATACCCTTCATTAGCAATTTGGGATTTGACGTAGAGGGTAGATTTGCATTCCAGGTGCCAATTTGGGGTTTTTTGTAAGATGAAAATTAATTAAGGGTAAATGCATGATGAGGTATCGATTTAATGTGAGACAAAAATTAATTTGAGGTAATGTGTCAAGAAGTTCTAATTTTAGATTAATGGTAATTGTACGAAAGGGGTGATTTTTTAAAGGATCTGATTTTGATTAAACACCTTCAATGTTATGTTGATATCATATGACAATAACTATGAACATGATGATTGGGCTGAACAAGCCCAATCAAAATGTTGAAGCCCAACATCGAATTGGGCTTCCATTTGAATTTTCAAACTATTTTGCAATCTAGTGTTCAACTTACAGAAAAAGTGTCAAAAAAGTTCTAAACGTATTGCGTTAGTATTAATTTAGTCATAAACCTTGTCTTGATGCCAATTTAATCTTAAACATTTTGTCTTTATACCAATTAAGTTTTTCCGGCTAATTTTGATAGGATTTTGCTGATGTAAACGCCGGCTAGCTTACGTGGCACCGCATGACGACAACGTAGACAACTTTTAATAATATTTTAATATTTTTCAAATTTTTTATTTTTATTTTTTTCTGTCATTTTCTTTTTTTTTTCTTTCCCTTTCTTCTTCCTCTAGCCAGTTACCAGTCTAGTGACTGGCTAGAGGCCACCTCACCAGCCTCTGGCAAGCCCTACCGGCCACTGGCAAGGCTTGCCCTTGCCAGCGACAGCAACGGCGAGGCAGCTCGCCCACAACCTTGCGACCACTGGCGATGGGTCGAGCCCTCGCCAGCCTAGCTTAAGGCTGCCCTCAAGACCATTCGATCTCGCCAAATGGCCATGAAGGCGGCCTCGCACTAGGCTGGCCGGGCTTGCCCTCATCGGATTTGGTGAGGGTCGAGCCTCACCGGCCATGGGTGAGACCTGACCTCTCCAAGTCCGGGGAGGTTGTGCCTCGCCCAGTCGCTGGTAAGGTCGAAGTTCGCGACCTCACGTCCGCTGGCAAGGGTGAGGCTAGTCAGCCCTGGCCTCTAGTCGGTGGCTGGACTAGGGACTAGCTAGAGGAAGAAGAAAGGCAAAGAAAAAAAATGAAAGAAAAGAAAAAATTAAAAAAAATCAAAATATATTAAAATATTATTAAAAGTTGTTCACATCATTGCTGGTAGTGCCATGTAAGCCGGCCGGCATCTACATTAGCAAAATTTAGCCAAAATTAGTCAAAAGAAGTGAATTGGCACAAAGATAAAATGCTTAGGACTAAATTGACATAAAAAAAAATTAGAACTGAATTGGTATCAATGCAATAGGTTTAACACTTTGCTAACATTTTTCCCTTCAACTTATTATAAATTTGCAAAGTAGATGGTTTTTTTTCTACTTTTGGTGTAGATAAATTGGAAATTATACTTTGGTCCAATTAAAGTGGACTAATAATTTGGCCATCATGAAGTGACATAGTGATTCTTTTGGGCGAAGAATAGTTTAGTTAGACGATGAAAGACAAGATTACATACCAAACTAATTAATGGGAAATTTCCTAATAAGAGTCTAAAGTGGATTTTGTTTTAAATAAGAGTCTGAAATGACTATAACAGTATCAAATAAAGGCCTAACCTAGCTGGCCAACCAAATATTCTAGCTGATCAAGGGTATTTTCTTCCAAAGACAAATTTAACATAAATTTTAGTTAAATTAGATTAAAAATTTTAAAAGATAAAAAAAAATACAAGCGGGAGGTCAGTCGCCCCATTGTTGGTAGGGCGGCAGCAATGACCGACGAGGTCACCGGCACCTTGGTGATGGTCGACGACCCCTCGCCTAGATCTAAGAGAGGGTCACCGCTCTCTCTTGGTTTTGGCAAGGGTCGTCAGCACCTTAGCGCTAGCCATCACTGCCGCCCCGCCGGCAATGGGGCGATGTCCACAAGCAAAGCTTGTGTGTGTGTTTTTTTTTTAACTTTAGCTGTTTTTTTCTTTTTTGAGTTTTTTTGTGGAAAGATAAAAAAAAGGAAAAAAAACTTAAAAAATAAAAAGACAAAAATGCCTTTAACCAGCCAATAAGGTCAAGCTTTTCTTTGAGACTAATATAACCACTTTAGGCTATTATTTAAAACAAGATCCACTATAGGCCCTTGTTTGAGAAAATGAGGGAAATTTAAAGTCTTATTTAAAATAAGATCCACTTTATACCTTTATTTGAGAAAATGAGGGCACTTCGGGCTCTTATTTGGAATTTTCCCGTAATTAATTCCACTAATTGATTTGAAATCTAGCTCTAATCTATTCCACTAAAGTTTTTTAAGTAATTTTTTTCTATTGTTAAGATTATGTCTGAAGCTTAAGTCTGTTGAGGAAAATCCAGCACGAACAGAGAGTGTGGAAGCTCGGCCACGTGCAAATAAAGAAGATGAACTTCTTTTTTTTCAGACATCTGATCTTGGAGTGCAAATCATGGCAATTTCCACGTCTTGTGGCGTCCCACCGGAAATCTATAAGGTTCACCTTTGTACCGTACATTTACGATGCTTTACACTTGATGCCGATGTCACAACCAGACCGTTTACCATCACATTTGCTTGCGCATGTGCATTTGTGAATCCATTATCTACATTGGAAAAGATACTTCTATTTTGTTATTATGTGGTTCTATCTTGTAATTATGTCTTTGGTACACAAGTGCAATTTTAAGGTTTTAGAAATAATTGAGGTACTTTTTATTTCGTCTGTTATTTCTTAAATCTTCATGCACCTCTTGGCTTTGGTTCGATTTTTTCCATTGCTTGTTACTTTTAATTCCTTGAAGCTTGATTGGATCTTTCGGTACTTTTTTTTTCAATTCTCTGCAATTTCTACTCCTTGTTTCATCTCTTAGAACTTATGATTAATACCACTAAAAACTCCAAACTAGTACATTTGTGACGAATCTATTCACCGTTTATTTTCATTAAATTTTACTGTCAAATTGTTAAGCTAAATGACACGTAGCAGTTGACGGTTATACTAATTTTGGGATTTTACCTTGCATTTATCACAAGTATACTAATTTGTGATTTTTTTTTCATTAATCCAATTTAATGTAATGTAAATTTGTGCAGTTTAAGATTTTTTGTGGTCAAAAAATTAATTTAAGGTAAATTTATTATAAATGTATCAATTTAAGATTTTTCATGGTATTAACCTTAAAACTTATCATGGGTTTTAGAGATTTTTACTTTTTTGCGGAAATCGATGTAATTTCTCCTTTCTTGAATGTGGCTTGTGCGGATATTTTCTAGTGTTTTCCTTTTCTTTGCTACTCATTAGACTTGGCAGTCATTTTCGTCTTTATTGAGAAGGGGGAAAGCGGGGATCACCAATTCATGATTCAATTGGCCAAGAAAGAAAGGGCGGGAACAATTAATTGATAAAGGAAGTGGCTAGGTTTGTATCCTATTTTGGTTCGAGCTAATCATATATGATCCCGATGCATGTGAGCACGATGCATGTGAATCATAAAGTCGGGCTAGGGATGTCAATTTGAATCGCCCCAATAAAATCCGTATTGCCCGGTCTTTGATGGGGCTGATGAAACCCACCTGCACGTGTGTTTTGGAGTGAGAATGGGGTCGAAAGTAATTGCCCTACACACAAGGCGAGGGGGAGATGGATTTTGTCATCCTTAACCCCCTCAATCTGCCCCTCAATGCATCTTGTCTTTCCAAATGTTAAGTTTTGCATTTTATAGTATGTGTTTTATGTAAAATATGTTATTATTGTCTTCTTCTTCTTCTTCTTTTCCATTATAATGCCGCTTTGCATTAATTTATAATGAGATTTTCAAGGATTACAAAATTCACACGATACAAAAATTAAATAAGTTTCTTCTATTAAAGTTAAGGTTAAGGTAAATGTGGGACGGGATAAATGATGGGGTGAAACTTGATTGCCTATGAGGGTGAGGATGAGGCATATGAACTTGCCGTGTGGGGTGGACATGAGGCCTCCTCAATATTCTGGGACTGGGTGGGAGATCCAATCTCTACTCTCGTCCTCGCCCCATCACCATCCTTGAGTTAGGCGGATCTCACGTGACACTCACCAAATCTAATAGCTCATTAGTGTTTATCTAGTTTGCCGCTTAGAAAATGGTAATAGAGGAGTTAGGACTTTCACCTTATTATATTAGGAGCACCCGACTTGATGTTACGGAATATTTTCGAGGACCCAAAACCATAAACCATAAGCAATCGTAACGATGGTTACGTGGATTCCACATGTGGGGCAGATATGAAACCCACATAATCCCCAATTGTGGTGGACTCTAGTCTAGACAGGTATTTCCCCTAACCTTACAACTCACGCGTTCATATAATTTGTCACTCAACAAGCAATAAGAAAGAAGAGCAAGACCTTCACCTTACTATATTTGTTGTATATGGATCCCTTGCTATAAGTTACCCAAAATTGACAAAAATTATTCCTGATTTAGAGAAGTCGTCTCAAAATTTATAAGTTAACCTGTCCTGTCCTCCCTCCCTCCTCTCTCCTTGCCACCATTGTTCCCATCTCGCCCCCACAGGGTACTTTGACTGTCACTTGCTCCTCAACACTCTCGCTTCATTGCATGTCACACCGTGTGTGTTCGTACACAGAGACAAAGGCAACTTGTGGTCTTGGTCGTGACCACTACACAAGTAGCAAACAGGCCTTGGGCAATCTAAAATCTAGAATGGTTCGAGGCTAGGGACCTTGTGGCGACCACGAAGATGTTGTGTTGCCATTGGAGAGAGAGAGAGAGAGAGAGAGAGAGGCACGCGCAGCATTTGCACTGGTCACAAGGCTCTTTATGACAAAAAAGAAAAAGGAAAGAAAAGGAAAAGAAAAAAAAGGGGGGGAAACTATACAGACAATCTAAAATGCACAAACCCTGAACTGACAGCCTTTCGATGGGGTCAGAGGATCCGGATCCTTTCACAATAGAACAACACAGGATAGATTTGAAGTGGATTCAGGACTTTTGAGTGAACTTTCCAAAGCACCGTGTTCAGATACCCGAAGGCAAATTTCCAAAGTCAAGCACCACATTAACAAGCAGAAAAGAAAAAAAAGTACCACATTAGCACATCACATCCCAGCAAATGTCCCATCTCCCGAGAGTGCAAACCAGTTGTATCTCAAGTTTTAGTCTCCAAAAAGAGTCCCAGCTTTTCATTTAACTAATGACCCAATTCCCCCCCAGAAGCTGCAGAGATTACAGCAAAACTGCCACCCACTAAACCACAATATCTGCCATGCACAGGGGGAAAAAGAGGAACCGGTAAACTAATCGCGGCTACCAATACAGATGCGAAGACAGATTGATAGACCCCATCGTTTGGTGGGAAAGATGGGACAGACTTTGGTGACCTTGGGGTGCAGATTCAATGATGTCGTACCAGAATGTCTGTAACTATCGTGGAGTGTTAGGTGTCATTCCCATGGAATTTCGGTTTTGGACTCATGTGGGTTGGTTTGATCCTGCCACTGATTCAAAGTTCACCCCTCCAAGAGAATTTGAACAGATTGATTAATTTACGTGGGAACATGGAGGAGTTAGAGGAGGAAGGAGAGCAAGAAATGGGACAAACGCCACGTGATGGGGCAGGTGTGGCGGACGTTTTTCTATGAAGTGGGTGTGATTGGGAACAGAAGGAGATGACTTCAGAGGGCTTCTCAAATCCCACTTCCATGTGATTTGTGCTTTTCTTAAAGGAGAAATGAGAAAATGCAAAAGCTAAAAAAATCTCAGGCTGTTGAACAAGAGAGGCGAATTGAATTTGATGCCCATAACTTAGTCCACAATGCCTCTTAATGGCGATAACGAAAAGAAATAGATCGTTGCAGTGGTGGGATGGGCAACCTTTGGACATCGACAACGTTTGGTTTGATTTTCTATTAGAAGTACAGCATTGAATGCACTAATTAGATGGGTATTTTCTGAAGGTGATTGATGGAGGGATATAAAAAATGCATAAAACTCTATTTGTTTCGCGAAAAATGAATGGTTTAGAAAATATTTTTATAAAAATGATTGTCTGTATCGGTTGAAATATTTAGTTAATAAAAAATATTTTCATTATCGATAATAATTTATGACGAAACTTTTTCGAGGATGATGAAAATATCTTTTATTTATCATTTTTACAAACGATATAAACAATCATTTTTAGAAAAATATGTTTCGAATCATTTATTTTCCGCGAAATAGACATATACTCGAAATAATTTTGAACCCGGATATTTAGAAGAGGAAGAAGACAAACATGTTTACCCCTTTTTTATCTTGTATGCTTCAAAAGATGTCGTTCAGTTTTGAAATGCATTCAAAAGTTCATCGATGAGGAAGCTTATTTCGAGCCAATTGACCCTAAATGGTCGAAGCAATTGTCTGAATAGTGTCCCGCCTAGAGAGCACCGACTGTTGTTAAATTATTTGTTAAATCCAACTATTTTCTTACTATTTTATTTTTTATAATATAGTTTGACCTCTTTCAATCAATGAGGGAATTGACGGTCTCATTTTGTCTTTGCCGGCTTTGCGCCGTGCAACCTAATTAAGTTGCATGGAGCAATTGATTCGATCTAAATTGGATTCATTCTCTCTTTCTACTGCGTTTAGCAAATAATCAAACAACCGTGAAGCAAGAATCGAGCACCTAAAAAATATAGTAGGTGATGTTGTAAGGCTAAACGAGGATGCCTCGGAAAAATCACGAGAAATAGCCAAAAAAAAAAACGACGAATTGGTGCAAATTTTACGTGATCCTATCCATGTGACCTGTGCCCTCGGGAATATCCGATGGGATCGATGAGACCGCGCACCGAATTGTCTCTGGTAGTAAAGGAAGGAGCTTTAAAACTGTCCTTGAGAAGCATCAGGTGCCACACAAGAAGGGGCAAGCTCTTTCGACTTGGAGTGGATGAGCTTGGCCCTTTGGTTTTAGCTAGTCAAGGTGGTCGCACATGACAAATGATCAAAGTATGTACATCGAGTACTCTTTTTCACTCTTATAGGTTTTATAAGGGCGTAGATTTGACTTATAGAAAAGTAATGGGATAAATGCATTCTAAGTCTTAAAAGTTATCAAAAAAGTATAATCGAATTATAAAACTTTCGAAAAGTGCAATGAAGTCCTAAAACTCTTAAAAGTAGTGCAATCAAGTCCTTTTTATTAACTTCGTCCAATTTAGCTAACTGAAATGCTTGTTGCACTGACGTAGCTAAAACATCATTTTGATCAAAATATGATTTTCTTCATGTAAATTTTATTTAAATTGCCTTAAAAATTAAAAATTTAAAAAAAAAAGTGGAAAAAGCGAGCAAGGGCTGTGTCGCCGCCGCCGCCGCCGCCCCACCATCACTAAAAAGGGCAGGCAATGGTGGGGGAATGGTTGGGTAAGGGCCTGTAGGCCCTCACCTTTGGTCGGCGATGGGAGGGTGGCGATAAGGGCTACAAGCCCTCACCTTCTTCTTTCTTCCTTTTTTTTTCCTTCTTTTTTCAACTTTTCAAAATTTTTGGTTATTTTTTAATTTAATTTAAAAAGTTATATTAAAAAATCAAATTCCAAAATGATGCCGTTTTAGCCTTATATTTCATGTTTTAGCTATGTCATCACTACGTAAGAGAGAAAAAAAATAATCATGTCAGCATTTTTCGTTAAACAAATTGGACAAAGTTAGCGAAATGTCTTAATTGCACTTTCGTATTAAGTTTTATGGCTTAATTTCACTTTTGAAGTTTCGAGGCTCAATTACACTTTCGTACAAGTTTTAGGACTTCCAATGCATTTATCTCAAAAGTAATTGATTGAAAATTAGAGGGATTCTCACATGCACCGAGTGCACACGGGTCACTATTCGCGTAACTAACGAATCCTAAATTTTTTTTTTTTGGTCAAAAGACAAATCCTACATTAGTGAGGTCCACATTTCATGTGAGAGGAAGAGAGCATGTACCGAATGTACTCGATTGAATCTCATCCGGCCGTTGCTAAAGACGAGGGACGAGGACAGGAGGGCAAGCACGAGAGAATTCACGACCCAAATTGCAAAACCAGCTTGGATTGAAAATAGGAAAATCGCGATTTTTGCCCAATTTGGTTGGGGGTGACGTCCCACGTTACTCTCGTAAAATCGGAATATTATGATTTTGTCCAACTTGTAGTTTGTCCTCTTTTTATTTCCATCGAATTATTCCTAGGTTCCTTAGTTTGTAGGAGACAACCTTAGTTTCGCCTATACTAAACTATCGATTTTCCAGGTAACTTGAAACAAAGGACCATTTTAAACTACCACCGTTTATACCGAACTTTACATCGTAAGCGTTTGTACCGTGCCTCTTAGACCTTTCATCAATAGATTGTATAATGCGGTAGATATCAACCGTTCAACAAATCTCAGCTTGGACGGTTGAGATCTGTTGAATTTTCGATCCAACGGTGAAAGACCCCCGTGGAACGGTCCGAGCCTTTTTGCTATTGTTAGCGTTATTTTTCTGGCAACTCGCGTGCCTTGCTTACGCGGGAAACAAAGTGCCTTACGCCACGTGGATATGACGTTAGACGCGACATTGCCTAATCAACCCTTAAAACAAAAAATAAAAACCGAAAGGAAACGAAGAGAGAAAAAATCCTCCCGATTAGGGTCAAGGACTCGAACTCACCTACCGAGAGCATATGTACATCCCAAAAGAAAAGTCGAATTGCAAAGTTCCCTTCGCTTTTCACAAGAAGCAACGCTAGATTATACCAAGACCGTTCGACAGGATTACTTCGTCCGCATATGTCGGACTGGGAACGACCCTTTAAAGGAGCGACCCATATCGAGAAATTAATTAGCACGGGACGGGAACATCACTTAATAATAAATTAATTTGAATTCGAATTGAAGTCAAGCTTAACAACAGAGTGAAAACATCCTCTCGTGCCATTCAAGCTCGGGAAGAAAAAACGTTTCGTCGCAATCACCGCAGCATCACGTGCCGCGCCGCGGGGCGCGCACGTTTTAAGACTCCTCGCGCCGGGAGTCAATGCACTCACGGGAGTGAACGGTCAACGCTCCCGTCCAATGTCGTACTCATCGCCTTTTATTGCGTGACTTGATGTCGGTTTTTTTCCTCTTTGTGACTATAATTTCTTACTTTGGTCATTGCCCAATTCGAAGAGAATACAAGGATTCGAGGTAGTTAAAAAAAAAATGCCCAAAAGAGGAAAAGAGACGACGGCGCTTAAATTTAAAAATGAATTGTGTTAACGGGTGTTTTAAAAATTAATCGTTGCATATGTTAATTCAAATAAGTAATTTAATTTGAAAGTTATAAATCGCGCGTGAGACAATCGATACATTAAAAATAACAAAAATTTCCTTACTTAATCACTCTCCGATCCTGTTAAAAGAGTTTTTTTTTTTATAAAAAGAAATCAATTCAAATTATGGGGGAATGGTGATTATTCACAGGATTGCAACTCCATTAAGGTAGGAATAAGGGGGAAAATCATTGAAAAATTATTAGGATAAAACAAACGTTTGAAATTGACATCACTTTGGGTGGGGTGATGATTAGTCATATTCCTTAATCTAAAAAGGAATAAATGTAATGGCTTGTCATATTATTTATTGCACGATCCATGTCGGTTTTTTCCTTTTTAGAATAATTTCTTATTTTGACTAAATTCGGAGAGAATAAAAGGACTGGAGATAATTAAAAAAATGCCCAAAAGAGAAAAGAGATGATAGCACGTAAATTTAGAAATGAATTTTGTTAACAAGTGTTTGAAAAATAATCGTTGCATACGTAACTTTATATTATTTAATTTGCAAATTATTAATTGTGCATGAGACGATCGGTGCATTAAAAATAACAAAATTTTCTTACTTAGTCACTCTCGGACACTCGTTAAAGGGATTCTTTGAAAATCAATTCAAGTTATGGGGGAGTGGTGATTATTCACAAGATTGCAACTCAATTAAGGAAGGAATACGGGGGAAAATCATTGCAAAATTATTAGGATAAAATAAACATATAAGTTTGACATGACTTTGGGTACGGTGATGATTAGTTGACTCAAAAGTGAGCAAGGGTGAAAAGAAAGTTTTAGACATAAATTATTTACGGAAAATGAATGATTTGGATTTTCTAAAAACTAATTACGGAAATTGACATTACTTGTATTGTTGAAAAAAATAAATTAAAGAAAAATATTTTCATTGATCACGAAAATATTTAAAAATAAATTATTGTTGATAACAAAATTTTTTTTTCATTGGCCAATTATTTCTAGCAATATAAGTGATTATTTTTTAGATTTTTTTTTCAAATCATTTATTTTCTGCAAAACAAATGGAAAAAGAGAAATACAAAATAATTAAAATTTTGAATATTTAAAAAAATACAAAAAAAATTATTAAAATTTTTGAATTTTTTTTGCCAGAGATAAAGTCATAAGATTGAAATCATTTTCCAATAAGATCCAAACATCAAAAAGCGATTTCAATCATGTATCACCAACACAAAAAAAACAAATTGTATTCCTGGAAAATGCTTTTCGGGATGTCATTTTTCTTTATTATTGAGTTTTCCACAAAACAAGTGCACCCTTAGTTTGAAAGTAATTCACGAGAAAAAAAAAATGTTCATTTGTTTAAAGTTGAAGTAAACTAAGAACATTACCAAAAATAAAAAAAGAAAGTAAACTAAGAAATATAACTCATTATGTCAATAACGTAGATAACACCAACATAACTATGTAAAACTAATTGATGATATCAAACTATATAATATTACGTAAACAACACACATAAACCATAAATAAACAACTGCTGATATGAAATATAGAGTGTTTCATAACGTGATTTAACTTCATCATATATTTGATTAATTGAACTGTAACAATGACATTTATTAAAGAACAATTAAAAGATATACTTACAAAAGAAAAAGCAAATCAAACAAAATATAAATATATCTGTTATCGAATTATCTCCAACAGATAATATGTCAAATTTAATCACATGATAAAGTTTAGTTGACAATGAACTCGCTTTATGTAAAGATAATATTAAAATTAACGAAAGAAGAAATTAAAAGATGCAACGTATAAAAATAAACTAGTAAAATAAAAATATAAAGTATTCAGCCCCATAAAAAGTAAATACAATGTAAAGTACAACTACTACATTAAGTGATAAATTTTCAGTTGATCTTCTAATATAATATGAAAATAATTAAGCATAATTTATTACTTATATATAGTTATGTTGTTTTATATCTATTTCTTGATCTGTTTAAATTAAGCTCGAAATGATCAAAATAATGAAAACTGAAAGTTAAGGTGTATTTACGGAGACATCCCCTTAATCTAAATATGAATAAATGTAATGCTATTTATATTACATATTACATAAGTACCATATATAATTTAGTATAAATTCTGAATGAATTATTTACATTTCACTGTTCATGTATTACTCATACTTTTGACATTTGTTTCTTATAAACTGGCGATTCACATCAAATAAGAGTAAAGAAGTACATTCTTGTGTTTTAATTCAATCAATAAAAAATTGAACTAAATTTTGGTAGGGATCTCCATATTCTAAATAAAAATAAGAGTTAATACCACGAAAAACTCAAAACTGATATACTTATGATAAATTTACCTTCCATTATTTTCTATTAAATTTTTCCATCAAATTGCTGAGTTAGATGACATGTGACAGTTGAAAGCTTGTACCAGTTTAGGGTTTTACTCTCAATTCGTCACAAGTGTGCTATTTTTTGGTTTTTTGTGATATTACTTAAATTTAACGGAAACCAACACAAGACAAATTTGTCATAAATATATCAGTTTGGGATTTTTTTGTATACTAATTTAGGGTTTTTGGCTGTTAAAATATTAATTTGAGGTTAATTTGTCACATATGTACCATTTTGGGGGTTTTTTTGTGGCATTAACCTTAAAAATAAACTTAAACTTGCAAGTTGAAACTATGCTAATAAATTTCACACTCTTCCAAATCTTTTTATTTTTATTTTTATCATATATCCTTTTTAACTATGTTTTTATTTTAATCACTCACATTATGCCTC
The DNA here is from genome assembly GCA_024500025.1 of Syzygium aromaticum. Classification (NCBI taxonomy): domain Eukaryota; kingdom Viridiplantae; phylum Streptophyta; class Magnoliopsida; order Myrtales; family Myrtaceae; genus Syzygium; species Syzygium aromaticum. The sequence continues at coordinate 24,182,565 of CM044889.1, read as the reverse complement.
TCACGTTTAACTTTAAGCATTTCCTTTTCTTCCGTATGTTCAACTTAATAGACCTTTTTCTTTTTCAGTATTTACGCACAGGGATGGCGGTGCAATAAATTCATGAAAGTACCGCAAGTGACAGCATATTCGATGTCATAATTGACAACAGTTATATGCTAATATAAGTAAAATAACATGTAGAAATGCAAATATAAATCGATAAATTAAAAAACACATATATCCAGGTTGCGTGGCTTTGTAACTAGTTTTACAAATATTCTTCTAACAAATTCCTCTATCTAGTCCACGCTCGAAAATGGATAAAACTCAAGAAAGTAATGGTGGAGAAAGACTATTAAACAGTGTATTATTGCTTCCACCTTTCTCAATTAAGTCCAATCATTGGACTCCAATGCAAGTGAATCGCTATAGATCGAGTAAGACTCACGCAAAACCCACATTGCGATGCCTAACACAAATTAAGCTTATAAAAATGAGATGCATGTAAAATTCTCTCTATTAAAGCGTGTTGAAAGAATGGTCGATTCAGCGCTCCAGCTAGCTTGAGCACGATAGCTTCGCCGCGCTCAATTTGATGGTTCAGCACCTCGTTGAATGACTAATCGGACGATTGATAGCACACGTCAGCCGGATCAGTCAACATCAGATCGCTTCGTTCGATGATCGGCGGCATTTGCGGGAAATTTCCATGTAGGAGCGCACGGGAGCGGGCCGTCGAAAAATCCTTTTTTTTTTTTTTTGCTTGTTGGGGGGAAAGAAGAGCGGGAGGTCCATGATTAGAGAGTAATTAGATCTTGGCTCAACTTAATAAGTTCATAGGAGAGAAAAGGAAGGAAAAGAGAGAAATAGAAAAGAAAGATCTCCACTCCATATCAAAAGAAAAGAAAAAGAAAAAGAAAAGAAAGCGAGGGCTTCACGGAGGAAGTTCTCTCTTTCTTTTTTGACGAAATTCCCTGCTATAGACTGCTTGACCTCCTCCCTCCTACTTCACTACCGCTGACGACCCACGTCAAAAGCCAAAACCAAAACCAAAACCACCACCACCACCTCCTCCTCCTCGACGACGACCATCCATAAAGCTCCTCCGCCACCATCTCTCTCCCTCTCCATGCCGCCGCCGCCGCCGCCGCCGACGGCAGCCACCGCTAGCACCTGAAGCTCCGAGATGGGGATGATCGGCGGGTGCGGCCTTCTCGGGCCGTTCTTGATAGCGCTCGCGGGGTGGCTCGTCCTCGTCGACTCTGCGTGCAGCAACACCTCCACCGCGACGGCCGCCGCCGACGACGACCACGATCTCGCCTCCAGGGCCTTCGCCTCCGTCTCCGGCTTCAACCCTTCCTGGCTCCGCTCCGGCCCCGGCTCCGCCTGCTCCTCGACCATCTACAAAATCCGCCTGCCCTCCCGGAACCTGAGCGGGACCGTCGCGTGGAGGCACCTGAGGGCCATGAAGGGGCTTCGGGTCCTCGACCTCTCGGGCAATTCGCTGCACGGCTCGGTCCCCGGCTGGTTCGTCTACGCCTCCCCGAGCCTCGCCGAGCTCAACCTCTCCTCGAACCGCTTCGGCGGCGGCGTCGCCTTCGACGCGGGCCCCCGGAACGTCTCGTCGTCTTCTCCGTTGCGGGTCCTCGACCTGTCCCGCAACAGGTTCACCAACTTGGGCAACTTCTCGAGCTTCTTCTCGCGCCTCCGTGACCTCGACCTCTCCGGCAACGACCTCCGGGCCTTCCCCCTCGGCCTCTCCGAGCTCGCCGCCCTCGAGCGGCTCGACGTCTCGGGCTGCAACATTTCCGGCGACCCGCGACCCGTTTCGTCCCTCAAGTCCTTGAAATACCTGGATCTTTCGAGCAACTCGCTGACCGGCGTCTTCCCGGACGATTTCCCTCCGCTGGACGGCCTTGAGTTCCTGAACGTCTCGCTCAACGACTTCACCGGCCGGGTCGGCCCCGAGACTCGCCGGAAGTTCGGGGACTCCGCGTTCCTCCACGCCGGCACGAACCTCGTCCTCAAAGACGCCGTTCCGAAACCCCCGATCCCGGCGACGAGACACCGCAACTCGACGCGCCCGGCTCCCCGACCCACCGCGAAACTCGCTGCGAACAAGAGACCTGAGCCGCGGAAGAGGCGGCTGGCCCTGATTCTGGCTCCCACGGCGGCGTCCCTGGTCGCCACCGCTTTAGCCGCCGCTTGCTGCGCCTGCGTAAGGAGGAGGAGGGCCATCGCGAGGAGGAAGAACAAGTGGGCGATATCGGGGCCGGCCCGGCCCGAGTTCAGGATGGAGAGGGCGTCTGGGCCGTTCGCGTTCGAGACGGAGTCCGGGACGGCGTGGGTGGCGGACATAAGGGAGCCGTCGTCGGCGGCGGTGGTGATGTTCGAGAAGCCGCTGATGAGCCTGACCTTCCGGGACCTGATCGCCGCCACGTCGGGGTTCGGGAGGGAGTCGCTGCTCGGGGAAGGGCGGTGCGGGCCGGTCTACCGGGCGGTGCTGCCGGGGGACCTCCACGTGGCGATCAGGGTGCTCGACGGCGCCACGGCGGTCGACCACGGCTGCGCCGCCAGGGTCTTCGAGGGGCTCGCGAAGCTCAAGCACCCGAACCTGTTGCCCATCTCCGGCTACTGCATTGCTGGTACGTGACAACGACTGTTGCATGTTTTTTTGCGATTTTTAATTTAATTAATTCGTCAGCTTATTTTAAAAGCTTTGGTATATACGATGAATAATTACCCTGATCGATCCTAAACTTCTTCTACGAAAGCTCTTCAATTTTATCAATTTAGGCTCGGTTTTTCTACGAAAAAATAAGTTATTTTAAAAAATATTTTTTTAAAAATGATTATTGATATTTACGAGGAATAATTACTTAATTAGTCCTAAATTTACTATATAAAAGCTTTTTAATTCTACTAACGTAGATTTGGTTTTTTTCGCGAAAAATGAATTAGTTTTGGAAGATATTTTTTTAAAAATGATCAATTGCATGATTTGAAATAATTAGTCAAATAAAAATATTTTCATTACCGATAACAAAATATGTTTCACCATTTCGGCACGATATAAATATTTTTCGTTTATACATTTTTTTAATCGAAACAAGCGGTTATTTTTTGAAAAATGAAACAAACAAAGAGCCGCGGTCCTAAACTTTCGCCCCAAATTCCAATATAACCTTCTTTCCGGCCAGTTGCTGCCTAAAATTGCCGACCGACCTGTGCTGTCTATATCGGCGACGATTGAATATCATGTTAACGATTTTCCACGAAAATTTATTGAAAAGATTTCACTGGAAGTATCGAGCGAAGATTTAGGTCTTGATCGACATCTGTTTTGAGCGGCGCATTGACTGACCACCTTCGGACTTTCTGTACTCGTGAAGTTGCGATCTTTCTGGCCGATGCTGCGACGAAGTACCGCGCTGCAGATATTTTCAACAGGGGGCATTCATTCCAGCATCGGCCCCCTCTCCTGCACCCACCCACCGTGTATTTAATTCCGGTCACGGGTCTCCAGAAAGCGAGCCCCGGTTTCTTTCGGCCAAAAAAAAATTTTCGGATTTCGATTTCGTCGTACTCGCCGGACGGGACAGTGTCGAGTCACGTTCGATTGGCGCGCGGCGGTCATGATGACACTTTCGGATCACGATCACAACTTACTCTCTCTCTGTCTCTCTCTGTCGCCCCTAGATTTTGCGTTGCCAATGAGAAGAATTCAAGCTTCCATTTCCCTTCTTCTTTCTTCTGTCTTTTTCCTTGGTTGTTTATGTAAGTTTAAAAATATTCATATGTCGCGAGGTTAATACCAAAAGAAACTCAAAATCATGCTAGCACGAACTCATGCCAGTTTGATAAATATACCATGAATAAAATTGAAATATGGATTATATAGTATAAATTTTGGTTTTTTTTCGTGATACGAAAAGGGTCGGAGGTGTTTGTCTCACAGTGGGTGAATTTAGGGATTTTAGCAGCAAAAAAATTTGGAGCATTTGTGTCGTGTTGGGGGCATGGTTCGAATCTTTTTAGTGGTATTTGCCCTGTATTGTAATATGGCGAGGAACTTATCATTGTTGTAGACCTTTAATTAGGTGGCTTTTTAATCGTTTTGAGCATTTGTTTTTTTTTTTCTTTGTTTTGTGGGGGGTAATGAATGAACTGACCTTCCTCTACGGGTTGTTGCAGGCCAGGAGAAGCTGGTGTTGTACGAGTTCATGCCCAACGGGGACCTGCGCCAATGGCTCCACGAGCTCCCCGCCGGGGCGCCCAACGTGGAGGACTGGAGCACCGACACGTGGGAGCACCCCGGCGGCGAGTGGTCCTCCCCGGAGAAAGCCAACTGGCTCGCGCGGCACCGCGTCGCCGTCGGGGTCGCCCGGGGCCTCGCCTACCTCCACCACGCGGGGTCCGCCCACGGCCACCTCGTCGCCTCCAGCGTCCTCCTCGGGGACGAGCTGGAGCCCCGGATCTCCGACTTCGGGATCCAGAACTTCGGGAGCGGGAAGGAACAGTTCGGGGAGGTGGGGATCGAGGGCGCCGGCGGCCCCGCCCCGGAGGCGGACGTCTACTTCTTCGGGATGATCTTGGTGGAGCTGCTGACGGGGCGGGAAGGGAGCGGGGAGAGCTTGGCGCGGGCGAGGAGGCTGGTGAGGGAAGGGCGCGGCGAGGAGGCGCTCGAGAGGAGGCTGCGGGCCGACGGCGGCTCGGTGCGCGAGATGGTGGAGTGCCTCCGCGTCGGGTACCTGTGCACGGCGGAGTCCCCCGAGAAGCGGCCCACCATGCAGCAGGTCGTGGGCCTCCTCAAGGACATCCGCCCCCATCTGAGCTATGACAAGCCGTGACGGTCCATCGGAGTCCTCCGAGCTCGGGGGTTTCGCCACACGCGCGCCGCGCCCGACGCGGCTCGGCCCCCGTGCCGAAATCGGGGTGGGGCAACGGGGGATTCTGCGATTGAGTTCGTCACGGGAATCGCACGCGAGAGAGATTGGCTGCGGCGAGATTCCCGATCAATCAGTCTCGTCCCTCGAACGAAGGGGGAAATTCTCGATTGGCTCGCTCGCTGATGTCACGTCAGCGTGTTACGTGATATGAGATCCGGGGTCGGTTTTTTTTTTTTTTTTTTGGGTTTTGTTTTTTGGGCAATTGCTTTTCGGTTTGGACCACGGCTTGTTGTCCGTATTGGGCATTTGATGCTTGTGGGAGTTTGATTTCCGGGCAATATGTATAGACAAGATCTTAAAGTCAAAAAAAAAAAAAAGGATTGAAAAGAATATTAATTAAGTTAAAGAAAAAAAAAAGGATATGAGGTGAGTTTTTCTTTTTTTTTTTTTAGGGAGATTAGATGGGGAGGATGTGGGGGAAGATGTTGTAGGTTTAGGTGAACACGGGAGATCAGAGAATCCCACTTATTGCTTGTCTTTTCCGCGACACCTTTCGTCGTCAACCATTCCCCCTTCAATTATCGTCATCCTTTTAATTTTATTTAATTTAAATAATTTTCTCTCTTTTGCTTTTTTGTTTTTGTATCCTTTTGGCCCCTTTATTCCTTTGAACGAAAATTTTCTTTTTTTTAATCTTTGTTTTTGTTTTTGGCTCTTTTGTTTTTGCCAAAAGACATGAAAGGAATGTCGATGTTGCATGCACATCTGCTAGTCTGGGCTTTGTTGGATTCTTCTTGGAATTGGACTCACTTTAAATAGAAAAAAAAAGGGAGGGGAATATGTAGTAAAGTTTTCATTTCTTTTGGAAGATTTTATTATAAGATATAATTCCTATCATAGTATGGAGATTTCATGTTGAATGAATTCGTTAGTACTTTGATATCATGTCGGATAGGTATCATGTCAAATCCTCGAGTCATTTTTTTGATAATGGCGAGACGTTGAAGTCACAGATATGTATTCTTCGATAAAAAGAAAAAGGACAAAAAAATTGTGAATGGCGATTACATTGATAGCGAAATTAAATTGAAAGTTCCTATCGAGTCGTCATGCCCCTAATGTCTTGGGATGACATGAGCGTTGATGGCTAGGATGAAGGGTTGCGATCCTGCCAGGGCGAACTAGTTCCGAAATCCCGCCCCTCAATTCGGATAGCGGGCTGCAACTTGTTTGCACTAACTCGAATGGCTAGAGCGTCATATTATTTTTAACCATAAAATAATGCGATCCGATGGATGATTTGCAATTCTTGAGAAGTGATTGAGAAAAGATGGAGCAAATGTGAAGAAATGCTCCTGCTAATGTTGACCGGTGACTTCACATACACCCAACTTATAAAGAGGATTTCTTTTGACCTTTGCCAAGTCAATATTATATTTTTTTTTTTACCTGTTCATCTGTTGAATGAAAACGCGCAAAAATTAGAATAATAATAATAATAACAATCGATTTTTCGTTTTATGATCGAAGTTCGATTGATTTGGACATGCATTTTGGTGCTGAGTCGCTGTCACATATGTAGGCGGAATTTGTCGAGTGGCATCTACTTTTTAGTGAAGTCAATTTACAGGCGTTTTCATTATTACGACGTGCGGAAATGGCAATCAAGAGAGAGAAAATCACGTGCGGCCTGGTCCTGCAAATTTGTCCTGCATTTCCATGGTTGGATGAGGAATTTATGTAACCATGATGATTAATACCATAACAAATTTTAAATTGATATATTCATGATATATTTATTTTTTTATTAATTTTCGTTAAATTTTATCATCGAATTATTTAGTTGGATGACACGTGATAATTGATAGGCATACTAGTTTAGGATTTTACCTCTCTGTTTGTCACAAGTTTAACAATTTGTAATTTTTCGTGGTATTAATCCAATTTAACTGATGGTATATTTGTCACAATTGTACTAGTTTGTGATTTTTTATAGTCAAAATTAATTTGGAGTAAATTTATCATTAACTTATTAATTTGAAATTTTTCGTGGTATTAGTCCTAACCATGAAGATAACTTTTTTTGTTTGGCTGTATTATTGATAAAGATATGTGTATTTATTGTCTTCTCACCTTTCACTAATGAGAAAGTTTCCCATGATGGCGACCACTTTCTTAATTCTAGCATGCATGAAATTTTCCTGACCAAAAGAAAAAAAAACGTATCCTTTTTCTACATGTGTAAATACATGGAAAATTAGAGGAGAAATACTTATGTAATTGTTTTTAATTTACCGTGAGAATAATAACTTGTTTTGGGCCACAAAAATAAAAAGGATCGTGCTTTTTCCACTCTCAACATAATCATTGTCAACTGAATTATGACCATGAACTACAAGACCACCAATATCGTAGTCATTCTCCTCTTATCTCTCTTTCTCTAACTTTGATCTCTCCATTTCTTCTTCCTCTTCTTGTTCACCGTGACAGACATATCATGTAACCTCTACTTTAGCTAACTGCTCTTGACTCTATCTTCCACAGTCTTGCTCTCAGCATACCATTTCTTCTCTTTCATCTTTCCCTACTTCACTCTCCCTCACCCACACAAACTATTCTTTTAACCACCTCGATAAACTCTAGAGAGAGAGAGAGAGAGAGAGAGAGAGAGAGAGAGCAATTAGAGGGAAATCAATCAATGGCGTCGTCCGACCACATGACGAGCGTTCACCCATGGATCTTTTATCGTCCAAGCTTCATCCACCCCTAGTTCACCAGGGCCTACTCTTGGGATACCGAGACCGACACCAAAGCCTGCCATCACTACCACCACCTCCTCCAATAACTCCGACACCCTCATCCTTGACATTGTCTCCCCCTTCCTCAAACACCACTCTGAGCCTGTGCCTTCTACTCTTGTCGCCGCTCCCTTGGGGTTCGACCAGGAGGCCACAACGTCAAGGTGTAACGAGTCTCCATTGTAACCATCAACATCGTTTGCTAAGAGAGATAAGATGAAAGGTGGGACCCACAACAAAAGAAAAATAAAGAAACCAAAGGGACATCACATTTGAGAGAAAAAAAGGAACACTTTTGATAGAATAATATGAGAGGATGCTGAAAAAGCAGGACCCATGAAAGATAATATGGTCAAAACACTAAAATATAAAGTGTATTAGCTATGGAAGGAGTGGAAAAAGTATGGCCCAAAAAGAAATAACAAATAATTAGAAATTGTGGTGGGGTCTACTTTTTCAAGAATTTGTGACTCACAACATACTATTACTTTCACAGTAGTCCAAAGACCGTTATGCTAACAAAGCCCAAATTGAAGAGACCTGCGAAAGAAAAAATGTGAAAAAAACAAAATTGGCCGGTCCAATCAAATTAGTTTTCTATTTTATTCTCGGAAGAATATGAAATGCTAAGGAATTAATCAAAAAAAGGTAGGAGAAAGACAATACCAAGGCTCTATTTATTTCAATGAAAATTTGACATTTCTGAAAAATATTTTCTGAGAAGTCATTTTTCAGGAAAATGACAATATTTTCCGGTGTTTGATCAAGACCTGAAAATGAGCTAAAAATTATTTTCCGTCGTTCGATAAGGAATAGCTCATTTGGTCAGAGATTGCTAATGTGGATACTGGCCGTGCTACGTGACACGATCGCTCTAACGTGGACAAATTTTGTGATATTTTAATTGATTTTTTTAATAGTTATTATTTATTTATTTTTCTTTCTTTTTCTTTTTCATTCTTCCTCCGTCAGTCGCTGGACCTAGCAACAGGCCACGGGCGAGCCCAAGGCTGGCCATAGCCAGGTTGGCCCGCGCTTGTGGCCGATCGCCAAGGCCCGGCAACCAGCTTAGGAATAAGGAATAATAAAAATGAAGAAAATAAAATTAAACATTAAAAATATTTGAAAAATAAAAAAAAATTGAAACATATTTTCTTAATAATTTATTATCTCACTTAACTGTCCATTTTTGTTGATAATGCTATCTTGGGCCCATTTACACTTCAAAAGACGGCTCACTGGACTGACAAAATCAAGTCTCAACAATTAAGAACTTTTTTTTTTCGGTCGAATCAACAATTAAGAACATGGATCAGTACAAAAATCATGGAGGAGTTAGCTCCCAAGTTGGCTCGTACGAATTAGCTGAACTGTCGTGGTAATTGCAGCCCATAAAGTGTATATAAAAGGCCAAAGCGATGTTCTTATCTGTTGTCTTGTCTGAAAATATCCACAAAAATTACTAAGCAATGGCTTGTCCAAAGCTCTTCTCGTCTTGTCTGTTGCTTCAGCTGATGTTCTTGTCTCTTGTCCCTGAGGTCGCTCATGGGAAGGGTCTCAAAGCAGGGTTTTACCAGAAGACTTGCCCTAATGCGGAGGCCGTTATGAAGGAGGTCATCAGTCGAGTCATGTCCGTCGCTCCAAGCCTCTCCGGCCCTCTCTTGAGGATGCATTTTCACGACTGTTTCGTTAGGGTAAGCGAGAGAATGAGCGCATGCATACTTGGTTGGGATTTTGGCATCCAAATCCTCTATAATCAAATGAAAAGTATGGATGAAAGTGTTCTATATAGGATAGAAGAGGTAATGGGAGATGGTTTATTTTGAGTAGCTTTTCAAATGGATTTGGACTCCAAGGGATACCCCACTTTTATGGAAGGGAGATAACCTATATCGGGCTAGGTTGGAACCCCCGCGCGCGCCGCCGCCGCCGTCCAGCCGGTTTGGTTCGGGTCCGTTCTCTATCGGTTTTTTATTTTCTCCGAACAGACAAGTTGTTAGAAATTAATTAATTAATTATTATTATTATATTTTAAATAGACATGTCTGTTCGTGAGGTTCTGTTTGCTCGAATGAAAACCGCTTTGGTTTAAGTGAACCTTCGCTATTACTCACAAACCAAAAAAAGGGGAACCACTAGTGAGCCTTCATTACTCGCAACTCTTTAATTTTCGCCATATACATATATCCAATCAATTTAGTTCGGAAGTGACACTTCGTGGCATTTTACATTTTCCTGATGCACTCGAGACATTTTTCACTTCATAATTATCATTTTGTGCGATTATTCTGCGAAATTGCGTTCGAAGGAGTCCTCTGAATACGTATCGCTTCGGAGGAACGAGATCCGTTCTATCCTGGGAGATCCAATATCCTCGGGTACTAATTGAGGGGCCAAATTCATCTTAAGGACACGATGTTACTTCGTTGAGCTCGGATCAACATTCTGCTTATTTATTTGTACTGCTTTCAGGTTAGTTTTCCAGATATTTGATTTCAATTTATGATATACGAACTTAGCCTACAACAATCTTAAGACGAATTTTGATTCGGTTCTGTTCGTATATTCTTATGCGTCGTTCATTTTGTCAAATATCTAGATTGCCGTTCCTTAAGTTGAACTTTTGTATAGTTCGTGTGTTCCTTGTCATAGTCGTATAGGAATACGATTCTGTTGATACATTCTGTTCCTGTTACAATTTTTTTTTTCCAATTCTGTTCGTGAACAAATTTTTCATTTCTGTTCATGTTAAAATTTCCAATTCTGTTCATGAACAAGTTTTTCGTTTCTGTCCATATTAGAAATTTTCTATTCTGTTAATGAACAAATGATTCTAGTCGTAATCATATATTTCTAATTCTGTTCGTGAATATGTTCTGTTTTTATATTTCAAAAATGGCTTCGACCTCGACTCCGATCAACCCTATTCCGAATCACGGAGAAAGCCAGAAAAGTTCAATGGTATAGATTTCAAGAGATGGCAACAAAAGATGTTGTTCTATCTCACGACCTTGAACTTGGCTAGATTCCTCAATGAGGATGGTCCTAAATTGGACGTTGGAGAGACAAATAAAGAAAAGGTTGCTGCTGTGGATGCATGGAAGCATTCTGACTTCCTGTGTCGTAACTATGTCTTCAACGGTCTAGACAATACTCTCTATAACGTCTATAGTCCGCTGAAAACAGCTAAAGAGTTATGGGATAGTCTAGACAAGAAATACAAAACCGAAGATGTCGGATTGAAGAAATTCATTGTTGGTAAATTTCTGGACTTCAAGATGGTTGACTCGAAGACCGTTTTAAGTCAGGTTCAAGAGCTTCAAGTGATTATGCATGATATTCATGCTGAAGGAATGACTCTAAGTGAGTCATTTCAAGTGGCTGCCTTCATTGAAAAACTGCCACCATCCTGGAGATATTTCAAAAATTATCTCAAACACAAGAGAAATGAGTTGTCACTTGAAGACTTGATTGTTCGATTGAGGATTGAGGAAGATAATAGGCTCTCTGAGAAGAAAGTTGGGAAGAACCTAGAGGTTTCAAAGGCCAATGTTGTTGAAGAAAGATCGAAACCCAACAAGAAGAGGAAAATGCCTGACAAGTCTGGAGAGGGATTCACCCAAGGCTTGAAGAAGTTCGTTGGCAAGTGCTTCAACTGTGGCAAGTCTGGACATCGAGCTAAAGACTGCATGGCCAAGAAAAGACAGAAAACTCAGGCTAATGTGGTGGAAGAGATTTCCAATAGTGTTGATGATATCAATCTGACTGTTATGATATCCGAGTATAATATGATGAGAAATCCCAAGGAGTGGTGGATTGATATTGGAGCAACTCGTCATATCTATACAAACAGATCGATGTTCTCATCCTACACAACTGTCGGAGGTGATGAAAACCTTTATATGGGAAACTCATCAACCTCTAAGGTTGAAGGTGTCAGAAAGATTGCTCTAAAGATGACATCTGGAAAGATTGTGACACTAAATAGTGTTCTGCATGTGCCAGATATTCACAAGAATTTAGTATCCGAATCTCTCCTTAGCAAGAATGGCTTCAAGTCGGTTTTTGTATATGATAAGTTTGTACTCTCCAAAAATGAGATGTATGTACGAAAGGGTTATCTGAGTGATGGTTTGTTCAAGCTGAATGTAATGACTGTTGTAACCAATGATGATTTGAATAAAGTTGCTTCTTCTTATGTGCTTGAGTCTTCTAATATTTGGCATACTAGACTAGGACACGTTAACTATAAGTCGATAAAGAAATTAATGAATATGGGACTGTTGCCGAAGTTTGACTGTCCAAGTGAGAAATGCCAAGTGTGTATTGAATCTAAATTTTCTAAGTCTCATTTTCATTCTGTAGATAATAGAGTTACCTAACCTTTAGATTTAATACACACAGATATATGCGATATGAAATCAATACCATCAAGAGGTAGTAATAAGTATTTTATCACATTTATAGATGACTGTTCAAGGTATTGTTATATTTATTTGCTTAGTAGCAAAGATGAGGCTGTGAATGCATTTAGAACTTACAAATCTCAAGTTGAAACTCAGTTAAATAAGAAAATTAAAATGATAAGAAGTGATAGAAGAGGTGAATATGAATTTCCTTTTGAGGAAATTTGTACTAAGTTTGGTATCGTTCACCAAATAACTACTCCTTATATACCACAATCAAATGGTGTGGCGAAAAGAAAAAATTGATCCCTAAAGGAAATAATAAATGCATTGTTGAACAGTTTTGGTTTACCGCAGAATTTGTGGGGGGAAGCTGTCCTAACAGCAAATTTTATTTTAAATAGAGTACCCCACCAGAAGACATAACAAACTCCCTATGAAAAATGGAAAGGTAGAATGCCTAACTTAAATTATCTCAAAGTGTGTGGGTGTTTGGCTAAGGTTGCAGTTTCTAAGCCTAAAAAGGTTAAAATAGGACCAAAGACTGTTGACTGTATTTTTATCGGATATGCTCAGAATAGTAATGTATATCGGTTTCTTGTTTACAAGTCATAAATCCCAGATATACATGTTAATACGATTATTGAATCAAGGGAAGCTTCGTTCTTTGAAAATATATTTCCGTATAACATAATATATGAGCCACTTGATAATAATAAGAGGTCTCGAGATACTATATCTAGAAGTGATCCAATGGAGGATGAACCTAGACGTAGTAAAAGACAAAGGATTTCCACGTCTTTTGGACCTGATTTCTTAACGAATCTATTAGAGAATGAGCCTCGGACATTCAAAGAAGCTTTGACATCGCCAGAAGCCCTGTTCTTGAAAGAAGCTATCAATAGTGAAGTTGAATCCGTCTTGTCAAACCATACATGGGGGAAAAAAGCTATTAATAGTGAAGTTGAATCCGTCTTGTCAAACCATAGAATTGGTTGACCTTCCTCCTGATAATAAACCATTACAATGTAAGTGGATTTTCAAGAGAAAAATGAAAGCGGATGATATTATTGATAAATATAAGGTTAGGCTTGTAGTAAAATGATACAAGCAATGAGAAGGCCTGGATTATTTTGATACTTACTCACATGTTACTAGAATTACATCTATAAGGATGCTAATTGCCATAGCAGCGGTGTATAGGCTTGAAATCCATTAAATGGATGTTAAAACAGCTTTCTTAAATGGGGATTTGGAAGAAGAAATATATTTGGAACAACCCGAAAGGTTTATCGTTCCAGGACGAGAAGAAAGTTTGTTGACTTATTAAGTCACTCTATGGCTTAAAACAAACGCCAAAACAATGGCATGCTAAATTCGACCAAGTCATGTTGTCGAATGAGTTTAAGATTAATGAGTGTGATGTGTATATGTTAAGAACTCATAATAGTTTTGCCATTTTGTGCTTATATGTAAACGACATGCTTATAATGGGCAGCGATAGTGAGGTTGTTAAGGTAACCAAACGCATGCTCACAAGTAAATTTGATATGAAAGATATGGGGGTTGCAGATGTTATTTTAGGAGTTAAAATCCATAAACATCTGGAGGATTAGCTATATCACAATCCTATTATATTGAGACGATTCTTGGAAAGTGCAAGAATCTAGATATTATACCAGTAAAGACTCCAATAGATGTTAATTTACATCTTTCAAAGAATACTGGTGAAAACAAAGTTCAAAATGAGTATGCTAGTATACGAGGCAGTCTAATGTATGTCATGAACTGTATTAGGCCGGACATAGCTTGTGCTGTGAGCAAGCTAAGTTAATTTACAATTAGTCCAAATGAAAATCATTGGAAAGCTATGAAATGTTTATTGGGCTACTTATAGCATACTCAAGATTATGCTTTGCATTACACAGAATATCCAATTGTATTTGAAGGATACTATGATGCAAATTGGATAACCGGCACTAAAGATACAAAATCGACAAGTAGATATGTATTCACACTTGGTGGGGTAGCAGTACCTTGGAAATCATCCAAACAAACTTGTATTGCTAGATCCACTATGGAATAAGAATTTATTTCTTTGGATAAAGCCGGTGAAGAAGCAGAGTGGCTTCGAAATTTCTTGGAAGATATTCCTAATTGGCCTAAACCAGTGCTCGCTGTATGTATACATTGTAACAATCAAGCGGCAATAGGAAGGGCAAGGAATGTTATGTATAACGGTAAGTCTCGACACATACGTCGAAGACATGACACAGTAAGACAACTTCTTTCTAGTGGAATTATCACCATTGATTATGTGAAGTCAAAAGATAATGTTGCGGATCCATTGACAAAATGCCTAACTAGAGAGATGGTTGCGAAAATATCAAGGGGAATGGGTTTAAGGCCTATAAACAAGTCATTATAGCGGAAACCCTACCTAGTTGGCTGGAGATCACAAGATCTAGGTTCAAAGGGACAACTAAGTTATGAAGACAGTGTAGAGTACTGTCAAATTTTTTTTTACTTATTCCCGAATAAAGACAGTACTAATATGTGAAGGTTAAGCAAAATCTTTTAATAATTCTGAATTGAGTATGTGATATACTATATGTTCAAAAATCACCTATGTGAGTGTGAAGTAATGGCCGCTTCTGTGAGAATTGAAAAAGGCCGAATTCTCTAAAACACTCATGAGACTAGGCGGTGTTCATGGCCAAAACGAACACAACAGTGAGAACCAATTTTGTGCGAGAAACAAATGTGTGATTTCTATTGTCTAGACTTACACCAAAGGACGATTGTTCAAAGACATCAAGTTTACTGATTGATCGAGTAAATCCGATAGGTTTCACTAAGGAACATTCAAAGTCTCAGACTACTTATCATGATGCAACGTTTTCTCATGAAATAATCGCACTTTGCATCTCATGCATATATGGAGAGTCATGATATTAGTACTTTTCATTCATGTTGGGGATTGTTGGGATTTTGGCATCCAAATCCCATAGAATTGAATGAAAAGTGTGTTGATGAAAGTATCCCGTATAGGATAGAAGAGGTAATAAGATATGGTTTATTTTGAGGAGTCTCTTAAATGAATTTGGGCCCTAAGGAGTACCCCACTTTTGTAGAAGGGAGAGGACCTACGCCGAGCTAGGTCAGTCCCCCCATGCGTGCGCTGCCGCTCATCTGGCCAGTTCGGTTCGGGTCCGTTCTCTATTGGTTTTTTATTTTCTCCGAACAGACACATTGTGAGAAATTAATTAATTAATTAATTAATATTATTATTTTTTTCAAATAGACATGTTTGCTCATGAGGTTCTGTTCGCCCGAATGAAAACCGCTTCAGTTTAAGTGAACCTTCGCTACTGTTCACGAACCAAAAAAATGGGAACCGCCAGTGAGCTTTCATTACTTGTAACTCTTCGATTTTCACCATATACATATATCCGAACGGTTTAGTTCGGAAGTGACACTTCGTGGCATTTTACATTTTCCCGACGCACTCGAGACATTTTTCACTTCATAATTATTATTTTGTGCGATTATTTTGCGAAATTGCGTTCGAAGGAGTCCTCTGAATACGTATCACTTCGAAGGAACGAGATCCGTTCTATCTTGGGAGACGATTATCCAATATCCTCGGATACTGATTAAGGGGCCAAATTCGTCTTAAGGACACAACGTTACTTCGTTGGGCTCGGATCAACATTCTGCTTATGTATTTGTACTACTTTCAGTTTAGTTTTCCCGATATTTGATTTCAATTTTTGATATACGAACTTAGCCTACAACATACTTCTCTTCCTACTTGTGCTTGGGAAGAATACTATTTTTATGAGAACCTGTCTAATGACTAGAGAGAATGGTTTAAGTTACATTCTAACAAACGGCATTTGGCTCCTCCACATGCTTTTCCAGACCCGTTCGTCGACACTGAACTGTTTCCTGCATGAATTCACAGTCGAATAACGTTTCTTTCCGGGGATTTTCCGCAGGGTTGTGAAGGTTCAATACTGTTGAGCTCTTCGACCAATCGAACAGAGAAGGATGCATCGCTGAATCTCAACCTTCGACGTTTCCAAGTAATCAACAGAGTCAAGATGGCGCTGGAGAAGGCATGCCCCAGCACCGTTTTGTGCGCCAACATCGTGGCCATTGTTGCTAGAGATGTCGCCGTCGCAGTGCGCATACGCATACGTTGCTTCCTTTATCTATTCTTTTCGATTCGAATGTTCATTATAATGCATATGACATTAGTAGAAATCTCTCTTTTCACAAATAATCTATAGTATCTCATTGGAAAACAAATCCTATTTTCAAAGTGTGCACGACAAAACTCGATGTTTTTTTCTTTGTGAGAAGAACACGTTAATATAGGAATTGGGTATTTTTTTCTTTTTGTCACTTTAGACCGGAGGACTTTCCTATGATGTGGAAACCGGACGAAGAGACGGGAAAGTTTCTAGTATGAAAGAGGCACTTCGCAATTTAATACGATTTACGGCCAACATTACAGTTCTGAGAAAAGCATTTGCACAGAAAGGCCTCAGTGTGAAGGACCTTGTCGTCCTATCAGGTTAACACCCGATCTCCATTCATTACCTTATATGCTCTGTCAATTATTTTGTGGAAATCGACATAAATTACTCGAGAAAAAAACAGTATTTCGAGCGAAAGATTCATAAACACGGTCAGCACTACATCGAGAAAACGTAATTCATAGACTTAGATCGTGCTAATTCTGATTTCCTATTGCCCAGGTGGGCACACCCTTGGAACTTCACACTGCGCTTCCTTCACCAACCGCCTCTACAACTTCACCAGAAAGGGCGACGCCAACCCCAAGCTCGACCCCGACTACATAGCGAGGCTGAAGCTCAAGTGCTAGCCGAATGACAAAACCACTCTCGTCGAGATAGACCCGGTAAGCGTGAGGATGTTCGACATCAAGTACTTCGATCTGATCCCGAAGAGAAGAGGCCTCTTCCCTTCGGATGCCTCACTTCTTGACGATAGCCGAACCTAGGCATATATCGACCTCTAGATCAGGACCAGCGGATCCACCTTCCTCAAGGACTTTGGAGTGTCGATGGTGAAAACGGGTTGGATCGGCATGCTCACCGGAACTGCCGGTGAAGTCAGGAAAGTGTGTTCGAAGGTTAACTAAGGGTCGACGAGGACGACAAAGGATGGAGCATGGAAAAATTGGAAATTGTAATTATTGTCGATTTACAATTGTCGATAGTAAGTAATTGATGAAAAATCCTCCGGCTAATATTGACCGGTGACTTCACGTGCACACGTCTTAGAAAGTGAATTTCCCTTTGATTAATTAAACTGAAGAAAGTAACGATCGTTTTCACTTGACGATCGAGGTTTGATTGATTTGGACATGCGTTTTCATGATGAGTTGTTGTCAAATATGTTGGGCGAATAGTCAGTCGACCATCTACATTTTATGAGTCAATTTGCAGGCGTTTTCACTACAGCTTGCGAAAATCGCAATCAAGAGAGAGAAAATCGTGTGCGGCTTGGTCGTGAAACCCCATTCTGATTAGGCATACCTCCAGAAGTCCCACTCAACTCGGTGACAAAACTTTTTGCATATCGCTTCAGGACAGCTGAAATTTCCTTTCTTTTTCTAATTCTAAGCTGGTGGAGCACCTGTTGCACGACCAGAATGTTATCTTGAATTTGTCTCCTGCTCACAAAGGTGTTTTGCTTTGTCGCAATGAGGTTTGGCAACCAAGGCTTCGGACGACTGGCTGTCACCTTGGAGATAACTTTATAGATAAAGTTGCACGGACTAATTGGGCGAAACTGTTCGAGTCTTTATGGATTGGGTGTATTGGGTATTAAGGAGATTAATGTCCTATTTAAATCTGGTTCCAGCCTTCCGAAAACGAAGAACCCTTTTACTGCTTTGAAAATGTCTTTATAATCGCCCAGTGGTGTTGGTTAAAGAACCCAATTGAGGCCATCCGGCCTAGGAGCTCTGGAAGCCCCGAGCTGGAAAACCACTTCGTGCACCTCTTCCATAGGTGCCTCAAACCACTAAATTGTCATTCATCTTTTTCGAAACCACCTGGGGATATTGGGATAACATTGGCTGAAAATCTCGACGCCCAACTAATTGATATAACTTCTCAAAATAATCTACTGTCATCTCCTTCAGCTGGGTTTGATCTCTGATCCGTTCACCATCCGAGTCCTGCAACATAGTTTTCTTGTTCCTCTGTCTTCGCTGGATGGGGGTCGCATGAAAAAATTTGGTGTTATTGTCACCCCATTTAAGCCAATTGATTCTTGATCTCATACTCCAATACATCCCCTCCTGCTTCCACGCTTTCTCGTTCTCCCCTTGAAGTTGACAAACCCACTCCCTATCAAAGGAGTTGTCAATTAAGAGCGAGCAGTTTCAGGTCCTTACAGATTCGACATGAAATCTAGAACCTACCATCGGATACAGGTTCTTTATTTTTTGGAACTTGGAACTTACCCTGTCACAGGTATTAGGGTTTAACAAGTTTTTTTTTTTTTAAATTTCATTTTTAGTTAAACAAAATGAAAATGAATGCAATAATACCGAACAAGCTTGTCATAAACCAAAGAAAATACCAATTACTAGTTTCCTGGTATTACGGTTCAAATAAATATAATTAAAAGGAGAAGTCATTGCGTAAATCGATATTACAGGTGAATGCTTCCATGTTCCATATAGGATTCCTCCCATGATAATGTGTTTCTCATTTTTTGGAACTTGGAACCTTCTATATCATAGGTTCGAGAGTCAGTTCCAATATCTACCTAGGTTCCACCTGTATTATTAATTGAACAATTGCAGTGAATCATAACCTGTAATAACCACCACTTACTGCTATGATCCACTAACCACAACTTATATTTAGACATACGAAAAATATGGAACATTAACAAGTTATAAAATGAAAGCTCAGATTAGTGGTTTTGGATTATACACTCATCATCTAACATTATGAAACACCGCAGGATCATGCAAAAACATAGACCAAGAAAAAATAAAAAAAAAAGCTTATTTAGGTTTCAGGTTCCACTTACCTAGAAACCTAAAACTAGGAACCTACTCGTTAAAATAGGTTTCCCAAATTTAGAATCTAGAACCTATCCTGCATACCTTGAAACATCGATTCTACATGTTTCCACTTATTAGGTTTTTAGATTCCAGGTTCTACCCTCGAACCATACTCACCCCTACTATCATTATTGTTTATGTGTTGCTGAATTTCTTGCTTTAAGGAGATAATTCTCTTATGCCCACGAATAAGCTTTGGTTTTTTGTGATATAGAAAAGGATTGGGGATGTTTGTCTCACAATGGGTAAATTTAGGATTTTTAGAGACAAAAGATTTGGAGCATTGGTGTCGTATACTAGGTATAGTTTGAATTTTTTGGGGTATTTGCTTTGTATTGTAATATGGTGAGGAATTATAATAGACCTTCTGTATGAGTTGTTGCAGGCAAGGAGAAGCTGGTGTTGTACGAGTTCATGCCCAACGGGGACCTACGCCAATGGCTCCATGAGCTCCGGCCCGAGGCGCCCAACGTTGAGGACTAGAGCATTGACATGTAGGAGCATCTCGGTGGTGAGTCGTCGTCCCCGGAGAAGGCGAGCTGGCTGGAGCGACAATGAGTCGCCGTCGGGGTCGCCCGGGGACTCGCCTACCTCCAGTACGCGGGGTCCACCCACGGCCACCTTGTTGCCTCCAACGTCCTCCTCGGTGACAACTTGGAGCCCCGGATCTCTAACTTCAGGATCCAGAATTTTGGAAGCGAGAGAGAACAGTTCGAGGAGCGAGCTGGCCCCACCCCGGAGGCGGACGTTTATTTTTTCGAGATGATCTTGGTGGATTTGTTGACGGGAAGAGAAGGAAGCGAGGAGAGCTTGGCATGGGCGAGGAGGCTGGTGAGGGAAGGCCACGGTGAGGAGGCGCTTGAGAGAAGGCTAAGGATCGATGTGTAACGACCTGGGTCTCATTCGCAAGATATTGTCCGTTTTGGACACTAAGTCCTCATGGTTTTGTTCCTCCGAGGGCAGCCCATACTATCCCCAAAAAAGGCCTCTTGCAAGTTAAGGTTTCCCAAGCTTTTATAAGCAAACCCAAGGTTCCTTCCCTAAGCGATGTGGGACAAGAGACATGCCCCCCTTGCCATCCTAGAAGCCGCTCCTTATCTAGGTCCTCGGACCTTGGCGACCACGACACTAAGTCCTCATGGTTTTGTTCCTTCGAGGGTAGCCCATACTACCCCCAGAAAAAGGCCTCTTGTAAGTTAAGGTTTCCCAAATCTTTATAAGCAAGCACAAGGCTCCCACCCTAAGCGATGTGAAACAAGAGACATGTCCCCCCTTATCATCCTAGAAGTTTGTCGAAAACCGCTCCTTGTCAAGGTCTTCGGACTCCGGCGACCACTCCCCGCCCTCGTCGGACTGGGTCGTTACACGATGGAAGCTCGGTGAGCAAGATGGTAGAGTGCCTCCGCGCCGGGTACTTGTGCATAGTAGAGTCGCCCGGGAAGTGGCCCACCATGCAACAGGTCATGGATATCCTCAAGGACATCCGCCCCCAGCTGAGTTGACAAGTCGAAAGTCTATCAAAGTGCTCAAAAGTCGGGTTCATCGGACGCACAATGCCAGCGCAGGCCGCCCGATTGGCAAAATTAGGTGGCACGGGGAATGCCGCGATATTCCAGATCAATCAATCTCGTCCCTCGAACAAAGGAAAACTCTCGATTGGTTTGCCTACATCACATTAGTGCGTCACGTGATATAAGATTTGGGTCAATTTCTTTTTTGTTTGTTTTTCTGGGCAATTGCATTTCAGTTTGGACCACAGCTTGTTGTCCATACTGGGTATTTGTTGTTTGTGGCAATTTGAATTCTGGGCCATATGTACAGACAGGATCTTAAAGTAAAAAATAAAATAAAAAAAGATTCAAAAGAATTATTAATTAAATTAAAGAAAAAGAAAAAAGGGTAGATGATGTTGTTTTAGGGGAACACGGAGGAGACGAGAGAATCCCGCTTGTTGCTTGTCTCTTCTGCGACACCTTTCGTCACCCTTTGCCCCTTCAATTATCGTCATCCTTTTCTTATTTATTTATTTATATAATTTTCTCTCTTTTGCTTTTTTGTTTTTCGTATCCTTTTGGCCGCCTTTATTCCTTTGAATGAATTTTTATTCTCGTTTTTTTTCGCTATTTTGTTTTGCAATTTTCCTTTTTGTTTTTGCCAAAAGAGATGAAAGGAATATCGATGTTGCATGCACATCTGCTGCTCTGGGCTCTGCTGGATTTATCTTGGAATGGGGCTCTCTTTAAAGAAATAAAAAGGTGGGGGGGGGGGGGGGGGGGGGTGGGAATGGGTGTGGAATATGTAGTAAAGATTTCATTTTTTGCAAGATTTTATATTGAGATATAATTCCTGTCCAAGCATAAAAATTCCATGTATCAAGATTCTCAGTCTCTAATTAACTGAATGTCATGTTAAATGAATTTGTTAGTACTTTGATGTCATGTTAAATAAGCACCGTGCCAAATCCTCAGAGTGATTTTTTTCCACAAAGACAGAGACGTTGAAGTCTTAGAGATCTATTCATCGATAAAAAGAAAAAAGAAAAAATTGCGAATGGTGATTGGATTGATAGTGAAATTAAATTGTGGAATGCAGTTGAGTCATCATGCCCCTAATGTATTGGACGACACGCCCGCTGATGGCCCGCATAAAAGGGTTGCGATCTTGCAAGGGTGAACTAGTTCTAAAAACCCATCCTAAGTTCGGATCGCTGGCTGCTAGCTGCTTGCATGAAACCAAATGGCTAGAGCGTCATATTATTTTGGGTTAATACCATAAAAAATCCTAAATTAGTACACATATGATAAATTCGCCCCAAATTAATTTTTTGACCACAAAAAATTATAAACTGGTACATCCGTGATAAATTTATCATCTGTTAATTTCCGTTAAATTGTATAGTTAAATTTATGAGTTGGATGAAACATGACAGTTGATGGGTGTACCAGTTTGGAGTTTTATCCTCCGTTTATCACAAGTAACAATTTGGAGGGTAAATTTATTATAGATGTACTAATTTGAAATTTTTAGTAGTTAAAAAGTTAATTCATAGCAAATTTGTCACAGACATACCGGTTTGGAGTTTTTTATGATAAGAAAATTAATTTTTGGTAAATTTATCACTTGCATACTATTTTAAGGTTTTTATGATAGTAATCCTATTATTTTTAGCATAAAATAATGATGGATGATTTGCAATTATTGAGAAGTGATTGAGAAAAGATAGAGCAAATGGGAAGAAACTATCTGGCTAATCTTGACCAGTGACTTCACAACCACCCAACCTAGACCAGTGACTTCACAGCCACCCAACCTAGAAAGAGAATTTCTGTTGACCTTTGCCAAGTCAATATATATATATATATTTTACCTGTTCATATGTTGAATGAAACTCACAAATATTAAAATAATAATAATAATAATAATCAATTTTTTCATTTGATGGTCGAAGTTTAATTGATTTGGACATGGATTTTGATGAATGGGCTTTGTTGGATTTATTTTGGAATTAGGCTCTCCTTACAGAAAACAAAAAGGAGGGGAATATGTAGTAAAGTGTTCATTTTTTGAAAGATTTTATTATAGGATATAATCCTCATTCTTTAACTAACTAAATTTCATGTTAAACGAATTTATTAGTACTTTGATATCATGTTAAATAAGTGTTGTGCCAAATGCTCGAGTCACATTTTCAACAGAGATGACAAGTTGAAGTCATGAGGATCTATTGGTAAATAAGAAAAAGAAAAAAATGTGAACAATGATCGGATTGATAGCGAAATTTTATTGCGGGATGCCGTCGAGTCATCATGCCCCTAATCCCTAATGTCTTGCACGACAAGCGAGCCGATGGCCGGTTGCGATCCTGCTGGGACAAACTAGTTTTGAAAACCTGTTCTCGGTTCGGATCGTGGGCTGCAGCTCGCCTGCACGAAATTAAATTGGCTAGAGCATCATATTAATTTTAGCATAAAATAATGCGATCCCCAGTGGATGATTTGCAATTCTTAAGAAGTGATTGAGAAAAGATGGAGCAAATGGGAAGAAATGCTCCTGCTAATCTTGACCAGTGACTTTCGACCAAAAAAAAAAAAAAATCTTGACCAGTGACTTCACATCCCACCCAGCTCAGAAAGAGGATTTCTGTTGACCTTTGCCAAGTCAATGTTTTATATTTTTTACCTGCACAAAAATTAAAATAATAATTATAAGAACAATCGATTTTTTTCATTTGATGGTCGAAGTTTTATTGATTTGGACATGCATTTTGATGCCGAGTTGTGAGTCACATACGCGGGTGGAATTGTCAGTCGTCATCTAATTTTGCGTGAGTCAATTCACTGGCGTTTTCGTCACGACGTGTGGAAATTGCATGGCAATCAAGGGAGAGAATCACGTGCGGCCTAGTCCTGCGAATTTGTCCTGCATGTTCCATGACTGGATGAGGAATTCATATAACCATGAAGATAACTTATTTATTTATTTTTTATTTCTGACCATATTAGTGATAAAGATATGTGTATTTATTGTCATTTCGTCTTTTTTTTTTTTCCAGACCAAAACAGAAAAGTTTTCCCATGATGGCGATCGCTTTCTTAATTTGTGCATACTCGAAATTTTCCTGACCAAAAGAAAAAAAAATGTTTTCTAAATGTGTAAGTACGTGGAAAATCAGAGAAGAAATGCTCATGTGACTGTAATTAATTTACTATAAGAATAATGGCTTGTTTTGGGTAAAAAAAACAAATAATTAGAAATTATGGTGAGGCTTACTCTTTCAAGAATTTATAGCTCACAATATATCGTTACTCTTGCGGTAGCTCAAAGACATGAAAGAGAAACGAAACTAGTCGGTCCAATAATAATATTTTCTATTTTATTCTCGGAAGAATATGAAATGCGAAGGAATTAATTGAAAAAGTAAGAGAAAGACTATATCAATGCTTTGTTTATTTCGCAGAAAATGTGACATTTTTTGGAAGAAGTCATTTCTTAGGAAAATGACAATATTTTCTAATATTGACAAAGATCTGAAAATGATCTAAAAATTATTTTTCGTTGTTTGATAAGGAAAATCTCATTTAGTCGGAAATTGCTAATGTGGATATCCTACATTATTTAGTAATTATTTTATCATTTTAATTTTCTTTTTCATTCTTCCACCACCAGTCGCCGGACCTCAACAACAGGCCAAAGGCGAGGGCTGGCAAGGCAGAGCCTTGCTCGAGGCAACCCTAGCCAAGCCAGCCAGCGCTTGTGGCCGGTCGCCAAGGCTTGGCAACCAACTTAGGAAGAAGGAATAAGAAAATTGAATAAAATAAAATCAAAAATAAAAAATATTAAGAAAAACATATTTTCTTAATAATTTATTAAGAAAATTGAAGGATTTTGCTCAAGTTGATTGACACCTTCTTGCAGATTCACTCGAAGCTTGCCCGACGGTCACCATGACCCGATTGACCCATAATCTAGTTGCGACCCAATTCGACTTTGAGATTCTGCAATGAACATGACAAACTCTGTGGTGCCGATTTGCTTGTATGGTCGGCACTTAGCGAACCTGACAAAAAGTTATGCTTGTGATGTTGTCCCGATCAGCAAACGCGTCTTCTGAAAGTTGCTCTTACACTATAATCTTCTTTTTCTTCAATTGAACTATGAAAGACTACATGGAATGCACAACCAACTCAACAAACCAAAAAAGAAGAGACACTTATATTGTATTTTTTCCACCCAAAATGGAGAGCCTCAATTTCATGCATTGCTCCTGTTATGACCCGGATGCGTTAGGTGTTATTTCGTTTGTTGTAAAAAGAACCATGTGATGCCATCGCTAATTTGACTTGAATTATCACCCTATCAATCAATTCGATACGAAGACAGCAAAACATTTGATATGAAATGACTATTGAACTTATTTCCTTCAATAAACGTGCATTTTGATTTCAGTTGGTCATTTCATCAAACAGGTGGCATGTACTTCGATTAATGAACTTTGACTTACATATAAGGCAAAGTATCACTATTTGGTCATCACTACAACATCAATACATATTTGAAACATTGATAAGCTTTATCCATAGACGAATTTCACATGAGCCTCAACCATGTTTCTTAGACACGACTAGTCAAATTAGATTAAGGATATTTGTACCTAATAGATGCAATATTTGACCAAGAAAACCGATTGAATTGAGAACTTCAGTTTCCAAGATGCAGTCGCAGTGCTCTATTTGTCTCTGCTTCGTAGCCAAAAAGCCTTAAAGTGATTGAATTATTATGTTGTCACTCTATTACATACTTATAATATACGTTGTCTTTTTGTGTAGGATTGAGATGAGCAACAAGTCTACACTAATTTGCCTTTTCCATGTTGGGAAATTTGTCCATCGCCCAATGCTTGAATATATTGGGGGAAAGACATATTTAATACACGTAAATATTGATTCGATGAACTATGAAAGGTTCATCACAAACATTGAGAATGTGGTAAATGGTAAATTTTAAAAAAAATTATTTTAAGTTTCCTAAGAAATCTCTAGAAGATGGGTTGAGATATATATGTAATGATAGCACTGTCGTCGATCTAGTTTTCTATCATTTGCAGCATAGATTGGTTGATGTATATGGATAATCTTTTTACAATGCAGTAGGTGAGGCTGCTGGTCAGAGTGAGGGCAGGGTGAGAGTGCTTGTGATGGTATTGGTTTATGTAATGAGGTAGTCGTTTAACACAAGGGTGGCTTTGATTATGATTACTTAGTAGATGAGGGCAATTCTGCTGACTCAAAGGGTGACGTATGTATGGTCGAAATCGATTCAGAAAACAAAGACAAGGACCTAGTCGATGCACAATTCTTGACCAATGATTATGATGATGATAGGGATAATGATGACCTTGTAGAAGGAAGGAAGAAACTCAGGGAATTTCACAAAAGTGCCAGAAATGCTTGGATTATAGGGGAACCACTCGCGGAATATATACCATCCTAACAATTTATATGAGAATCATCTAATTCCTAATGATCTTGTTGGGACTAACTAGGCAACTTAAAGGGGGGTGAATAGGTTGCTTATGATGCTTTAAAAACTTTTGCAGAAAACAGCATGTAACAAATAGATATTGGATTTCACCAGATGTATGATAGGTAATGAATCACTTGTGTGCTAGAAATGATAAACAGAAGAATAAGCAGCTACATACAATGATATATAGTGGTTTGGCTTTGATTCCAAGCCTATGTCTACTCTCACCACTAACAGCTACAAGTTGGGCTGGATGGCACTAGTAAATGCTGAACAAGTTACACTCAGCGTTCACCATTCTTATCAATTGATAGATCACACTATCAGAAATTGGGTCTAGCTATTACTTGGTACACTCGAACTTTCAACACAATTACAATGCAACAAGTACTATCAATAGACATGAGCTTTTTGCTCAGTATGCAGCGTGTAGCAAAGTTCTGGAATTTTATGAGTACTCTCTAACTTGTTGACTTCAAAGACCTTCTCTTTTATAGGAATCTTCAATATGATTGTTGATGATGTCTTAGAGAGGCAAGATAGCTGTTGGTGTTGCTGTCCTAGGAGCTTATTGCCCATACAACCTTTTTCAGAACTTCTGCAGGCTTTCCTGAAGTAACTTTTGCTGTTGTTTTGGAGTTGTGGCTTTGACAATCTATTAGACTACTTGTTTTCCTCTCTACCAGATCTTCTGCCGTGCACATCCGGTCAACAACAGCTACAATAGTGAGGCAACGTTCATATTAAAATGAACCGTTACTTAAACATTATCATTTACTTGATCTTTTCAGCTTCAACGAGGCATCATTATTTAGCCGATCTTTGTGATCGATGGTGCTGTTTATATGATTCTTCAAGAACAGTCTTGTGATCTTTTCTTCAATGAATTACGCTATGAGTATCTCTCAGTCCCTTAAATATATCTGCACTTAGACAATGTAGATATTATACTAAGGATAGTTTGGGTATCATTAAAATTCATTTGAGGATGTTTCTCCAACAAATCTAACCTCGATATTGCCGAAAGTGTTCACCAAACTGACTACTACGAAATAGATGGAGAGAAGAGTTTCGGATTTGATGTAAGGCGAGAAGCTATCAAAGTTACAAGATGGAGAATCATGTATCCAAGGTATGATCCCGATTGTATATTGCCTTTATTTATTACGTCTATGATGTTTGATGATGGTAGGCAATTCAAAGATATAGTCATAAAGTATTCAATAGTTGAGCATAGAGAAATAAAATTTTAAATAATGAAAAAAAATTCGTTAGAACAAAATGCGTCGATGAAAATTGTCGTAGGAAAATTTTTGCATCTTTTGGTGTTAGAATTGGATCATTCCACGTGAAGACCTACCACAAAGAACATACTTGTAACATTAGTTTCAGTAATAAGAGGGTCACATGTTCTTGATTAGCGGAGCACTATCTGAGTATAATTAAAGTAATGACAACTATAAAAATCATTGCTTTCAAGGACCTTATCAGATAGCAGTTGGACTTAAATATAAGTACATATCAGTGTAAGAAAGCGAAGTTGCTTACCTTTAAATTTTTATGGGAAACTATAGGAAGGAATATGAAAAGTTATGAAATTATGCAGATGAGCTTTGGGAGACAAATCTTGGGAGTTTTGTCACATTGAAGGTTGAAAATCCTCACATATTGCGACATCCAGAAATTTCCATATTTGATAATAGTATTTAGGACTAATTTCCATGACTGAATCGCTCGGAGTATGAGGCGTTAGAGTTCAGTTAATAGATTTCAATGTGCACGTTCGTGGTGTAAGACAAAGATACTTACTTCACCGCCGAATTATTTGTAGAAGAGGGCTAGCATGTTTTGAATTTCATATTTGATGATTTTCAAGTTCTAAATTAACTGAGTTAAAATTTTATCGGCATTTATTATCTTTCACTAATGGGTTCAAAATATTATTCGGACTTACTAGTATTATGAATGGACATTGGCTTCCTTGTTACGTATTAATTAGTAGATATTTTGGTAACCTAACAAAATATATATTATGAAAATCTTTTTATCAAACCAATTGTCGATTTCCCATTTGTGCTTATTTTTCCTATTTTCCCTAAGTATTTAACCCCTCGCATGTTTTCTACTTAAATATATGGAGCTTGGTAGTGAGGAGGTCACGCATTGCCTCATAAAATTTGGCTTTAGTTTATTAATGCTTGGAATGATTATTGCTCACACTTGGCCAAATGAAATGAAGCATTATCTTCGTCATATAGATATATCTTCTCTTGGCTTATGATATCAAGCCATTTGCACCCTAGCTATTAGTATAGGGGCACATGAATCAATTCTATTGAAACGCTTACCCCTTCAATTTTTAAGCCAATAAATGCCCTTATAACCCATCAATTTAATTGACCAAGAAGAAGCCATCTTTCATTTGAATCAAAATATCTTTCTCTAGCTAATCTTATAAGGGCACTTGTATCCTAACTATCTACTTAGGGCCACTTGAAGCATTTCAATTGGAACACATACCCTTCTATTTTTAGATATAATGATTTTAACCCAAAGTTATCATTACCTTTAACATTGGTTTGCTTGATTCATTTCCTTTGGCTTATAAAAAGACCTCCATATGTCTTCGAGCTTCCAAAAAGGAATTTTAACTTGTTCTTGCAAGAGAGAGAGAAAGAGATCTTTTGTTGCTTTCCTCTTCTATTTTCACATTCCAATCTTTCGTGTGGAAGGAAAGATTCTATGCGTATGTTGTAAAAGCTTCAAAATTCCATCTTTCAAGAGTTTACAAGGTGATTTGGTGGGTTTTATTATCTTTTCTTTAAGGGTTAATACCACGAAAAACCCCAAACTGGTACACATGTGACAAATTTACCAAAGACTATTTTTTTTATCACCAAAAACCCCAAACTGGTACACCTGTGACAATTTTATCCCGAACTATTTTTCTGACCAACAAAAACCAGACACTAGCATACCTGTGACAATTTTACCCCCAAATTAATTTTTTGGTTACCATAAAAACCTCAAACTGGTACACTGATGACAAATTTACCTTCCGTTAGTTTTCATTAAATTTTACTGTCAAATTGCTAAGTTTAATGACACGTAGTAATTTACATGTGTACTGGTTTTGGGTTTTAGCCCTCTGTTTATCACAAGTTTACTAATTTGTGATTTTTTGTGATATTAATATAATTTAACGGACACTAACATAGGGTAAATTTATCACAAATGTACCAGTTTTGAGTTTTTAGTGGCCAAAAAATTAGTTCGGGGGTAAAATTGTCATAGGTGTATCAATGTGGGGTTTTTGGTGGTCAAAGAAATAATTCGGGGTAAAATTGTCACAAGAATACCAGTTTGGGGTTTTCGATGGTAAAAAAAATAGCTCCGGGTAAATTTGTCACAGGTGTACCTGATTGGGGTTTTTTGTGGTAAAAAAAATAGTTCAAGGTAAAATTATCACAGGTGTACCAGTTTAGGGTTTTTCGTGGTATTAACCATTTCTTTAACTAGTTTGATATAAAAATTGAAAGTTGTTAACCTTTATTTGCTTATCTTGCTTTGAAGGTGGTTAAGGCTTTGAGTTGTCCAAGTCTTTAATTGAGGTAAGTGAAAACTCTAGGTGCTAAGTTGGGTTATTCTAATGAGTACTTTACTTGGTTGGTTAATGATTGTTATAGTTTGTTTGCCATTGTTGTCAAGTGTAGGTAAATTTTAATGATAAAATGTGAAAGCTTTGTGTGCACTTGAATTGGATCGTTAAGTGTCGCGACCTACCCCTCAAGGGCTGCCTTGGGAAAGTAAGTTTAGAGGTTTTTCCTACTGAACTCTTACTAAGTTCATACCTTGCATGATATTGGTTGTTTAAATTTATGTATTCGTTAGGAATTGCCACTAGCCACGATTAAGAATCAGCTAGAAACCCTAAGCGAGATATGGGACTATCATCTCGAAAACATATGCAACCAGAGATTCTTAGGGATCGGAGACTTAATTACACTAGTTTTTCAACTAATGCCCTTTCAGTACTTAAACTTGACTCTTTGTTAACCAATGTGTCAGGGCAGTCTTTCACCAAACGAGAATTTTACATTTCATCGTAACTATTCTAAAAGGGAAAAACAACAAACAATGTATTTAAAGTGCACAATCAAATGAAAACAAAATGAAAATGCACAAGTAACGACCTAGCATTGTCTCTGAAAAGAAAAAAAGACAATAAAAAAACCCTAATATAAAGCCATAAAGGCCTATTCAATCTTGGGATCAAATTTTGCTCAAGCTTAAAGTATTTATTAAAAGCCCTATGCTAAGAGAATTCTACATTTTTTAGCTTGTCTCACATTTTTTTATTTTTCTGAATTTTCTAATTTTTTTTTTATTTCGGGAAAAAGGAGTTCAGACCGGGTCAGAGAACCCGGTCTGATTCACCAGTCCGAACCCGGACCCGGAAAGTCCCGGTTGGGTCAACTTGGGCCAACTTTAAAGCCCAATTCGCACATGATAATGGACTGATGGGCTGGAATTATTGGTTCAAGGCCAAATTCAACTTTGACCCATCATTATGCCCACTTTCTCGGCCCAACCTTCAGTCCACTGCTCCTTCACTCCAACCCACAACAGAAACTGACCTGGTTTTTATTAATCCTGTTTTTATTTCTTTTTTCTGTCTTCTCTTTCTCTTTTATTTCCTCTCCTATTCACCTTCTTCCCCGAGCATTTTTCACCGAGAGCTTCATCGCCGCCGAACTCAAACACCGGAACTCCATTAAGCGAACTCATGCAAGAACTTCAATGGATCTGACATTGACATCCAACGTCACCGATCATTGTCGAATCATTTCGGTCGGCTACCACTCCGGCCAACGCCGGACCAATCCCAGCAACATTAAGATCGCCAAAAAACGCGTATCCCAAACAAAAGCAATTCCAGCGAAATCAAACAAGAAAGCATATGTATAGTGAAACAGAGAACTAACTGTGGCGGCCTCAAACCGCGGGCAGATCTCCGGCGAGGGGAATGAATCCGGCGAAAATCTCAACCATGACCGAGTTGGACTAATGATGAATATGCCACAAAGTCACAGAAAAACACAAAGAAACTCGAAGTCAGATATAATTTGATGATTATAAGAGGAAAACATGAATTGATTCTAAGTTTAATCACAGATTTAGATTCAATCATCTCTTTGGCATTTCATCAAACATGTGATATGCAAATTAAGGTATATGTTCTAGAATGACATTCAATGCAATTTTCGGCCCGATTGTAATGTATGAAGACTAAAATCAGCATATTTCATATCAAATCGTTCTCATTTTATCATAACTCACTTAGAATTTTCACAATCGAATTCAGTATTCTAAGCTCATAACATGTCATTCAAGCATTTCAGTAAACAGTTGATGTACGACGTAAAACATGAATTCTAGACTTAGTTTCAGAGCACTTCTAGGCTTGACAATGATATATCGCAATCCAAATCATCATTATATTCCATGGCACAGCTTCAATATCACACTATTTATCCAAAATCTCACCGATTCAGTCCAGTCCTTTCAAGCTCAGTAGATAGATAAAAACAGAGCAAAGCAAGGCATATCTGAGTAGCTCACCCGGACAGAACCGAAACTTCAGTCAGTGACGGCAAGGGACGCCCGACCATGCTTCTCCTTTCTCGACGGATGAACTGCGATTCCGACGTGATTTTGGATGAAAAGTGATGAAATTGGCTTTAGAAACTTGGACTTCGGCGAGCGATCTGAATTTACGGTAGCCTCCAGGGACGATGAACATAAGAGGAAAGGGAGGAGATTTGTCCGGCACTTTTCTGATCAGAAAGCGCCGGAACACTCTCCTCTCATAACTTTTCCTCCCTTCTCTTCAATTTCTGAGAAATCCCCCTTTTCCGTCTCTCTCTCTTAAGGCGCTTTTGTTCTCCATTTGGGAATCAGCAAAACTAATTCTGTTAGCCTTCTCCAGCTCAGCTTCTTCTGGAAGCTCCTTTGGATTCGCTCACCTCACGCATGGTGAGATGGTCATGCTCTTTACTCTTTTGCTCACAGCTTCTTTTTGACTGTCCTCTCACGTGCTCCTCTTGATAGAGAGAAGCAAAAGGCTAAAAAAAACAGATTTGGGCTGGGCTTTTGTGTTCTTTTGGGCTTAAGTGAATTCCAATTTTATAAGCCTAAAAACATATATAAATGGGCTATTGATAGGCTTGAATTGAGTGGGATGGATTTAAAGAGGCCAACTTTTTTTTCTTCTCCCCTTTTTTTTTTTGAGAATTTCTATTTTGCAAAAGAAATGGATGCTTGGATGGTTGACGAAAATTCGGTTGTCAACATGAAGCTTAGGAGGTGTTTGATGAATTGTCTGGGAAGTGTTTGATGGTTTTCCAAATGGTTGTTTCATTTTCTCTACAATATGATGACAACTTTTGTGTGAAAAATATGGAAACAATGAATACTCAACCGAAAAGTGATATTTTTGTAATTTGATTAAGTTACCAAATTACTAGCTAAGTGTTGTCAATTGATTGGGTTGTCGGTGATCACGTCGTCGATTAATTGAGTTGTCAATGTTCACATTACCAATTCTCTAGAAATGTTATCATGGCTTGCATGAAAATAAAAAGAGGTAAGTGTGTTATTATAAGTAAGTGATGCATGGAAAAGACATGGCGATTGTATTTCGGTAATGATTTGTATAAGATGATGTCGTGTACTGAATGTTGATTGTGAGAATGGTTATGCATGAAATGATATTGTATGTTGGACGTCGATTGTGGAAATGATGCGATGCATTGAATGTTGATGTTAAACATGTTCGTGTACGTTAATGTTGCATTATAATATTGAACATTGAAAGAGAAAAGTATTGTCGTCCATGTAAGGGTGGCAATGTTGCCCCGGAGTTAGAATTGCCTATTGTGTGATCGGGACGCCCTGAGGAGTGTTTCGGGATTCCTCGGGCATCGAGATGCCCTGTGTTTAAGATTATGTATGAGTATGATGCAATGCCCTGTGGACGGATGTTGCAAGATGCCTCGGAGTTGAAATGCCCTGTGAATCAGGAAGACCCGCGAATCGGGATATGGTGAAATAATGAAAAAATATACATATATGCATGTTACTAAGGCACCAAATGATACTGATGCATCAAGAAATTATATGATATACGTGTGCATTGAATAAATAATACCATGCATTCGTATGAGGCACTTTCAAAAAATGTAAGGTGTGTGCTCATGCATTGATAATGTTATTCTGAATGTTTGTGATTGTTATGCAAGGGCAAGTGCGAAGGCAAACTTCTACTTTAGACTTAGAAATTTTATTTACTGAACTTTGGCTCACTCCTTATTTTTCAATTTGTAGGATGGTCCTCCTAAACATGACGATGGAGTGGGCCAGATGTCATCAGAGGCCCTCAACCCCTAAGTTGATGGTGGCTCACTTTTGAGTTATTGTAGGAATAGTGATGCTCGTAAACTCAACCTTCTTCCCAAGACTATGTATTATATTGTGTTAATAACTACTAGTGTATGTATAAAGTTGAAGATATGTATATCATGAAACTCATGCGATTTTCTTGTTAGGTATGTTATGAAAAAAAATTTGTACTTCTACATACGTAATTAAAATTACAAGTAAAAAAACTGGAAATGACAAGTGTCGTGCGTGACATATTGAGGCGTCCCACATACGTACGAAGGCATTATTTGAAAGAATGTACATTTGTTTGTTACCATGTGAGAAAGGCTTCCTTGATGAATGTAGGAAAGTTGTGGGGTTAGATAATTACTTCTTAAAGGAAATTTGTAAAGGGGAGATACTGTGTGTTGTTGGGAACGATAGAAACGACCAAATGTTCCCAATTGCATGGGAAGTCGTAAGAGTTGAGAGTGGAGAATCTAATTTGGTTCTTGACAAATTTGATGCAAGGCCTCAATATAATAAACACATACGAATGAGGTTGGATCATAATTATTGACAAGTGAAATGTAAGTTTGTTGTTTCCTTTTGTTTAGTGCTATACCTTAATGATCACTTCTATAGTATATTCTTATATTGAAATCATCTTTTGTAGGGCATTTTACAAGCCATGGCTAAATTGTTTCCTACTGTTGAGCCTACAATTTATGCAAGACACATCTATTCTAATTGGGGCAAGAAGTATAAGGGAACACAAATGCAAAGACTATTTTGGAAGTGTGCTAAAAGCAGTACTATATTGAAGTATGACTAACACACTCATGCATTGAAGAAAATCAGTCTTGTTGCGTATCATAACTTGGTTCAAACAGAGCCAAAGCATTGGAGCAGGGCCTTCTTCATTACTGAGATTAAATGTGACATAGTTAACAACAACTTATGTGAAGTATTTAATAGAAGAATCATAGAAGCTAGGTATAAGTCTATTTACAATTTGTTGGAGGAGATGAGAATAATGACAAGATGCATATACGAAGGGATGCCTGTGCTTGATGGATAAAGGACTGTGGTCCGAGAATTATAAAAAAAGTTGGAAGTAAATAGAGTTGGTGGAACTAATATGGAATGGTGATACTGGATACAAGGCGATGGATGAGGGTGTTAAGTTCATGGTCGATGTGTTCAAGAGAGATTGTACTTGCTTAAAGTGGTAACTTCCTAACATCCCTTTGAAATTATATCTCGAGTTTAAACCCGTGAAGGAAATCCGACTCTAGATAAATTACTATTTGTGAATGCCCAAATATTTGTCATGAAAATCTAGATTTCTTTGATATCATAATCCAAATTTGAAGAAGGATTTTTTGTTTGTGCAAGAGTTATCCCCAAGCAATGAAGAAAAAGGAAAGAGAAGATATTTTACATTTAAATTCCTATTCTAACTTGGTATTGACTTTGTGCCCAAGATATTTTGCATAATTTCATATAAAAGCATCTCTTCTTTGTTGGATGCAAAAAGGTCGCAGCGTGGTCCTTGTTCTATTTATGTCCAGGGACAAAGAGAAATATTGAAGCGTTGTTCATGAGTGCTTGACAATAGATTTTTCTCCGTGGGTCTTAAAGCATTGATTTTCACTCAAGCACTTATCATTGATTTCGTTCGTGCAATTACATCAATAATTTAGTGTTCTAATCAAGAAAATCTTGTGGTAAGATTTGTGTATAATTTTTTCGTGAAATTGAGAGATTATTTTGTGAGAAATTATAGAGTTAAACAATGTGTAAGTTATCGGGTCTAATTGGAGATTGGGAAACATTAAAAGTGTTTGAGTAATTCTAGTGTAGTTATAATCTTCGTTATATCTTTTGATCTATAGTGGAATTTCGTGCTACTCTCCCTATAGACGTTGGTCACTACAACCAAATAACATAAATATGATATTTGGTTTATTTTATTTTATTTTTATTTTATTGGTCGATTGCTTATTTCCGTAACAATTGGTATTAAAGCAAAACTTGGCTAAGTTGAAGCGAATCGATAGCGATAGAAGAAGGAAAAGTGAAAATCAATAGATTTGATGGGAAGGATTTTGGTTTCTAGAAAATGCTAATTGAGGATTATCCATATCGGATGAAATTGCATATGCCGCTATTTGGGGGAAAGCCAACGACGATGCAGTAAGCTGACTACAAATTGATGGATAGACAAGTTTTGGATGTTATTCGATTGATGTTGATTTGTAACATCGCGTTTAACACTGTGAAAGAGACAACCATTGTGGGTTTGATGAAAGCTCTATTGGACATGTACTAGAAACTTTTTGCAATCAACAAAGTCTATTTGATACAACGCATGTTTAGCTTGAATTCGGTTAAGATTGACTTTGAAGATGAGGTACGTGCTTTGATTCTATTATCCTCATTGTCTAATAGTTGGAATACTACTGTAACTACTGTTAGTAATTCTTTTTGGTAAACAAGCTTGACGTTTGATGGTGTTCAATATTTGATTCTGAGTGAGGACATCAGTAGAAGAGAATATGGTGAACATATATCTACTGCTTTAATAAGTGAAAATAGAGGAAGAACTAGTACATGTGCTAGCAGAAGTGGTATAAACTTGGGCAAAAGGACACTACAAGTGCCATAACTTGTGTATGGTGATCACTTCGGTGTCATAACTTTTTTTCAGATCACTTTAGTGCCAACTTTTTTGAAAAACGATCACTTGAGTGCTAATGCTGACATGGCACGCTGGAAATCTGATGTAGCTTTTTCTTATTAATATTCGATGCTGAGATGGCTGACTGGAGCTAGCTAGAGAGTCCAGTCAACCCTTATAGCGAAAACGACGTCGTTCAACCTTTCTCCCCCTAATATAGGAACCCTAAATCGGCTAATTGGACATATTCCTCAATTGCAAACCCTAACCGGCCATATTATTTCCTTGTTTTCCTCGAAATTGACAGCTGAAGGTTGCAAATGGATGACAAGAGCTTTACCAGCGGCTCAAATTTGTTTGAACAAAGTAAAGAAGAAGGTCGGTTCTTTTGCTATTATGGATTATCGAGTCCAAGAAGAACATCTTGGACTCAATTGAACCCCGAGAGAAGATTCCATGGATGCGCCAGGTATAGAGAAGGCTCGAAGTGCAAATTCTTCAAATGGATTGATGCGAAATTTCAAATTGAGCAACAGAGGTGATAGTGAAGCTACTTGAAGCTCGACATCAACCTCTACCTACATTAATAGACGAGTTGGATGAGTTGGATGATGTCGACTCATTGCAAGCTGAAATGAAGGCTTTAGCATCTCTTGCCAACCATTTGAAGAAGGAAGTTCGAAGGGTGAAAATCGAAAGAAAGTGTTATCGATTGTTGATTGTGTTATTGATATTTTTTATAGCCTATTTTATGGTCAAATGTAATGTCAGTGATGAGCAAAAGTTTCTTAGTCTACCATAATTTAAGATAGACTTGTACTATGTACTTGTATTTGGCAATTTGTAGCTACGGTTGTGTTATTAGTTTGTTGCAATTTATGTATGTAACAAGAGGTTTGCTGTAATCTATGACAAATTGAAGGTTAGAATTATTGAGGAAAACTCCTAATGGATTTTCAAGCTGACAAAACTCTTTATGTTTAACTTGTAAATCTGACATAGATTTCTTCACAGGCTAATACATTCTGGAAGTTCAGAAGAAAATATTTCAGAAGGAAATATTACAAGTTTTCAGAACCAAAAGTTCATAATCAGAACTAAGAGTTCAGATTCAGAATTGAGAGTTCAGACTCAAATAGAAGATATTCAAACTTTACCATAAAAGCCATTCAGACTCTACTTTTTGCTCATTTGCTGCATATTTTTGCTCATTTGCTGTCATTTGCTACATTTTCTCATTTGCAGCATATTTTACTGTATATTTTTGCTCATTTGCTATCATTGCTGCACTTCCTCATTGGCAACATATTTTTCCTCATATGCTGTCATTTGCTGCACTTCTTCATTTGCTTCATATTTTTGCTCATTTGCTACACTTGCTCATTTGCTGCATATTCACTTGCTCATTTGTTGTATTTTTTTCATCTGGTTAGATGGTTGCATATTATGGAGTAAGGCTCACTATTGAAAAATGAGGTGTTGCAAGTGCTGCAACTTTGCGTAGTAGCAAATTATAAAGACGTCACAAGTTCAGCAGTTGACATTTTAGTGCCAAATGTTTCTAATCGTGATCGATTAAGTACCGGTCGTGGTTCAAAAGTGATCATTTAAGTTCTAGTTGTGGTTTAAAAGTGATCACGTAAGTACCAGTCGTGGTTCAAAAATGATCATTTAAGTTCTAGTTGTGGTTCAAAAATGATCACTTAAGTGGCAATTGTGGCCGAAAGTTAATCACTTAAGTGTCATGCTATGAGTTTCTTTAAAAAATAGAGACTTCGGTTCCAATAAACCAACCTTTAAACCAGATCATTCCAAAATCAAAGCAGTAACTGTACTAGTACTGCTCACCAGCACCAAACCGCCCCAAACCATACTCATAAACTGGTTCAAACAGCCCCAAACTATATTCAATCACCAGCACCAAACAACCCTCAAACCATATTCAAAAACCGGTTTAAAATGTTTGCACTAGCACGTGCTGGCTTGCTTGCTAGTGCAAGCATTATACTGCACTCCCAAATATGACAAAATCAGCAGCTACTATACTATACTCTTAAACAGTACAAAATCAGTAGCTAGTGGAAACACCATACTGCACTCCCAAACAGCACAAAATCAGCAGCTGGTGCAAGTACCATATTGCACCTGAAAATAGCACAAAAAACCAGCACTAGCAGCACCAATTCCCACCCTCCCCACCAACTGCATTAGTAAGTTTTTTTGAATATTAACTTACCGATGCAATTTACAAGCACCCCACTACACCAGTACTATACTAAAACAGAACAAACACGTGTGCAAAAATATAAAAATCACAACCACCTTAACCACGGTAAATATCGAATTCAGTCATTACACACAACATCCCAATAGTCAATAACATTCTAGGATCACAAAAAATCAACCTTCTATTAGCTAATATAGTAAACCTTCATAATTTCACAAAAACTAACAATCATCTCAACACCCTCCCATTAGTCAATAGTGATAAGTCCACCATTTCCTTTTCGTTTCGATGGCTTTTTGAATTGATTCATAATTTTTTGTCTCTTTCGAACTGCAAGTTGTTCTTTTGAAAATGCAGGTTCTTCAATAGCTGGAGCTGCTTCTTCTTAAACTGCTGGAGCTGCATCTTCTTCAATAATTGGAGTTGCTTCTTCAT
Source organism: Syzygium aromaticum (assembly GCA_024500025.1). Classification (NCBI taxonomy): domain Eukaryota; kingdom Viridiplantae; phylum Streptophyta; class Magnoliopsida; order Myrtales; family Myrtaceae; genus Syzygium; species Syzygium aromaticum. The sequence goes on along the minus strand of CM044889.1, from coordinate 24,143,583 downwards.
GAACTGCTTGAGCTATATCTTCTTCAACAGCTAGAGCTGCTTCTTCTTGAACTGCTCCAGCTGCATCTTTTTCAACTGTTGGACCAGCAAATTGTTCTACTGGCCTTTTTACTCGAGATTTCTTCTTAGGCATAGCAATTATCTTCTTCTTACTAGTGTTGGTGGCTGCTTTGGAGTTGTCAACATGTGCTGATTGATCATGAACTAGTGTTGAGTTTTTGTTGGTGGTAGTTTACGAATACTCTTCTCTGTAGCCACCCTTCTTCTCTTCGGACCAGCTGCTTGCGACGTTGGTTGGATTCTTTTTGGTGCAGCCCTTGACTCTTGGCTTAGACCAACTTGAGATATGAGAACCTCTAAACTCCTCCCAGGCTACAACAACATAATCATGGATGAGAAGAAGTAATATTGCCATAAAAGTGAAAAACTCAAAAATGAAATGCATGAGATGCACAAACTTACATGCAAAATAGTCATTCCAGTATTAAAGTCTGTATAAATTCCATAACCATATTGCCTTAATCTTCTGCCGAGGACCCCTCTTGTTTGATATGGTGCCTCACTTTGAGGAACCTGAGCTGCTTGTTCAGTTGATTTTCTTCTCAACTGATATGGACAAAACAATGTCAACTAAAGCCAAAGTCAGCTCACTAAAGATTAATACAAATACATATAGCTTATTGGATATTTTCTCCTAGCCAGTGCAATAGTTGGGGAGGAGGTTGCCCTTGAACCTGGGCCTCCAATTGGCTCTTTAGCTGGTTCTTGAACTTGGCCTTCAACTAGATAATGAGCATGCCTATCAGCTGGCCCTCTAGCAGACCTTTCAGCAGCCCCTTCAGCTAGTTCTTGTGCTGGCGCTGCACTTGATCCAATTCGAGTCCCTTCACTTGGCTGTTGAAGCAGCTGATGTTGCTTCTTCAAATGACAACCACTTTTGTTGTGACCTACCTCACGACAATATGAGCATCTTATCTTTACACCTGACCTGCTCATCTTCATACTTCTGGGCTCTCCCTCTTGCTTTTTTCATCTTCTTTTAGGCCTTCCTATTTGTTTCTTAAGTGGCAAAGGATAAGGGGCTTCATGATTTGTCGGCTCCTAGAATTTTGTACTTCTAATAGGCTAAATCATGTGTTTGTACGCAGCAAGATATATGCTTTTGTGGTAGCAACCATGCAGGCAATTCTTGGGATTTTGGTACTTCACTTGGATGGCACAAATGGTATGTGCGCAGGGAATTCCAGAAAGTTGCCGAGCTCGACATGAGCACTTTAGTTTGTCCATTTGGATAACATACTTGTCTGTTTTTTCCATGACCTCATAGCCATCATCTCCATTTCAGATAGGATGACAGAACCTACTACTCGCCAAGTTGTCATCCAATCTTTTAGCAATCCCAGGACCACACTGTCCAGTCCACTTCGCAGCCTCATCTCTCTATTTTTGTAGTCTTGTCATGACTATCACTCGAATATCCTCAAGCATGCTGATGATTGGTTTGCACATCGCCTTTAAAATTCTGCCATTGAAGGCTTCACTGAGATTGTTATTTATGATATCGCTCTTTAATTCTTCACTGAAGGAGGCCTTGCACCAATGCTTGGGTTCAGTTTGAAAAAGTGCTTCATAACCGTCCTTCGTCAATTCAAGCAGCTGCTGTTTGTAAATTTTAAAATCAGCCATGTTGGTGCTCTCAGCTATCATCCAAAATTGCTTTTGTAGTTTCTTCCCTTTGTAAATCTTTGCCCAGTTTGCATATATGTGTCTCGCACACATCCTATGTTCAGCAAATAGCATCAACTCAGCTAGAGCAAGAAGAAGTCCTTACAAGAATTCATACATTAAGGCATTAATAAAGGCATGTGCAAGATAAAATGTCATAAATATTATTTGTGCAGTTGCACCAGCATTACCTTTTGTTGGTCGCTCGTGAATGCCCAATCTCCTCCATTAGTGATCTCAAGGTCCGCCATCAAATTTTTCAGAAACTATGACCAAGTGTCCTTGCTCTCTACCTCCATAACAACCCAAGCAATTGGAAACATCTGATTATTGCCATCCCTCCTAATGGCAGCCAGTAATTCTCCCTTGCACATACCCTTCAAGAAACATCCATCTAACCTTATGACTCGTTTACAACCAGCAACAAATCCCTACTTGCATACAACAAAGCAAATATAAATTCGGTCAAAGTTAGTCTTATGGTTAGGTAGTGGCCGCTCCACAACCTCAACATAAACTCGACTACCCGGGTTTTGCAACATACATTTTCCAGCATATTCCCAAATTTGACCATATTCTTCCTTGTACCTCTCTAGAATTTTGTTCATCACCTTTTGCTTGGCTCTTTTACATTGATTGAGTACACGTTAATCCCTACCTGCTTCCTCACCAACTGCTTCAGTCGAGCACTCTTCACATCAGGCATCGCTTTGATGGTATTGAAGAAGTGCTTCGACAATCGAGCACTCGTTACCCTTTTATTATCAAACATGATGGAACAAGTATATTCCTCCTGTAATGATCTAATTTGGAATGACCTGTCCCTCTTTGAACGTGCGCCATATATCTTCCACGAACAACTAGATTGAGAACACTTTGCTCTAACATATTTTTGCGTATTTCGAGTGAATTGAAGAGTTCTCTATTCAACTATTGAATACTTGATAATCCCTTCTTTGAATTGTTTGGCATCAAAAAAATTTCAGACCTACAGTCAACACCGAAGAAGAAGAGCTAGGATCGTATAACAGATATTTACGTTTCCTTCTGCGCACAACAGGATCATCATCTTCATGCTGATTTTTAGAATTATCATTTTGTTGATCAGAGCCACTTTCTTCATAATCAGTGTCAGTACCTTCAGCTGGAGCTCCATCAATGCTATGTCCTGGTTCAGCTTCATACAATCCTCCAAGTGCAGCTATTGATTTTTTTTCTAAATTTCCTTTGCTTTTGCCCTGACTGTGCAAGTTCCTCATCGTCATCATCACTTGGTAAATTTACATTTGTCACACCCTCTTCATTTGATTCACTAGATGTAGCAACTTCTCACAACAATCCAATGAACTCAAATCTAGTGAACTCTTCACTCACTGCATGGTTTGCCTCCCTCTCATCCCTCTCATGTCCAGCTTCATCTATAATAAAACTAGCACCAACCTGAGTACTAGGTAAAGCAGCACCATCCCCTACGTCTCCTCCCTCAGACCCTTCGTCAGATTCACCATCACTATAGCACTCAACGTACACAACAGCTTCTTTTCCATGAAGTTAATGGTAAATGATATCCTTAACACCATTATCATCGTCAAAGTTTCTAATACCGTCCTTCAAGCTGCTTCCAGGAATACAATAATGCAAACTTCCTATTTTACATCTTAATTGTTAAACTATATCCCTCATGAGATTAATATATGCTGGCTTGCTTCTATCGAAATAAACAATACCTTCAAGTCCCCCATAGTATTCCCACTCGTCAGTGCCGATGATAAATTCTTCTCCACAACGAACAATGATGCCGATAATTGTGTCTTTATCCCCCATATCGACCTTGCATTGAAGGAAAAAAGTCAAAAAAATTCAATATTTTAGCTTTCGGGACCACACCGCATAGGAAAAAGAGTACAGCTTCACATGAAGGTCCCTCACATGGTCGACAAGATTGAAAAAGCCACCATCAGACTACATGGGTGACAATGACAGAGGTCCACACATGGACCATAGTCTATCGCATATACTCAGCTCGGCACCAACACAATCGAATCCACTTCAAGCCTTAATATCCGAACAACTAGCCATAATTTATGAAGTTCAAGCTTTAATTTCAGAAGTTCAAGACCTAATTTCAAGTTCAAGCCCCAATTTCCCAAGTTCGAGCCATAATTTCCCGAAGGCAGCCTTAATCTACCAATTAATTGAGTGAAACATAGGATAATGAAGCACAATACGTCGATCAATTTAGTAAAATAGAAATTAACAACTCTTATTTGAAGACCGACCTTTGTAATTTGCCACGAAGATGGGACCGACGCCGACGGGACGAGTGATGCTCAGTCCATGGGATGAGGGAGCGATGCCGACCGACCACAAGGGGAAGGCAAAAGATGGTAATGGCGACAGTGACGGCGATAACGACGGCGACGAAATGAGGGCGCCACGAGCAACGAGCGACGGCGAATGGACGAGGAAGACAAAGCAGATGTGACGAGCAACGCGATGCTAAGACCTTTAAACTGAGCGACGTTGTTTGCTGTCCCAAATGGAACGACATCATCCTTCTTGTCCAAGTGGACTGAGCGACGTCGTTTTGCTCATTCACATGGACATCAAATGTTGAACCCAATATCCACGTCACACTCTTTTTTTAAATGAAAAATGCCAGGTTAACTTTTTGGCTGGAGTCACTAAAGTCATATATTTTCCTCCGACTTTGCACCAAAGTGATCCGAAAAAAAAGTTATGACACCAAAGTGATCGTTGTACACAAGTTATGGCACTTATAATGTCATTTTGCCTATAAACTTGAATCGACAAAATCAGTTTAGGATTGGTGTGGTTGTCTATTGGAGTTGTGGTGAGAAGAGCATCTTAGAAGAGGTTGTTTTAAGCCGAAAAAGACAAGAGTAAGAGATTTAGTGTTAAGTCTGGGGATGATATTACAGTTATAGCTAACATTAATTTAAATAGAGCTAATTATGTCTTGTCTGTTATTGATTATTGATCGTTTGATGGATGAATTATGGATGGCTATTCTTTTCATGCTACACCAAATAAAAACTGATTTATTACTTATTAATGCATATACAATAGTAAAGTGTAGTTGGGGAATAATGCTGCATGCGATATTGTAGTTATTGGTGATGTTAGAATCAGAATGCATGAAGGTATCGTGAGGACATTGATTGGAGTGAGGTATGTTCTAGAGTTGAAGGAAAAATTGACATTCTTAAGGGTCCTGGTTTAAGCTAGGTATCGGTATTCTTCAGAATGTAGAATTCTGAAGGTTGTTCTAGGTGCTTTGGTGATAATGAAAAGAATCAAGCATAATGGAATGTGTGCGCTTCAAGGATTTAATACTCATGGGAAGTTAGTCTAAGATATGTGGGACTATTCTTGATATTAGAGAAGATTAGCGAAATTGCTTATAAATTGGCTTTGCCACTAGCATTATCAAAGGTGCATGATGTGTTCTGTGTGTCCTTATTACGAAGCTATGTGTCAAATATGTGCTGGATTTTACTCCTTTGAGATTAAAAGAGAAATTTGTGGCATTCTAATGCTCAGAGAGTAACATTTGGAAATGTTTTTTTGCAATGTCTATTGATGAATAGTCTTTGGGTGATTAATTCATGTTTTATCTTTCTTTTGTGAATTATTGGTTTTGCAATAATCATGATTTTGAGGTGCATGAGCTTTATATAATTTCTGTTGGTGTGGCGTGAAATCTAAAAGGGCCTAGTGATGGTGGCGCATTGCGTTTTGGCTCATGGTATTTATTAGCAAGTAAAAATGGCTCGATTGCAATATCGTAATTTTTGGAAATTACAAGGGTATTTTTGGAAAAATACCATTTACAAGTCAAATTTTATTTTCCTTTGGAATCTGCCGACCCCCTTCCTCTCTTTGTCCTTGCCGCCACCAACCTTCTTTTTTGTCTTTGATTGTTGCTTCTTAGTTGACACCTCCATAAATCCAATTCAAGGAGACAAAACCAAAATTCTTTTTGTCTCTCTCTCTCCCCTCTCATCACTTTATAACCTTCATTTGATATAATTTGAAGTCCGATTATTTGAGTTGTGATGATTACATAGCCAAGAAAGTCTCTCTCTCTCTCTCCTCTCTCTTTCACACAGCCAAACCCCTTCTCTCTTCTCTTTCTTTGATTCTTATCTTGTTTTGTTGAAGGAGCTTTGAGTCCAATTATGTTTAAGCAATGATAACTTTTGGGCTAAAGTCTTTCTCACTTTTCTTCTCTCTTCCTCTCTTTCATGCCGACCTCTCTCTCTCTTTTCCTTCATTTCTTTTGTCTTGCCTCAATTGATAATCTTTGAAGTCCATATATTGTATTAGATAATATTTGGAGTTATATTGATTGAAAATAAAAATGAGTCTTGACTTTATGGCTTTGTTCTTTCTATCTTTCTTCTTATTCCCTTTCTCCTTCATTTTTTCTCTTCCACCAATTGAACCGCCCCTCTCCACCATGCTCTCTCTTTGCTCTCGTTTTCTCATCGTTTGTCTTCTTGAGATCTCACTCATTTCCTCTACATTGAAACTTGAGTTCTAGCGTACCTCGAGAAAGACGAAGGATGAAGCTTTATGATTGTATCTAAGGCAAATATTCTTGCCATTTCTCTTCTTTTTAACCCTTTATGTTATGATTAGAGGTGGAGCTTGGATTGTACGTTATACGTAAAGCCAACCGGTAGTCGTGCAAAACTTGTGAACGTTGGTGGAAGTTTCAAAAGGAAGTGATTTTGTGACAACGAGGTTGTTTGCTTTAAAGACGGTGGAAAAATGCGATTTTTCGTCGGTTTAGAAATTCCAACAGTAGCCATTCATGTTGATGATTCGACTGGTGCTAATTTGGAGGAAGTCAAAATACCGTTTCGTAGTTGAATTGGTATGATGACGTTGTGTAATGGTTTCGTACGTGAGTGACGAACGTGAATTGCTTAGTATGGCTAGCTTTTATTGCTTACATGCCTTTTACAACTTTCAATATGTCTTGTGAGTTAGTTGCGATGAACTCAATGATGTGGTGAACACCAAAAAATTTTGGTGGTGACGGGATTGAAACAATGTGGTTGGTGGTGCAGTCATGGACGCTCTTAATAATGATTATTTCGACTATTGTTGATCATATCTTATTTACGATATTGATATAATAATTATCGAGTATTGAAGTTGGCATGTTGCATTTCCATCATTTCATCCATATACATTACATTGTGAGAATTAAGGTGAGGACCATCGGCTAGAGTACCAGTGATATCCCGTGGGAGCTAACGAGGGAATTCGGGAAGCTCAAGGTTGTTATACTTGGAGATCATGCTATGTGGTCTTGGTGATAGATGCGCAAATAAGTCATACAACCTAGGAGTAGGAGCGAGATGCCTGCTGCTGTGTGGTCTGCAGAAAATCGGTTCTTAAAATCAATAGTTACGAATGAGAGTGGCATTTGAGGAGAATTCATGGGCATATCATATTCATTCTCATATACATATTATCATTATTCATATCATGATGGAAATCAATAATCATGTGGTGACTCTTTAATCGTGATATACCTGCTTGAATAGAATAGTCATATTTTGATTTACTTGCTGAGTTTATCTCATTATTATTGCTTTTCATGTTTTTCAGACCATTAGTATGGCGTTCCATCCACCCATTGGACCTATCTCCACATATGGTTCGGTACTAGATATCGATGGATCGTTCATTGAGCTTCTTGATCCTGTCGTACCTGGAGTGGTGTGGGAACACCATTCGACCATTGTGTAGGTTGACTGCTTTATCTCCTTAGGAAAGATATCGTTTCGTTTTGAACTATTTTCGCATAGATGGTCGCCTGTTTGAACATGTCCCCTTCCCTTGTGAGAGTGTGAGGAGGTTTGCAATTGGTGGTTGATCATGCTAAGTGTTAATGCAACAGCCTCTTTTTGTTTGAGCTGCATCATGGCCGCTGGCAAGTAGTCTCCTACGGCTTTTGTATGACAGCTTTAAGACATGTGTGGATGTGGCATTTTGTAGCTGGTAGAAGGAGTAGACAAGATCCTTTCTTCCCAATTGTTATTTTCTTTGTGACGTAAATATACTTATCCCTAAGAAAAAGATAAATAAGAGATGTCTGTTATGTTTCTTATGATATCTCTAATTTACATATTTATCTTCCGCTTACCTTTTTAATAAAATTAGATAATTAAGCCGCGTAGTTTTTATAACGGCCTGTGACATCATGGCTCGAGTTAGTATAATCACAAAATTGACTTATGAGGAGCGGCCTATTTATTGTATCGATAGAAAGGTCAAGTGTTATGACAATGTATTATACCTTACGTGAAGATTCAATGGCAAAATTAGACCAAGAGAGAGGTTACTTGGAAGTTTGAGGAGGGGACTTCCCGGTGGGGGCGAGTAGGGGAAGGGGGTTCATGAGGGTAGTGAAGGTGGGGGGAGGGGGAAACGCTTCCCAATGGGGGCGAGCAGGGAAAAGGGCTTCAAGATGGTAGTAGGGGTGGGGGTAGAGGTGGGGGCAAGGGGAGGGGAAGGGCGAGTGCGCTTCTAGATGGGAGCAGGCTTCCATATCAGAAGGATGGAGTGGAGGGCGAAGGGAAGAGCGGGTGGAGGTAAGAGGGTGGTGGTGGAGAGTTGTAGAGAGAGAAGAGGAGAATAAACCATGAATACTAGGAAAAGAAGAGAAGCCATGGTGGAGTGTCATGGAGTCGAAAGTTGGCTAGGCCTTGTAATAAATAGAAAGAAGAGAAGCCATGGTGAGAGGAGGTGGGTGAGTGGTTTAATCGAGGCATTTATTGATAAGAATCGTCTCTCTAACCTATGTCTCGAGATATAGTGTGAAAAGTGAGATTCTCACATGAGTGGGGGAATTCTTGGTCACATGGGCAACAATAATGACATCTTCAACTGCATTATTTTTTTTTTCTGGTTTTGACACTTACATGCACGATTATGCTCTTTAATGATACGTTATGTACGTGGCTCGATCAATTAATAACTTTGATTATTTGAATTTAGTTTATACAATCAACACATGTTTACACGGGAAACAAAAACATCAATGACTCTAAAAACAATACCGATGAAGGAACATTGATGCATTGGATGGAGAATTGCACGAAAAATACCCTCACTTGTTTGATGACTGAGGTATGTTTAAATTTTGAGAAATAAATTTTTGTAAGGAAAGTAGGTTATAATAAATAGGTCTCAGCCAGCCCATTTTCTTAAGTCAAGTCAAAGTACCATCTCATTTTTTTCTCTTGAGCAAACAAAGAAGCCTTTGGTACAGACAATAAAATATTAGATCAGAAAGAAGAGAGAGCTCGTTCGCAAGAAGGGAAAAGAGAAAAAGAAAGAGGAAAAAAGTAAATTTCTACATATTCATAATCCAAGGCCGAACAACGCTGTTTTATAACGCCATGTGAGTCTTCAAATCTATTATTCGTCTAAACAAAGAAATCGTCGAAATTAGGACTCAAAATTCAAAATTTTGTGAATTTTATGTTACTGCATCCGATTGGAAATTATCGAGCTGCGTATATATATTATAAATGAAAGTTTAGGATGTTGAGAAGCTATTACATTATATGGATCTCGATTTAAGCTTACGATTTGCTTGAAACAAAATTGCAAAGTTTGTTGCGCATACTGGACAAATTGCCACCAGAAACTTCATGGTTGATTTTTTTGATTTTCAGTTAATTTTTGAGTCAGCCAAGTTAGGGGTTTTGTAGTACATTGAAAGAGCTTTCTATGGACTACAAGTTTGCTTGAAACAGAGTTCGGTGGAGGAAGTTATGACTTGAGCAAGTTCGTCGTGCGAGCTGTACATAGAGGAAAATAATTGTTTATTTACTATGGGCGAGTTTGCCGTTGGCAAGTAATTGTCAAACAAGCATAGTTTTGTCCAGTCGTTCACTTGAACATTAGTTTACTTAGTTTTTGATATTGTTTTTCAATTAGTTATTAGATATTCGAATGCGGTGGCTCAAGTAACCACCATAGGTCAATTTTTTTGTTTTCCTAGATGAGTGATACTATTTATTCTTTGAGTTTGTGAACTCATATTTCGAAAGGGATAAGTTATAACATAAGAAATAACATTTTGGTTGCATAAAAATGAATGCATTTACTATCGTTGTGTATTTGAAATAGAGAGTTATCTTTTGATTTCGATTTGAGTTCATTGCATGTAAACGAGTTTGTAAAACCTTTTGGGAAAAACTCATAAGAAATTCTTGACTTTGAATATATTTTTTGAATAGTTATATATTGATTTGTGAAATGGTTTATAAAATGGATTTTGAACTGGTTTGAGAAACGTATTGTGATATTTGAAACGGTTTCTGAATTTGGCTTTGTGGATTGTAAAGAATATTGTTGTGGATAAGTATTGATACTTAGTCTCTCTATAAACCTATTGATGAGTTGTGGGTTTGCGCATGCTAGTGTATGATATCCTTGTAGGCCAAACCACTGGCAATATAGATGAAGACCTAGCCATTGGGGAAACTTGGTCGACTTGCCATAGAGCATTATTTGTGATTATAATTAGATGTTTATGCATGAGATTGGCTAATGGAATAGACCATTAGCATATATTTTCGATGAGATTAACCAATAGAATAGACTATTGACGTGTCTTTGATGAGATTGATCAATAAACTGAACTATTGGTTTTTGCTTTGATATTATTGATTGAAATGAGTATTTATGTTGTGAAAATGTTATGTTAAAGTGGTATATAACATATTTTGACCTTAACGTTTGTTATATATTAGAGTTTAGTTATATGAGTTATGATTTGGTATCCTAACTGTCTACTGGATACTCGATCTACTTAAAAGAAATTTAATACTTACTAAGCCGTAGTAGCTCATCCTCTCATCTTGCTTGTTTTTCAAGTTCTTCAGCAAACCGCAAGTAAAGCGTGAACGTTTTGGTATTAGGAAAGTCTTTTTAATAGTAAGGACTTTTTGGTATGAGTTGTGTATAGCTGTAGAGCTTTTTGAGTTAGTTTTTGTTGGAGATGCGTCTATAGTAAACTTTGATAGTGTAACCAGATAACCTTTTTATCATACATATATATGTATATATTTTAATATCAAGTTAAGTTTTTGTTATGTTGAGATTGTGTCATTTGGAGAAATCTCGAAAGTTAAATCTAATAAAACAAGTTGGTTGAAGGAAAAAGTCGAGTCTAGTCTTGGTACTCAACCTAATCTCAATCTGATCTTCTCCTTTTTATCATCATGCATTGGCACCCGAGTCGGCCCTAAATCCATACAGACAAGCCCTCCTACAAATGAAGGTTAGGGTTTTGGTTTTGGCGTAATTGGAGTAATGTCATCTCTATGTTTTCTTCTAGAACCTTTCAAATGATGAAATCAATATAATCAAATCAAACATGCAAAAACCATATCGACCCTTCCCTCCTATAAAAGTTGACCTTCACTTTTTGATCATGGCCGCTTCTACCATCTCCAATCTTCTCTCAAACCCCACCCACAACCCCAAAACCCTAATAAACCCTCGCTTTCATGTCACAAGCTCACCATTTTCCTCATAAAACCCCTCAAGCATCTATATCTATGAGCTGGCATCTCTCTAAGCCCGGCAAAAGCCAACCCCTAACCCATAGCGTCTAGCCACTGATTCATGAGGTCCGAGGATGACTTCCTTTGCTATGACGATGTAAAGGTCCAGGACATCATGGATCGTGCCAAGGGGACACCTTTCTACCACTACAACAAGCGTTAGATTATGCAGAATGTGGAGGCTTGTAGGGAGGGACTGGAGGATTTGGAGGGCATGGTCATCGAGTATTCTATCAATGCGAATGCTAGCTTCTCGATCTTGAAGCATGTGAGAGGGCTTAGTTGTATGGCCATTTTGTTCATTGGCAATAAGCTTAGGATTGCTCTTCAAGCTTGGTTCCATCCCCTTAGGTGAAATAAAGCTCTTGCCTTTGTTCTTGAAGCTTAAGGAATGCACTTTTGTGTTTATTGCTGGGATTAGGCCGTGTATTTTTACATATTTTAATTATAGATTTTATGTGGCATCATGTACTTGAGAAGATTCAAACAAACCAAAATTTTCACTGATTTTTGTTGGCAATGATGAGTTTTAGTTTCCTTCAAGATGGGCTAGTTGACCGAAGGAAAATCTTAATTTGGACTCCTATGGGTTTAAGTTTGAACTTTGGCCCAAGTTTTAGTTTTGCCACTGGACCGTTCTTGCTCTAGTTGTTGCGATATGATTTGAACAACATTTGAAATACGTACAAAATGGAGTTGACCTCTTTACGGGAATTTCATCACAACATACAAAAATCACAATCAAGAGAGAGAAATTATTGTGTGGCTTGATCTTGCAAATTTTAATGCATATCCGCGATTAAATGAGAAATTTATTTTTCCATAAATATACTTCTCTTTTTCAACTAAGAAAATCTCTCATGATGCATGCCATATGTTGACCACTTTCTTGATCTAGCCTTATCGGTGGTTGAGACCTTCGTCGGCAACGCTAGAGTTTTCGAGAACATTTTCAAAATTATGAAAGTAAAGCAATGGCAAAGTTGGAAAAAAAAAATTCTATTTGCATTCCAAAAATGTAGCATTCCAAGTTGTGCTATGTCCCCTTTCTCAGTTTCGATATGAACCTACCTTGAGTCAAAGGTCTTTAGAAATACAATTGCATTTTTTCAAAATTCTCCAAAAAATTTGCCAAATACTATTTGCATTTGTCCAAGGGACTTTAGTGCCCCAAAGGGCTTTGCAAATGCTAAACCAATTGCAAGTGTTGTCCAATCCTTTGATAGATAAAATATTTGTTCGATCCTTACTTCACATGACTTAAAAGAGGTCAGCATTACTTTGAACGTAAGTAAGCATGGCGTGAATTGAAGCATGTTTATGTCACAAAGGTTACACATAATATACAATAATAAATGTGTCACTCATGCACTCAACCATTTCAACTGAAAATGATATAATAGGACACATTTAATTAAACATCTTAACTTGTTAACCGTAATATGATTTATAGATGCATTTAAGCATGTTCATTTATATTCAATACATATATTTGAGAGTTTGTAGTTTATGCCTGTTGAACGTATCATGACGTGTAACTCATCCAATAAGCCCGTCGTGCTACATTTGAAAGATCTAACACAATTAATAGAGATATCATGTTTAGATAAGAATTTGACTCGACTCCATTATGACACAAAATTATGAGTCATCAACCCTAGCCTGACATGACTTTGCGTTCTTTGATCCAATCAAATCCCACAATGCAAACGACCTTGAGCTGCTATAAGGAATTCCCCGCTGGCCATCAGGATTCGAGTAGTAAGGCTAAGATTTGCAAGGGAACGGGTAGTTGTTGATGTAGCTAGCAAGGATTACTTCGAGGGGGGTGAATAGGTGATCTTAAACAATTTTGATCAATTTAAGTAGAAATAATTGATTACAGTTGAGTCCGAATAAAATTCAAATTCAAAACAGTTTATATAGATCGTGCTCTTGATGTGCAGTATGTAAAGAGATAAGGCATAGAAAAACTGCACACAAGTTTATAGTGGTTCGGCTTATAGCAAGTATACGTCCACTCTCCCACGCTGATAGCCTACTAGCTGGATTTCACTAATCTAGAGGAATTATAGATTCTGAGTGATAGCACTCTTGTATATTATGGGATTCTCTATCTCACACAATCACTCTTATAAAGTATTCCTCAAGATTTTAATGTTTAGCTTAAGAAAGACAAGAGAAAGGATTGGAGTATGCTCAGACTTTGGACTTGTTGATTCTTGATTTCGTACATTGCCTTATGCTCTTCGTACGTCTCCTTTTATACTCCTATATTACCAAACTAGCCATTTGACAGTTTTCAGAGGATCATTTTCCAATCTTTATTTTGGACAGATTTGTATAAAATAGATTGAGTAGCTATTGGTCTACAAAATCTCAATCCCATTGATTTTGATCGCTCATACAATCAAAATCTTGGTTTTCATAAGTAGAGCTTTGTCCGTTGTAATGCATACTTGTCATAATGTTTGATTATCAATCAATTAGGTTGAGATTAAGTCAATCAAAACTTTCCTTTTGTGAAATCCATGCTAGATTACTAGCTGTTGTGATTTATTCTGAATAAGTTTTGCTTCTGCATCTGAAAAACTTTTGCGTCTGCATCTGCATCTAAAGAATTTCTAATTCTTACTTTACATTCATAACTTGAGTCAGCGTAGGTCTTCAGCAAAATCTGAGTCTTTCAAAATTAGAGTTTGAATAACTTTTATGGTAAAGTCTAAACTTATTTCTAAGTATGAACTTTTAGTTCTAAGAACTTGTAAAATCTGATATTTCCTTATGAACTTCCAGAATATATTAATTTAGAATGGAATGCATATCAGATTCACAAGATAAACATAGAAAGTTTTGTCAGCTTCAAAATTCATTAAGAGTTTTCCCTAACAATCGCTCTCTTTTTTATGGTGACAAAACTTCTATGCAGATTCAATCAATGTCAAATAAATTTGAAGAAAATAATTATATAAAGCGCACGAAACACTGATAAAAAATAAACGTGCAAACTCTTAAGAACTGTGTATTTTTCTTCCTTTGAGTATAGCCTACATATTGGAATGTTAGTATGGCAATATTTGCATAATCTCTCCTCCTTTTTGTCATCAGTAAAAATATTAAATCAATTATAAGCAGAATAATGCAATGATATAAACCATCCAAACATTCTAACAAAGGCAAATGTTAAGAGTACAAAACCAGTTTGGAAATAAGAATGGTTTAGAAAGAGGGTATGAAAAGCAGGCTATATCTTTGATGGGGTTTGAACAAGCTGAAAGTTCTCTAGGATAGAAACAGCTTCCTCAATCTTTATAAAACAATAACCTATAGCTTTTTCCATGTTTGTTGAACATAGAGCAATAGCTTCCTCAATCTCTGCTTTGTCTTTTTCTGCCTGAAGACGTTGAATCTAATTGTTTTACTCGACAATTTTCTACAGATTTTTCACATCCTCTTCAAATGCAGCTTGTTTCTCTTTTATTTCTAGTAGAAGGGTCAGAATGGTCATATTGTTTGAGGTTTGTCCCCGAACATTATATGATGCATACTATTCAAACTTATCCCCTGTCTCTGTTGGAATCTCCCCCTGAAAATCTGCCTGTCCTATAGTAGTATTTTCATTCAAAGTCTCTTCAGGATTAAGTGGAGATTGACTTACATCTGTTCTCTATGGAATATCATCTTGTTAATGCAAATGTGAGCTCCTAGATACTGGTTCTAAAACCTTTTCAGTAAGTGCTGAAACATGTACTGGACCAACATTTTGTCCTATTTCAAGGTGTTTTGATTCATCATCTTCATCTTTAAGAAGAATTCTTCTCTTCTTACCGTACACCATTAATAGACTTAAAGACACAGTCTGCTTTCTTGCTTTTTCTTTTCCTGTTCTTTTTCTTTCTTCTTTGTCTTTGTCGTTTTTCCTGCCAACAGATTTTGCTACTGACTGTTGAGCACCCTTTCCTCTATCTAGACTTGCTCTTTCCTTTTTATCATCGAAATGCTTAAGATTCATCTTGGTAAGTATCTTTTCTCCAACAAACATCAAAGGAACAAAGGTTTTGCACAAGTCATCACGAATAGTTTTGTTTTAAAAGAGAAACATTCTAGAGATGAGTGCACCATAAGGAAGTTGTCCCTTGTCCTTTTAGAGAGTTCTGTACATGTGAAAAATAATAATATGAGGAAGAGAGAAAGACTTTTCATTCAGAATGGCTCAGATAAGCTTGATTTCAGACTTAGACAAGTCTGTCTTGGAAGTAGCTGTAGGCCTTAAGCAATTTATAATGATCTTATGCAAGATTACGGTCCTTTCGGTTAGATCAGAATATGAAATATGGCTTTTAGAGCCTCTAGCAAAATTCTAATTTTCTGAAGCTACTTTGGAAACATCTTCTAAGCTCACTTTAAATGGAGTAAACTTGTAATTTTTTGTCCCAATAATTAGAGCCAGATCTTCCACCTTTAGATCATACTTTTTATCACCAACATTGAATTGAAGTCCATTTGGGGACAGAATGGAAAGATTTGAGTAAAAATAAGCAGTCAATTCTACATATACATGTGCAGATTGCAGATAGAATTCATAAATGCCCGGTCTTTCAAAAAAATGTTTCACAGAAATGCCAACCTTTTCCAGTTAGTCGAAATCCACACTACGATGATTCATAATCCCTCTAGCAAGTAGCAATTGATAGTATACATTGTGCTCTGTATTTCTGAATAAACTGCCATTACCTTGAACATCAGATGCAATTCTAACCTTCATCTCAAAATTATGAAATAGTCTAGCATCATCATTCGGAATCATAGATTTAGATGCACTTGTAGATTTAGGGCTTATGCAAACAGATTTCTTGTCAAAGGGAGTGGATGGTTCCTCGACTTTCTCTTTTCCCTTCCTGGAAGTGGTCTCCTTTGGAGTAGTACTAGCCAGATCATGATCAGTTCAAGAGCAAAATTCAGAATAACTTCACACAAGACATTCTTCAGTGTGAAAGTCGTTATCTTTCAGACACTGACGAAGAACCGATGCAGAAGCATTGCTGCGTTTCAACCTTTCGTATGCTTTCCACACAAGTTTGATATTACTGAAACGAAAATCAATTTTACCCTTAGTTTTTGGTGGAGACGATGGTTGTGGTTCTTGTGGTGTCGCTTATGAAGGATCTTGGTAGTGATCTGATTCCGTGTCTGAGAAATCAAAAATCTCCATAAATTCTGCTGGTCTTGAATACTTTGAATCTTTGTTGAGAATTCGTGATAATCGTCTTTTGAAAGGCATTGTGATTCACCGAGGCAAAAAGATTTGATCTTGGAGAAGGAGGAGAAGCAAACTCTGAGTGTCATGATGATCGAAAGTGAATGGGTTCGTATTGTTAGGATTTTATAAAAACAGGAGGACGGTTTTTGGGAAGAAAAACCGCTTTTAAAAGTTATAAAAAGTGATCCTATTAATTAGGAATTTTGGAAATAGAGAAGAAAAAATATCTATTCACACTAAATCAATCAGATAGATTAGAATATATACTTGATTTGCTTCCAAAAGTAAAATGTACCAAAATATCATGCCAGAAATGCCAAAAATATACCCGCCAAAATTTGAATTAAGGATGTATCTTTCATTTGAGTCTAAAATGGACATTCAGATGAAAATTATTTGAGTTTGAAAAATTTCCTGTCTTAAAAAATACTTCAAAAAAATGGGTAAGTAATGCATAGTTTATTTTAATATATTCAAATGAAAACTTATCAAGAGGTTTTGTGAATATATCAACTAATTGATTATTAGAATCAATAAATTGAATATTCACATTACCATTATAAACATGATCTCTAATAAAGTGATACTTGATTTCAATGTACTTAGCTCGTGAATGAAGAATTGGGTTCTCGATCAAATTAATAGCACTTATGTTGTCACATTTGATTGAATCTTCAATAACAAAGTCTTGCAACTGTTATTTCATCCACAGAATCTGTGCACAACAATTTCTCAATGCCACATATTCTGCTTCTACTGTAGAAAGCGCAATTGTGCTTTGTTTCTTTGAGTACCAGGATACTAACATATTTCTAAGTAGTTGACATGTTCTTGTAGTACTTTTCCTGTCCAATTGGATAAGTTCCAATGTATTTGATTATTCTTTTAACTTTAGAGATGTGTAATTCCTTTGGGTCAGATTGAAATCTTGCACACATACAAACACTTCTGATTAACCTTTTTACCATTTTCATATTTGTCCAGTTTGGATGAATGAGACATGGGAATGTCTATTTTCTTGTAGTTCTACAATCCAAACTTCTTGACAATCTCCTTTGCATATTTTTCTTGACAAATGAAGGTTCCATCCTTGGTTTGTTTCACTTGTAGTCCAAGAAAGAATGTCAATTCACCCATCATACTCATTTTGAGCTCATTCTGCATATTCTTAGAAAATTCTTTGCAAAACAGTTCGTTAGATGAACCAAAAATGATATCATCAACATAAATTTGAACAAGTAAAAAATCCCTACCCTTTCTTTTAATAAACAAAGTTATATCAACCTTACCTTTTGTGAAGTCATTTTGCAGAAGGAAGTTACTTAACCTTTCATACCAAGCACGATGTGCTTGTTTTAGACCATAAATGGCCTTTTTGAGTTTATAGACATGATCAGTTTTCCTTGGTTCTTCAAAAGAAGTTTGTTGTTTCACATATGCTTCTTCTTTGATATAGCCATTCAGGAAAGCACTTTTCACGTCCATCTGAAATAATTTAAAGTTATGGAAACAAGCATAAGCTAAAAATAACCTAATGGCTTCTAACCTGGCAATTGGTGCATAAGTTTCATCATAATATATGCCTTCTTCTTCTGAGTAGCCTTTTACTACAAGTCTTGTTTTGTTTCTTGTGATTTTCCCTTTGTCATCCAGTTCGTTTTTGAATATCCATTTTGTTCCAATTACTGGATGATTTTTGGATCTTAGCATAAGTTTTCATACTTTATTGATTCTGAACTGCTGAAGTTCCTCTTATATAGCTTCGATCCAGCTTTCATTTGATAATGCTTCACCAATTTCTTTTGGTTCTATTTCTGATATCAACGCCAAGTTGTTGATGTTTTCCTTATGTTTAGATCTAGTCTTGATGCCATCTTTTATTTCTCCAATAATGAGGTTCTTCGGATGACTAGATTTATGCCTCCAGTTTCTGTCCAATCTCTCCTTCTGAATATCATCATATTCTGAAGGTTCTGATTGAGTCTGGATTGAACCTTCTTTTCCTTCTTTTACAGATTCGACGATCTTTGGAGATTCTTGTTGAGCTTCAGATAACTCTTGAATATTTAGAGATGCTTCAGATTCATTTTTGTGAGTCTAAATATTTTCATCAAACCTCACATTCATTGTTTTTTCCATAGTCTGAGAATTCTTGTTGAAAACTCTGTAAGCTTTACTTGTAGTAGAATATCCAAGGAAAAATCCTTCATCTACTTTCTCATCGAACTAACAAGAGCAGTCATTTGGATTTTTGAGTATAAAATATTTACAACTAAATACACAAAAATATGAAATGCTGGATTTTCTACCTTTGTAAAGCTTATAGGAGGTTTTATCAAGAATATGCCTAAGAAAAACTCTGCTAATGATATAACAAGCTGTAAAAACTACTTCTACCTAAAAATAAAAAGGAATCTTGCTTTCAATCAAAAGAATTCTTGCCATTTCTTGCAAAGAACGATTTCTCCTTTCCATAACACTATTTTGTTCTGGTGTATAAGGAGTAGAAAAATTGTGTTAAAAGTCATTTTCCTCACAGAAATCTAAAAAACTTTGATTTTCAAATTCTTCCTCATGATCAGTTTTAATATTGGAAATGGTATAACCCTTTTCATTCTGAACTCTTTTTGCAAATCTTGAAAAATATATAAATGCTTCATTTTTATGAGCAAGGAAGAACACCCAAGTAAATCTTGTAAAGTCATCAACAACAACTAAATAATATTTCTTACCACCAATTGTAACATCCCGAAATTCGATCCACTTTCGTTATCAATGAAATTGATATTATTTCTCATTGTATTTCAATAAGTCTCGCCCGGATTTGATCAATCTCGAGATACTGACCGATAGGGAAAGGCTAACTAGGAAAAAGAATACGTTGACCCAAGAGCTCGACCGTGAATTGAGTCCGATTTCGAGATACTACAAGAGGATATTTTGTGCCAAGTAGGCCGGTCCAAGGAAAGTGACGGATTAAGATCGACCGACGACGTACGATTGAATAGTGAGTGATTTCGCACGACCGAGAGTACGTGCACGGTGAACGATCCTAAACTTGTTTCGAATAACCGTGACCCCCGGGACTAGCGATAAATTCTTGTGTTCTCTAGGAAATCGACATCGTCACGACTCAAGTACCCTAGGTCGATACACGTAACCCTTAAACAGCCGTCCGTTAGTAAGAGATGCTAAAACTGCAAATTGAGTTAAATTGATCATGGAATTGAGTGCGGACTTCGATGTCGAATTTCGTGGACGTACGCGACTATTTTGCAAGGACGATGTCATTTTTATGTGGCCACTCATATATGGAATCAATAGAGTCGAAATTTGGAAATTTGACCCGGGATTGGAAAATTACCTTTTTGCCCTTGTACCCCTAGGCTTGGATTCCGAATTTTTGGGGTTAATTGGGGATTATTTTAAGGTTTTATATTGATTTGTTTCAGCCCAATAATGCTGGAAATTGAGGACCATAATACCCCCCAAGAGTTTTGCCAAGATTAAACATCAACATTTGGATTAGGGGCAAAGTTGGCATTCTGAGAGTTTGGTCAACCACTCCACTATCTCACTCTCTCTTTAAAAACTCTAGTATCTCTCTTCTCATTTTTCTCCCCCAAGTCACCGGCCACTCTCCCCTCTCCCGCGAGCTCCTCCCACCCCAGCTTCACGCCGCCGCCGCCATCGCTCGCCGAGAAGTAGCCGGCACTCACCGCCACTATTCCGGCGTGGATCCGTCGCTGCCCAGCTATCCCCGCCACTTGCTCAGCCCTGTTGGAAGTCCAAGAATCTAGGTGAGTTCAACCCTAAGTCCTAGTTAGGCTAGATTGCATTTTTAGATGGATTTAGGGGTTAAATTAGGATATTTTAGGGGTTACTTTGTAGAGGCTGCTAGGGGCTAAAGTTGTGGCTAATTTGAAGACCTAGGATGATTATTGGATTCAGGTTTAATGGGTTGTGAAGCGATGTGATGAGGTGAAGCTTA
Organism: Syzygium aromaticum; assembly: GCA_024500025.1. Taxonomy (NCBI): domain Eukaryota; kingdom Viridiplantae; phylum Streptophyta; class Magnoliopsida; order Myrtales; family Myrtaceae; genus Syzygium; species Syzygium aromaticum. The sequence goes on along the minus strand of CM044889.1, from coordinate 24,122,987 downwards.
GACATTTTGATTTGAGGCGAAATTGTAGTTTTTGGCGGAGGAAAATTGTGGACTAAGTGGTGCTGTTCTTATGGTTAATTTGCGGCTTAGTGCAAAGATTTTAGTTGAGGTTTGAAGGTTTAGATTGGGTTGTGTAATGGCTGAACAGATTGGGTTGGACCAGCACAAGTTTGGAGTGAGTTCGAGTTCAAATGCGGATTTTAGTGCGTACCTAAGCCGGTTCTCGTGGTGGCTAGTTTTATGGTGATTTAATGGACTAATGTGGTGATTTGAAGGTGGATTAGTGGCCCAAAGGGGCCTGTATGGTGGCCGTTTATTGTGGAGTTAATTGGGCCTTGTTCGGTTAATGTGTGATTTTTGTGTGAAATGCTTAGAATGTCTTGATCGCTTATGTTGTGGCTGAACTGTGCACAATTTATAATTGATTATGTGATGCCATGTTGTGTGCTTGGTGTGGCCGAATGATGAGATGCTTGGTGGGTCTTAAGCATGTGTAATTCTATTGGCTCGATCGTGTGATTTTGTGTGCCGATTAAGTACCATGATTGTTTTGATTGAATTGCTTAAGTGAGTACGTTATGGCATTAATTGAGCATGCTGAGATATTTATTAAGTGTGTGGCCAAGTGAAATTGAATGCTCAATGTAGAAGTTTGGGTGCCCGAATGTGATTGTTATGGCCATGAACATACATATCAGGCATTGGCATAGCACGTGCATTATGTGAGTGTGCACAAGTGACATAAGCATGTGATCACCTAATAGCCCTGATGCGTTTTACGTGGGGTTCAGATAAAAATCGATGTGTGAATGTGTGATCACATGAGACCCCGATGCGTTTTACGTGGGGTAGCGAACCGTCCTGATGCGTTTTACGTGGGACGATGCCCGAATTACCGGAAGATGACCAGCCTGATGCGTTTTACACGGGTTGAGTGTCATGAGCTTGATGCGTTTTACGCGGGACGATGCCCGGATTACCGAAAGATGACCAGCCTGATACGTTTTATGCGGGTCGGTGAATTTGGCAATTGCAAGTATGCAGGAGTGCAAGTGTGCGAAGTACATTGATGAGGCATCAGCGTGAGTGTGAGCACAAGCATAAGCATGACATATGTTGTGGTGAAACGATGTGCATATCCATTCTGCAATTGAGTTCTATGCAAGTTTGCTATTTATATGCATAATGCCTAACCTACAGGGTTGTCCTGTGTTGGATTTGGGCCCGAGGGCCTAAGTCTTTTTTTTTAGTTAGTCTTTGGATTGTTTGGTATCCGTCAGGAGGTGCATGTTAGCCTAACTTAGGTTTAGGGAACCTATTCGCTGAGATTTATTCTCACGGTTGTTTAAGCCCAAATTTTCAAACCCCTGACCTTGAAATGCCTCCAATATCAGTACGTTTTAGGATTCCTCTCTGGATAGATTTGGAGGAGTCGGTGTACCCCGCGAGGAACGGGGATTTTTAGGTCAGATATCTTTCCACGGTTTGGGTTGAAGCGGGCGAGGATCTTAACCAGGCCCACGAGTACATAGCATGGTGTATCAGGGACCAGGAGGGGACCTACGGACCTTTCCGATCTTTTGAGGTTCCGTTGACGGATGCTGGGGATCTTGAACCCCAGTGTCCCGATGGGGAACTAGCGAGCCCCGATCGCATGTCGAAGGATGGGGACGTGGAACAGGTGCCGATGGAATCAGAAGACGAGGAGCCCGAGCCCATGGAGCAGGATGTAGAGCCGGAGGACGAGACCGAGCCGATGGATTCCGATGAGGAGTTAGTTAGGGCCGAGTCCGAGCAGGATTCCCTAGACTTTGATGTCGAGTTGTCTGATAGCTCTTCCGAGTTATCGGGATTCGACTCGGACTGGGTTCCATAGGCATAGCTTTAACCCTAGGTAGATTGGGCCAGTACCTTTTTGACCGGAGCCCCTTCTAGTTGTTAGTAATCTTGACTACCTCGGCCACTTACCCCTTTTTGTCAGTAGTAACCATTGACCTGTTTTTTTTATTTTTGAGCACAGGCTATAAATGGATAATGTATATGGTTCCCAATTTCAATGCAAGTGTATATTTATTCATATTGTTTGTTGTGTGGCTATCCTTGGTGATTTGATTTAAAATTGTTTGGGTGTTGTATTGCTTCCGCGTGTGCTTTAATCTCTGTGCTATGCGTTGGGTCGGGGATGCGTCCTGGGGCATCGCACTTGAATCGATCTTGACGAGGGATGTGATGTACCGTAGGGTGCAGGGCGTAACACCAATACTATGTTCTGGTTGGTCCAAATAGATCCATATAAAGAAGCTGCGAAGCATGATTAATGAAAACATAATGTATAGATTTAAAAAAGTTTCTTACTTGTTTTCCTAGAGTGGAGGCATTGCATAACTCTATTTTTTTGTGTTTCAAATCTGGCAGATCTCGAACCAATTTTTTGTTTGAGATTTTTTAGATTTGTTTCATACTAATATGCCCCAACGTTCTGTACCATAGATCTTCATCCTCTTTGATTGAGATCAAGCAATGAGTGGAATTTGGATTGACATCTAGAAGATAAATATTACCATGTCTTTTTCCTATGAATGTTTGAGAAGAATCTTTGCTTGTTCCTGAGTGTGTATTTTCTTGAAAGTTGATTCTAAAGCCTGTATCACATAATTGGCTTATGCTTATCAAGTTGTAGTTGAGTCCTTTTACCAATGACACATCATTGATTGTGAGTCCTCCAATTTCAACTGTGCCTTTGCCAACTATCTTTCCATTGTTATTTTCTCCAAAGGAAACTTTTCCACCATTCATGCTTTGTAGTTTAACGAATATGCTTGGATCTCCTGTCATGTGTCTAGAACATCCACTGTCTAGGTACTACTTTCTTTTTCTCTTTGTGATAACTTGCAAAAATCACAACCATTCAAGTTTTCTTTGATACCCAAATTTGTTTGGGTCATTGAGAATTAGTATAGGTTGTCTCAATAAAGTTTCTTTGAATTGGTCTCTAGACTTTAGGAATTCATTCTCAAAGTATTGTGGATCTCCACATTTTAAGCACTTGAGTGCATTTCGGCCAACAGGTTTGACAAAGTTCCTTTTGAAATGATTTTTATAAACTTGTCGAGAAGGTCTTTGCCTTAATCTCTCATTGACGTTTCGAAAATTAATTAAACTGTCACTTTTCTTCACAAATCCAAGACCAGATTTGTTGTAGTAAGGAATTTATATAGAAAGAATATGCTTCAACATTTCTGAACCTTTTGAAAATTTGGAAGTAATTTTTGAAAATTCATTTTTCAAAACAGCATTTTCTTTGAAAAGTAAATCTCGATTTTTCTTAACTTGATGAAATTATTTTTGAAGGAAATCGATTTTTTCTTTTTGTGAAACATCCTGTTGCCTCAGTGATGAATTTTCCTTTTTTTAATGAAGAGATTCTTTTAAAAGCAGCATTAAATTCTAAGCATAATTCATTAATGTAATTTAACACTTCAGTTGGCATTTCAGGATACTTTATCTCAATTTCAACTTTAGCACTAGAATCCGAATCTAAGTTTGAGATTGACTTGACCATCAAATAGAAGTTTGAGAAGTCGTCATCACTGTCTTACACTCAATATCACTCTAGGTTTCTGCCTTTAAGACTTTCTTTGCTTTCTCAAATTTGGTCTTTTTCTTTTTCAGAAGTGGACAATTTGGCTTGATGTGTCCATGTTTCCTATAATGAAAGCAGATTATTTCTTTTGATTTTTCTGTTTCATCGAGACTCTTCTTTTTCTCAAAAGGCTTCTTCCCTGTGAGGTTTCTTCCTTTGATTTTCACCTTCTTGTACTTCTTTATGAAGAGAGTCGGTTCTTCATCATCAACATTTTCATCTTCAGAATTTGCATCATCAGAATCAATATTAGTTTTTAATGCAATTGACTTTTTACCTCTGGATTCATTCTCCTCATTCAGTTGTTCAGTTTTATATGATTGAAGAGTTCCAATTAGCTCATTCATTGATAGAGACATGATCCTTTGAGTCTCTCGAAGAGATATTTTGATATTATCCCATTGCTTTGACAGTCCTCTCAAAAGTTTGTTGGCTTTCATCGCATCTGAGATTGGTTATCCTTGATATGCAAGACCGTTTATTACGTCAACAAATCTGTCATACATATCAGTAATTGATTCTCCAGACTTCATTATAAAAGATTCATATTGACCAAGCTATTGATTTGAATTTCCTTGGCTCGATCTGTTCCTTCATATGTAGTGTAGAGAGTATCCCAGATATCTTTAGCTGATCCACAAGAAGCAATTTTCTTATATTCAATAGGTGCTAAAGCACAACAGAAAAAATAAATTACTTTGGAATCTAAAGCTTCTCTTTTTGATATTTCAGTTTGAGATAATAGAGAATCTGTTGATATGCTCCCTTCTATCTTTTCTTTTGAATCAAAAGGTCTTGGTTTAACTCCTCTAATGATAACATCTCATTGCATATGATCAATTGACTTGATGAATGCCTTCATCTTATTCTTCCTGACACTATATTTCTTGCCATCGAAATATGGTAGTCTGTTGTTGCTTTATCCTTTAATGAGACCTGGAACACTTAAGCTAGCCATATAGATCGTTAGCTCAGAAGTAATACACTTCAATAAACGAGCAACCTGCTCTGATACCAATTGATGTAGCTAGCAATGATCACCTAGAGGGGTGAATAGGTGATCTTCAACAATTTTGATCAATTTAAGTGGAAATGATTGATTATAGTTGAGTCTGAATAAAATTCAGATTTGAAACAGTTTATATAGACAGTACTCTTGATGTGTAGTATGTAAAATAAGAGATAAGTGATAGAAAAACTGCACACAAGTTTATAGTGGTTCGGCTTATAGCAAGCCTACATCCACTCTCCCACACCGACAGCCTACTGGCTAGATTTTACTATGTAATCAAGAGAAATTACAGATTCTGAGTGACAGAACTCTTGTATATGATAGGAATCTCTACCTCGCACAATCACTCTTACAAAGTATTCCTCAAGATCTTAATGTTTAGTTCATGAATGACAAGAGAAAGGATCAGAGTATGCTCAGACTTTGGACTTATTGATTCTTAATTTTGTACATTGCCTTCTGCTCATCGTAGGTCTCCTTTTATACTCCTCCACTACCAAACTAGCCGTTGGACAATCTTCAAAGGATCATCTTCCAATCTTTATTTTGGACAAATTTGTATAAAATGAATTGAATAACCGTTAGTTGACAAAATCTGAATCCCGCTGATTCTGGTTGCCCATACAATTAGAATCTTGGTTTCCATAAATAGAGCTTTATTCGTTGTAATGCATACTTGTCATAATATTTGATTATCAATCAATTAGGTTGAGATTGAATCAATCAAAACTTTCCTTTTGTGACATCCATGCCAGATCACTAGTTGTTGTGATTCGTTCTAAATGAGTTTTGCTTTTGCATCTGAAAAGCTTCTGCGTCTACGTCTGCATAATTTCTACGTCTGAAGAATTTTTTATTCTTTCTTTACATTCAGAACCTGAGTCAGCGTAGGTCTTCAGTAAAATCTAAGTCTTTCAAAATTAGAGTTTGAATGACTTTGGTAAAGTCTGAACTTCTTATTTCCGAGTCTGAAATTTTAGTTTTGAGAATTTATTAATTCTGATATTTCCTTCTGAACTTCCAGAACATATTAATCTGGAATAGAATACATGTCAAATTCACAAGATAAATATAGAAAGTTTTATCAGTTTCAAAATTCATTAGGAGTTTTCCTCAACAGTTGTTTCACTACCGACTTCTACAATAGAGTCAAAACTTGTCTACACCGCTTATTGACCTATTGGCTGACTAGAAAGGGCTTTGTAAGGTCACCAATGCAATGAGAGCTAGACTAATGCTAGTAAGTGTCAAATCGAAAGGCAACAACAAAAGTTTTTCTTTTCCTCATAAAATAGCAAATATGCACACACTTAGAGTGTGTGCATGCAATCGGAAGTCCAAAGATTAAGTAAAATTACTTTATAAATTACTAAATAATGAATTGATAAAACTACGAAATTCAAAGAAATTGTATATTTGGAAAGATAGAAGTACTTCAAGATTGGAAATTTTTCCAAGAAAGTTGTTGAAGATAGAAAATATTCAAATTTTAAAATCAAAACATGTGAGAAATAATATAAAATATTATTAATTTACACATTTTCTCTTGGATAAAATACTTCAAAAACAATAATTTAGAGATATTTGGGGAATAAAAAAATAAATATTTAAAATAATAAGAGATTTTCTTTGCATTAAGTATTAGTATAGATAAATATTCCATTGCATTCTAATATATGAGCAAACATAGAGACGGCCCCAGATGCTAGAAAGGCCAATTAACGAAATCGCCAGGAAGGCCATTCCGGTGGTGGGGCCGCATTATTCACGATCATTCTTCTTTCCATATAATTGCATTCGAAAATGGATGGATAATTTTATTTTTACAAGTAATATTCAAAAACATACATTACATAAACTTTTTCTTGAATACGTTTTATCCCTTTTTGTCAAATTTACTATAGCAAGAAACAAAAGTTGGAGAATGAAAAGTGAATTTGTCACGCCCTGCACCTTATGGCGCGCCACATCCCTCGCAAAGGTCGATTTAAGTGCGACGTCCCAGGATGCGTCGCCGACCCAACGCCCAAATCTCAGAGAACAAGCACACATGGAAGCAACACAACACCCAGACAATAAAACATATGACCAAGGATAGCGACACAAACAATAATTATAACTTGTATAAGCTATGAAGACAAACAATATCCATTACAACCTAAGCACTTAAATCAAAAAGGGTCAACGGCCACTGGCAACGAAAGGGTGAGTGGCTCAGGATCAGACTCCCCCTCCATCAGCTCTTCCTCCTCGGGATCAGAATCCATCTCAAGGCCGGGGGTCTGAAAAGTTGGGTTTAAACAACAATGAGAATAAATCTCAGCGAGTAGGCCCTAAACTAGGCTAACATGCACCTTTTGACGAGCATCAACCAAACAACACACGGTCTAAACCATAAATGACTTAGGCCCTCGAGCCCAAATCCAAAACTTACTTGACCCTGCAAGTTAGACAATTGATATATAATCACAATCATGCCACAGAATTCAATCACGGCACATATATGCATATCACTTCGTCACGACACATGTCATGCATATGCTCGTGCTCGCACTCATGCTCATGCCTCATTGATGCATCATTGCACATTTGCATGCTAGCACTCTTGCCATTTATCAATTTCTCCTCCGACCCGCGTTAAACGCATCAGGTCCGATCCGCGTAAAACGCATCAGGTCTATCACTTCGAGATCAATCTCTGGCCCGCGTTAAACGCATTAGGCTCATGACACATAACCCGCGTAAAACGCATCAGGTTGGTCATCTTCCGGTAAACCGGGTATCGTCCCGCGTAACACGCCTCAGGACGGGTTCACTACCCACGTAAAACGCATCAGGGCTTATTGTGATCACACATTCACAGTCACCAATTTTTATCTGAACCCCGCGTAAAACGCATCAGGGCATTTTAAGTGATCACAATGCACATGTCATTCGTGCACACTCGTATATGCACATGCCGTGCCAATGCTTGAGATGCATACTCATGGCTATAACGTTCATACTTGGGGCATTCAAGAAATTCACAGTGAGCATTCAATTGCACAACACCACGTGTTCAATTCACAACGCAATATGCTCAATTTACACCACACATATTCAATTTAATGAATCAATATGCCCAATCAATCAATTAATTCAAATCAGCAATGATACATCATTGGCACCTGAAAATCACACAATTAAGCCATTAAACTTGCACAAGTCTAAGGTCCACCAAGCCTAACCTTTCTCGGCCACATAAGTACTCAATCTTGGCATCATGTAACCACTACCAAGCCATAAACAATCAGCCACTTAATGGACAAATCAAGCACACACGGCCATTCACAATTAATCCTCAATTTTGCCAAACAAGACCCGATAAATTTCACTATGGCCAGCCACTAATCAGTCCCCTCTAGGCCTCTAATCCACCTTCAAATCATTACATTAGGCTTCCAAATCCACCACATAAACAACCACTATACGGCCCGATTGTTGCGCCTATTATATTCCGCATTTAAACCGCGATTAATCCACCTAATGATCCGATCGAACCTACCTTAATCGATCACCAACCAAATCACCTTGGGCCACTAAACCACTTCTAAATAGTCACATTGGAGCACAAAAGTCACAATGGAAACAGCCACAACTCGGTTCGCAAATTTCACCCACCAAATTCACATTTTTGCCCAAATCAAGGTGCCCATGCTCAATTCACATAATAGCCCAAATCATGACCACAATGATCAGCCACTAAAAACAAGGGAAAACCGAATACGCAAATTTGGAGCAATTCTGAACTAGCGCACAGTTCTGGAATCCATTTTCAAATAAATAGTAATTCAACTCCAGAAATTATAAATTTTGGATATGTTGTACAAAATATCTCAATGAACATTTTCCAAAAGAACTCAAAACCCAGTTCTAACTGTAAACATCTCGTTTTGACACTCAAAGTCGGACAAAATCCGGTTCGCTTGGATAGCCCCTCAGGCCATCAAAATACAACTCATTCAGTGCCCAAATCATTTTGGAAAGCTCTGAAATTTTTACATGTTTTAGCCACAAATGTCCCCAACAATTTTTGTGAATGAAGTATTTTGAAAACAATCCTGGAAAAATTTATAAAAATTCTAACAAACCCGAAGGTCGGGTGGACAGTAAATCGGGCAGTTTTATTTCGGTCTAAAGATGGACTTCCGAATGGCATCAAATGATTTCTAAAAATTTCCAAATTAAAATATGTTATACTTAAAGATGTTGGGAACAACTTTTATGAAGAACAATTCTTCAAATTCGGCCCACACAAGTCACACAAAAAATAACAAAATCTGGCGACGCAACAGTAACCGTACCGGAATCAACAAATATGCATCACCAAGCAAACCAAGCTCAACTAACCACTAATCCAATTATCCACAGCCTTTAAACCATCCCTAAAGCATCACCTTAGGCCATTAAAGTCACCACAATTTTAGCCCCAAATCAGCCCACACTAATTAACCCCTAAAATACCCTAATAACCCCTAAAACCCATCTAGAAGTGTAAATTAGCTTAATTATGGTCTAGAGTTGTACTCACTTGAGATCTTAAGCTCCAAGCAAGGCTGAACAAGTGGCGAGAATGGCTGGACAGCAGCGGTTCCCAGCGGCGGCGGCGCGCGGCTACCCGACGGACGGCGATCCAATGCAGCGAAGGGGAGGGGGATGCCGGTTGCAGCGGACGGGAGAGAGAGAGGGTAGTGGGACGGCTGGATGGCGGTGGCGGCGAATCGGCTCCGATGGCGGCGGAGCTCCTCCGGCGAGCTTGGTCTTTCACGGCCAAGCAAGAAGGAAGATAGAGAGGAAGGAGCTGGCGTGAAGGAGGAGCTGGCCAGCTGAAGATGGGAGAAAAAATGGGAAGAGAGAGGGAGACTAGAGTGTTTAAAGAGAGAGTGAGATGGTGGGGTGGTTGACCAAACTTGCAATAATGCCAACTTTGCCCCTAATCCAAGGGCTTGGATTAAAACTTGCTAAAAATCATGGGGGCATTATTGTCCTCAATTTCCAGCATTATTGGGCTGAAACAAATCATTATAAAACCCCAAAATAATCTCCAAATCAACCCAAAATTCGGAATCCAAGCTTAGGGGTACAAGGGCAAAATGATAATTTTCCGGTCCCGGGTTAAATTTCCAAATTTCGACTCTATTGATCCCATATATGAGTGGCCACATAAAAATGACGTCGTCCTTGCAAAATAGTCGCATACGCCCACAAAATTCAACGCCGAAATCCGTACTCAATTGCACGATCAATTCAACTCAATTTGCAGTTTTAGTGTCTCTTACTAACAAACGGCTGTTTAGGGGTTACGCATATCGACCTAGGGCACTCGAGTCGTGACGATGTCAATTTCCCAGAGAACACGAGGATCTATCGCTAGTCCCGGGGGTCACGGTCTTTCGAAACAAGTTCGGGATCACTTGCCGCGCGCGTACTCTTGGTCGTGCGGAATCACCCGCTATCCGTTTGTACGTCGTCGGTCGACCTTAATTCGTCACTCTCCTTGAACCAGCCCACTTGGCACAAAATACTCTCTCGTCGTATCTCGGAATCGGACTCAATTCGCGGTCGAGTTCTTGGGTCCACATACCGTTTTTCCTAGTTAGCCTTTTCTTATTGGTCAGTATCCCGAGATTGATCAGATCCGGACAAGACTTACTGAAACGCAATGAGAAATATTATCAATTTCATTGATAACGGAAGTGGGTCGAATTTCGAAATGTTACAGAATAAACTAATAACCTATTAATGGGAAAATTGTCCAAAAAGTGATAAACCTATTGTACAACAGCTAATTTAGTCTTAAACCTTTTGATGATTTGCCAATTTAGTCATTTCGGTCAATTTTGATTGGAAATCGCCAATATGGACGTAAGCTGACTTTTATATGGATGATTTTTGGAATCTTTTTATATTTTATGAAATTTTAATTTAATTTTTTCTTTCTTTTCTTTTTTTTAAAGGGTTGGCACTCCTTGCCAGCCACTGGCCTAGGCTTGGTGAGGGCCGCAACCCCCCGCCTAGATCCAAGTGAGGTCGATGACCACTTGTGTGAGCGAGCAAGGCTTGGGAGAGGGAACAAGGCCCTCCTTGGCCTTAGGCAAGGTCCCTAAATCTAGGCAAGGGCCACGGGCAAGGCTTGTGGCACTTACCTGTGGCCAACGGCGATTGTTGGGCCTTGGGCAATGGTTGGCGAGGATAAAAAAATTTTTAAAAATCCATATTAGCATCGGCCATACCATGTAGACCGGTTAGTGTAGACATTAGCGATTTTGGGCTAAAATTGATTCAAATGACTAAATTGGCAAATCGTCAAAATGTTTAAGTCTAAATTAGTACAATTTGAAAACTTTATGACCGAATTGGCAGCCCATATAATGAGTTTAAGGCTTTTTGGATAATTTAACTAAATGTTTGTTTTGTGGTAAATTTGTGATATGTGTATACAACGTGGTTATTGCATGTGCAAATTGAACTAAATCTCTTTATTAAATGAATTTTATTCCCTTTGCAAATACTTTGTACTTCGAACCGAATATAGAAATATATTTGATAAAAGCTATGTTTTCAGTTTGTTTGGAATTTTCTTTTTACATTAATAAGATGTGTCATGTTAAATTTTCAAAATTATAAATCTTTCTATAATAAGCTTATATGGTTTACGAATGCATATGGAGATACATTCAATTTTTTCATTTTGCCAAGTAAGAAGGGGTTAAGATTTTAAGAATCACATATAAATAAGCTAAAATGGACTATTATTAAGTCTGTTGCCATTGTAAACGGTGTTAAATACCACGAAAAAACCCCAAACTAGTATATTTATGATAAATTTACCCCAAACTAATTTCTTGATCACGAAAAACCCTTAACTAGTATACTTGTGATGATTTTACCCTTTGTTAGTTTATGTGAAATTTTATTATCAAATTTCTAATTTGTACGACAAGTGGCAATTGACGGGTATAACTGTTTAGAATTTTACCCTCTATTTATCATAGGTGTATCATTTTATGGTTTTTCGTGATATTAATCCAATTTAACGGATGATAAATTTGTCATAAATCTACCAATTTAGGATTTTTGATGGTAAAAAAATTAGTTTAGGGTAAATACATGACAAATGTACCGGTTTGGGATTTTTTATGTTCAAAATATTAGTTTGAAGTAAATTTGTCATATATGTACCAATTTGGGATTTTTCGTGATATTAACCTTTGTAAATATGACTTTTTACGAATTCACTCTTAGATTATTGACAAAATATTATTCATGCGTCTACTATCTAAAGGTGAAAGTTAAACTATTTTTATATCAATATTAGGGACAAATGTATTGAAAGTTCTAAAACTTGTCATGAAAGTACAATTGAGTCCTAAAACTTTCAAAAAGTACAATTAAATCCTAAAAAATTATTAGGAAAGTGTAATTGAGTTCTATAACTTTAAAAAAGTGCAATCAAATCCTAAAACTTATCAAATTGATTCAATCAAGTCCTTCTGTTGATTACACTTTTTGAAAGTTTTAGGTCTCGATTGCACTTTCGTGACGAATTATACAACTTAGTTGTACTTTTTAAAAGTTTTAGAGCTCAATTGCACTTTCGTGACGAGTTTTAAGATTTGATTGCACTTTTTGAATATTTTATGATTTAATTGCACTTTTGTAATAAGTTTAGAACTTTCAGTACACTTATCCCTTAATAGTATTAACGGTGAACCTAATAAAAATCCAAAAGTTATTGGTCAACTAAATAGAATACAATTGGGTAAATCTCTGCCACCTGTTTACCACGTGGCAATCATACGTCCAAAGTAAAGTTCACAAGATGAGTATAAAAATGAACTTCCTATTCCAAAGTGGAGGAGCATCAAAATGTTGCAGGTTTCAATTAAAAAAATGAAAATATTTTCGAGAATGAGAGATTTGTTGACCATAAATTTCTTTCGCAAGTCCATAGCTACCGGTTGGACTTGTGGAGAAGTTTTTAATATGTATTTTATAAAATTTGAGAGTAATTTTTTGCTGAAATGCAACTTGCTTTGACAGTAAACTTTTTCAGAAAGAAAGCACAAAAAAGAATCACAAGGAATTTGGAATCAAGACAGATGGACAAATCAAACTTGCAAGCAAATGCGATTAAGCCCTATTTTCGCGCTACATTCCGAGAAAGAAAGAACATCGATAAGTCGTTGTACTTGAGTGATAGAAGCATTACAGTTTCTATAAGCGAGCACTCAATAAATCTTCATTTTCAAGACAATAAAACTAATGCAACAAATAGAGAAATGCGTCGATTGAAGTTAATAGTCCAAAAATTGGGGAAATTACACTAAGGAGAGCTTGATTATCATTGTGGAGTTCACGACGGTGGGCCGTATTTGTTCGGTGATGCCAATGGTCTGCGACACCAAGTCAGGAATCAATTTCTATGTTTTCCTTCCTTTGTTGTTGCGGCTTCTCCATAGGCATCAACAACTTGCGATGCAAGATACAGATCACTGAAATTTGGAAGCTATACTTACATTTAAGCCATGGATAGCTAAGGTCCTACTATTCGAGCATGTGGGTTTTTGTGTGTTTTTAGGGCTTAATCACTATTAAGTCAAGTCTTGCCAGATTAGCATATGTCTGGTTGACAAACTGAACCAAACTTTTAAAGTCATTTGGATATCATATGCATTTTATTTTTGTAAACTTTTAATATAATAATCACAATAACTATTTTTTCCCAACCGTAAGGCTTTAAATTCTAACAAGGCTTATTCAAGGCACTTAAATATATGGTTGATCAGTTTTATAATGGATCAGTTAATCTAGAATGTACCTTATAGGTCTTGCTTTCGAAAAATTGAAATCACGATTAGAATTGATTATTCCTAGAATTGGCCTGAATCCGAACCGGCCCATTCTCGATTCAACTTGAGAACTGAGTTTGGTGTGTGTAAGTCACATGGTTGATATTATATATAAAATCATTTACCCCGGTAAATTCTTGTTAGTTAGTAGTCTTATGGTCGATATTATATATAAAATCTTCAAGTTGGAGGTCATGGGTGTCATTCACTCTAGTTGCATCTCACTAATTTTTTTTCTTAAGTTGGGTGTACAAGGCTATTTCTAACTGAACTAGTTATCGGCCAGTTCTAGGTGTTCAGAGTTAAGAATCGGACCAGTTCTTTCTAAAACCGATCGTCTAAACCCGGTCCGATTCAATTCCTGAATCGAACCAACCCGGTGATTTCTCATCCTTCCGTAAATGTCCCGTTTTAGCACTTGCAAATTACAATCATCCTTAAGAACACTTTTATCATAGTGTTGAACATTTATAAACATTACCTTAATGCCTGAAATCAAATCATGTCAAAAATAACAATCACCTTCATAAAAAAAAAAAAAAAAAAAACCCAATTGGCGCAAACAATACGTGGAAAAGAAGAGAGGGGTCTGGTGGGAAATTGCCGCCCAGGAGTTCCTCGAACCGCCTAGAGAGAGAGAGACTAAACCCTTATCGCCATCTCATTTTTGCCTTAAGTTTTCCCCTTCACTTCCAATTCACCACCTCTTCACTCCTCGCTCTCTCTCTCTCTCGCCTGCCACTCTCTGCTGTCGACCACCTTGCCGGTGCTCGCTACCGCCAGTTGCCGTCCTCGCACCACCGCAACAGCCAAATCACCTCGTAGTTCGGCCAGCTTGAGTCCTCGTCACGCATGAAAGACTTTATGATATCATTATCAATTGTTCTAAAAACTTAAATTGTTAAATAAATGCATAATTTATTATTTAAATATTCTAACACTCCGATCACACTAAGTCGGTCTTTTTGCCGGTACTAAGTATGGAAATATTTAATTGGGCAAGCAAATAGAGGTATGAAGGATTCGAACTCAGGATCTCCTGCTCTGATACCATGAAAGATTTCATGGGATCATTGTCAACTGTTCTAAAAGCTTAAGCTATTAAATGAATATATGATTTATAGCGCAACTTGTGATCCGCGAGCGCTCGTTGCCGTTCCGACCAGGTCTCTCTCTTAAATGAATATATGATTTATAGCGCAGCTTGTGATCCGTGAGCGCTCGTCGCTGTACCGACCAGGTCTCTCTCTCTCTCTATGTTTCGGGCTTCCTGCCCGCTCGAGCAATTAGTGCCTGCAATTTTGAATCCTGCGTCACTGTCCGGTTGCTTTGATTCCGTGAACTGGAAACGAATTCGTTCACGCGATCGATGGGAAGTTTCGGATGGGAACTGAAATTTAGGTTTTAACTGAGATTTTCGAGGGCTTCGCGTGCTGCGTTTGCTATCCCTGCTTGCTCGGATCTCTCGTCTCGGAATGTCAACAGGTTGCGTTTTTCTTTTTGTCCTGGTTTTAGTGTTGTTCCTCGAAGCGAAAGCAAAATGTTGCACTCTCCGATGCTCGTTCTGAGTAAAGCTCCATCATTTCTTCACCGGCTCTCTTTTGTTCTTTTAGTTCCCTCCTGTATGATCCGGCCGATCTGTTAGTGTTTATTGTAGCAATTTTATTTACATTGTTATTTTGTGCTCTGTGGGGCTAGGTCCTGTCCTTTTGAAGTGTGCATTACGGTGAGCTGCATTTTGGTGGTGGCAATGCCTTCTCCCACCCCTTGTCTTTCCAAGGAAAAGAGTATTGTCATTGCATCTTAATTGGTTTTTTGAGAGGCAAAAGAAGGCGAAAAATGATATTTTGAGCGTGTTTTTACTCTGCTCGATATGTTTGGGCACATTCGTAGTTGCCTTTGGGACGACAATGATGTGTTTTGAGTAAGGTTATTGTTGCCAATCTTATGTCCCTGCGAATAAATTCTTAATGTTTGCATTGAACAGAGGATTCCTTGAAACGTGAATCTGGAAGCAAGGTACACCATGCTAATGTCCAAGCATCCAAGGTAAGAAGCTTTTCATTTAATATCTGAATTCTGTCTGGGTTCCCGTGGCTGCCAAAAATAATTGAATTTTGTGATGTCACTTGACCAAATGATTGGGTCATTCCAAGCTTATTCCGAGGAACGGGTGTAATTTGCACATCACTGTTTTCAGTGACAGGAATTTTCCTAGTAAAGAAGCTAGAAGCCACCAAAATAATAGCAAACAGAGGACCTCTGCAGAAAATTAAAGCTCTTCCTTTTTCAAATTTTTCTAGAATCACCCATAAGAACGTCTGATGTATCATTGTGCACGGTCTGAATTTTAAGGTAGATTGTAGGAGAAATTGAATAAAGTTAGTGTGGTTGTTTTAGTTTCACATTTAGGCGGATCTGGATCTTTTTATCAGGTGCCTTTTTTCTCTGTAAACCGATGATTTTGTCTGTGTTCTCTTGCTGTTGAGTCTTTTTAACTTGTGCTACTACATGTGACAGGCCGTTGCCGATATTATCCGCACCACCTTGGGCCCAAGGCCTATGTTGAAGATGCTACTTGATGCTAGTGGAGGTGAAGTTCTATTATCCCAACTTGTCTAATGATTAATACAACGATTAGTCAATGAAATTTCATTCCACGTTTCAGATCATATCATCATATATATCCAAGGAATTCCTTTCAGTCATGGGATTGTGTAGGCGCTTTCCCATTCCCATTGATTGATTTGTTTGATTTCAAGTTTATGAGCTCGGGCAAACAATGCTTCCTCTTTTTCCGTGGTACCCAAATTTTACAAAAGACAAAGTGAAGAATTTTCTCATATAGACCTGATTTTTGTTTGCTTTATACGTTGTCTATGGGCATTATGTACATGTCGATGACTATTCGATTCCATTACATTTTGCAAATTTTAAACCAAGCGCAAGATGAATTATCACATCATACTCTTCACAGCTTTATTTTCTGTCACCGTATACAAGCAGTTAAGCATCATTTGTCCTAATGTCTATTCAGTTCCATGACGTATTTGCTGCATTTTCGTAAGTGACAGTCAATGGAGTGAATTCTTTTCCCTTCCTTAGTTATGGTAATCATCTTGTATCTGAGCAAATATTCATTTCTCACTTGGTGAAAATAAGTAATGAAGCTGTGTACTTGAACAGAGAACATGAAGAATTGGTTTGAAAATATTCATCTAAGACGGAGTTGACAAGGTTGGAATAAAGGAATCATAGCTAATATCTAAAAGAGACGTCACATTATCGGAGCCCCAACGTGGAGGACTGGAGCACCGACACGTGGGAGCAGCCCGGCGAGGCATCGTCCCTGGAGAAGGTGAACTGGCTCACGCGCCACCACACCGCGGGTGGGGTCGCCCGTGGCCTCGCCTACCTCCATGGCGCGGGGTCTGCCCACGGCCACCTCCTCGCCTCCAACATCCTTCTCACCAACGACTTGGAGCCCCGGATCTCCGACTTCGGGATCCAGAATTTCGGAAATGGGGGAGAGACAGTTCGGGGAGGGGGGAATCGAGCGTCCCGGCCCCGCCCCGGAGGCAAACGTTTATTTCTTCAGGATGATCTTGGTGGAGCTGTTGACGGGGAGAGAAGGGAGCGAGGAGAGATTGGCGTGGGCGAGGAGGCTGGCGAGGGAAGGGCGCGGCGGTCGAGAGGAGACTAAGGATCGATGGAAGCTCGGTGAGCGAGATGGTGGAGTGCCTCCGCGTCGGGTACCTTTGCACGGCGGAGTCACCCTGGATGCGGCCCACTATGCAACAGGTCGTGGGTCTCCTCAGGGACATCCACCCCCAAGATGAGTTAACGAGTCGAGAGTCCATCAAGTGCTCAAACTCGGGTTTTCACCATAGGCACCACGCCAACGCGACTCGCCCCAATGCTAAAATTAGGTGGATACAAGGATTGCAACCGAGTTTGTCACATGAATCGCACGCGAAAGATTTGCTACTGTGATATTCTTGATCAATTGGTCTCGTCCCTTGAACGAAGGAAAACTCTCGATTGATTCGCCCATATCACATCAGCGTGTCACGGGACATAAGATTTGGGTCGATTTTTCCGTTTTTGGGGGGCAATTGCATTTCAGTTTGGACCACGGCTTGTTGTCCATTGGGTATTTGTTGTTTGTGGGAATTTGACTTCTGGGCCATGTATAGACAAGATCTTAAAGTGAAAAAAGATCCTTTTTTAAAAAAAAAACAGGAAGATTTCAAAGAATATTAATTGAATTAAAGAAAAATAAAAAGGTCATGAGGTGAGGTTGAGGGGGATAGACGTTGTTTTAGTTGAACACGGAAGATGAGACAATCCCACTTATTGCTCGTCCATTCGGCGAGATGTTCCGTCAACCGTTCCCCTTCAATTATCGTCATCTTTTTCTTTTTCTTTTTTTAATTTAATTTCTTCCTTTTGCTTCTTTTGTTTTTGTATCGTTTTGGGCCCTTTATTCCTTTTTCTTAATGATTTTTGTAATTTTTGTTTTTGTTTTTTGCTCTTTTGTTTTGCAATCTTCCTTTTGTTTTTTGCCAAAAGAAACGAAAGGAATATCGATGTTGCATGCACATCTGCTGCTCCGGGCTTTGTTGGATTCGTCTTGGAATTGGACTCCCCTTAGAGTAAAAAAAAAGAAGGGAGGGGAATATGTAGTAAAGTTTTCAATCTTTTGGAAGATTTTATTATGAGATATAATTCCTATCGAAGTATCAAGATCTCATGTTAAGTGAATTCGTTAGTATTTTGATATCATGTTGGATAAGTATTGTGTCAAATCCTCGAGTCATTTTTTCGACAGAGACGAGACATCACGGTCATAGATATCCGTTCATTGATGAAAAGAAAAAGAAAAAAAATTGTGGATGGTTATTAGATTGATAGCGAAGTTTAAATTATAGGTTGTTGTTAAATCACCATGCCCCTAACGTCTTGGACGACACGTGCATTGATGGCCAGGATGAAGGGTTGCAATCCCACTGGGGCGAACTAGTTCCAAAATCCCGTCCCTTGGTTCGGATTGCGGGCTGCAAGTCGCCTACACGAACCCAAATGGCTAGAGCACCATATTATTTTTACCATAAATTGTGGGTTACCGTCGAGTCATCGTGCCCCTAACGTCTTGGACGACACGCGCGTTGATGGCCGGGATGAAGGGTTGCAATCCCGCTAGGGCGAACTAGTTCCAAAATCCCGTCCCTTGGTTCGGATTGCGGGCTACAAGTTGCCTGCACAAACCCAAATGGCTAAAGCACCATATTATTTTTACCATAAAATAATGCGATTCGTGGGATGATTTACATATTCTTGAGAAGTGACTGAGAAAAGATGGAGCAAATGTGAAGAAATTATCCGGCTAATATTGACCGGTGATTTCACATCCACCCGACTTCTATAAAGAGAATTTCTTTTGACCTTTGCCAAGTCAATATATATATATTTGGCCCGTTCATGTGTTGAATGAAACCCAGAAAAATTAAAATAATTATAACAATCGATTTTTCATTGGATGATCAGAAGGTTGATTGATTTGGACATTGTTGTCAAATACGTAGGCGGAACTGTCAGTCGACATCTGCTTTTTCTGGGAGCCAATTTACCGGCGCTTCCATTACGACGTGCGAAAATGGCAATCGAGAGAGAAAATCACGCGCGGCCTAGTCCTGCGAATCTGTCCTGCATCTCCATTATTGGATGAGCTATCCATATAACCATGAAGATAAATTTCTTCTTTTGGCTATATTATTGATAAAGATATGTGCATTTATCGCCTCCTGGCCTTTCTCCAATGAGAAAGTTCTCCCATGATGGCGACCACTTTCTTAATTCCATGACCGAAAGAGAAAAAAAAAAAACATATCCTTTTTCTACATCTGTAAATACGTGAAAAATTAGAGGAGAGATATTTATGTAATTGTCATTAATTTAATTTATCGTGAGAATAATAGTTTATTTTAGATCACAAAAAAAGAAATAATAAATAATTAGAAATTGTGGTAGGGTCTACTCTTTTAAGAATTTGTCACTCACAACGTACCGTGACTCTCACGGTAGCCTAAATACTGTTACTTGGAGAGACCCGTGGAAGAAAAAACGTGAAAAAAAACAAAATTGGCTGGTCCAATCATATTAGTTTTCTGTTTTATTCTTGGAAGAATATGAAATGCGAAGGAATTAAAATGTAGGAGAAAGAAAATACCAAGGCTCCGCTTATTTCGCATAAAATATGACATTTCTAGAAAATGTTTTCTAGAAATGCTGGAAAGTCATTTTTCAGGAAAATGATAATATTTTCTGATGTTTGACCGAGATCTGAAAATGATCTAAAAAAATTATTTTCCGTCATTTAATAAGGAAAATCTCATTTGGTCGGAAATTGCTAATGTAGATGATGTCTGTCCTACATGGGACAACCGCGCTGATGTTGATAAATTTTGTGATTTTTTAAAGAGATAATGACATAAACAGTCTCTGAACTTTGGCCCAATGTGCAATTTGGTCATTGAACTTTTAATTTATTCAATGTAATCCCTGAACTTTAAGCTAATGTGCAATGTGGTCCCTGAACTTTTAATTTGTTCAATGTCATCCCTAAACTTTTGGTACATATTCAATTCAGTCACTGAACTATGTGAAAATGTTCAATATAATCCCTAAACTTAAATTAATGGAAAGGACTGCATTGAACATTTTCATAGAGTTGAGGGACTGAATTGAATATGTACTAAAAGTTCATATATAACATTGAACAAATTAAAAGTTCAGGGACCAAATCACACATTAGATTAAAGTTTAGGGACTACATTGAACAAATTAAAAATTCATGGATCAAAATGCATATTTAGCTAAAGTTCATGAACTATTTATGTCATTTCCCCTTTTTTAAATGATCAATTTTTTAATAATTAATTTATTTTGTTTTTTATTTTATTTCCTTTTCTTTTTCATTCGTTTTTCGCCGGTTGCCAGACCTTGACAATAGGCCACAGGCAAGGGCCAACGGGGTCAAGCCTCGCCTGAGGCCGGCTCATGCCTGTGGCCGATCACCGAGGTCCGGCGTCCAACTTAGGAAGAAGGAATAAGAAAAACAAAGAAAATAAAAAAGATAAAAATATATTTAAAAAATTCAAAACATATTTTCTTAATAATTTATTATCTCACCTAACTGTCCATTTTTGTTGTTAATGCTATTTTGGGCCCATTTACACTGACGGCTTACTGACTAACAGAATCAAGTCTCAACAATTAAGAACATGGATCGATACAAAATCATGGAGGAGTTCGCTCCCATGTTGGCTCATACGAACATCGATATTGCATATAATAAAAGTATGCTGAACTGTCGTGGTAATTGCAGCCCATACAGTGTATATAAAGAAGGCCAAAGCGGTCCGTTGTTGAAAACATCCACAAGAAAACACTAAGCCATGGCTTGTCCAAAGTTCTTCTGGTCTTGTTTGTTGCTTCAGCTGATGTTCCTGTCTCTTGTCCCTGAGGTCGCTCATGGCAAGGGTCTCAAAGTAGGGTTTTACCGGAAGACGTGCCCTAATGCAGAGGCCATCGTGAAGAAGGTCATCGGACAAGTCATGTCCGTCGCTCCGAGCCTCTCCGGCCCTCTCTTGAGGATGCATTTTCACGACTGTTTCGTTAGGGTAAGCGAGAGAATGAGCACACGCACTTCTCTTCCTGCTTGTGCTTGGGAAGAGTACTATTTTATGAGCACCTGTCTAATGATTCAAAAGAATGGTTTTTATTTTCATCGAATTATCTGCTAAACAGCCATTAAACAGGGCACGAACTGTTTCCTGCATGAACTCGCAGCTGAATAACGTTTCTTTCTGGGGTTTTCCCACAGGGTTGTGATGGTTCAATACTGTTGAACTCCTCGACCCATCAAGCCGAGAAGGATTATAAGCCGAATCTCAAACTTCGAGGTTTCCAAGTAATCGACAGAGTCAAGATGACGCTGGAGAAGGCATGCCCTGGAACTGTTTCATGTGCCGACATTGTGGCCATTGTCGCT
Organism: Syzygium aromaticum; assembly: GCA_024500025.1. Classification (NCBI taxonomy): domain Eukaryota; kingdom Viridiplantae; phylum Streptophyta; class Magnoliopsida; order Myrtales; family Myrtaceae; genus Syzygium; species Syzygium aromaticum. The sequence continues at coordinate 24,101,388 of CM044889.1, read as the reverse complement.
AGAGATGTCGTTGTCGCGGTGCGCATATGCATACATCGCTTCCTTTATGTATTCTTTTCAATTCGAATGTTCATTATAATGCATATGACATCAGTAGAAATCTCCCTTTTCACAAACAATCTATATTATCTCATTGGAAAACTAGTCCTAATTTCAAAGTGTGCACGACAAAACTCGATGATTTTTCTTCATGAGAAGAACACATTAATATGGGAATTGGTTTTTTTTTTTTTTCCCTTTTTGGTCACTCTAGACCGGAGGACTTTCCTATGATGTGGAAACCGGACGAAGAGATGGGAAGGTTTCTAGTAAGGAGGAGGCACTTCACAATTTAATAAACTCTACGGCCAACATTACAGTTCTGAGAGCAGCATTTGCACAGAAAGGCCTCAGTGTGAAGGACCTTGTCGTCCTATCAGGTTAACACCTGATCTCCATTCATTACTTCATATGCTCTGTCAATTATTTTGTGGAAATCGACATAAATTACCCGATAAAAAAACAGTATTTCGAGCGAAAGATTCACAAACACAGCCGGCAATACATCGAGAAAACGTAATTCGTAAGCTTAGATTGTGCTAATTCTGATTTCCTATTGCCCAGGTGGGCACACCCTTGGAACTGCACATTGCTCTTCCATCTCCAACCGCCTCTACGACTTCACTGGAAAGGGTGACGCCGACCCCAAGCTCGACCCCAACTACATAGCGAGGCTGAAGCTCAAGTGCAAGCCGAATGACAATACGACTCTCGTCGAGATGGACCCGGGAAGCGTGAGGACGTTCGACATTGGGTACTTCAATCTGATCCCGAAGAGAAGAGGCCTCTTCAGCTCGGATGCCTCACTTCTTGACGATAGCCGAACCAAGGCGTACATCGACCTCCAGATCAGGACCGGCGGATCCACCTTCTTCAAGGACTTTGGTGTGTCGATGATGAAAATGGGTCGGATCGGCGTGCTCACCGGAACCGCCGGTGAAATCAGGAAAGTGTGTGCAAAGGTTAACTAAGGGTCGACGAGGACGACACAGGATGGAGCATGGAATAACTGGATATAGTCCATTATTGTCGATTTACAATTGTCGGTAGTAAGTAAGTGAGAAAAGATGTAGCCAATGCGGAAATTCTCGGGCTATTCTTGACCCGTGATTTCACATGCACGCGACTTAGAAAGTGAATATCCCTTTGATTAATTAAACTGAAGAAACTAATGATCGTTTTCGTTTGATGATCGAGGTTTGATTCATTTGGAAATGCTTTTTCATGGTGAGTTGTCAAATACGTTGGCGTAATAGTCAGTTGACCGACCATCTGAATTTCTGAGTCAATGTGCAGGCGTTTTCACCGCAACTTGCGAAGGTCGCAATCAAGAGAGCGAGAATCATCCGCGGCTCGGTCCTACAAATTTGTCCTGCATTTCCATGATGGAACGAGGAATTCATATACCATGAAGACAACATTTTTATTTGGCTATATTATTTTAGAATTGGGAAAAGTATCCGAAAAGTCATAAACCTATATTATTTGTGTCAATTTAATCCTAAACATTTTTTGCGCCTATTTAATCATAAATCTTTTGACATAGTATCAATTCAGTCCTTCCGATTAATTTTTGCCCAAAAATACTTATGTGGATTCTCAGTCACCGCCAGCCAACCAATGTGGCTAGACCAGCACCGACGTGGACGTCGGAAAATAAAACTGTGTCGTTCTTGTTTCCCATTAAAAAAAACCCTAGAACATTCAAACATCGTCGCTCACCTCTCTTTCGATTTTGCCCCAAATCCACTGAACCAAGTGACTAAACCAAGTGAGAAGCGAAGAACCATAGCTGTTATCTATCCAATTCGATTTGTCTCATCTCAAATCGAAGGATTTTGCTCAAGTTGATTGACACCTTCTTGCAGATTCACTTGAAGCTTGCCGGACGGTCACCAAGACCCGATTGACCCATAATCTAGTGGTGACCCAATTCGACTTTGAGATTTTGCAATGAACATGACAAACTCTGTGGTGCCGATTTGCTTGTACGGTCGGCACTTAGCGAACCTGACAAAAAGTTATGCTTGTGCTGTTGTCCCAATAAGCGAACGCATCTTCTGAAACTTGCTCTTACACTATAATCTTCTTTTTCTTCAATTGAACTATGAAAGACTACATGGAATGCACAACCAACTCAACAAACAAAAAAAGAAGAGGCATTTTTATTGTATTTTTTCCACCCAAAATGGAGAGCCCCAATTTCATGCATTGCTCCTGTTATGACTTGGATGCATTAGGTGTTACTTCGTTTATTGTAAAAAGAACCATGTGATGCCATCGCCGATTTGACTTGACTTATCACTCTATCAGTTCGATACAAAGAGAGCAAAACATCCGATACTAAATGATTATTGAACTTATTTCCTTCAACGAACATGCATTCTGATTTCAATCAATCATTTTATCAAATAGGTAGCATATACTTCGATTAATAAACTTTGACTCACATATAAGGCAAATTATCACTATTTGGCCATCACTACAACATCAATACATATTTGAAAAATTGATAAGCTTTTATCCAGAGATGAATTTCACATGAGCCTCAACCATGTTTCTTAGACTCGACTAGTCAAATTAGATTAAGGACATTTGTACCAGATGCAATATTTGACCAAGAAAATCGATTGAACTAAGAACTTCAATCTCTAAGATGCAATCGCAGTCCTTTGTTTGCCTTTGCTTCATAGCCAAAAAGCCTGGAAGTGATTGGACCTATTATGTTGTCGCTTCATTACATACTTATAATATATATTGTCTTTTTGTGTAGAATCGAGATGAGCAACAAGTTTGCATTGATTTGCCTTTTCCATGGTGGGAAATTTGTCTGTCACCCAATGCTTGAATATATTGAGGGAAAGACTGATTTAATACACGTAAATATCAATTCGATGAACCATGAAAGGTTCATCACAGACATTGAGAATTTGGTAAATGGTAAATTTTAAAAAACTTTATTGTAAGTTTCCTGAGAAATCTCCAAAAAATGGGCTGATATATATATATATATATATATAATAATGGCATTATCGTTGATCTAGTTTTCTATCATTTGCGGCATGGATTGGTTGAGGCATATGGAGAATCTTTTGACAATGCAATAGGTGAGGCTACTGGTCAAAGTGAGGGCAATGGTCAGGGTGTATGTCAGGGTGAGAGTGCTAGTGAGGGTGTTGATTTAGGAATGAGGCAGTCATTTAGCACAAGGGTGGCTTAGATTATGATACTTAGTAGATGAGAGCGATTATGCTGACTTAGAGGGTGACGAATTTTTGTTCGAAATTAATTCTAGAAAACAAAGACATGGACCTAATCGATGCACAATTCTTGACTGATGATTATGATGATGAAAGGGACAATGAAGACCTTGTAAAAGGAAGGAAGAAACTCAGGGAATTTCACATAAATGCCACAAAGGCTTACATTATAGGAGAACCATTGACGGAATTTATACCATCACAAGAATCTATATGAGAATCATCTAACCCCTAATGATCTAACCTCGATATTGCCGAAAGTGTTCACCAAACTAACTACTACAAAACAGATGGAGACGAGAGTTTCAAATCTGATGTAGGGTGAGAAGATATTGAAATTACAAAAAAGAGAAGCAAGTATCCAAGGTATCTCGATTATATTGTGCCTTTGTTTACTACATTTATGATGTTTGATGATGGTAGGCAATTCAAAGATGTTGTCATAAAGTATTTAGTGATTGAGCTTAGAGAAATAAAATTGATCAAGAATGAAAGAAATTTGTTAGAGCAAAATGTGGTGATGAAAATTGTCCTCAGAAGATTTTTGCATCTTTCGGTGTTAGAACTGGATCATTCCACTTGAAGACCTATCACAAAGAACATACTTGTAACATTAGTTTCAATAATAAGAGGGTCTTAGATTCTTGGTTAGCATAGCACTATCTTAGTATAGTTAGAGAAATGACATATGTAAAAATCATTGCTTTCAAGGAGCTTCCCAGATAGCAGTTGGACTTAAATATAATTACATATTAGTGTAAGAAAGTGAAGCTGCTTGGCTTTAAATTTTTTATTGGAAACTATAGGAAGGAATATAAAAAATTAATAAATTAAAAATATATCCACGTTAGCATTGGTCATATCATGTAAGCTGGATGGCATCCGCGTTAGCGATTTTCGGCTAAAATTAGCCGAAATGACTAAATTAGCAAATCATCAAAAGATTTATAAAAAAAAATTGGCACCATTGGAAAGATTTAAGACTGAATTTATCATCGTATAATAGGTTTATTACTTTTTTGATAATTTTCTTCCTATTAGGTGAATGCCTGTTTTGTGGCAAAATTATTATAGGTGTATACAACGTGGTTATTGTATGTGCAAATTGAAGCATATCTCTTTATTAAATGAAATTTATTCACTTTGCAAATACTCTATACTTCAAAACGAATATATAAATATATTCGATAAAAAGCTATGCTTTCAGTTTGTGTGGAATTTTCCTTTCACATTAATTATAAGATGTATCATGTCAAATTTTCGAAATTATAACACAAATGGTTTTTGTTGCTGTCGTAAAATCTTTCTAAAATAAGCTATATGCTTTAAGGATGAAAATGGAGACACTATCTCTTTACTCTTTTTTCAATTATAAAGGGGTTAAGAATTTGCGAATCACAAATAAATAAACTAAAATGGACTATTATTAAGTCAGCGGTCATTGTAAATATGACTTTTTACGAATTCACTCTTACGTGGTTAAACGAGATATCATTCATACGTCTACTGTCCAGAGGCGAAGATGTGAACTATTTTTATATTAATGGTATTAATAGTAAACTTAATAAAAATCCAAAAGTTATTGGTCAACTCTATACAATTGGGTAAATCTCTGCCTCCTGTTTCCCACGTGGCAATCATAGATCCAAAGTAAAGTTCACAGGATGAGTATAAGCATGAACTTCTTGTTCCAAAGTGGAGCATCACAAAGTTGCAGGTTTTAATTTAAAAAAAAATGAAAATACTACGGTAACGTTCTCCGCTATTTTTGAGAATGAGAGAATTTTTTACCACAAATTCCTTTTGCAAGTTATATAGCACCCGATTGGACTTGTGGAAAGTTTTTAATACGTATTTTGTAAAATTTGAGAATAATTATTTGTTGAAATGCAACTTGCTTTAACAGCGATCCCCAATATTTTTCTCAGAACGAAAGGACAAAAAAGCATCAGGAATTCGGAATCAATATAGATGGACAAACTAAAACTGCAAGCAAAAGCGACTATGCAATATGTTCATACGACATTCCGAGAAAGAAAGAACATGGATAAGTTGTACTTGAGCGACGGAAGCATTGCATTTTCTATAAGCGAGCACCCAATCAACCTTAATTTTCAAGTGAGAAAAACCAATGCAACAAATAGAGAAATGCGTCCATTGAAGATAATAGTCGAGAAATTGGGGAACTTACAGTGTGGAGAGCTTGATTATCATCATGGAGGTCACGACGGCGCGCCGTATTCCTCCGGTGATGCCAGCAATCCGCGACACTGAGCAGAGAATCAATTTTCTATGTTTTCCTTCCTTTGTTGTTGTGCCCTGTCTTGATTGGCTCCAAGGCATCTTTGTGTGCTTATGGGCCTTAATCTTCTTGCCATATCAGCATATGTATTGTTGACAAACTGAAATAAACTTTAAAGTCATTTGGATATCATGTGCATTTTATTTTTGTAAACTTTTAATGTAATAATCACAATAACTATTTTTTTCCCATCCATATGATTTTAAATTCTAACAAGGCTTTCTCAAGACACTTAAATATAAGGGTAATTGGTTACATAATGGGTCAGTTAACCTAAAATGTACTTTATATGTTTAGGTTCCGAAAAATTAAAACCGGTTATTGAATTTATTATTCTTGAAACCGGCCCGAAACCGAACTGGCCAGTTCCCGATTGGACTTGAGAATTGGGTTTGGTGCATGTAAGTCACATGATTGATATTATTTTTTATCCCGGTAAATTCTTGTTGGTTAGTAGTCTTATGTATACTTCAAGTTGGAGGTCATGGTTGTCATCCTCTCAAGTTGCATTTCACTATTTTTCTTTTTAAAGTTGGGTGTATAAGCCCATATCTAAACTGGACAAGTTAACAGCTGATTCCAGATGTTTGGAGTCGAGAGTCGGATCGGTTCCTTTCTAAAGCCGATTGGGTAAAGCCAGTCTGATTCAATGCCTGAATTGAGCCAACCCAGTGATTGCTCATTCTCATGTAAGGTGTGGATGTTTAGCACTCCGTAAATTACAATCATCCTTAAGCACACTTTTTATCATAGTGTTGAACATTCATAAACATTTCGGTTGCGTTTGGTCGTTCGGATTTCTAAATAGGATAGGACTGGATAGGATAGGATAAGAAATATTAAGATTTCTTCATATTTTATTCACTGTTTGGTGGATTACGGATTTAAAGTCGGATAAGATAATTTTTATTTTATTTTTTTGCTATTCACGGGTCCAGAGGAGTCGGTAAAGGAAAAAAGGCCGAGAAATTTTTTTGGTGAAAGCGCACAATGTGTGAAGATGAAGATGACGGCAAGTGGAGTATAGGGTTTCTGGAAAAATAGGTATTAGAAATTCTATCCGGGTTTATTCCTCCCTTCTTTTGGATTTTTTTATTCGGGCTATATTCGACCTTATTCTATTCTGGACCATTACTAAATATAGAATAAAATAAAATATATTCTATTTTGCCTTTTATCCGATCTATCAAATGCAGCTTACGTGGAAAAGAGAAGGACAGGGATCTGGTGGGAAATTCCCGCCCAAGAGTTCTCGAACCGCCTAGAGAGAGACGCTAAACCCTAATCGCCGTCTCATTTTTGCCTTCAGTTTTCCTCTTCACTTCCACTTCACCGCCTCTCTCTCTCTCTCTCTCGCCACTCTCCGCCGTCGGCCACCTCGCCGCCGCCGGTCGTCGCCCTCCCGCCGGCGCAGCAGCCGAATCTCCCCCGCGGTTCGGCCGGCTCGAGTCCTCGTCGCGCGGCTTGTGATCCGCGAGCGCTCGTCGCCGTTCCGACCAGGTCTCTTTCTCTCTCTCTCTCTCACTGCGATCTGTGTATCTCTCTCTCGGTCGCTGTCGATGTTTCGGGCTTCCCGCCCGCTCGAGGAATTAGTGCGTGCGATTTTTGAATCCCGCGTCACCGTCCGGTTCGAAATGCTTTGATTCCGTGAACTCGAAACGAATTCGTTCGCGCGATCGACGAGATGTTTCGAACGGGAACTGAAATTTAGGTTTTAACTGAGATTTCCGGGGGCTTCGCGTGCTGCGTTTGGTATCCCCTGCTTGCTCGGATCTCTCGTCTCGGAATGTTAACAAGTTGCGTTTTTTTTTGTTTCTTTCTGTCCTGGTTTTAGGGTTGTTCCTCGGCGCGAAAGCAAAATGTTGCACTCTCCGATGCTCGTTCTGAGTAAGCTCCATCATTTCTTCGCCGGCTCTCTTTTGTTCTTCTAGTTACCTCCTGTATGATCCGGCCGATCTGTTAGTGTTTATTGTAGCAATTTTATTATCTGTTGTGCTCTGAGGGGCTAGGTCCTGTCCTCTTGAAGTGTATTTTACAGTGAGCTGCATGTTTATGGTAGCAATGCCTTATCCCACCCACTTTTTTTTATTTTCCAAGGAAATGGGTATTGTCATTGCGCCTTTATTGGTTTTTGGAGAGGGGGAGGGTTGGGGGGTGGGAGACAAGGAGAAAAAGACATGGAATATGATATTTTTGAACGTGTTCTTACTCTACTGGGTTTGGGCACATTCGTAGTTGGCTTTGGGACGACAATGATGTGTTTCGGGTAATGTTATCGTTGCCATTTTTTTTGCCCCTGCGAATAAATTCTTAATGTTGCATGGAACAGAGGACTCCTTGAAACGTGAATCTGGAAGCAAGGTACACCGTGCTAATATCCATGCATCCAAGGTAAGCAGCTTTTCATTTAATTTCTGAATTCTGTCTAGGTTCCCGTGGCTGCGAAAAATAATTGAATTTTGTGATATCACTTGACCAAATCATTAGGTCATTCCAAGCTTATCTTGAGGAACCGGTGTAATTTGCACATCACTATTTTCAGTGACAGGAAATTTCCTGGTAAAGAAGCTAGAAGCGACTTAAATAATAGCAAAACAGAGAACCTCTGCAGAAAATTAAAGCTCTTGCTTTTTAAAAATTTTTCTAGAATCACCCACAAGAACGTCTGATATATCATTGTGCATCATCTGAATTACAAGGTAGGTTGCAGGAGAAATTCAATAACGTTAGTGTGGTTATTTTCGTTTCACATTTAGGTGGATCTGGATCTTTATATAAAGTGCCTTCTTTTGTAAACCGATGTTTTTGTCTGTGTTCTCTTGCTGTTGGAAGTCTTTTTAACTTGTGCTAATACGTTTGACAGGCTGTTGCTGATATTATCCGCACCACCTTGGGCCCAAGGTCCATGTTGAAGATGCTACTTGATGCCAGTGGAGGTGAAGTTCTATTATCCCAACTTATCTAATGATTGATATAACGATTAGTCAATGAAATTTAATTCCGCGTTTCAGATCATATCATCATACATATCTAAGGAATTTATTCTCAGTCATGGGATTGTGTAGGTGCTTTCCCATTCCCATTGATTGATTTGTTTGATTTCAAATTTGTGAGCTCGGGCAAACAATGCATCCCCTTTTCCATGGTACTCAAAATTTGCAAAAGATAATGTGGAGAATTTTCTCACGTAGACCTGATTTTTGTTTGCTTTATCGTTGCCTATGGGCATTATGTATATGTAGATGACTATTTGATTCCATTACGTTTTGCAAATTATATGAGGCACAAGAGTGGGAATTATCACATCATTCTCTTCTCAGCTTTATTTCCGTTTGCAATTAAGCATCATTTGTCCTAATGTCTATTCGGTTGCATGGCGTATTTGCTGCATTTCCGTAAGTGACAGTTAATGGAGTGAATTTCTTTTCCCTTGGTTATAGTAATCATCTTAGATCTGAGCAAATATTCATTTCTCACTTGGTGACAATAAGTAATGAGATTGTGTACTTGAACAGAGAACATTAAGAATTTTTTTGAAAATATTCATCTAGATAGAGTTGACAAGGCTGGAATAAAGGAATCATAACTATTATCTAAAAAAGATGTCACATTATTTTGTGAGTTTAATTATGGAGTAAATTGGAAGAGTAGCAACCATTCATCATACGAAGCTAGTATGGTCGCTAGACTTGACTTTAATAAAGTGTATAACTTTTTATTTTCATCAGTCTGAAGTCTCATGGACTAAAATCATTTTCCTTATTACATGCAGGAATTGTTGTGACAAATGATGGAAATGCTATCCTTCGTGAGCTAGATATTGCACACCCTGCTGCAAAGGCAAGTTTGACACGACTCTTGAGGGCTCACTTTTCTTCCTAGAGCTCATTTATTGTATTGCTTAGAATCAAATTTCAAGGTGTTTCAGCAGTGTACTTTTGTAAATTACCAGATCAGTTTGAGTGCACATTTACTTTTTTTAAAATAATAGGCATTATGTACACACTCACACACTTGTATCTGTATATTTCCTTTTGTTGCTTCGTCTAACAATTGCCACATGTTTATGACAGTCGATGATTGAGCTTAGCCGCACCCAAGATGAAGAAGTTGGAGATGGAACAACTTCTGTCATTGTGCTTGGTATGGCTCTGATATACTTCTTATGGATAGTAATTAGGCAGTTCCTTGCATTTCATGACACAAATTTACTAAATATCAGCTTCAGTGATAGAAACTATCATCAATGTTTGGATTACTCAGTTTTCTGTTCGACAAGAATTTTTTTTCGCTAGGTGCGCCTAGGCTAATGTTACCGAAGGTATCAAGTTAGGCATTATCCTTTTGGGTGGGACCTTCGGGTGGAAGTTGGAGTTTAGTGGTAACAATGTGGAATGATTCATCACAATCTATTTGTGAAGTATTGATTTAAAGAGACCAATAGTTTTTTAAAAAATTTGGAAATTTTTCCAATTTCATCTATGAAGAGGTTCTGGGATATGATTGAAATTTTTTTGTTGAGTCTTAAACAATCCGTCCATTGGAGATGTGACCGGGTTTACCGAATAGACTAACATACAGAATTGAATTCTAAGCAAGAAAACAAACTTTGGATGAACAAATGGTATTGGAATAGTAACTGTCGAAGTTAAAAAGTTTCCAGAGGATATACCTATCATTCAAGACTCCAAGTCTTTGTATTAAATTGATCCCAAATAAGAGCTTCCAATGCATTTTGATCCTAAATATGGTGACTCAGAGTGTATTGGCCTCCCTGTAGTTGTTGTAAGGTATTTAGAAGTTAGATGCTATGGAATTGCTGTATGTGGATTTTCAGATCCTGCTGTACAATTTTGCCAGAGAGTTGAAAGACTTTGTACGATGTTGATAAATTCACAATTGTATATTCTAGGCTATGAATTTGAATTTAAGTTGATTGAAATGGAAGTCCATTATTCTGCATACAGTTGACTCTGCACACTTGCCTTCTTCCTGTCACCATATCAGATGGTATTTCATTTGGTTGCGGAATGTTGTTGCTATTATCATCGGTGTTTATGGCCTTAAAGCGTTGAGTAATTATGGATCACAAGTGGAGAATATGTATTTAAAGCGTTTTATATTAACAGCTTCCATATCCTCTTGATTGATCAAGTGTCTTACATTATAAACTTAATTGTTTTGGAAGCTGGTGAAATGCTCCATGTTGCAGAAGCCTTCATTGACAAGAATTATCATCCTACTGTCATTTGCCGTGGTAAGAAGATCGTTGCAGATACTCATTGTATGTCTGAAGAGCATCTGTTGTATAATGTGTAGATTTAATTAAAAGAACCTTTTGCTTGTATGGCAGCCTATAACAAAGCTTTGGAGGATGCTATTGCCGTGTTGGATAAAATTGCAATGTCAGTTGACATTAATGATCGTAAGTTCCTTGCATATGGAAATTTTCACCCTTTCAGCTGCTCATATAATTTTGCATATTACTAGCTTGACCTTTATTGAAATTGTCATCAATTGAAGAAATTTTCAATTAGTTTATTGAGCTGTTACCACTTGCATGTTGACTTTAAAGCATTATAATTCTCTTTTTAAATGAAGACTGGTCAGGGGTTCCCTAGTTTGAAGCTTCTTAACATGATGAGTTTGTTGTTTGTTAATCTGAACTTTCAATTGCTTGTTAGTTACTTGCATGTTAGCATTGGTGCATTGTGAAGAGGGAGAGAAGTCAAAATTTGGAGGGTTATCGATTAGTATAACTTAATAGTACTAGAGGAAAATGCAAAGACACGAATCTTTGGAGCTAATTACTACTGATATTTAACTTTGAACTCTAGGTCTACCCGTCCTAGCCAAAGCGGATTAAGCATATCTGCAGATGTTATGTGCCACTATTTATACTTATGCTCTTAATCAATATGGGTTTGGTAGTTTGTCATTACATACCCGAGATGCACAGCATCACAAATCCATTCTTTTTGACTTGGTAGAACTTCTTACTGTCTTTTGGCCTCATGATCAGTTGATTTTCGAACATATCTGCCGATTATCTGGACTGTGGTACCCATCCATTATCATGGCTGGGGTCGGAGTTTTCACGTGTAATTGTTTTGCGGAAGAATATTGAAGAGAAGATAATACTGTTTCTGATCATCTCGTGATGATGAATAGTTTATGTGAAATTAATATTGGAATTAATTCGCAGGTGCTAGCATGCTTGGCCTTGTTAAAAGTAGCATTGGTACAAAGTTCACCAGTCAGTTTGGGGATCTGCTTGCTGTAAGTACTCTGATGCACATTTCTTATGAATAGTGCATATGTTGGTGAATTTATTTAGCATCAGGCTGGACCTTGAATGTGCGAAGGATGAGGCATGTGCATTGATCTTTGACTGGTGACTAAGTCTTCGAGGAAACTCAGTGAAGTCCATAGAATGTCATCTGCCATCGACATTGCAACCACAAGCATAAATAGCTTACGGAGTTATCCATGTGGAAAAATTGTACAGAATACTAAAAAAGTAAAACTAGGAGATTTACCTCAACCAAGCTTTATAGCTACTGTAGGGTCATGATGACAACTTTTATACCATGCCCATCTAGACTAGTACTATATAGCTTGACAAATACTTCTGTGGCTATATCGGTGTGTGTTTTTCATTAAGTGTATATTGTTGGCTCTTCTAGAGCTCATGCTGTTACTTGAAATCTTAAAGTTGGTGCTAAGAGTCACATGTGCATCTGCCAAGATAAGCTTTGGTTTTAAGTTCCATTTAATTTGTTCTTTTTCAGGATTTAGCTATTGATGCTACCACAACTGTTGGTGTGGACCTTGGTCAAGGGCTGAGAGAAGTGGATATAAAAAAGTACATAAAGGTTGAAAAAGTCCCTGGTGGACAGTTGGAAGATTCGAGGGTTCTTAAAGGAGTTATGTTTAATAAGGATGTTGTTGCTCCTGGCAAAATGAGGAGGAAGATTGTCAACCCACGTGTTATTCTTCTTGATTGCCCTCTTGAGTACAAGAAAGGCGAGAATCAGACAAATGCTGAGTTGGTCAAAGAAGAAGATTGGAGCATTCTTTTAAGAATGGAGGAAGAGTACATTGAGAATTTATGTGTGCAGATACTGAAATTCAAGCCAGACTTGGTGATAACAGAGAAGGGACTTGGTGATTTGGCATGCCATTATTTTAGTAAGGCTGGTGTCAGTGCCATTAGGAGGTTGAGGAAGACTGATAATAACAGAATTGCAAAGGCTTGTGGGGCCACAATTGTTAACAGACCAGATGAACTGCAGGAGTCAGATGTTGGTACTGGGGCTGGTTTGTTTGAGGTTAAGAAGATCGGGGACGAGTTCTTTGCTTTTATTGTTGATTGCAAAGATCCGAAAGCTTGTACAGTACTCTTAAGGGGTGCCAGTAAGGATCTTTTAAATGAAGTTGAAAGAAATTTGCAGGTATTCTGCGAAACTCATGAATGAACTATTTTACCTGGATCTCATTAGGTTCTGAAGCTAGTTCTTGTGCAGGATGCCATGTCTGTAGCAAGAAACATCATCAAGAATCCAAAACTTCTTCCTGGTGGCGGAGCTACTGAGTTGACTGTTTCTGCCATGTTGAAGCAGAAGAGTTCCTTGATTGAAGGCATAGAAAAGGTCAACATTCTTTTGTATTGTGTCATTGCCTGTGATAAGACCATTTGGATTTCAATATTGCTGAGACATTGAGAGGAATCACACTATAAGATGAGATGATAGTTCCCATTTTGTATTTCGTGTGATGTTCTAATTGATGCAACTCTTGATGATTGTGACAGTGGCCTTATGAAGCTGCGGCTATCGCTTTTGAGGCTATTCCTCGGACATTAGCCCAGAATTGTGGAGTGAATGTGATAAGAACCATGACTGCCTTGCAGGGAAAGGTAATCATCTGTCCGATTCTGGTCTATTTCATCTCAAAAGATTGTCTTTTGAACCATTGTTGACGCTCTTCTAAATCTCGATCTCAAATAACTTAGCATGCAAATGGAGAAAATGCATGGGTTGGCATAGACGGAAACACTGGTGCTATCACTGACATGAAAGAACGGAAGGTACACATCACTTAAAGAGTCTTTATTTTGCCGTTCTCTTCTCATTCTTTCATTTTCATCTGTCTGGACCAATCTTAAACCATATTAGTTCCCTTGATCAGAAACTGCATCAACGACATAATTGCTATATATTAAAGTTTGGTGTACTTTTAGATTTTGAAGTGAGATCTCTGCATATGTACTGCAAGTGTCATTTTCAAGATGTTGATGCGCACAACTAGACTCTGTAGCTAGCCTCCTGCATTTAAGTCTTGGTTAGGCATTACATCTGGCTTGCACCTGGTGGTTAATTCGCAGTATTTTGCTGGAATGAACTTGAGGCAGTGGATGCTAATGAGTTTACTGCTCACGTAATTGCATTTAGTGAAGATTAGGCAGTTTTGTCGTCTATTCTTTTAGTTCATGACCAGTAGTTTGTCCATGTTAATAATTTGCGAATCGATATCTTTGGTAGCAAAGAGATGTTTTTTTGTCCCTGCTTGCTGGTGAATTTGAAACATGTCTGATTCTGTTTTCTGGTCCTTTCCACTTAAATATCAGATCTGGGATGCCTACAATGTGAAAGCACAGACATTCAAGACGGCCATAGAAGCCGCTTGCATGCTTCTTAGGATCGACGACATCGTGAGCGGTATCAAGAAGAAGCAGGCGCCTGGATCTGGTCCTGCACAGAAGCCCCAGGTGGAGACTGAAGCCGATGCCGACGGCGAGCAAATACTCCCCGACTAGGGACCACAACGAGGGCACATCCCATACCCGCTTTTTTGTATACCTCAGATCGTCTTTTCTTCCAAGCACTTTCGAATCGAGTGGGTTACCTCGAGTTTTTGAGTTGCTTTAAACAGCAGCTGAAGCTGATTAGGATTGTGCTAGGATATGTTTATTCAAAGATCCTTTCTGAACCTCCATTTTGATCTACTGCTCTCCTTTTTCTTTTAAGTTTGTTGCCATTGTCTTCGATTTAGTGAGTGATTCATTTCGTAATGTCCCAGGAGCTAGATTTTCGCTCATCCGAAGAAATTCAGAAAAGAAGCTTAGAGATTGTTTTTGACTCCTTTGTTTACTTACTTCCAGACATACGCTCTCCATTCAATCTTTGCAATCCATCGTTTCCATTAGAGAAGGATACCTGAGTTCTCATCGACCGTGACGAGGACCGGTACATGGGGCTTGCAAGTTATCGCCTTTGCCGCATTCTTGTCGGCTTCGACAATGCATCTGCTCGGAACACCTTGTTGTAGAAAAAGTTCTTACTACTTGTTCTCGTACACCAATCAAATTCTTGTAATTTTGATTTGTTTATTTAGTTCTTGGGAAAATTGCTTGAATTTTCTAATCAGGTTTCTACCATATGAACTGAGGTTAATTTCAGTGGCCTAATTTCATAAAAAACCCTTAATGCCAAATTTACTATAGTTCCAAATTTGCCTTGTACCCAAAATTGCCAACACTCGCCCTCACCGTTAGGCCTGTGGCTTAGTCATGGCCATGGGCCGGTTTTGGCCCGGAACCGGCCCGGTCAAACCCCGGCCTAGCCCTGTGATCGGGTCCGCGGTTTAGAATCGGAACCGGCCCATAGCCTACGGGCCCGGTTCCGGTTCCAACAATTTTGGAACCGGCCCGGAACTGCCAGTTCCGGTTCCAAATTATTTTAAAAAATAATAATAAAATTTTAAAAAAAATTCATTATTTAATTTTTTTTTATAAAACAATTTGAACTTTAATTGCTATGCATTATAAGTGCATTGATATCTAATTACAATGCTTAGCTTGGGTATATTGAACTCTAATTACAAGGCTTGGCTTGGGTTTTATATATAATGATTTTAATATCTCTTCATTTACATTCGATGTGAAACTCTCAGCTTGCCTTGAATACCTTCAATATGAGACTCTTGGCTTGTCTTCATGCAAATGCCAAGAGTCCCACATCGAATAGGAATGAAAAGACTATCAAAGAGGTTGTGTATAAAATTTAAGCCATGCCATGAGCATGTGAAGTTATATGCCTTTTGTGGCTACGATCCTTTGTTAGTTAAGAGCAAAGGATTCCATTGGATCACCTAGAACTAGACCGGGCCAATGGTTCGATTCCCGATTCTATGATTTGTCGGTCCGATTTCTAGTTTTAAAATTAAGTGATTGATCTTACCGGTTCGGTTCCCAGTTCCGAGTGGAACCGGACCGAACCAAGAATCAATCGCTCCTACAATTTACATTTTGATTACAATTTATATTGAATAATTCATTATTTTTTTATTTCATAATTTATTTTTAAAATTTTTAAATTACGAATCGAAACCGTCCGGTTTAAAACCGAAATCAGAACTAGAATCACTAGGGCCGGTTCCGATTCACAATGGTCATGAATCAGAACTGATCGATTCCGAATCGTGGCCATGCCTACTGTGGTTAGTGGCCAATGATCAGCCACTGCTAAAAAAGAAGAAGAAAGGAAAGAAAGACAAGAAAAAATATTAAAAAATCAAAAAAATTATAAAAAAATGTCCATGTTATTGCTAGTCGTATCACGTTGGACAATCGGTGTACACGTCAATAATTTCCAGTCAAAATTGGCCAGATGGACTGAATTGATATCGAAATGAAAATGTTTAGGATTAAATTAGTCAAATTGATAGATTTATGACTAAATTGATATCAACACAATATATTTAAGACTTTTTTTGTACTTTTTCTTGGAAAATTGTATTGTGGTCATGCCAACGTATACCAAAAAATCATTTCTTGACAAACATGTATTGAAAATTCTTATAATAATAAAGAAAACATGGAAACCATGAGCTTATTATCCAATAATAAACTTTTGAAGATATTTTCATTTGAAAAGGTTTTCCCAATTTCGAAGTCAGTAGGAGGTGAATGTTTAGAGACAAATAAGCTTTCCCAATTTCGAAGTCAGTAGGAGGTGAATGTTTAGAGACAAATAAGCTTTAAGGATTTTGTTGAATGAGTGCAAAAAACCACGAAAACAAAACGCAACATAACCATACCCTGACGAGAGAAAAAAGACAACTTACTAATTGGAGGTTTATATTTCGACCAAAAAAAAATTGGAGGTTTATATGTCTAGGGAAAAGCGGTGGGGAAAGTTGATGATGTCAAATAACAATTATGACTCTTTTTCAAACATCAATAAATGAGATTACTCCAAAAAAAAAAGAATGGAATATTTATAGCTAACATTGAAAAATTATTCAGCGGACCAAGTACATGCGAGTCAAATGCACCGCAATATATTTGATTTTGATAGGTTTCTACCTGTGATCCTCATAATTCAAAGATTGAAATGCATTGACTTTCACGTGCATCCGATGCATGTATAATAATTTCCACATTTTGATAAACTAGAATAGAATGCCTATTGCCGTAAAAAAAAAAAAGATTAAATTCTTTAGTACAACACTTTGTCGTTTGAAAATTTATTTCAATATCATTGTTTTCCTTGGAGACTGAATGTGCTTGTTGAGATTTGATATTATTAAAGGTGATAAAAATAATAACACTTGTCCTCTCGATTTATACGTTCTTGGAGAGGATAAATCAATATGTTAAACTAAAATTTCAGTCTTTTTTTTTTTGAACTGTAGAAGATAAATTTAACTTTTTTGGGACACTTGAAAGTTGAATCAAAGTACTTTTATTTTAAAATATTCATATATTTTCCACATTGTATTAGACGAGCATATAAATGTGGAAACTGGACTTACGTTTTGGCCATTGATCAATTAAGGACTTCATGTTCTATTTTTATCAATTGAGGACTTAAAGTTTTCAAAAAAAGCCTCAATCACGTCTTGAGCTTGACGCCGTTGTAATTCAAGCGTCAAAACGAAAGTCCCATATTTGGTCAATTGTCAGATGTCATTTCGGACATGTGAATTCTACTAATGGTGAGATGTGATTATGGCTTTTTATAAAACTCTAGGTCTTTAATTGATCAAAATAAAATCTTAAGTCCTCGATTGACCAATCGCCAAAAACTTTAAATTCTGTTTCTGCACTAATCCAGTATAATATATGATACCAAAATAAGGTGATTTATGTGTGGTTTATCTTAAAAAAAGATTAACTTATATAAAGGGAAAATTTTTAAAAAATGAGAAAAATTAAGAAGAATTAGCTTGGTATTCTTATGTTTATTGAGAAAAAATAATGGATAATTACATAAATGATCCCTGAATTTAAATTTGTTCATGTTATCTATGAACTTTAGTTTAATGTGTAATATAGTCACTGAACTTTTAAATTTATTTAACGTGATCGTTAGACTTTTGATAAATGTTCAATTTATTCTCTGAAATATATGAAGATATTCAATATGGTCATTTCATTAATTCAAATTCAGGGATAATATTCATACAGTTTAAGGGATAAATTGAACATGTACTAAAAATCCAATGATCATATTGAACAATTAAAAAATTGATGGACGATATTGTATGTTAGGTTAAAGTTCATGAACCACATTGTGTATTGTACCAAAATTTAGGGACTATTTATATCATTTTCCTAAAAAATAAACGAATTGTCTCGCAAAAAAAGGAAGGGAAAAAGCCCCAAAAAAAACCGAAAATTATGCTCACTATCGCGCATTCATTCAAAAATTTTTTTCCCGTGATATCAAAAACCCCAAACTACACCCACCGTGACATATTTATCTTAAGATTTTTTCTCGTGACATGAAAGAACCCTAGATTCGTCTTTGTAAAACACGTTTACCCTCCTCCGTCAATGTTCCGTTAAATAAATCTTTCAGTCGAAAAGGTCTTATTTCAATAAACACCCTTCATTTTCTAACGTCCTTGTAGGCAAATTTGTAACGGTCTTATGTGTTGAGATTTTCGGTGCAACATTAAAAAGAAAAATTCAGAGTAAATGTGTCTTTACCAAAAAAAAAAAAAAAAAACTTTAGAGTAAATGTGCGGGAGTGAACATAATTTGGGATTTTCACTGAAATTTGCCCAAAAAGGAAAGATGAGAAAAAGGAATAAAGACGAACGAAGCTTTCTCTCCTTCCCGATTCTTGCTACGATCTTGAAGAAACTAATTCGAAGCTTTCTCTCCCTCTCTTCAAATCGTTTCGATCCCAGAGCTCGATCCGATAAAATCATGGCCGCGGAGAAGAAGGTGTCCGAGGGAATCAAGCTCCTGTCCGTGTACAACGACGACGAGGACGACGACATGGAGGACGCCGACGACGAGGACGACGCCCCCGCCGCCGACCGGGAGCGGCAGCGGGAGCGGTCCGAGCGAGGCGAGGCGGCGGCGGCGGCGGAGGCGGAGGCGGAGGAGGAGGAGGAGGACCGGTCGGAGCGCGCGGAGGACGACGATCCCGGGGAGGCGAGCGATGGGGAGGATGGTGGTGGTGCTAGGGTTGGTAGCGAGAGGGCGGCGGCGGCGGCGGCCGCTAGCGATTCCGGTCACGAGAGTACTCCTCAGCCGACGACGGAGAGCTCGACGCCGAGCCAGCGGGAGCAGCCGCCTCCGCAGCGGGAGGCGGCGGTTTCCGTGGAGGCGAGGATGAGGAGGAGGCGGAGAGAGATGCTGAGCATCGTGGATTACGCACATGATGAAGTGGCCATGTCTCCGGAAGCTGAGGTACCTTCTCGTTCCTAATATGTTGCCATTAGCATAGAAAATGTGTGAATTGGTCCTCTATATTGAATTATAAGGTTGATGATTTCTGTATATTGAAGATTCTTTGGTTGCTGCTTCTTTAGTGTGCATAATCGTTTGCTGGCATTTCGGTATTTTGTATCATGGATGAAAGCATGATGATCGTTTACAATGCTGTTGCTCAATCTCAGGAAGGGGAAATAGACAGCAGCAGCGACTTTATGCTTGATGAAAGATTCCAAACGGCAAATGGTATGTATGTTTTTTGTGGAGCAGTGCCATTCATTTGCGTTTTTTTCACTTGACTTGAGTGAGTTTTTCTTTGCACCTATCTGTATAGTGCACCTGAGTTAGACCTCTTTTTGCTTGACCAGGTTCAGCTTTGATCCTCACACGCGTGGCAAAACCTAGTTGTTGCATGTTATCGGGATTTTGAATGGGATACCCTTGTTTCTTTCACAATCTTATATGATGATGTTGATAGTCTGTTACGTTCATATGGTTTTTCGGGTGATGGCTTTAACATGTGTTGCGTGACCTAATCTTTTGTTTTTAGCTTTAATGAACCCTGAGATTTGGGACCCTTTTGATTTGTTCTGTTTTGTTTTGCATATTTATTGTGTGCTTAAACGAAACTAATAATCTGGTAAGTTTTCTTCTTGATGTACTCATGTCTGATGAAAATAATTTTGTTTTGTTACAGTGACATGCGTATGAGGCACTATCTGTTGCTTCTTGTCAGTTAATTTCTTTTATTGTTGCAGCAGGTGATTACCGAGAAAAGCCTACTCAAGAAACTGTGCAGGTTTTGTCACCAAATAACCAAGATATTCCTATATCATCTGGACATATAGAGCCATCACAACCTGATGTGAGAAATGTCACAGAAGCACAACCCATAGAAATTGAAGATTCTACTAAGATTTCTGATGATATTGATCCATTGGATAAGTTTCTTCCCTCACCACCAACAGACAAGTGCTCAGAGGAGCTGCAGGTAATTTTCTTGCTTTTGGTCCAGCTTTTTTCCACGAAGCTATCGCATATTGCAAGTGATATAGGCATTGATAATCTTGAATCTGGGAACATGTGTAAATATTTGTGCGTGTACTGCAGTTACATGACCATCAAAATTTTTAGAAGATTTTATTTGAGTAGTTGTTTGGACTAAAAGCCATTAGTCAACGACCTGGATCTTTTCACTTGTGGTTTTTGTTCCAAAAACTATAAGCAGGGTGCAGAGAGCACCCTCCCCAAGCTGTATGTTATTTCGTATATACAGACTTAATACTGCATATCATTCTATCACATCTGAATAAGTTGCTGGACTACATGTATTGTATTCTGCTGCTCTTGGGACCAATATTCTAGTAGCGAATTATTCCAAGAGATCTGGAGCTATAAATCCCATGTCTTTAGTCGGCTTCCTTGTAGCAATTACTCTAAATGCTAAAACTTGTAAGGTGCGCTACTGGATTGTCCTTATGTCCGGAATTACTTTCTATTGGGCAAAGAGATAGCTGACTGATTGGCCTAAAGCCTATTAGTCCAACGTCAAACTCTGACAAGCATAAGGAACATTACCTTGGTTAGGCTGCCCAACTAATAGGTTCTTGCAGTAGAATTGGGTCCAGCCTTACTTGGCTTTTTGAGGCTTATGAAGCTATATGTTAAGTTCATTGGCATTATTGGCTTCAAAAGCCACTTTTCTATGTTCTTGTTTGTGTACACTAGGAAAGAACTGGAAGATAGGACTTATATAGAGTTAGAGTGAGTTGTTGAAAGAACAGAATGATCTCAGTGACTCCAGCCTTAGAACTCCTGGTGTTAGCGTTCCTCCAATTCTTTAATTCCATTGAAGGCGATTACTGAATCTTGAATCTATGAATTGTCGAATGAACCTATAATTATTTGCTATTTCTCTTGATTATTTGTGCCTACTTCACCATATCAATAATACACTAAATCATGATGAACGCTGAGAATAATGGTGAGGTATCTTTTCCAATTATTTTTCAAGGTTGTAAGTTGGAGAGTTGAGAATCTTTTGTTGGATAATTCTGCAAATGGAATGTATGTAAACAGCAATTCTTGTGGTCAGATGTGGAAAGTGGCTTTGCAGTTTAGGTTTAGTCTCTTTCCTCGACAAGCTTTAAAGAAAATGAAAAGTCATAATATTGAAAGAATGGGGCATATTGTTGCAGCTGATGTTGGAATTATGAAGTTGTGATAGAAACTGTGTCACAAATGTTCTCTTTCATTATTAGGGGATGGACGGAATATGGGTAAAGGTGA
The DNA here is from genome assembly GCA_024500025.1 of Syzygium aromaticum. NCBI lineage: Eukaryota > Viridiplantae > Streptophyta > Magnoliopsida > Myrtales > Myrtaceae > Syzygium > Syzygium aromaticum. The sequence continues at coordinate 24,079,766 of CM044889.1, read as the reverse complement.
ATGCTCTCTTAGGGTTTTCTTTTGAATATTTTTTAATGGGCACTTTTACATGTGTGTTGGGTTGGAGCAGATTACGTGTGGCCAGTGGCAATAGAAAGGAAGTTAAGAGTTTTACTTGCTGCTATAGTTTCTCACTGGATTGTGAGTGGAGCAGAATGACACACCCAGGGATTGATACTTGGGTACTGAGAGGTAGGTCGATAGTTTTCTTTCCCAAATGGAACGAAGCAACATTTTTCAGATAAATCAACACCTTAGAATTTCATAGATAGCCTAATTGGTTAAAAGTTAATATTGATAATTTTCAAAATGGTTTGATGCTCATGTTTCCCCCTTTTTATTTATATCTATCCTATAAAAAGAAAACATCCACTTTGCAACTGAATTCATGTAGCATGATTAGAGACAGCATATGTTTGTTTCTTGATATCAAGGTGGGATACTCTTTTTTGGAAATTCAAGGCATATGAAACTGCCTAAGCATTCATGAGGTGAACTGCCGTAAAAAGAGGGTTCACACGTATTACACGTGATTGGCTCATCCTGTCTGGACAGGTGCTCTTTTGTTGGATATTTGGGCATTAAAGAAGTTCAAAGTGCCTTACCCAAAAAAAAAAAATGAAGTTCAAAGTGTAGTAGGATGGAAACAGACAATTGGCTCTAGTAAAACATACCATTTCACTAGTCTCAACTGAAAAAAAAAAAAAAGAAAAGCAAAGGAGATAAGAAAATAAGTCCAACTTGACAAACTGATTAGTGCAACTTTTGATTCAAAGATAGAAATTTGGAAACAGAGAGCCATCTTTCACTCTCATCCACAATGTCAACTGGTAGGCAATGGTAAAGCCTCTTCGCTGAAGCGCACCAAAATAGTGAGGCTGACTATCGTCCTTGATGAGTCCCGCGTACTTCTAGATTTTGTTTTTAGGAAAAATTGATATCTTATTGCCTTGTTGAAGATTTGGTAGAGTTATTGCTTCCATTAATAATAAGAAGTCAGAATTGAAATCTGAGGGTGACGTTAAAAAAGTAAACTCCAAGTGGACAAACTGATTAGGGCAACATTAAATTCAAAGCTAGAGATTCAGGAACAGAGAGCCATCCTTCACTATCCTCTACAATGACAGCTGGAAGGCAGCGGTAAATCCTCTTTGCTGCACCAAAATAGTGGTGCCGATTACCATTCCTCTGATGAGTGCATAATTCCAGATCTTATTTGGGATTTCTTTGATGATTAGACATCTTATTATCTTTTTCAGGATTGTATGGAGTTCCTTTCTCGATTCATTACAATTATGAAAGAAAATCAAACGATTGAAATCTTCAAGTGATCTTTTTGTAGTCACGTGTTTTATACAGTGAATAGACTAAGATTATGTATGATTAATCGGTTGAGAACTTGATACACTAAAGTTTGAAATTGACAGGTCTTATTCTAACATTTTTGCAGTTTTATAATTTGTGTCATGGCTTCAGAAATTTGATGTTGATACTGTAGGAGTGATACCATTAAATTAGATTTATTGAGTCTATAGAATCTTGCAGATCTATTGTGCGAAGTTTAAGAAGTCTTACTGTTTCTTGCTTTAGTGTTGCAACCAAATTTCGTGTGACCTCATCAATCATAGTTACAAAAGTGACTTTGAGTTCCTTGGGCGTTACAAGTTCAATTCAAATGGGTTTTTGAGCACCAGGATTGCATATTTTTGGGAAGGGTTAATTGGTTTTTGTTTGTCTGCTTTGTCTCTTCTTATCTAGAATTCTAAATGCTCCATGTCTTCTCTTAGATCCCATGGTGTATATTGGAATACTTTTTCGTTAAACCTTTCGATCTCTTATTTTCACTGTAATTTTTCAGGCCAACCTCATTGTAGCATGTGGAGAGCTTGTGGAGAGTTTATAAGTTGCTGGATTGTTTGAAGATTCTTTAGTATATACAAAAATATGTGTCTCTTAATGTTGTAAGATGTAAAATTAGTTTCTTCTGTTAATTTCCTTCTGCTTTTTCGTGCAGGAGAGAGTGAGAAAATTTATTGCGTACAAAAGAGCTGGAAAAAGTTTCAATGCTGAAGTGCGCAACAGGAAAGACTATCGAAACCCAGACTTCTTGCTACATTCGGTGAGATATCAAGATATTGATCAGATAGGATCTTGCTTCAACAAGGAGGTGTTTGATCCCCATGGTTATGATCCAAGTGACTATTATGATGAATTAGGTTAGTACTCTTTCTTCTCAACAACTCTCTGCCTGCGTGCACTCATGTGCCTTGATGATTTAAGCTGTAATTCTGATGTTATCATGTTTATTATTTTGTTCTTTTCTCTAATCAGGTTTGCGTTTCCTTTTGGCTTATTTGAACTGCATACCATCTTTCAAAAGTTTCTTTTGTTTGTGTTTACATGACCAAGGAGTGGACTGAACCTGCCTGAAAGAGCATCAAACAGAGCTTTATGTTATTTCTTCAGTGAACAGGAATTTTTTGAAATTTTCTTTTGTATGGTCTTTATTTGTTAGACGGGCTGGTCAAATGTGAGTGTTGCTATTCTGTGTCTTTTGGACAACTTCATGAGACTTTAAAGGAACTACTGCTGTCAGCTTTGCATACAGTATTCCATTTGTCTATTGTATTGTTGGATTCAGGTCTGTGGATACCTTCTAATGGGACCTTGATACCTGCTTGATTGGGATCATTGTAGTGCTAATATATTGCTATAGTATCCTTGTTTCTTAACTAATTTTCTTTTCAGAGTTTCCCACCATGTCCGATTATTTCCGTCAGGTGACTGAAGAACCGCATTGGTTGTATGCTTCATTCAGATTTATTGCCTTTCATGTGTTTACAAGCTATAAATGTTCTTAGAAACACTCAATGGTCTCTGTCAAAACCAATCTCTAATTTCCATTATACTTGCTTTTGCCTCGTGTGTTACTTGGATAATTAATTATCATCTCCATGAACAGAGTTTGACATGAAACGAGAAACAGAAAGAAAGGAACAAGAGAGGAAAAAGAGCCAGCAGGTCGAGTTTGTTTCTAGTGGAGTTCAAGCTGGAGCACCTGCTATCTTGCCCAAAGTTAATGTGCCTGTTGCAGGTTGAAAAGCAATCCATGTAAATGTAGTGAAGGATTGGTTTGAACAACTCTATAACGGGATAGCCGTTACCTTCCATGTTCTTATGAATCTCCTCTTGCAGGTGTTCCAACTGCCGCTTCTGGTGGCTTGCGACCAAGTGATCCTGCTGCTCGGGATGGCCGGCAGAATAAAAAATCAAAATGGGATAAGGTCTAACTTGCTCTTGCATGTGAGTATCCACTACTAGATTTTATTCACTCAACTGAATTGAAAGATTCTGCTTTTTATTTCAGGTGGATGGTGACCGGAAGCCATCAGGAGCACAGGAATCTGTGTCCACTGTTGCTGCTCATGCTGCAATTCTATCTGCCGCAAATGCTGGTGCAGGTTATACAGCCTTCGCGTGAGTCCATGATCTTCTTTTTTAACTTCAATTTTTCTTAGAAATAGTCAGGCAAGTCAGAAGTATCTAGGGTTGATTTGGAACAGCTCACTTTCCGTTTCTCCACAATTAGTCATAATGACCTAAGAATGCTCTACTATCGAGGTTTTTCATTCTTGCTCCAAACATTAACTCCAGTTCTTTTCCCATGCATATTTTGGACTAAAACTCACGGATTATTTTCCCTGGTACTCTCAAGTAATGATCCAATTTTTATTTGAAATGACAGCCAACAGAGACGCAGAGAGGCAGAAGAGAGAAGATCTGGCGAGAAGAAGTTGGATAGAAGATCTTGATGTTAAAATTGATTATAGGAGCATCAGGTTGACTGTCGTTCGTAATCTATCAATCCTAGTTGAGATCGCCAAGGATTCCAAGATCAGATCGAATCCTGCTAGACAGTGCACAAGACAAATCGGGTACCTTCATATTTTTATTTCTTCCTAACTGAAGAGAAAATGTTCTTATGCTCTGAAAGTGTTAACTTCTCAAATGTAAAGTGAAAATTTTCCAGAGATGTATTGTTGGCATGTTTGATTTTCCCCGGGACATGTCCCATTTTATGTACTGTAGTTGTACGTCTGCACTGAACTGTTGTGCAACATTGGAATGAGTAGATTTGATAAATGAATTTTCCGGGGCACTTTAAAAAGCAATCTCCTCAGAATGGATTTAAGCTGTGACAGGAGTAGATCACTTTGTTGAGCTCTGCTTAGAACACGAAGAATCTCCTAGATTTATGTTCTCAAAGTCGTCGATAACCTTGAATTCGTGAATATTTCCTACTTGGGGCACATCACCTGTTAGGAACCTGTACTCATATCTACTAAGGTCTGCGGTTCACCGCAAGAAAACAGGGAATGACATGGTCTTGAAATTTTAGGGTGAAAAGCATTTGCGGACGAAACAGGATCGAATGATGAACACGTCCTTGGCGAGGAGAGCTGCACGTAGATGTAAAGAATGAAAATTCGACGATGACCTTGCCATCTATATTCTGAACCAGCTTCTTGGATTTGGTGGAAACATTGCGGTTGCGAGTTTGGTTACTTGTTTCGCTTGTGAGGAAGGGAGTGGGATTAATCGTAGACGGCAGGCATCACTTCCAAGTTCTAACGAAGATGAGAAATCAATTTATTTCTTCACCGTGGCGATCAAAAAATGAAACAATTCATCAAGCCTTCTTAACCAAAAGGTTGGAAGACAAATTGCAAATGGCAAATTGAAGCCTCAGCAGCCAAACAGAGCAGATGTGGCTAGTGAGTATGAAGAACTCAGATCATTGAAATTATCATCCTGAGCACAGATCCAGAGAGATTCGGCAGAACTGAGCTTCATGCCGCAACCCGTTTTACTATGTACAAATCTCTTGTCGGAAGGCCGAAATAGACTTAAGAGGAATTCCTCGAGGGCGTGCCATTGGAGAGGTAGCCGGATTTGCACATGCATTCTGGGCACCTGGGCTGGCGATATGTGCTCCGCCCGAAGCGCCTCACTTGCGCTCTCTGGCCTTCTCCGATCAACTTCTTGACTTTATATTCAAATGTGCTCCACCTTATGGTGGCGTTCTGCGACAAAATTGCCGCCAGCCTCTTCTTGCCGGGCCGCAAGGTGGGAGCGTGTTCTCCACCATAGTAAGTGCGGAATCCGGACACCAAGGAGGACAGCTGACTCCCCGAATCGGTCATGGCGAACACATTGGCAGTTGCACATACGATGAAGTCCAATGCCGCTAGCTGCAATAAGACAAGCAGACTGTATCGTCAGGTCATTATGCTACCGAGATCCGACTATTGGTTATTACAGTTTTACAATCTGCGCATTGCAATCAGATTCTGTCCATTTCAGGGGAAAGGAAAGCCACCTGAATGAACTGTTGAAATTCAAAACCATTTGTAGGAGTATGATTACGGAATCTTTTGGAGGAAACAGGAAGTAAAACTGTTGCAGTGGAAGAAATCTGCTGCTGCAGAAGAAGCAAGCCCGTGTAGATTTTACCTGGGAGGAGAAGTTTCTGAACGGAGAGAGTTCGCTTGGAGTGAGGAGAGTTTCCTTTGTGACCAAGTTGGGATAAAGGCCGGTGAGCGGTCGCATCCTCGACGTTCCTCCATATATACCGGACCCGGCCAGGTAGATGAACGTGTCTCGCTTAAAGCCGAGGCCGGCGAGAACAAGTGCGGCTTCTTCTGGTGTCAATGGACACCTCCCCAACTTCCTCAGTTCTGCTGGAGAAACATTCCTGTCAATAAAGCATATAGAAGGAATGAAATTTGAGCAAAAAAGCTGTTGGTAAACCAAGCAAGAAACCCATTAGTCAATTAAGAAAGAGAAGTCATACTTCGTCTTCTTCAAGCGTTCCATTAGCAGAGGAAAATGAACTTCTCGATAAGCTTGAAGTTCCTTCCTCTCGTCTTCGCCACCTCCGAATTCACATTGGGAGTATGCTACCATGTCCTCTTCGAATCTCAAGTGCAAGGCGAGGTATTTGGACCGACCTTTTGCAATGTTGTGTCTTCCTACTGGCGGCGCTGGCAGGAAGTTTCCAAGCAATTGTTTGTCTAACATATTCTGAGAAGCATCATACTTTCTGATCCTCCTTACCAACAATGAACCAGCTCTTTGGATTTTTGCGACAAACTTAAGCGCATGGAAGTTACATTTGCATCTTAGTCTCTGGAACGTAATAAGAAGCATCAATAGGATCCAAAATGATGCATGAAGAGAAGTGAAAACCGGACCCCAGTTGAAGACTTGAAATAATGTAGGTTGCGTACAGATATATAAGTTGGTTAACATGCATAGGCATGTTTATATGCCAAATCTGTGCTGTCTACACAAAGGGAAGTTACTCACCTGAAGATTAAATGGAACTGGATCAAAGCTGAGGCGATTTCCGAATCCAAGAAAATGTACTATTCCATTCCGTTTTAGGATCGGAAGCACACCTGAGATGTAATCAGCTGGCTTGGCCTCCTTCACAATATCTGCGTCAGTAATCTGGTACAACAATTAGAATGTTGTTTGCCAAAAAAAATCAAGTAAATATAGGCAGATTACGACGACATACTTGGCTACCAATTGCTTCAAAATCCAAGTTTTGCAGATGAGGTGGAAGTTCCTTCACAATGTTTACATCTCCCTTCAGAGTCTTTATGAAGTATTTGTCTTGGTAAATATCCCCAAACTGACTGCAATTTCAACAATAAATAAAGCCTGCTTCACCGAAAGATTCAATAATGCATGCAAAGTAGGCATTATTAACTGCTTCATGCTAGAGACCGAGGTATCTTCAGACAGAAGCACTTGAACCAAAACTTGTTCATGAATGGCAAAACTGCGAAAACATGCAATATATTCATCTCATTGAAGATCAACCTAAGGAAGAGTTCGCCATGTCATACTTAACGTCAGATCTCACATATGATTGTCACAGGTGGTCAGGGCTAGAAGCATGATTGTCAAATTGGGACTTGGAAAGGAAATGAACAGAATGATTTCATTCTGTGCCAAACTTTATGAGCAGTTTCTTCAGACCTACGATATGCTTGAAAAATGAACTGCAGAGGAATTTCTAAAGGAGGCTGATCAGCTCAAGCCGAAAACGGAAGCTATAAGGCTGAAATGACAATCGAGAATTTGAGCAACCGTGGAAAGACTTTAAAGGCCCCATAAATCAATTGGTAACCAACTCAGAACTCAGGGTCATTCAAAATTGGGTTTCGGTTCATGCATATTAGGTCAACGTTCGTATGAAATTTGCATCTGTAGTCAGCAACCTCATTTGCAGACAATCCACACTTCTGTCTAAAGCATTGCTTGGTCAGTCTCTCTTTCAATGTGAGATATCCTTATCTACCTAGAGTTTGGACAATATAAAAAATCCTCGTTGGCCTTTTAGTAATTCAAGATAATCACTACAATGATGCTTCCAGTGAAAACAGTTTATTTTGTAGCTTCCTGCTCCCATTAAGGCCAATCGAGAACTATTCCTCACTTGTTGCAATCCCGCTGCGATCACTTGGTATTAGAAACATGCCTTATCTCTCGTCTGAATGAAAGGCGCATAACCCAGATACATTGTCCCAAAAAAATGAACAATGCATTCAATGGGAATTCACAACCAATCGGTGGACCGGGCTACTATTTATTTACAGACTATAATTGTTTGAGCACTTAATGATGCATCAAGAAAGGTATGATAGGTAGTGATTACTTGAAATTAATCAGGAGCAGAGTACTGCCCCTAGTTTAATGCGGTTTTTTAAAGGTACGTCGATATCTCTAGTATGTTTACCAAATTGAACAAAACCAAATTTCCTAACACTTCGAGATTTGTTCTTATTATAGCAAGAGTGGGCTAAATGAAAGGTTACCATACAGGTATTTAATCATCTAACGAGGTGAAATAGTCACTGCAAAACTTGTAAGCGAACATGTAAGTATAACATAAAGTCAGGACAAACCTAGGATCCTTCCACACATTGCTGTACAGAAATCTTGGAAGAATCAGAGTGGCGTTAAGAAGAGACGCAACAGCGACAGCATTACAGATCTGCATAAGTCAGCCACAGATTGTCATTACACTATGTTCCTTTTAACTGTCGGAGATGGAGAAATCACCAAAGAATAATCGCAATATGGTCACATATCATGTTCCATAGGTCTTGGAGAAAGAAATTGTGGCGAGACTATTAATTGATTTTAGAGAACTGAAGACTACATAAGAACAAAGAAATCTCAAAGTTCCGAAAGGACGGATTGCTCGTACAAAGCTTGTTATGAAGTTATACAATAGGATGTTGGCAATTTCCTGTTTTTTCAGGTGATCTTGATCAAGAAATATCTCTTCTTATTTTTAGTAGCAATGAGCTTTTTGGCTGCTGATATAGATTCCTTAAGATAGACTTTCTCAAGCATGACAGGAAAAGTATGGGTAAACTAGATTAGCACAGACCCAAACAGAATCCAATGCTAGATAGGGAAAATATACTCTATAGGGAGAAGCAAATCAGTCAAAATGATTTAAGAACGCGACATTGTTAATGGTTATACGTTGAGAATGAAGCAGGATAAAAATACTCTAAGCATCACACTGGTATGATACTTCAGACTGGCGGCACATAATTCTTGCGAGGGTGCTAGGGATTGCCAAAAATATATATAGATTTTCTCTCCTAGCTAATGCCATTGAGATCAATCTTGAAGATATGTATCTATGTATCTATACACATCTTTTTTATTATATAATTAGAGAATAACCTAACTAAAATGTCAAACTGAATGCTAATCCATGATGAAAAATGTAATGACGAGTAGTCACAGAATATGCATCCTCCTCTACATGGATGGCGATTCGCATCTGCACAAATGTACTACAGTGAAGACTTTATCTCAGTCTTTGTTTCCTCATCACAGATGCATGTTTACGGGTATAACGAAATAAACTGCTTCCTTTCATGACTTGAGTGCAAAAAAAGCATTTTCAAGATTTTCCTGTCTTCTGTTCACACATTTAAATACTAGGCTTCTGTATTTGTAATCAAAATTGGTAGGTGTTCTCATCCAATTCAGAATCATTTGATTGAATAAGTCAATGCTTACCGCAACTCGCTGTTGATTTAGTCCCCCATTGGCACTGACTAATAAGTAGCCATTATCTCCATGGCTACTCCCCAGTTTTCCTGGTCAAGGAAGAAAACCTGATATTAGACTCCACAAATTTTTAGTTATTTCATTAGGATTTCACGGTTAAATCATTCACTTTTCCCACCGAGCGATTAAAGAGCTGTTAAGGACAAACAAGTTTCACTGCTAATGAGCCAAATCAAGTCAGGTGTACTCTGTACCTGAACCTGTTTGGACCTTTTTGTCTGAACAAGGCTTCCACAGAGAGGCTTGCCTGTGTGGTTCCTCCCAGAAGCTAGATGACTTCTGCTTGAACTCTCCCTAAAACCATGGGCAACATTTAATATCACCCGTTTTGGGAAAAGTTTAGTCATTAAACCAGAAAATTGCACCACTTGTGACTGGCATACCGCAGCGAGCGCTGTTGAGGCCATATTCAGAAGCCGGTCATACATTTTTACCGCTGGCTTTTCCACTTCTCCAGAGGCATTCCTGTCTTCCTTTGGATAAACAAAAGAGAGTGGTAAATGATGAAATCAAAGACTGATTGTACACCTTGTTTACATGCATTGTCGTGAAAATAAAGACCAAAAGCAATAGTTCAGTTGATTCGCAGCAAGCTAACACAAGTTCCATGCCTCTAAAATGCCGAGTTCCCTGATCACGACGGATATCTTAGAACATGGTCAATTCTCCTCCAATGAGAATCAAGAATCATTGTGCATGTTGGTAATTAGAGCATCGAGACTATGGTAGGAAGGCTTCAAAGTCGAATTAGTATGATGAAACAGTTTTCAAGAGGAAAGCCAGATTGTACCTTCGGCCCGCTCCATTTGGCTGGTCTCGAAACATTGTGAAGATTTACCGAATCAAAAATAGACACCATAAACTCATCAAACAGGACGAAGAAACCCATCCACAAAAACACGAAACCAATGGTTCGAACATGCCTACGAAACGACAAAGTCCTTCTACCCGCCGAGACCCCCTTAAAAGCACCAAATTTTGCAGGCTCATTCTTGAATCCATGCATTTGCATGGCCTTGCTCCAATGATTCTCACACCCTGACATTCTGCTACTAAATTGAGGATCAATTCCCGTCAGACTTCCAAGCTTTGAAACCGATGATCTAGGCGAACCTTCCTTTCCCATTGAAGTAACATACCTTCTATCGCTTCAACTCGCCTAAATCGACTAAGCCAAAATGAATCCCCTCATTATGAACGAGTCCTTCTATATGATCAATGACAAAGAAGAAATGACCATGAAAGAAAGAAGCTAACGTTCTATAGCAATTCTCTTTCCCTGGCACTGTTTGTTATGTATATAACCTTACTCCAACTCCAACTGAAAGTGACCCGTCAACTGGTTTAGACACATTCAACTTAGTTCTAAAGTTTGGTGGTAGAGACTGAATCAAGAAAAAATCACGTAAAATCCGAATAAATAAGAACATCCGACGGGAGCATGATTTGAATCGAAGCTAGGAAGTTGGTGAAAATTGATATTAAACTGAACATATACAACGGAAGGTGTGAGAAGAAAGCGAGAGATCAAGAACTTAAAAAGAAGACACCTGAAACACATTACTTCTGATTCAAGAACTTTGTCACCTCCACCCCCAACAACAACTGGCCACCAAACTGGACAAACCTATCATTTTCGACAACTTAATTTATGTTCATCTTCGTTCCTGGGAAACCTCAGAGCAGACGAAGGAGGAGGAGAAGAAAATCTGCGTTAGTTTTCGTCGGATGCACGAATGAAAATGGTTGGATCAGGACGTGTGCATGGGCCTCGTCAACCGCGTAGGTAAATCAAATGCAAATTATTTCTGGAAAAAAACAAGACTTAGGTCCAAATAAATAAAAGAAAGTTGTTGCTCGGCTTTCGAAAGATCAAGGAAATCATCTGGTAGCCTATCGCAAACAGAGTTGGTTTTGGGCTTTTACGTTGGAAAAAGTCAACAAACCCAATCCACCAGCAGCTTCAAAAGTCAACTCCCTCGGCTATATTGTTTCTTGCGTTTTTTCTCACGTCCAGGCCACCGAGAAAGAAGAGAGGGGAAGGTCGAAGCTGGTCAGGCGCTCGAAATGACGCGGTACGTGTAGAACGACTGCTTACTGTTCTTAAATGAAGGCTACTATCGGCTATTCTCGTGAAATTTGGCAGGACCACGGTTAAATATTTTAAAAATTTAAGCTATTAAATGAATGCGTTATATAATATTTAAATATTCTATCCGTTTTAAAAGTTTAAAGTTGTTAGATGAAAGCGCAATTCAATATTTAATTATTCTAATACTCTCTCTCATGCTAAGCGTGAATATATTTAATTGGGGAGGTAAATGAGGTCCGTAAAAATTTAAACTCAGAATCTCTTGCTTTGATATCATGTGAGGTTTTGTGGAACCACCATCGACTATTATAAAAATTTAAGTTATTAGGTGAAGGCGTGCTTCAATATTTAATTATTCTAATAAGCCAGAAACTCCTCCAAATAGTGGCTTGGCTCTCCCATTTGCTCTGTTCTGTTATGTTTTCATTAACCTTCTGTTCTTCCTTCACCGGCGGTGCTCTGGGGAATTCCCGGCCACACCCACCGCATGAACAGATACTTCTCATCACCTCGAATCCGCGGGACGCAACGGTGCGTGCTTTCGACGAGTCGATTGAAACACACAAGCATGTGAAGTTGCGGTCGAGACCCGGTTTATAGGTGACTTCTTGTGAAAATATAATCTATCCGGATTTGTCGAACCATGATACGTACTTTTAGGTAGCGAATGATAACCATTCTGCTCCGGAATGAGTTCTTGAGCCAGAAATAGATTTTTCTATTTCTGGTTCCTGGATGAGTTTCTGAGAAAAAAAACCCGTATGATAACGATAAAAAAATTTTATTTCTAGAACAGAAACTCGTTTGATAACAGCACAAAATTTCTATTTCCTGAAACAAAAACCCGTTTGATAAACAACAGAAAATTCTATTTCCAGGAACAGAAATCCATTTTTTTAGAAATGGATTAAAAATAATAAAAAATCCGAAAAATTCATAAAAATCTTTAAAAAAATTCAGAAAATCCCAAAAAATTGAAAATTTTCAGAAAAAAATCATCAAAATGTCGAGAAAATAAAAAAAAAATTCAGATTTCGGGAAAATAGGAAATTTGTTGAATTTTTTCAAAAAAAAATCAAAAAATCAAAAATTTCAAAACTTCACAGAATTGCTTAGAATACCTGTGGCCACCCACTTTTAGTGAAATTTAAATCTTTTTAAGTGCCCAAAAAAAATCAAAAAATCAAAAATTTCAAAACTTTACAGAATAGTTTAGAATACATGTGACCACCCACTTTGAGTGAAATTTAAATTTTTTTAAGATGCCCAAAAAAATTCAAAAACTCAAAAATTTCAAAACTTCACAGAATGGTTTAGAATAGCCGTGGCCACCCACTTTGAGTGAAATTTTAATTTTTGGAGATGAAAAAAAAGCAAAAAATCAAAAATTTCAAAACTTTACAGAATGATTTAGAATACATGTGACCATCCACTTTGAGTGAAATTTAAATTTCTTTTAGGTGAAAAAAAAACATAAAAAATCAAAAATTTCAAAACTTCACAAAATGACTTAGAATACATGTGGTCATCCACTTTGAGCGAAATTTAAAATTTTTTGGTGCAAAAAAAACATAAAAAGTCAAAAATTTCAAAACTTCACAGAATGATTTAGAATACATGTGGCCATCCACTTTGAGTGAAATTTAAATTTTTTTAGGTGAAAAAAAACATAAAAAATCAAAATTTCAAAACTTCACATAATGACTTAGAATACTTCTAGCCACCCACTTTGAGTAAAATTTAATTTTTTTAAGATGCCCAAATGGTATCTTTGATTTTTTTTTGATTTTTTATTGTTCCTAAAGAAAATTAAATTTCACTCAAAGTGGATGACCACATGTATTCTAAGCCACTCTGTGAAGTTTTGAAATTTTTGATTTTTTGCTTTTTTTTTCGGCACCTAAAAAAATATAAAATTTCACTTAAAGTGGGTGGCCACAAGTATTTAAGCCATTCTGTGAAGTTTTGAAAATTTTTCTTTTTTGCTTATTTTTATTTTTTTTCAGACACCTAAAAAAAATTAAATTTCACTCAAAGTGGGTGGCCACAGGTATTCTAAGCAATTATGTGAAGTTTTTTTTATTTTTTTCGGCACCTAAAAAAATTTAAATTTCACTCAAAGTGGATAGCCACAGGTATTCTAAGTCATTTTGTGAAATTTTGAAATTTTTTTTTTCTTTTTTCGACACCTAAAAAAATAAAATTTCGCTCAAAGTGGGTGGCCACAGGTATTTTAAGCCATTCTATAAAGTTTTGAAATTTTTACTTTTTTGCTTCTTTTTATTTTTTTGGCATATAAAAAAAATTAAATTTCACTCAAAGTGGATGGCCACAGGTATTTTAAGCTATTATGTAAAGTTTTGAAATTTTTTATTATTTTTATTTTTTTCGACACCTAAAAAAATTTAAATTTCACTCAAAATGGATGGCCACAAGTATTTTAAGACATTTTGTGAAGTTTTGAAATTTTTGATTTTTGCTTTTTTTTTAATCTTTTTTCGACACCTAAAAAAATAAAATTTCGCCCAAATTGGGTGGCCACAGGTATTTTAAGACATTATGTGAAGTTTTTAAATTTTAGATTTATTTATTATTTATTATTTTTTTTGGCATCTAGAAAAATTAAATTTTGCTCAAAATGGGTGGCCATAGGTTTTCTAAGCCATTTTGTGAAATTTTTTATTTTTTATTTTTATTTTTTTTGGCACCTAAAAAAATTTAAATTTCACTGCAAGTTGATAGCCACGGATTCTAAACCATTTTGTTAAGTTTTGAAATTTTTGAATTTTTGCTTTTTTTTCTCACCTCAAAGATCGTGACTTTCATATGAATATGTGTGTTGAAGAAAATGAATTCCTTAGAAATGATTCTCACTTTTGTTCCAAAAATGAAAAATCAACTTTTTTTTTTGTTCTCATTTCTAGTTTCAGAATCAGTTTTGGAAGTAAACTTGTCCCGGAAATAGAAAAATGAAATTGCGTTACCAAACGGGTTTCTAGTCCAAAATTGATTCTGGGAACAAAAAACCGGTTCTAGACAGAACCAGAATGGTTTTCATGCAGTACCTTAGTGGTGCACGATGTCTTTCCAGTGACACAAAAATCACACAATTTCGTTGTCTCAAGTCCTTGAATTTTGTAGCTCGAAACTGGAAATTCTGAAAAATTTGGTAATTATGCTTTGTTGCGAGTGCAATAAATTTCGAACAAGGCGCGGCTTTCCTCGCGTTAGATTGCAACTCAATTTTCTCCGTTGTACTGGGGGCACTACACATGCTAGGATCCGTTACTCTTATCGAAATTTTGGAGTTGGTGTCGCTCCATTTATTTCGCGAAAAATGCATGATTTTGAAAATATATATTTTTAAAAATCATTATTTATATTGCTTCAAAAAATGAATTGACGAAAAATATTTTGGCTACCCACGAAAAAAATGAAGTGCCAATGTAACTTACCGAATCGTGATTTTGCTCGCCCCATTTATTTATCATTTTAAGTTTAACCGAATGCACTTGAAGAGCGATTTGGGCATGGCGAGAGAACTTTTAAGTTTGTGAATTTCTAAGTTTTGGTTGATTCAAAATATGCTAGACATTTTACTATTTTCATTCAATGAAAGGCTGTATTCGATTAATACATTTTCTGAAAATAAATTATTTTGGTTAATGGCTTAGTCCTTTATTTTAAAAAAGGATGGTTGTCATTCCCTAAAACTGTGGATGTGCACTTCGATCTTCAGAGCTCGCAGGACGAACTCTCCACTTCCGTGGAGAATGTCGGCCGCGTTGCCCATCGGATCAACGAAAGAGAGAGAGAGAGGGAGGGACGTAGCTTCAAGAAAGAGGACTAGGCGGTGGCCTCAGAAGAGAGGAAACCCAATGGAAGATGGAGTGGTAAGGACATTGGGCTCGTGGGCGATTGATCTCAAATTCGAGTCCCTCCGCCCTCCACCTTATCACATCCTTGACTGACATGAAGGCTAATTTGTGGATTTGGCTAGCTTTCTCCCCGTTGAGTGCCTGGCCGGTCGGATTCTTGCAGGGCGGCCGGTGCAGGAGTCCGAATCATCAAAAAAAAAAAAACAGAGGTTTTTTATTTTGTGAATTTCCAGTTTTGGTTGATTCAAAATATGCTAGACTTTTTTATGATTTTCATTCAATGAAAGGTTGTATTCAACTGATATATTTTCTAAAAATAACTTAGTTTGGTCAAAGGCCTGGTCCTTTGTTTCATGACGGATGGTCGTCATTCCCTAAAGTTTGGATGTGCATTTTGGGCGTGATGGCTCCTGATTTGAACCTTTTAAGACTGCTATTCAACCTACCAAAAGAGCGTGCCTCTTAGCATCCGTTTGTTTCACGGAAAATAATTTCTAGAAAAATATTTTCCAGATTTTTTGACATTTGTTTCACTGAAAATAAACTAGCCATGGAAAATATTCTCCCAGAGTGGACAAAATATCCTCAAAAGTGAAAGAAAATGTTTTCCATTTTTTGAAAAGAGGAAAACATTTCCCCCTCCTCCTTTCATCATTCATTATAATTATTTTTATTTTCTTTTTTTAAAATTCTAATTTTCTTTTATTTATAATTATTTTTTATTTTTTATTTTTCTTTCTCTTTTCTATCTTCTTCTCCAGCTGTTCGCCAACCACGGCGGTGGCTGGCGACCGGCCACAGGCAAGCTTGAGCCTCGCCACAGGCCAGCAAGGCTTGAGCTCGCTAGATTCCGGCGAGGCTGAGCTCACCATAGGTCGACGACAAGCCACAGGCGAGCTCGAGCCTTGCCTAGTTCATTGAATCTGGTGAGGCCTACGGTCAACTAGTTCGGTCTTGTTGGATCAAGTGAGACGGAGCCTCGCCATAGGCTAGCGAGGCTCAACCTCGTCAGAATCTGGCGAGGTGTGGTGAGACTTGAGCTCGCCTGTGGCCGGTTGCCAGCCGTCGCCATGGTCGACAACTAGCCAAGGAAGAAGAAGGAAAAAAAAAAGAAAAGAAAAAAAAAGGAAAGAAAAAAGAAAATTAAAAATATTTTTTAAAAATAGAAATAAAAGATTATTAAAAGTAGTGCAAGGAGGAAAATCTTTTCCATACCAAGCAACAGAAAATATTTTCGACACTTTTTCAGATTTCAAATGAACACCGAAAAATTATGTCATTTTCTAGGAAAATGGTTTACTGGAAAACATTTCTAAAAACGTAATACTTTCCGCAAAACAAACAGAGCTTTAGAGGGCATTTGTTTCGCAAAAATGAATAATTTAGAAGATATATTCCTAAAAGTAATAGCTTACGTCACTTACAAAAATATATGCAAGAAAAATATTTCCATTGTTCATAATGAATTTTTTGGCGATGATGAAAAAAATTTCATTAACTAATTATTTTAAACGACATATGTATATTTTTTAGGAAAATGTTTTCTAAAGCATTCATTTTCCGCAAAACAAATGAAGCTAAAAATAATCGCCTCAAATAATTGTTAATGAAAAATGTCTAAATATTTTCGTGGACAGTGAAATTCTTTTTGTTCATTCATTTTTATAAGAGATCATTTTTAAAAAAATATTTTCTAAATCATTAATTTTCAATAAATAAAAAAAGCAGAGCCTTAGAGTAAAAGGCCTGTCCCTCACCTTAAGAGACATGTCCTAAGGGGAGCATTGTGAGCATTTCGACTTAAAATGGTGCACACATCATCGTTAGGTTTACGCACGTGACCAGACATCCAAATCTCTATTCGCAGAAGAAAGGCGACCTCCCACATCTTACTGGCTCTTGATCAGCCTAGAATAGATTAGTGGTGGTTCTAGTGTGTCAATTAATGAGAAATCAAGTTACGATTGATAGGGTTTGAAAGAGTCCGTGTAAATTGTAAGCGCTACCACACAAGAAGATATCTATGCTCGGCTAGCAATTCGTTAACTCCTTCGGGGTCAGCCTTGAGAGGGCCGTGACAAATAGGCCACAAACACGGGCCCAACGCCCTCCGTGGCCAGCAATAGTTTTTCATGGGCCATTGGCTTGGCTCAGACGTGATCCCACTATAGGTTATAATTCCGTCGAAATAAAATCTTACTTATGTGAATTGAGCTGCTGAATAAAATGTTAAATTTTTTTTTTTTATGGAAAATAGGTCGTTACCATTTGGAAGTTAATTTAGAAATTATATGTACTCTCGACAGAAAATAAGCTGTTACTTTGCTGAAATTCATTTACATATTATCTGATTAATGAAATGTTGTTGTCCTGATGAACTGTAAATTTGAAGTTACGGATGATTCAGGTCCTCGAGGAGGAATTATTGAAGTATTTTGCATTTATAGAAAATCCCACTAAATAAGTCCAAATTGGGTCTGAACGAAGAACGTAAAAGCAAGTCGATGGTCTGTGAACCGATGTCCCGTGTACGTGATTATTTTTAATAAGCATTTTGAAATTAATAATAAACACTTGAAAATAAGTTTTGACAAAACCAACTCCGTCTTTTTCTTCCTTTTTGTTTTCGGAAATTCATTCAAATTGTGCATGCATGTCTTTCGTTAGGGAATATTACACAATTGACCTTAAACTTATTATATGGATATCAATTTATTCCTAAATTTCTAATTTGGCCAATTTTGTTCTAAACCTTTGTATGAAATTCTAATGTAATTCTTTCAGTCAATTTTCTTCGGACATCGCTAACGTGGTGGTTCAATTATTGCTGACCGTCTTACGTGGCACACTGCCACGTCATTTCATAAGATCACATTAACCGTGACTCCACCGGTAAATGAGCAAAACACTATGCGGCTAACATGATAAAAGTACATGATCATTTGGGTGGATGGATGACACATCTCGAAAAATTTAAGGCTCCGTTCGTTTGGTGGAAAATATGACATTTTTAGAAAATATTTTTCGGATAGTCATTTTCCTGGAAAATGTTTTCCGGGAAGTCATTTTCTAGTGTTCGTCTGAAATCTAAAAAAGTTTCGGAAAATATTTTCCGGTGTTCGGCAACCAGCGGCTGGTGATTGGCGACAGGCAGCGGCGGCGTCTGGTGACTGGCGGTGGTGGCCCCGACGGCCGACGGAAAATGTTTTCCGCTTTTCAAAAGAGGAAAACATTTTCCTTACTTTTCTTCATATTTTCGCTCGTTGAGGAGAAAATGTTTTTTTGGGTTAGTTTATTTTCCGCCCCCAACACTAGAAAATTCGGAAAATATTTTCATTTTCCACGAAACAAACGGACCCTAAAAGATTTTCTTTCTTCTCAAGTGTGATGTCGACCGCGCTCACAATGGACATAAAGCTACATAAAAAGGGCGTGAAAAGTACCCGGTTAATATAAAAGCCCCTTCAAGAAAGAACTCAATGCAACAATATAATTTATAGTAAATTGATGTTAGTTTTCATATTATTCTTTTAGTATAAAATTCGAGGTTAAATTTTAAATTTCAATTTTTATCTGTCTCTATTTAGAGTTCACAATCCTAGGTTTGCAGTCACAATAGTGGGGTAGAAGTCCACAAAATAATGGGGTAACATGTACACTGTGCATAAGAATTTGTTGGTAAATAGCAATATAATGGCGCTCCGATCCATGTTGGTAAATTTTGTTGGTCGGGGTTGTCTTTTGAGATTGTCTCCATACAGGACGGTGCAAGAGTCGTTTCATAAAATTCCAATCTTATCCAAATACTACGCAATTAATGTTGCCTAATTGAGAGAATATTGGAAATTCTTATAAAGGTGAGCTGACATTAACCATGTAATAGTTCAGTTTGTGATAATAAGTTATTATAAAGTAAATAAAATCTACGAGTAGATGCTTGATAGCCCGTGTTCAATTACGTGATCAAATTATATTGGGCTTAGCACACATCTTTGTTCGGTTAAAAAAAGTTGGATGGTCAATGTAGGGTAGTACTTCGATAATGACTTGTGATGGATGAATCTATTAAAATACATGCTATAAATAGGCTATGGAGCACTCTCCACTCCTTATTCTAGTCACTTACCGTTTGACATAAAGACTGTCTAAGGGACGAGAAGCAAAGGAAAACCTAATCCCGGATGCTTGTGCTGTATCATCCTTACTCATTGGTTTACAGATGGTGACGGCCAAAATAAGGCGTGTGGTTTCGATGCATCACTGAAAAGATGATGAAATTACCTTTTAGAATGTGGATAGATCCATGTGAATTGATAAAGGGTGTGAAGGGTCGGTTTCAGCGATGTAAATTATAGGAGAGATAAATTGTTGAAAAGTAAAGATAAAAATAAATACATAGAAGAAGTGTCAGAATATTTAAATATTAGAACTATTGAAACAATTGGTAGTAGCTCCACAAAATCTCACATGATATTAGAGTTGGAGGTTCTGAGTTTAAATTTTTTTTAGGCTTCTATTTGCCTTCCCATTTACATATTTTCACAGCTAGGCTTAGGCCAAAGTCCAGCCTACGTGTGAGAAAGTGTTTGAATATTTAAATATTACATCACGCTGTCATCTAACAACTATAGCTTTTAGAATAATTGGCAGTGGTCTCACAAAATTTGATAAGAATGTTGAATTTTGTGATTGATCAAGATATTCAAGATGTCGACTCCACTACTCGACGGTTACATTAACTCTATTACTCAACGGTTTTTGTCGATCAAACTGTCAACTAAAACACCCGAACATTTTTTTGGTGTCAACAATGTTTAGATATTTTCATTTCTATATATGGAACTAGATCGGTGAATTTCCTACACCAATTTCTTGTTCCATTTCAATATCTACGTATTGTACTATGCTTATGAGAAAAAAAATGTCCTTTTTAACGTGTATGAAATAGAACCGAAACTAATACAATTTACAAAACAGCCAAGAAAGAAAGTTGATGGGAAGGTGATCATTGAAGAGGTTTCTATTGCGCTAGTATGGCGCTAGGTGCAAGCTTGTGCTTTGCATGTCGATAAACTATATGTCATCTTGTGTTTTGTCTATTGATACACAATATGTTGTCTTGTATTAGCAATAAGCAATTGGACTATCACAAATTGTTGACTAATCAACTCACTACCGATACATAGGTCGTTGAACAAAGTAACTTAGTGCAACATGTTGGGTTGTGATTTATACTCCCTATCAACAAAAAGGCATGAGGATCCTACTCTACGGTAAGCGAACGAGGTTTCGGGAAGGCTTTCCCGGCAAGGGTCGTAAGGGGCAGCACCCCCGCGACATTAGATGTCTTTTGTAGTTTGAAGCCATATTCTATTGACACTTTATTTTTTTATATTCTTTCTTTTGTGATTGAGAGTAATGTAACAAAGAGGTGAGAGATGTTAATTGTAGTAAAATTCTTTGCTGAATATAACTTTAGTTTAAGAGTGAACCAAAATTTCCCTTGCTCACTTTTACCTCAATCCTAACACCATACACTGAATCTATCAAAAATCACGGACGTCGATTTTTTTTATCGGTAAAACCATGAATGTTCATGTGAGGGAGGATTTGAAGTCGATGGGATGTCAAGAAAATCATCAACTTTGATAAATGATGAACTTAAACCAAGTACCGGGGGACCATCTCAGCTTCTCTGCTGGATCCAAATCTCGAAGTCCCGATTACCAACTCACAAAATTAAAAAATAACACTTTCTAAAGCTTTCCTGGTCTTACGTTCATGACCGAACTATTCTAAACATTGCATTAAAAAAAGTAAATTTCACGTATTCCTAACCAACTGCCTTCATTTTTCACTTGCTCTTTCCTTTGTACAATTCGTCTTGTCTCCGAGTTGTTTTTGCTTCTCGAGACAGTGCTGTCATCTGCCATGTGAGTACATGCAACCCTGCTTTAAAGAAACAAGTAAAAGAAAATAAAAGAAATGGAGAGAAGAGAAACAAAAGAAAAGAGTTGTGCTCTTTTCCACTGTCAGAAGATCTTGGTGTTCTTCTTTCATTGGGTCAAAACCTACAAAAGACCCATGAAAGTCGCTTGTTGAGTATGAATATAAGGTTCCAAAAAGGAGAAACAGAAAGAAGAAAGAACAGTCTTGTCTGGTTTCTCTTCTTCCATGGAAGTGGAACTGGCTCTTTTCTTGTTATTTCTCCTTCCTCCGGTTGTTAGAGCCTCCGACAGTCTTCTCTCTCCAAAGGGTGTCAACTATGAAGGTGGTCTTCTCGAGAAAAGTGTTGTCTCGTGTTTTCAGGGATTGAATGAGTTTGGATTTGCATTTTTATTTTTGCTTTAACTTAAAGATGTTTGTGTAAATGCTTTTGTGCAATTTTTACATGTTTTAGTGGCTGCATTGATGTCCGTGAAGAGCAAAATGTGGGACGAGTTGCACGTTTTGGAAGGTTGGGACATTAATTCTGTGGATCCATGCACTTGGAACATGGTTGCTTGCTCTGTTGAAGGCTCTGTCATTTCTCTGTAAGTAATGCCCCCCATATTATCTTCCTAGACTTTCCTTTTTGTTTTCTTTTTCAATCTCTGAAACATCGTTCGAATTCATAGTTTTGCTGATTTTGTCTGCTATTTTCAGCGAAATGACTGGCGCTGGACTGTCAGGAATGCTTTCACCAAGCATTGGAAACTTGAGTCACTTGAGGACATTGTAAGCTTTTCAGCATCCTTCACCTTTTCGTTTCACTTGTTTTAGATTATTTGCTTTTTCTGCAAAGAGAAATGCCGTTTTTAAAGAATAATCTTTCTTTTTATTGTTAGGTGATGGCTTGATCGTTTGCGCTGAGCATTTTATCTGTGATTCAAGTAGCTTGTGTCTGTAGTGTTTGTGCTAGTCATTTGACTAGTTGGAAGGTGTCAAGCAGGACATCAATTATATCAATCTAAGTTTGATTTCTTCTGTATATTGCTAGTGGATAAGTTGATCTTCATGCCATCATAGTACAATGCAATGAGTCTACTAGCATTTTGACAATTTACTCAAAGTGTTGCCTGTATGTATAGCAGATTGGCACTTGATGATGTGTTGATATCACTTGCCAAATGCAATTTTCTGCTAGATGCGGACAGAAGATATTGCCCTTTGATTCTGTGGTGACTCCCTTATCTTGGGTGTTAAGTGACATGATCTGAAATAGGTTTTAGAAAGAGCCATTTCATTATCACAAGAGTTTGCACAGATTTGCGGCATGAAGTTTCAAATGTAGATTTTAAGTTTTTGTCTTTATCAAAGATTATTGCAGAACAATCAACTATCTGGTCCAGTCCCACTTGAGATAGGAAAGCTTTCAGAACTTCAGACTCTTGATCTTTCTGGAAACCAATTTGTTGGGGACATCCCGAGTTCACTGGGATTCCTAGTTCATCTGACTTATTTGTGAGTATTGCTTTGGTGATACTGTCTTTTTCTTCTCCCCTAGTATTTGCATTGTACGTGTCTATTTCAGGCCTTCTAAACCTTTCCCATACTAAGTTGTTTAGGCGGCTGAGTAGAAACAAGTTATCAGGGCAGATACCTAGTGCAGTGGCAAATCTCTCAGGTCTTTCATTCTTGTATGTGTTCCGCTCTATTGTTTTCTCATCAAATCAAGTTTTTTTTTATCTGTGATTACGCTGATAAATGAAATTAAGCAGGGATTTATCTTTCAATAATCTTAGTGGTCCAACTCCAAAAATACTTGCAAAGGGCTACAGGTGAGCACCATCGAACAACATATTTTATTATACAAGCTGCATGCTTCTTTTCCTGTCAGTGCATGAAATATTTATGGAGCTGTGATTTTCTCTATCTGACAAAGCAGTTAAGATGATTCAACTAAATTTAACAGAAAATATAAGAAAATGTTGGTTATCCATGGACGCTTCTTTTCAAGGGGTCAAGTGCGGTGAAGTAAGAGCAAATGATATGATGTGCATCATAATCATATCAAAATTGTATGATGCATCTTTCTATTGGAGTGCTACAAGATTTTTAACAATTTTCATTCAACTACATCTTGATGTCCCGACTCCTGTTCGTATTTTTCAATTAAGTTGTTGACTGGCCTTGGACTTCAATTTCTTGCTATGCTTTACTATCATATGATCAAATAAATTTCAAGATAGGTGTGCTGGTCTGTGCATTTAACACTTCATGGTACTTCTTGTAGTGTTTCAGGAAACAGCTTCCTCTGCACTTCACAAGCTTGCACAGGCATCTCGAAACCGATGAACGGTAATGTAGTCAGTTTACTTCTTTTGTATGATAAATATTCACAAAAATGCAAATGGAGTTCATATACTATTTTGGAGCAGGAACAGCTGCAGCATCTTCACCTCAGAGGCCAGATGGTCATAACAGATGGGTTCTTTCTGTAGCCACCGGCATCAGTTGTACGTTCGTGGTTTCGGTTATATTGCTTATTTGCTGGGTACATTGGTACAGATCGCGTTTTCTCTTCAACTCATATGGTACTTCCTAGACAGTTTTGGGTTTTGCTTTGATCTTACATGATCCTTCTTTCTAATGACTTGGGAGTTTTGTCCATCATGGGAATTCACAGTACAGCAGGACTATGAATTTGAGATTGGCCAATTGACGAGGTTCACTTTTCGTGAGTTGCAAACAGCAACTGGAAACTTTAGCCCCAAAAACATCCTTGGTCAAGGTGGATATGGAGTAGTATATAAAGGATGTCTTCCCAATGGAACATTGGTGGCTGTCAAACGGCTGAAGGACCCAAACTATACTGGTGAAGTGCAGTTCCAAACTGAAGTTGAGATGATTGGCCTAGCTCTGCACAGAAACCTCTTAAGACTCTACGGTTTTTGTATGACACCAGAAGAGAGTATGCTCGTCTATCCTTACATGCCAAATGGAAGTGTGGCTGACCGATTGAGAGGTTTGATTCTCCTTTTTTGTGAGCTTGCCAATTGTTGCGTTCTTGATCCTTTCTTGATCTTCATTTGTTCTTTTGAAATCAGGAGAAGAGACTCTAGACAGTTGCTCATGGTAATTGATTGTCCAAGAGTATTATATCTTTGTGAAAATATTGCTAATCAATGTTAATGTTTCGCCTTCAAAATCATGTCAATCACAGTGAAACTTGCTTATCACAAACTTTACTGTTTAAGTGCTGTCCCAAAATTTGCTTCCCTTTTAATCATCTGTGCTTACACTCCCCTATGCCCTATTACGATTATGTGATGGGATTTTCATCTTCTCATGACATATCGGTTTCATCTTGCATGGCATTCATTAACCCTGAAAAACTTATCTGGCAGAAACTCATTTTGATATTTTGAGATGGAAAGTGTATAATTATGACACCAGAGTAATTGAAGCAAATGGGCATCTTTATAGATAGGTTGAGGACTTCTAAGTTACTTTGGAAATTTAAGTATTGTAGAGTATTATACGGAGCAGACTTCTGATGTGTCGAACAAATGATTGTTTTATCTTTGAACAATGGCTTACTCTTTGCCGTCTCTTATAATGGCCCGTGAGGTATTGGATTCATCTTATTTCTCTGACACTCTAGAGTGCCTTAAATCTCTGCTACAGAGACTTGTCGCGAAAGGCCATCTTTGGACTGGAAGAGAAGAATGTGTATTGCCCTTGGCACTGCCCGTGGTCTTCTCTATTTGCACGAACAATGCAATCCGAAAATAATTCACCGGGATGTGAAGGCAGCAAACATTCTTCTTGATGAAAGTTTTGAAGCCATAGTTGGTGATTTTGGTCTGGCTAAGTTGCTAGATAAGAGGGAGTCTCATGTGACTACTGCAGTGCGTGGCACAGTGGGTCACATCGCCCCAGAGTATCTCTCAACCGGACAGTCCTCGGAGAAAACCGATGTCTTTGGATTCGGGATACTGCTTTTGGAACTTATAACTGGGCAAAGGGCACTAGATGCTGGCAATGGTCAGGTTCAGAAAGGAATGATTCTTGACTGGGTTAGTACTTAGTAGTACTGAGCTAGGAATGTCGACTCATGGTCTCTTTCTGTAGTTAGTCACTGATACCAACATGTTTCTCTAGTCTGTAGCATACATATTCGTTTATCATTTCTTGTCTTTTTAGGGCATAAAAATTATTGGACCATATATGCTTAATGCATCTTCGTTTGAGCCTGATTATTGTGGTTATATATTAGAATTCAGTACATTAAGTTGATTGAATGAACAATTGGACCTCTTCCCTCAATCCATATGTGAGGCTTACTTTTTTCCTTAATGAACCAAAAATTTTTCAAATCTTTATTTTTTCTGAGTGCACTTTGCTGATTAGTTTCCCATTCTCTTCTGGTTTATTGTCCGGCTTTAACATCATCAAGAGAACTTAGAGGAGTGATGTATTGTGATCAATGAACGTAATATATCGTTTTTTCTGTGCAGTGAAAGAGGTCTACCCATATATAAGGTTTTCTGTGGTACATACTGTTTGGATTCCTTTTGATTGTTCTGATTACAATCTGCTTTAGGAATACAGTATTTGATCAATTTTGGTTGTACCCTAAGCAACATGTTGAATATCTTACCCGATTTGCCAGGTGAGAACCTTGCATGAAGAAAAGAGGCTTGAAGTCCTGGTGGACAGGGATCTGAGAGGGTGTTTCGACGCGCCGGAGCTAGAGAAGGCGGTAGAACTGGCCCTGCAGTGTACTCAGTCGAACCCGAACCTCCGGCCAAAGATGTCCAACATTTTGAAGGTCCTAGAAGGTCTCGGACAAGTGGATAACATGGAGGATTCACAAGGTGGGAACAACAACCTAGGAGAAAACAGAGAATGTAGTTTCTCTAGGAATTACAGTGACTTTCAGGAGTCCTCTTTCATAATTGAAGCTATGGAGCTTTCCGGACCCAGATGACAAGGTTTTTTGCTCGGCACTCGCCAGATGCAACTGTATATAATCTGAGCATCTGATCTGAACTTACACTATATCAGAAAGGATTTTCAGGAGCGGAGTCTTCAAGAGGTTCAGACAACTTGCCCAGAGAATTTTGTCATATGGACTTCCCCTATATTCCGAATAGATGATGATCATATCAGATCTCATACACAGAACATATGTACGTTTTTTTTTTCCTACTAATCCTCCTTTTTTTATCGACAGAAACCAGGATATTGTAGCCCTCAATCGCATCTGAACGAGGTCATCTCCTGTAGTATAGGTCCTGATTTGATCTTAGATAACTTTCCATTCGATTGTTCGGTCCATGATAGCTTGCACTCTTAAGACAAAGTCCATGCCACGGTATAATTAAGCTATGTCGCCGGTGCTGCATTAGGGGATCATGATAATACATTACTTTCTTGCGACCAAACTCGAGATGGAATCCAAGGTTAAGCCGTTAACCTTCATGAGATGCAGAGTCTTAGTCGATTCGTCAATTTGCTTGACTGATTGATACATGTTATGGCTTTTCTAGTTGCTTCAGGTTGAAGATTCTTCTAGTTTTGGCCTAGAGAGGGTATTAGTGCTACTCTTTTCCTCGTGATGCTGTTATTGGGGGAAGCATTAGCCAGCCAGCTCTTTCATATGGAAAACCATATATCATGTGAAGGGAAAATGACATGAATGGTTACCGAACTTTGATTCAATGTGCAATGTCGTTCCTAAATTTTACTTTCATAAATGTAGTTCTTAAACTTTGGTCCAATATGCAATGTCGTCCTTAAACTTTTAATTTATTTAATATCCCTGAAGTTTGATCCAATATTCAATGTGATCATGGGCTTTTAAACATTTTTATATAGTTCAAAGACCATGATGAACATTTACCAATAATTCAGGGACTAGATTGTTAAAATTAAAAGTTTATGAACGACATTATATATAAGGCCAAAGTTTAGGGATCGAATTGCACAAATTAAAAATTCATCGACAATATTGCACTTAGGAACAAAGTTCATAGACAATTTACGTCATTATCCCTACGTGAAATAGGAACGTGATTTTTATATTATTTGGGGATAAAATCTGATTTAGGTCCTCAAATTATACTACTCTTTCAATTCAATCCTTCCACTTCTTTTCGTGCAATTTCGAATCCTCTAACTTGCTTGATATTCGCAATCAAAACCAGGTCACCTGTTTTGCCTTCTTCATCAGGTAAATATCTCTTCCCATTTTTGGCTCCTTCTTAGGCATCCATGTCTCTTTTTCTTTTCAATTTGGTCCATGTTTTGGTTTGGCTCCTTGTGTTATGCCCTTTATTATCTTAAAAACATTATCCGTTTGTTTTGCAAAAAATAAAGAATTTTAAAAATATTTTTCAGAAAATAAATCATTTATATCACTTGAAATAATTAGTTAATAAGAAATGTTTTCATCATCAATGACAATTTATGCATAAATATTTTCGTGAACGATGAAAATATTTCTTGTTCATGTATTTTTGTAAGTTATACAATCGATTATTCAAATCATTAATTTTCTGCAAAACATAACCATCCTAAATTCATAAAAA
Organism: Syzygium aromaticum; assembly: GCA_024500025.1. Lineage (NCBI taxonomy): Eukaryota > Viridiplantae > Streptophyta > Magnoliopsida > Myrtales > Myrtaceae > Syzygium > Syzygium aromaticum. Next base: position 24,052,110 of record CM044889.1, on the reverse strand, counting down.
AAAAACTTCATAAAATTTATTTGGGTTGTCCTTAAGCTTCTCAACCATTCTTCTACATTTTTTTTTATTTAGCAATTAACACTTCTATTTGTTCATATTCAAAAATCAAAAATTTTAAATTTACTTTTTTTTGTTTTAGTTTTTCCGATAAGATAGATACATTTTCTAATTGTTCTTAAGTAGCACGATTCATGTATTAAATCTCCTTTGATAATTAGTCAGTTTTTAGGTATATTTAATAAGCACGAACTTTCATAAAATAAATCCGGACAATTGTCCCCACTAAACTTAAACTTTTAATAATATTCTTCATTATTCCGTCTTCGTTACTAATAATACCGATGTTATTCTATGTTGGATATATACAAAGCGAGATGTGAAGTTAACACAATTAAATTTTCTTCGCTCATGCATAGTCTTTCTCGATATATTCTACTCAACATTTAAAGTTGGATTCCACCGTAAATCTCGCCTTCCTTAGGTCGGATTTTCGGCTCCATCCCTAATGGGAGCTTGTGATAAATTTACTAAACTTTTAGTAGAAAAATAAGATTTTGCTCTTCACATTAAGTCACTAGCACGTTCGGGCATGTTAGGCCATGACTAACCAAGTTGTCAAGTCAAGGAATACTGTCCTAATTCGGTACGAAGGAGACCGTCGTCGGCCTTCATTTGACCAATTGGTCAAGTCATGCAATTTTTCTCCGACAAAGAGGAGCGACGCCAGCTAGGCACGAAATTAAAAAAAATAGTCATGTGATCTTAGAAGATTCCTTTTAATATGTGAACTTGTAGTCACCACCAGGTCACTTTCAATGCTCTAAATTTAGCAGATTTGTCCAGCATAATTGTTAGGAGGAACAAAAGAAAGATATCAAACACATATCTTAGTATCTTACGATTCATTATGGGTTAATACTACGAAAAACTCCAAACTGGTACGCACGGGATAGATTTATCCCGAATTAATTTTTTGATAACCAAAAATTCCAAACTGGTATACCCATGACAAATTTACCATCGGTTTAATTTTTGTTAAATTTTACAGTCAAATTATCCAGTCAAATGACACGTGACAATTGACGGATATGTCAATTTCGGATTTTATCCTTGTTTGTCACGATTTGTGCTTTTTTTCGTGATATTAATTTAATTTAATGAAAACTACTTGAAGGTAAATTTATCATAAATATATCAGTTTTGGATTCTTTATGGTCAAAATATTAATTTGAACTACCTTACCAAAAAAAAAAATTAATTTGAACTAAATTTGTCACGATGTACCAATTTTAGATTTTTTGTTATCAAAAAATTAAATTGAAGTAAATTTATTACATAATTATAAATTTGAGATTTTTCATAATATTAAACATTTATTTAATGACCATTTCCATGCACCTACTTTGCAAATACAACTTTCCTTACCCACCACCACCCGCCAACCCCAATGCTGCTATGGTCGTGATCACTGTCAGCCGCCGCGCCACAATGACTCACGACCTCAACCAGAGGGAGGAAGGCAGGGGCATCTAGCTGGGAATCAGGCGACAGGACGAGCCAAGTAGTGTTGGACACAGCCGTGGGAGGCGTCGGCGACATCTGGTGGCGGCAACAGCAGTGGCTGCCGATGGAGGCCGAGTTAAGGATTGAGTTGAGTTCAGGTGACTTGAGTGGGTAAGGAAATCAGAATTTTGGATGAGGAAATTTTCATAATGAAAACATGTTATTAGAGTCAAAGTTCAAGTCCTCGCCTTGGCTCCTACACAGATCTATTCGCAAATTCTTGATGCAACAATTGCAGGGGAAGACTAAATCGAAAACATACAAGCATACAACACCGCATTGACGGATCAAACGAAATGCGGTCGTTCGACACTGCAGGATCGAGATCAAGCCATCGAGTGAACGGAATTGCTATCGGCTTCCCGCTCTTCCTCGAGCTGATTGCAAATTCTCAACTTTGTACTAACATGAAATCGAAATTTTTCAAGTACTAACACTCTAAACTCTTTGCCAAGGCTAGTCAAATCGAAGAATGAGCTGCCCTCCAACTTCCATCACGCAGGAGCGTGCGCATACGGTTAATACACACATTGGAAATACAGCAAGAGGCAGAAAGCAACACGCGAAAAGCAAGCTGCGAAAGAGATCTGTCTCGATCCAAACCAGCTCAAGATCAATCACATTGCGCAAGAAGACATCGAGAGCATGTTAGACATGGAAATCGACCCAGATTCAACCGATAACAAGGCCAATAAAGGCTGTTAATGCAGCTCTAAGAACGGGTTAAACAGGAGCAAGTTTTTCCGGGTTCCACCATATCTGTTGATTTCACGTTTCCAAGTCACCAAATTCACGTCTTGCTTGGCAAATAAGGAAACCATGCAGTTAATGAGATGCCAATTAAGGAAAAATAAGTAGATACCTTGGTGTCATGGAAACCTCTAAATTCTACTAATCAGAGCAATGCTTATGAATGGAAACTAGCTACTTTTTCCTCCATCTGGAATAGGTTGTTCTGTCGCTGTCTCTTAATGACAGAAGTCATATTTGGACCACCTTCATCATCTTTTCTGAGAAAGATAAAAATCGGGCTCTCGAAACTTCCGGGGAAAAGCTCGAAAGCTATGGCACCCTCCTCATGCATGCTGTCATAGAAGCCTCTAAATTCTACTAATGAGAGCAATATGCTGATAAGTGAAACTAGCTACTTATTCCTCCATCTTGAATGGGTTGTTCTGTCACTGTCTTGAAGACAGAAGTTACACTTTGACCTATTGCATCATCTCTTATGAGAAAGATAAAATTGGGCTCTCGAAATTTCCAGGGAAAAGCTCGAAAACTATGGCACCCTCCTCATGCATGCATCAATACGTAAACAAGCTTCCATTTTAGCGTTGTAGATGGAAATATACCACGTTTGATCATGTTTACCTAATGTACAGAGGATTGACAACTGAGCAGAAGCAAAAAGATTTAAAGTGAATGAATCTTTCAACTTTCAAGCTCAAATGGTGATAACATTTTCACAGGGAATATACTAGTATCCCTCGCTAGCAAAACAACCACCTTATGAGTTATATAACACACAATACCCAGACAAACATAGGAAATAATCAATGGAAAAATCACCCTCTGCTATTCTCTCCCCAATCTGGTGTTATCCCCCCTCTGCAATCGACCCTCTTCATGAACACCCTCATGTATATGAATCAAACAATTAAATCATCGCTAACTTGGCAATTTTCTTCCCTACTTCTATAATTCCTAATTTGCCAACGGCGAGTTCTCGTATATGCATCATTTACAACATCTAGATAGGAGAACCAGGAACACAATAAGGAACACGATGGAAGAAAGCGCGATCGCGAAACCGAGAACGACCTTATTTGGCCCGTGGTGGTGACCGCTCTTGCCAGAAGAATCGCTGCCGTCGCCGTCGTTGTCGTCTGACGTGCTGCTATCATCTGCGGACGAATCCGCCTTTGCCGGTGGAGGCGACAGCGGGAGCCCGTGCTTGTCACAAGGCGAGATCCCGAGCTTCACTTTCGACGACATGACAGTGTGGTTATAGCACAAGTTGCTGTTGTCCCCAATCTTGAAGACCACCAGTTTGTCGATAAAAGACTCGTTGAAAGGCATGATCCCATGGAAGTTGTTCTTCTCAAGATTCAAGTACTTGAGACTTTTCATCTCGGTGAAGAACTTGGGAATCGTCCCGTTCAGCTGATTCGAGCTCAGATCAACGTGGACAAGGCCCGGGATTGCAGACATCGACTCCGGGACGCTCCCGGAGATCGAATTGGACCCCAAAGACAGGTTCTTGAGCGAGATCAAGTTGCCGATCTCGGCGGGTATCTCTCCGGCGAGCGCATTCGAAGAAAGATTCAACAATTCGAGGTTTTCGAGGAAAGTAATCGAGGTGGGTATCCGCCCCTTGAGCTGATTACCTGACAGATCGATGCGGCTGATGTTGAGGTGCCAGTGCTTGGGTACATAGCCGGTGACATTGGCGCGAGAGATGGTGAGGGACCTGAGGTTCTTGACGTTGCCGAGGATGACGTAGAGGCCGGAGGCGTTGACGGGGACGCCGGAGACGGTGAGCTCGGTTAGGTTCTGGAGGCGGGAGAGCCAGACGCCGGTGAGGCGGCGGAGGCTGCGGACGCAGGAGAAGGAGCGGAGGGAGGCGGCGAGGTCGGCGGGGAGGCGGGCGGGGGCGGCGACGGGGCAGTTGAGGAAGGAGAGGGACCGGAGGGTGGAGAGGGACTTGAGTGCTGTGAAGGAGAGGGCGACGTCGTCCCGGGAGCAGTTGGCGAGGAGGAGCGAGGTGAGGTGGCGGAAGGGCTTGCCGGCATCGCAGGCGGTGGCCGCCGACCGGGGGGAGCAGGGGTCCTTGGGGAGCGGGATGTTGAGGGACTCCAGGGCTTGGAGCTGCTTCGGGTCGAGGGCGGAGGAGGAGGTGGAGGAGGAGGGGGCGGAGGGGGTGGGGATGGCGGCGGGGGAGCCGGCAGGGGAGGGGGTGGCGGTGGCGGTGGCGGGGGCGGGGGCGGGCGGAGAGGTGGTGGGGGAGAGGCTGCGGTTGCGGGCCGGGGAAGGGGAGGCGGTGGGGGAAATGGCGTGGGGCGGGGAGGCAGAGGAGTTGGCGGCGGCGGCGGCGGAGGAGAGGAGGAGGAGGAGGAGGAGGGGGAGGAGGAATGTGGGCGGCGGCGGCGGCGACTGCGGCGCCATGGCGAGGAGAGAGAAAGCTTGGCTCGGGGAAGTGAGAGAGAGCGAGGAGTGAAGTGAGGAGGTTTCCTCAGGGGAGAGAGACAGAGATGAGGAGGAGAGAGAGGGGAAAGGGGGGGGGGGGGGGGGGACAAAATGACAGTTGGAACTTTGCTGGACAAATATGCCCTCAATTGTTGGCCTACCAAATGACTAAACTGCCCCTCTCGACAAAAAAATGACTAAACTGCCCCTGAGCATGATTACACGTGCACTGTCACGGTAATTGTAAAAATTTAAGGGTCTTATGGGTCATAGTCAAGTGTACTTATCAAGTTAACTCAAATTGATTAGGACCAATTACAACTTTGACTCGACATTTTCGCACGTTTATTTGAGAAATTTTCTTTTCGCGAATTAGCATTTTGAATTTTTGCATGTTTGACATGTTGAAAATGATTGGTGGATGGAAAATTATTTTTGGTCAAAGAAAATATGCATGTTTAGAGTTAAGAAACTGAAATCTTAAATCTGAAAAAAAAGAAGAAAACATTATCTTGAAGAATTATCTTCCAAAAAATATTTTTTTTATAATAAAGTTTTCTCCAAAACAAACATACCATTAGCAAGTAATTAATTGCAGAAATGCAGAGAGTTTTTTACCACATGAAATCAACGGCTATATTGATTTTTTTTCTACCTATTTTGAGCTAACGAAAATGAGAAGAGATTATCTAGCGTAAAAGCTACTGCAAGATCTAAATTTCCTTTTATATGAATGGATACCTATGACATGATGAATTAATAGATTTTACAAACATTACGGCAATTAATAAATCGATTGTCAAATTTAAACATCAAGTACTAATATGGATCGTCTTTAGTTTGGATCCCATAATAATGATGAATTTGAAGTTTGATGTCTAACATAAATTTAGAAAAGATTAAGGCGGAAGCGGATTGATTTAAATTCAGCTCTTCACACGCCTTGACTATCTTAATAGAACTTAAATAGATTTAGGATTTCGGGGCATGAGACAGATTTTTGATCCCATCAACAAAATCTAGTTGTTTTGGGATGGATTTGGGATTTATCTTACAAGCATTCCAAAATCCGAACCGAATGCAGATTTCCAAAAAGTACTTACTCATGTAACTTTGCACATCTTAAAATGCTACATCCAGTATAATATAATTGATCAAAAAATAATCAAGACTTATCATGACGGATTTAATACCGGGTGCACCCTCTGAAACCCACTTGTTTATTCCAAATCTAGTAAAGTTAGTCTAAAGATATAATGCAAAATTTATTTCCATGTGGAACATTAGAAGCTCTTCAAAAGTTTCAGGTTAAGTACAATGGATAATGACACAAATAGTCTACAAATTTTAACTTAATATGTAATTTGGTTTCTAAACTTTTAATTTGTTCAATTTAGTCCATGAACTTTAGCTTAATATTCGATATGGCCCATGAACTTTTGGTACATGTTCAATTTAGTCCATAAATTATATCAAAATATACAATACAATCCTTGAACTTGAATTAATGGAAGGATTACATTAAACATTTTTATAAAGTTCAGGAACTATATTAAACATGCACCAAAAGTTTATGGACCATATTGAACAAATTGAAAGTTCAAGGATCACGATGAATATTGGGTTAAAGTTCAAAAACTATATTGAACAAATTAAAAGTTTGGAGATCAAATTGCACATTAAATTAAAGTTCAAGGATTGTTTGTGTCATTTTCCCTAAGTACAAGGCATCAAATTATTTCATGAATTTTGCAATTACTTTTCAAAATTATTGATGTTGATAGCAACAATTGAATGTGGTTCATCGAACTATTTATTAATGGCAATGAACTCAGTGGCCGCTTTTATCGTTAGTTGATTTCTGAATAGGCAACACCAACGTGTTATTTTGCATGAACTTCATTAAATTCTTTCACTTGATTGGACTTTCAAAGATTTATATAACCGTATAACGACTTTCGACAAGTAGAAAAATACACTTTTCTCAAACTTACATAACAAACACGACAAAAACACAATTGAAAATGATTTGGACTTCATTAAATTCAATTTCTCTTCCATCATAGCTTAAATTAATACATTTATTATCATTTACAAATATATTTATATTTGTGTATTGACTATGATGAGCAATCCTATCATTTAACTGGATTTTAATTGACTTTTACATTTGACATTCATCAACTTTTCTCTAATAATCTTATATTATGTAGGGTTAATATCACAAAAAACCCCCAAACTAGTACACATGTAATAATTTTACTCTTATTTAGTTTCCGTTAAATTTTACTGTCAAATTGTTGACTTAGATGACACGTGATAGTTGACAAGTATACCAATTTAGAGTTATTACCCCGCCGTTTGTCAAAGGTTTACAAATTTGTGGTTTTCATGGTATTAATCTAATTTAAAAAAAGGTAAATTTGTCACAAGTATATCAACTTGAGATTTTTGGTGATCAAAAAATTAATTTGAGGTAAATTTGTCATAAGTGTACTGATTTGAGAATTTTCATGGTATTAACCTTAATTTTATATTATACATATTATATTTTTATCGATCATTGCAGCTGTAATATTAAAACATTCGATCTTCAATAAATAGAAAGACAAGGGTCAAATTGGAATTCATCTTTCAACAGACGACAAACCCAGAATTAAAAATTAAAAAAGGGTACTGAATAAAATAATCCTGTCCATCAACGTAGACAGCTGTCCTTTTTCTTATCTATATAAAAAGCGTCCATGTTAACTTTTTCTAACCCGTTTGCCAAATAAAAAAAAGAAAAAAGAAAATTAACTTTATGTATTTCTGGGACGTCCTGAAATTTATGTAAATTGTCAATTTGGAACTTAACACAGCAATAATATTTAAAATGATTAATACCACAAAAAATCCCAAACTAGTATACCTATCATAAATTTACCCCAAAGTAATTCCCAAAATAGGTGCACATGTGATAATTTTACTCTCCGTTAGTTTCCATTAAATTTTACCGTTAAATTTCTGAATTTGATGACATGTGTCAATTAATAGGTGTATGAGTTTGTGGTTTACACGTGTACTGGTTTTCGAATTTTTGAAGTATTAATTCAATTAAACATATGGTAAATTTATCACAAATATATTAATTTATAATTTTTAGTGATCAAAAAATTAATTTTGGATAAATTTATCACAAGTGTACAAGTGTGGAGTTTTTTGTGATATTAACTGTATTTAAAAAAACACCCTTTGGTGTTCTTATGCACATTAAATCAATTTATAATAATAAGCTCGTAAGGAAAACTTTCAGAGCACCGGAATAATAAATTAGATAGATAATTTTACACATAAGTGGACCAAGATGTTGGCTTCATTTTTTTAACATTTCCAAGAAAAAAACTTAGGTAACTTAATTAATGTTGTAAAATAGGGTTAATATCATTAACAATTTCAAACTGGTAATCCCATGACATATTAAATTTTTAAAGGAATTTCGTTTCACCAAAACTCCTAACCGGTATTTTGTAACATATTTATTTCAAATTAATTTTTATCACTGGTACCTTAATGTTATATTTATTCCGAACTAATTTTCACATCACCAAAAAAACTCAAATGAATACCTTTGACCCAAAGCATTCCTCTGATATCCCGCCCATGTGGCAGACGCTGCAAGAATGATCTAACATGAAGAATGAATAGATCCGACGTGAAAAATCCACATGCATTGACACGCTCGGCAAAGGGTGGATTTGGATCCAGAGCACTGGTTTTGGATTTTTATTTTTCGTGAGACCAAAAATCGCTTTAAAGAAAAACATGTCGGGAAGGTACCGGTTTGAGATCTTTTGAGAGGCTAAAATTAGTTTGTGGAAAATAATTTCATGAGGTACCGGTTTTGTATTTTTCCAAAGTTATTAATTAACCGTATAAAATAATTAGATTCGCATAATAATAAAAACCAAATAAAATGTCCCTTACCAAAAAAAAAAACCAAATAAAATGTCCTTACCAAAAAAAAAAAAAAAAACCAAATAAAATGTCATTTCCTTTTTGGCTCAAGCTGGATCTGCGTGGTGGTTTCCAGCTAATTTCCACGCGCACGCCTTTTGGCGCGGCCAACTGATGAGCTATGATGGGCTCATCATTCTCCCGCAACATGGTCCGTTTTCTAAGGAAAAACCGGAAACCTCATCCTCCCACGCGCGCTCGAGTACTGGTAGTCGGGAACTCGCTGTGTGCAGGCGAAAAGTCACCATATCGGACGGCTGAGAAGCCGCGAGGTCAGGCGCGTGCGAGCGAAGCTCCTGCAGTGCGTGTGATTTGAGAATCTTTTCTGAACGCGAAGTTGAATTTCCGATAATTCCAATATATATATATATATAAATGGCAATTTTTAAAAAAGAGTGTGAAACGGAAAATCGAATAAATTGCTTGCACAATACAGATCCTTCAGCTTTTCCCTCTCCCTACGTTTCCCGAGCCTTTTTTTTTTTTTTGAGTATGAAGCAAAAAGACAAAAAATAAAATAAAACAAAAGAGAGGAAAAGAAAGGGGAAGGATCATAATTTCTGAAATAAATAAAGTAATTTTCCCTTTATTTTTATTATTTTAATTTTCTCTACTTTTTCTTTTTTTGGGTTAATGGACAAGGGAATTGCCAATTATTTTAGGGTTTTTCAGTTTAACATCTCCATCTCCATATTGTGCAAAAGCAAGTATAATTATTATGGTGGTTGATGAAATTGCTTGATTGCTTTCTTAATTTGTGCTACCAACTCAATGCTTGGCTCGATTGAATATAATCATTAATGTTTTGATTTTGGAATTATTCGTAATAGGGAAGTTATTCCTTTGATGATTCCGTTTGTCAATTTGCAAAGCGAATATCATGAGGTTAAGGCTCCGTTTATTTCGCAAAAAATGAATGATTTAAAAAATATTTTCCTAGAAAGGATTGTTTGAAATAATTAGTAACTGAATTTTTTTTTTATTATTGATAATAATTTATGTCTAAATATTTTCATGGACAATGAAAATATTTTTTATCAATTTATTTTTGTAAGTAACACGAGCGATCATTTTTAGAAAAATATTTTTCAAATCATTTATTTTTTGTGAAAAAAACACATTCTAAAAATGTAATTTGCGTGTACAACCCTCCGTTTTCATAAGTAAACATTTGTAATTAGAGAACGACAAGCGTTTCCTCTTCATGTTCTGTTCAAATGTCGTTATCAAAAAGACATGGTTGGAAATTCACCCTGCACCGTATTGGAGGAGCTTCTAAATTTTTTTTTTTTGAGACGAGAATTAATTTAGAATAAATGTATTGTTGAGTATCAATTTGAGATTTGTAACGGTACTACCCCTTTTCTTAAACAAGAAAAATTCAGAGTACTTCGAGATTACCTTTTATTTTTTCGGTGGACACAAAATTACGAGGTTTTCTTTCCTCGAAAAGTCACGTTTCTCCAACTTCGAAATTTCATCCATCCAATACTGGGGACCTCAAAAGAAGAGATTTCTGAATGATCTCCTCCTCAAAAATTTGCTTCGCAGTAAGATCTGTCTCACTTCAAGATGGAAGTGATCGTGTTCTGAACAAGATTTGCGCAGAACCCAACCTGTGGCACCATTAAATTGGAACAATTAAGCCGAAAAATCTATGCAGATCAAAAGTATCCAGGAGGGATTGATGTTACAACGTTTTGGTTATGTCCTAAGATTGCTCCAACCCTTCCAACAAAACCCCTCCAGCAACTCCAATTCTGTGAGTGCAGACACTCTGCATACACGAGTCGCAATCGCCGGCGACAACCCACATATCTACTGGCTCCGCCTGCAGCAGCCACCACTCTGATGACGACCGCCAGCTCTAATTGACAGTACGTCATTCTTAGGAGAGGAACAACGCCGGTTTCCTCATAAGTTCATATCCACCTGCCGGCCACAAGCGCCTCTGGGGTTGGATTTTCCTAATTACATTCCAACCTTACATGGTGATTGGACGATGCCCGCACCAGAGGCATTGTGTGGAATCCCGGTCCTTCGTGAATTATTTGTTTCAAATTGTGAAAAAAATGTCTAATCAAAGCTATATAATAGATGATACTATGTAAAGGTTGAGATTGATCACATTAACAAGATATTATAATAGAATAAATTTCACTCGACATGCCAGGTTTGCGCCAATGCAAAATGAAAGAGATGACATGAATTTGATCTCAGCCATTTTATTCATCAATATGAAAATTGATGAATTCTGGTAAATAAATTACCATATAAAGCACAAGATAAGCTGTGACTATATCAATTTTCAAACTTTAGCCAAGGTCAGTACGCTCTATTACCCCGACATTCTTGAAGCTTTGCTTGGTGGACACTCAGCAGCCCTCCCGTTGTAGGATGCAGCAGCCGCATCACTGAGTAGTAATGGCAGTTTACCTGAGAAAAAGTACCCCATCTGGTCTAGCCTTCAATTCCAAACATTATGACAATCGTGAACATAAAACGCCCCACCAGCTCATCAAGAGCGTCCTCCATTATGCATTAGAGGAGCTCCTGCTTTCCACAGCTTCCAGTTGCATAACTAGGAAACACCATAGACTTTGACTACTTTGGTTGTGTCACAGACAATGAGGTTCTCAGTCACAGCAGGAGTTGTGCACAGCCAATTCACCTGAACGTGTAAAATGCTGTGATTTAGAATGACTGAAGGAAATAAATATGTATGTCAAAGAGATCATGAAGATAGATGCAGGAAAAATAACTTACTTTTCTGCTTAGATCGATGTTCAGATGTAAAAGATCACGAAGATCACTTAGGCTGCCACTTTGGTCCATATCAATGTACTTGAACAGATTCCACAACTTGATGGATTTATCATTTCCCCCGGAGATTATGAACTTCCCCCGCTCACCAAACATTGAAAATGCCCTAAAAATGTAGACAGGTTATTCAATATGCATAGATTTTAATTCTGGTGTAGCTAAATTAGGTCAGCCACTTACACACAAGAAACAGCGGCAGTATGACCGCCCAAAGTGTAATCCAAGTGTAATCTCCCCCGACTATCAGTATTTTCTGCATCGTTTGATCTGGAGTGAGATCCTTTTCGGGGTTTAACAGTACTTTTTGTCCTGTTAGCAGCCAGTTCAGATTCAATGTTCATTACGTCGATGCCACCATCACCCCGTGCCACAACACAGATTTTGCCTAACTTGTCCAGCATATCAACATCTGAAACAGCTATTGAATGAACAAAAGCAGGATTGAAGCATTGCCCTGTGCTATTGCCACTTTTCATTTCAGACGACCCTGCAGTAAATAAAATGAAATAGGAATCCTATTTTAAATCACTCAAACCACAACAGCACTAGATGGACTCCAAAAAAATAGAAATGATGCTGCTGTACTGGAAAGCAATTATCTGAAGTTGTCCTACAGTACTTTGCCAAGAAAAAGTGATTCTACAGGAAAAAAATTATGTGAAGTTGCTTATAATAATTAAGAGCTGATCCAGTTCTCTAGTTCTGGAAATCTAATCCCGAAAATGTCAATCCAACATGTGAAAGAGGGTCTATAGAAAAAATCTCAACAAAAGAAAATGAATAAAAAGAGATGATGCATGATAAGTCTGTCTAGGTGTAACTTCAGCCCACATTCTGGGAAAATCAACACGGTGAAATCAACTAATGATGAAGAATGACACATGAGATAACAATCATGAGCATCCCAAAGATGTAACATACAAGAGTAGCCGCTCATTCACCAAGTTATGCAACCTTTCAGACTTGAAATGAGCTAGCAAGAACTACTAGAGTACATAATTGGAGCAAACTCAAAATTCCAGTTCTCAAGAAAAAGTTCCGGATAAAATCATACAAAATATATCTCGAGACACTATGAAATGGCCACCACTATCCTTTATGTAAGTGAAAACGCATCTGAAAAGAGGGTTGCTAAGGGTTTGAATAACAAGCCCAACATATTGAACACAATCTGATCAACCTAATTTAAAGACACTTACCCATGAATAAACTGTAAACCATCTCCATAAAAACTTACCTAAGTCTACAACTTTGAAAGGTCTCCCTTTGGAGAAGTCCCACATCACTAGCTTTGAATCAAGGCCTCCAGTGATGACTGCAACAAAAGAAAAACACATAGACAAATCGATGTATAGGTATCATTGTAAAAAGAAGTCTAAATGTGAGTTTGTCTAGTTGAGAAAAACATTAATTAGCAACCCTTATTACATCATTGCTGACTTTGAAACTTCTCGAGGATTCTTAAAAGTGCGTTACCATAAGTTCTCTAGCTTTAGGTTGTACTTCATAATGTAACCACATATAAAATCAGTAGCTAAAGTATTACTTAAGAAGCTTGTAGTTAGAGTTTCACAGAAAAGTTATTTAAATGAAAATGTACTCATCTTCCTGCATAGTCCATAGTCCTGGAGAAAAAAATAAACCAGTAAATACGTACAGGTTCCAAGGATCGAACGATCCGTATCCAGTGCACAACTAGATCAGGAATTGAAGTTTTGTTTGTTGTCAACTAAAGTATGATTAACAAAATAAAGAAAATCCTACAGAATCTGCAGGAGCATCCTGATTGTATCAATTGAAGTAAGGACAATTAATGACTTCAAGACAAAGATGTGGAAGAAATTTCACATAAAAGCAAATTAAAGTACACCAGAATCTGCAGTTTAAAATCATAACTTGAATATGAAAACAACATGAAGCAAAAAACATGTCCACGATTACAAATTTCTATTGTTTTTGGAAGGTTAATGTCCACAATGACAGATTTCTTCAATAACAAGACTCCAAAATCTTTCAAATTCTACCACCCAATATCATATCACAGACCTATCAAATAAATGTCATGATCGTACATTAAATTTTTACTAACCTTACCATTAGTAGCTTATGGCCAACAAAAAAAGAAAAGCATAGGTAGCCAACTACAACGGTAATAGTATACCTTCCCAAGGTTTCCAAGGGAGGAACTGCACGCTGCTACAAATCTACACTCTAGAGTCAAGGACCAGAAAGTATTACTAGAAATTGGAATTAAATTATCAGCAAATGCAACACAAAACCAAATTAAATTCAAACAGGGCAATGAAAGGCTATCAAGCTGCGAATGCTACAAATATATTTTCCAACTCATTGTATTCCCCATATTCAGCATATATAACAGAAATGATATGCTAAGAAAAAACTGAGAAGGATACACTTGAATGGCCATTTCTTAGTGTTTTGTAAAGACATTGTTGACGAATATCAATAATCTGATGCACCAAAAAAAAGGAATAAGCTAAAAAGCAGGAAAAGTAGCATGACCACAGCAACATCAAGAATTTACTGCATTCTTTAGAGATGTAGGCTCTTATCAACCACAGTCATATGTACAATATGCATTAAAATGCGAAATGACAGATGCCATATATTATGTATCAAGAGAACTTCACGCAAAAATTCTCATCAACCATAATGGACCCTGTCTTATCAGCATTTGTACCTTTATCTCGCCGCCATCATCTGCTGCAGCAAGGAAGGACTTCGAGCTGCATACAATCTGCACAAGGCAACACACACCTGTGTTATTTTAAAGGTTTAGCACAAAATACCCATTTAAGAGGAGTAAACAACATGCTATAAGAATCAGAGATGCTTATTATGAAGAGTCAAAGATCAACTTCAGCCATCTCAAGCAAATTTGCAAGTAAAGTCTCATAAGTTAACGACAACAGTAAAAAATCATAGATTTCCGTCTTTCAATTAATTGGATTCTCTTCGTAAATGGTGGGCGTACGATCATCTTTAATTCTCAAACGGAAAAATTGAACCGTATTGATTTGTAAAGAAGCACTGAAGTATTTTGATGGTCCTAAAGCATGAGAAACATAATGAAATGCATTTAGAAAGATCACTATAACTAAATAATGCCCATTATATACCGACATAAGGTCATTTAAGATCAAGAGAAACCGCAACTATCTACCTGGTTTATTTCTTCTTTGTTGTAATCATAACACTCCAATGGCGTCCATGAGGTACCCTTCAGCGTAAACGAAGGAGCTGATTGTTAACAACATTGATGCAGTAACAGGGGTTCGAGATTAATAATACACTTACAATTCAACCATACATCTAGAATCAGGACACAAGGGAGGGAACGACAAGTGAAATGAGAGAAAAGATAGGGCAAAGGTGAATATGATACAGGGAAACTAAAGAGATGTAAATCACAAGGCCGACATTACCAGACGAACATCGAAGCACTTGACTTCCTTTCTGGACGAAACATATATAACATCTTCATTACCTATCAAAACCCAAAATTTTAAAATCACAGTGAATTCAGCTTACACTGGAAATTGCTAGTTTCAACATAACTGCATGTACAATCGTAGGCACCATATTGACTTCAAACGGCACAAGCCCATATACCCGAATTCAAGGGCGAGACAAATTTCAAGAAGAAGACTACCCAAGCAGCAGAATCAACACACAGAGAGAGGGAAACTGACCAGGCTTGAAACACAGTGATGAAACGGCTTCCTTCCCAATCTCCATGACAAGCTGGACGTCTTTGCAACGCATGTCGAACCAGCAGACGCAACCATCCTAATCAAACAGCCAAATCTTTGATCAGAACAAGAACAACAAGAAGTTTATCCTGGTACAATCTAAAGCGAAGGGACGAAGAGGGACGAAACACATATATTACTTCGCCGGAAGTGGCGACGAGGCCAGGGCGGTCGCGGGAGGCGATGCAGCACGTGGCCGTCGCTCTGTGGCCCCTCAGCCGCCGCGGCTCCGTCGCGGAGCTCATGTCTGCTTCCTCTTCTTCTTCTCCTTCACACTCTTCTCGTTCTCTGCTGCGAAAGTGGCATTGTAGGGGAGGGGGGGGTTGTGTGTGGTGGGGGTCTCCCTGGTTCAGACAAACTGCAAAACAGAGTGGGCTGGGCTGGGCTGTCATGGGCTTTTGAGATTTTCAGAACATGGGCTTGAAGTACTTACTTGACTTATGGCCCGAGTTATCCATGGAAAGAATTTAATCAAACTTTGGAAAAAACTATATTGAGTTTTGGTCCCCATATCAATTTCCATCCTCACTTTTGTTGAGTTCCATCACTATCTAGTTCTATTTGGGAATTTGCCATTTTCCTTTCAATCTCACCCCTCTCTCCATTTCACATCCACCCTGGACGCCCACAACGAAGAAGACCGATTATCCGAAACCCTAACTCCCCCGCCCCACTGCTGATCCCCTCTCCTCTCCAGCATCACCAAAAGCTGGTCGGTGAACCTGGGACCAAACTAGTTCCCCCATGGATTTGTCCTCGAACTAGTTGGTCCAAGCCGGTTTGGTTTGATATTTCGAGGTGAATCGGACTCGATGCTCAACCCTTAACAGATAGGAAAGTACAACAAGATTTGATTTTGTGAGGGAATGTCCTTCATGAAAAATTAACGATTTAAAATATATTTTCTTAAAAATCACTGCTTCCATCCATAGAACAATTAAGAAACCTATTCAAAATATAAAACCTACTTGAATTAGGAAACTTTCCTTTTTGAGCTCAAATTCAAGACATATTTTCAACAATCTTTACCATGGCTCGATATTTGAGCTAAGTCACAATCGTTTCTTTGAAAACTCTGAAATTCGATATTACTCTCCCACAGGCCTCAATGGGCTCAATCGCCACAGATGCCTTTCAAGTCCAAGCCGCACTTGAACTTTGCTATAATTGTCGACCTCATCAAAACACCAACTCCACCTGCACCTTTAACTGCTCTACAAGGATTTTCCAACACAACCTCTTCAACCACAAATAAAGCAAAACTATTGTTGCATCTATATCTATGAGGAGATAGAATACGCAGCTTGTTAGTTTCAGTAGTTACAAAAATTGTTGGCTTTATAGGCTTCGCCTCATTATAAGTACCATCTGTGTCGATTACCCGCTAGTACTTGCTACCTCAGGAGTTTATGGTTGCAACTCTACCTTAAATTGAACACCGTTCAGATCTATATTAACACTGCTAATAACACTTCTAGCCAGAAGTATTGAAGACTCATCAAACATAACTTCTTTGCTGATAACATGTGAATTTAATTTCATGCACTACAGCCGATAAACCCGCTCACCTCGTGCATAACCTAGGAACATGCACTTTCTTGCCCTCCCATTGAGCTTACCATCACTAACTTGAATGTAACATAGGCAACCAAATATTGTAAAAATAGAATAATCAGCAATGTTATCTTACCACACTTCTTCGGGAGTTCGACATCCAATCGCAGTCAATGGAGATCTATTCACCAAGTAGCTCGTCATACGAAGCGCATCAACCAAGAATCTCCTATTCAAAAATCGTAATCACTATTCATCACTGTAGCAGTATTATAGCAAGTTGAAAAAATCGCTGGTCAGGATCGTAATAAGCTTGTTAGTCGTCTATCAGTCAATTGTTTAAATAAGTTAGTGGTCTAAGAAGTCAATAGTCCTAAAGTCCATAAGTTCGTGGAAAATTATTGGTGACTTCCATAACTTCGCCAATAATTGGTCGCTTGTGTCTATATAAGGTTAGGCTTGTAATATTTAGAGGCAGGATCAACTCCCCATTAAAGCCTTGAGAAATAAAAATTGTGTGCATTATGAATTCCTAAATCTTCATTGCGACCTTTATGCTTAGTATGATTCTTTAAACAAATATATGTGGTATGCTCTATACCTGCCATGATTTGGAACCTGTGCATCATAATTTTGCTATTATAAAATAGCTCTAAGGTGCTAATCAAAATTCGAAGGGGGGCTTAGTGGCTAAAAGGTAGTCCCTTTTATAGAGGCCTAGAGAGCTGCTTGTGTGTGGGATAGCATATCTGCCACAAGTATTGTCTTCGTTTTCCTTTATTAGCATCTTAGCACCCTATACTAGTGAATTCGGCCGATCCTCTGACTATGCAGAGAGGGGAATGGAACTTAAGCCAATTGAAGAAAATCAACAGTGATGGTAACCCAACTTATGTGGTTGGCGATCTCTTGAATTAGGTTCATATAGGTAATGACAAGTCATGTGTTGATCTAGTGTTACACTAATAAAAATTTATGTCCGTCCTAAGGTAAGAATATTGCAAGACTGCAATGAAAAGATGTTGATCTAAGTTCTTAATGAATTTCATAGCTATTATTTGTAGTGTATTAAATTGCAAAATACACTTGATGGAATCATTTATATAAGTGTGGAGTGAGACCGCTCCAATGAGAATTATTGGCAATAATCTCTAGAACACTATGAATAAACCAAGCATACGCATAACCTTTTAGTGCCAAACTGCGTTGAACAACAAAACTTGTGGGAGTGCAATGTGGTTGATGAAAATTATAATTCACAAAAGGAAATTCTTGCTTCATAGAAGTTTTGAACTTCACCAATGATTTCATGAATTATATTTCATTTTTTCTAGGTCTGGTTCATAGCCTAGCAAGCAATGGTTCTGAAGCATTACACTCCAATAACCCAGCATTATTTTATTTTTTATCTTCAAAACCTTTTGAAATATGCGAGGGATTGTTTGATATTTCAACAGTTTCGAAATATAAGAAAGTAACAGCTTTGATAAAAGTTGACCACTATGAAAGCCATCATTTTGTTATGGCTATATAATGACTTTGTAACGGCTTTATAACAATCATCTTTTTAATTATAGCCGATCCGACTTGGGTCAACGCCCTAGGTTAGATCCGTTGACCCAGGTCGTTTCCGTCCGACCCGGATCCGATGACCCGACCCGGTTTTAATATTATATTATTTAATTTTTTTAAAAAAAATAAAAAAGAAGAAATTAAAATTTTTTTTCTTTCCGTATTTATTACTTATTATAAAAAAATAATATTTTTTTAAAAAAATTATGTGGTATATATAAATGTGTTAATTTATTATTGTATTATTTTGCATGTTGTTTTAATTGTATAAATCGCCGTGTTTTAATCAAACAAGCTTATAGGATTGTACGGTAGTACTTTGCATATTGTTCTTACTACTATTTTATTATTATCGTCATGCATGTTTTTAATTAGACTTTAATTGCATGAATTGTTATGTTTTAAATGTTGGTTGCCTTAGTTAGGATTAAAACATTAGGCTGCATACCTGTTTTGGATTGCTAATCGTTTTTTATTATACACTCATTTGATCATTTCGCATATTAGGAGAAAGGTCATAAAATCAATTTAAATTGCTTGACAAATGTTTTCAGAAATGAACAGGATAAAAAAGTACCGAAAGGGCATTAGTTATCCAACTAGTGTAACCAAGTCTCCGAATTCATTTAATCTCTGGTTCGTAGGAATAGGGTAATTCTCTCATCACCCTATTTGGGCTTCTAATCGACCCACCCCAAATCGATTAGTAGCGACTTTTTAATATAAACCATTTGCAGGTTAAAAACCTAAACTCTAAGTCGTGATATGGTATGGGCTTGGGAGAGCTCGAGTTAAGTTCCGAACCTAGTCTTAGCATGAACCAGGTGAGCCCCCTTTTTTGTGCATGTTCGATAAAAATCGGGAGGTCGGTCGCAATATTTAGGACTGAATTGGCTGCCGTACAATGTGTTTGAGACTTTTTGGACAATTATCCCTCGATTTTGTTGAGTTGCGAACTTAAATGATATCTTTCAACGTAGAATAAAACCACTGTAAGAAGGCAAATAAAACGGAAGCAATCTCTATTATTGTTTCAAGACCATATTTATTTCACGACATTAAAGTAAACACAAGAACAGACGCATAACTTAGTACCACTAGCACAACTGGATCAAACCACTCCACTTTTGCACGAGGAACCTTTATTGTTGTACTGCTAAGTCATAAAGCAGCAACTTATTGGTAATAGCATATCACTTAATGATATTTATATATGTTGAGACTTGGGACTACTCATTCTGATCATCTTCTGGTGGTGGAGGTGGGATGTAAGGAGCGGCCAAGCTCCAGCTTCCATCGTTCCCATTCTGGACCATGTTCTTATTCTTGGCCACCCACCTCTGCGCCGGAATTTTGTAGACATCCTTCAGAGCATCCCATCCCTTGTTCACCAGCGCAATCTCGCGTCAGCTACCGAGGTCGAATTCCTTGCTATCGATCCCTTGTGTCCCCGCGACTAAATGCAGGTACGTCTCTAACTGACGCCCGATTTCCATGGCACCAGTAAGACCGCTTATGAGAGGTCTCAGGTTTGGGGTCTGGCGCGAGTCGACCATCAGCTATTCTCCGACGTGGTAATATTTGATTGGAGGGAGGAAGGGAACAACATCAATGGCATTGATCACGCGAAGGGCACGGAGCTTCTCAGACGACGAGAACTTCTCCTGGAAGTTCTCGTCCCCGACCTTGGGGCTGGCGAAGGCGAATACAGTCACCAGACAGGCTTTCTCGGGGTGGTCGGTGGGCACGTTGTAGCCGTTGGTCACGATGTCCAGCGCGTTGATCGTTGCCAAAGCTGCGGCCATGCTGTGGCCAGCCACAGTGATGCTGATTGTCTCATTTTTGCTGGCATAGAGATCCACTTGCTTCCGGACCTCCCTTAGAACCTGACCAGAGTAGTCCATCAATACCAGTGTTAATTTGACAAAGTAGTCGAAACATCACGTGCTACATCTTATCATATTTTTACATTTATGTAAAAAAAGTGAAGGCAATTTGGAGCTTATTCGGAGGTAAATTAGCAAGAGCAATCTTTAAATCGAGTGAAAGTTTCATACCTGGTCTCTGGCACTAAGTTTTGTGTACGGATCATTATCATCATTCTTCCTGTACAAACTGTAAAAGCCCGAGTGAATCTTAGTATCGGTGTCATTCTTGAAAATGTCGGTTGCCGGGACCAAATCATCTCCAAGATCGTAGATGGCCTCCAGGAGATCTGTCGTTCCTCTCCAAGCGATCAAAATGTCCTTTCTCCCTAACGCCGCGGTCCCCTCGTCAGTGCTCACCGCAACTTACCAGACCCAAGACCTGTCCGGCGGCAGTGGAAGCAAGTGCATTGGCACATAGAAGTACTGGGTCACCTCGTACCTGAACGGGTTGTTGGCCGTCTCGAGACCCACTTCAGAGAAGAGCTTGTCCATCGGGAACAGGGGCAGGCCGTAGCCCTCCGACTCCATCTGGCCGTTGTACGCATCGCCGATGGCTTGGACTCGTTCTCCGTAGTGTACGAGGTACACCCGGAGATCCTCGTCGAGAGGATTCAGCATGTCCTTCCAGTTGGTCTCGCCACTGAGCTCAGCCCATGGCCTTGAGCTGTTGCCTCCCATGGTATCTCTCTCTCTCTCTCTCTCTCTCTCTCTCTCTCTCTCTCTCTCTCTCCCTAAATTATCGCTGATAATATTCGTTCTCTAGATGGGAAGGCTTGTGGAGACGCCATCTTGCTTCCATGCAATTTATAGACTCCTACCTTTTCACCGTGCCATGCACGATCGGATTACGTGTCGAGGGTTTCTCTTTTTTTTTATATATTGCCATGATAAGTTACGTGATAGAGTTGCTTTTGTGCATTATCAAGCACGAGAAAAACTCCCCTGATTATATATTAGAAAATAGCCAATTTTGAGGTGAATCTTCCACGTTTTTTTTTCACATTCTGCACTACGGACCGAATGGATGAGAGGGACCGTGCATATCTTCAGCAGATAAGAATGTCGATTTCCAAGTCTCGGAAGAGATCTCTTGCTAGCATAGAACGCTAGAAGCTCGAAACTAAATGTTGAAGATTTTGTGCTTCCAGTTTGCATGCCTATCTTTCGTAAGGAATGATACATGTGCTAAGCCAATATTGTTTTCTTAATGATGGGTAATGAGATATTGATGACTGGAATGAACAATCCACTTTGTATTGGGTCTCGCTCTTCACATATATAACTAATTAAGTTCTATCTTGCCGCGTGATTTTAGTAAAGAACTTCTGGTGAGTGCACCATATACACATGGTTAAAAACATTAATGGATGTGATCAAACGAGTGAATAGACATCCTATTTTCAATAGAAGGCAAATGCTTGTTACACTAATTAATTTTCCCAAAACTGTTTTGAGTAAGTGATGTGGCAATTCTCTTTTGGATATTGAAAGAAGTCAATAACACGATACATGCATCCTACTCATTTCAAAATCCAATTAAAACCGTCCACATTATTTAGTAAGTAAATCTACTTGAATTAGAAGACTTTCTTTTTTGGGTTCAAAACTTGAGACATATTTTAACATGCATTTTGAGAAAGTGATTGTTTTACTCTTAAAGCCTAATTTTGGCCATCGTGAGCCAAAACTCAAAGCTCATTTGACAGCATGTTACAATTGAATTTGTGTCAAATTGCCCATTTATATTTGCATTTTCCAACCATTGAAACTTGTTTCGATCAAAAATAAATTAAAAAAAATCATTGAAACTTATTCAACATACAAAATGTGCACCGTCCGTGAACCATCTACCGTCATATGAACAGTTTTCTTCAATATTGCTACAATACTACCACTGTAACTACCAATCTCTACGACGAGAAGAGCTCCAGTCATGAAGAATACAAGTCTAGGAATAAGAAAGAGCGGGAGAGAAAAAGTTAGACACAGAAATTCTAGGGTTAATACCATGAAAGAGCTCAAAGCGGTACATATACGATAAATTTATCTCAAATTAATTTTTGAGTCACCAAAAACCCATAAAATAATACACCCATGATAAATTTATCCCAAACTAATTTTTGGGTCATCAAAAATCTCAAATTGGTACACTCATGACATATTTACTCTCCATTAACTTCCATCAAATTTATCTCGGAAAATGCTGAACTGGATGACATATGGCACTAACTTAATTGACATTGAAAGTTCATGTGAAAATTCATATCAATTTGAAGTAAATTTGTCATATATATCAGTTTTGAGTTTTTAATGACTCAAAAATTAGTTTGTCATAAGTATATCAGTTTGGGGTTTTGATAGCCTAAAAATTAGTTTATGGTAAATTTATCTTGGGTGCACCAGTTTAGATTTTTTCGTGATATTAACCCAAAATTCTTAGCTCCCAATGAGAATGTTTAGGGTTTTCTTATTACGTAAAATTCTTGGCGAACACATGTGCCTTTCCTCAAGCATTATTGAGTGATATTGTACTAGGGACTGTGGATAGTGAGAGCTTGTTTTTAATTCTCACTTGTAATTCCTATTACTTTTTACTTAGTGCCCTACGCACTACGCTGTCCAATGTCCTTCGAAGTAGGCTTTAAGTATTTATCGTCCAAATTATGGCTACCTTTCAATCATCCACTTTGCTTCGCAGTTTTACATAATTAATCCTTTCAATTTGCCCCATACATTAATGATCCAATGAGAGAGTGGGCAAGCAAATGGAGTTATTTCTGGGTATCTTTGGTTCAGTTTTGGTGTCGCGACCTTCCTATAGTTGAACCACCAAGGGAAACTTTATAGATTACTAAGCCAAAGACTTATTGCAGACTCTCTAAAACCCATACCAATCACAATATTTAAGTTTTGATTTAATTAATTAAACATGCAAATCAATTCAATTTAAAGTTGCCATAAATCTATTACGGATTGATTGGAAACCCAAGTAAAATGTGAGATAACATTCTACTTCTACGAATAAGAGATTTATATATACGGGGACATGGTTACACTAAATAAATCTGACACATGTTCGATACATTTTCTCTTTATTTCAAAAATGTTTTGCAAGCAGTCTTGGCCAATTTTAATCCTAAACCACTAACGTATGAGGGTGAACATACGGGTGCATTGATAGTAATTTAGCACTCAATAAATCAATGCAATAAATAAATTGCTCAAAGGAATGAAAGAACCTCGATGTGCTAAGCAAATCAAAAGTTGATCTCCATTATGTCCAATGCATTATGTGTTCTGCAAAGTGTTAACTAAAAACCAAGCAAGGAAAAAGTATAAAAAAAGTTCTAAACCTATTGCAATTGTAATAATCCATTATTAAATTTTTTGATTGAACCAATTTAGTCTTAAAACATTTTTCCATTGGTACCAATTCAATCCATCTAGTCAATTCAAGCTGGAAAGTGCTACCGTGGGCACTAGTAGTCCTATGTGGCACGGTCCACCAACGATTGGCACTAACGTGGATATTTTTAATAACGTTTTAATAATTTTTTTATTTTGTTTTAATTTTTTCATAAAATTTCCCTTTTTTATTTCCTTCTCTTTCCTTTGACCTGTGGCCGGTACTCAGCCATGGTCGACAACTTGCCACGAGCGAGGGCTCAACCCTCACGACTTTGGCGAGGGCCACCCTCGAGACCTTTGGCGAGGGCCACGACACCCTTGCTGGCCCTTGCCTGTTACTACTCACCAGCCATGGTCGAGTACTGGCCACAGGCCAAAGGAAAGAGAAAAAAAGAAATAAAGGGAAAAAAATTGTAAAAATTCAAAATATTATTAAAAATGTCAATGTTAGTGCTTGCTGTGCAATATAGAATAGTTGGCGTCCATATCAACAATTTCTGGATTAAGTCAGATGGATTGAATTGGTACCAATGTGAAAAGGTTTCGGAATAAATTAGTCCAATTGAAGAGTTTGGGACTGAATTGATATTAATATAATAGGTTTATGAATTTTTTAGTACTTTTCCCAACCAAGCAATGTATGCATGACCTAAACATAATTTCTAAATGCAATATCTAGTAAATTCTTTTTGGGTTTTTCTTGTTTAACATGAACATGATTTAATCTAAATAACATGACTATGTGAATTCTAGTCTATGCATGCATTAATGAACTAACATGAAATCCAAATTATATGTATGCTATGCAACCTATATTCAATTTTAATGACATGAAGTAGGATTAATTATGAATTAACCCTATTATTTAACAACATATAACACTAATTTTGCGTTTTTATTTTTAATAAATAAGAGACTATATGCAATGCATCAGAGGAAATTACTACTCTATTATGAAACTAATTATATATGAGTATGCATGTTATATTTTGTGATTTTCATTTAAAGGTAGATTAGGAAACTATATAATGACCTAATTTAAACTAGGAGATAATTTATATAAATCTTAATCTAAATTACACTACAAAAAAACTGAATTTTTGCTACGAAAATTTGCGACAAATTTTCCAACGAAAAATTTGTCGTTGCAAATTTCGTTGGAAATTTCCAACGAAAAATTTTTCGTCGCAAATTTCGTTGGAAATTTCCAACAAAACAATTTTCATCGCAAAATTTGTTGGAAATTTCCAATGAAAAAAAATTTGTTGGAAATTTTCAACGAATTTTGCGACGAATTCAAAAAAACCCGGTATTGTTCGGCATTTTTGATATTTGTTGGAAAATTCGTTGAAAATTTCCAACGAATTTCAATTTTCCGGGCCATTATTTCAGTTTGTACAATTTTCGTTGGAAAATTCGTTGGAAATTTCCAACGAATTTTTTTTTGTTGGAAATTTCCAACGAATTACAAAAAAACCCATTACTGTTCGGCATTTTTGATATTTGTTGGAAAATTCGTTGGAAATTTCCAACGAATTTTTCAACAAATTTGAATTTTCCGGACAATTATTTCAGTGTGTATAATTTTCGTTGGAAAAGTCGTTGGAAATTTCCAACGACTTTTCCAACGAATTACAAAAAAACCCATTACTGTTCGGCATTTTTGATATTCGTTGGAAAATTCGTTGGAAATTTCCAACGAATTTGAATTTTCTGGACAATTATTTCAGTGTGTACAATTTTCGTTGGAAAAGTCGTTGGAAATTTCCAACGACTTTTCCAACGAATTATAAAAAAACCCGTTACTGTTCGGCATTTTTGATATTCGTTGGAAAATTTGTTGGAAATTTCCAACGAAATTTCCAACGAATTTCAATTTTCCTTACAATTATTTCAGTGTGTACAATTTTCGTTGGAAAAGTCGTTGGAAATTTCCAACGACTTTTCCAACGAATTATAAAAAAACCCGTTACTGTTCGGCATTTTTGATATTCGTTGGAAAATTTGTTGGAAATTTCCAACGAAATTTCCAACGAATTTCAATTTTCCTTACAATTATTTCAGTGTGTACAATTTTCGTTGGAAAAGTCGTTGGAAATTTCCAACGAAATTTCCAACGAATTCCAAAAAAAGCCCAGTCCTGTTCGGCATTTTTTATATTCGTTGAAAATTTCTAACGAATTTTCCAACGAATTTCAATTTTCCGGGCAATTACTTCAGTGTGTATAATTTTCGTCGAAAAATTCGTTGAAAATTTCTAACGAATTTTAATTTTCCGGGCAATTATTTTAGTGTGTACAATTTTCGTTGCAAAATTCGTAAGAAATTTCCCACAAATTTTACAACGAAAACCGTACTTCTTCCTTATTCAATATTTTCGCCCTCGTTATTCCCACAACTTTCGATTTCCACATTCGCGCGCGCGCACACACACACACACTCTCTCTCTCTCTCTCTCTCCTTCGCCTTCACCTTCTCCCTCCGTCTCCCTCTCCCCCTTTCCCTCCGCCTCCTCCCCCGCTGCCCCCCCTCCTCCTCCTCCTCCGGCTCCAGCGCCATGGACACCAAGCCTCCGACGCCCCCGACGGCCCTGACGCCATCAAGCCTCGTCGCCGGCGAGGCTAGGAGACGACGACGGACTTGACGGGCGGCGGCCTTGAAGCCTGCTCCCGCCCCTGCTGCTGCTGCTGCTTCTTCTTCTTCTTCTTCATCTTCGGCCATGGCGAGGGCCGAGCTCGCCATGGCCGGCGAGCTCAAGCTCGCCCAGATCTGGGCAAGCTCGGCCCTTGCCGGCGACGAGGCTGGCCCTTGTCGGCGGTGAGGGCTATTTTTCGAACAAAAAAAAAAAAATCGACCAAAATTTTTTTTTTTTGATGGAAAAAAA
Source organism: Syzygium aromaticum (assembly GCA_024500025.1). Taxonomy (NCBI): domain Eukaryota; kingdom Viridiplantae; phylum Streptophyta; class Magnoliopsida; order Myrtales; family Myrtaceae; genus Syzygium; species Syzygium aromaticum. The sequence continues at coordinate 24,025,423 of CM044889.1, read as the reverse complement.
ATTTCCACGATTTTTAGCTCGACCAAAAAAAAATTTGTAATTTCTAACGAAAAAAATTCGTCGGAAAAAAAAATTCGTTTCCAATGAATTTAGCCACGAGTTTTCCGACGAAATTTTCCAACGAAAAAAAATTTATCGCAAATTTCCAAAGAAAATTAAAATTTTTCGTTGGAAAAGTTTCCGACGACTTATTACCAACGAATTTTTTTCGTTGGAAAATTCGTTAGAAATTCGTTTTCCAACGAATTTTTCCAAATTTTTCGTTGGAAATTTCGTCGGAAAAAACATGTTTTTTTGTAGTGTTAGGTAATTTCCTTAATTATTACATGGTTCCTAAATATGCAATTCTAAATTTGGAAACTGACTGGATGCGATCTAATCTAAATGCAATGCAATTTTTTTGTATTTTTTTTTATAAATAAGATTGTCTGCTTTAATGACATTAATATAAACCCATATAATTAAATACTCGCCAAATCCAAAATAGGAAACAAAGGTAATCGAGGATCCGATCTTAGGTCTTAAAGATCGAAACCCTAATTATACGGACGACTTGAAAGAGGAAATTTCCTACTTATGATTGGCCTAAAATCCTCACCAAATCAAGTCAAAATCTTAATACTTGTAATTTAGGCAATTGAATGTTGAAATTGAGAATCATGTTAGGGAAATTACCTAAATTGAGAGCCCAACTTCCAATGGCAACCGGCTAAGGGTTATCCATGGCAGCAATCAGCTAGGCCAAGAACGGCAGTAGGCAACAACTGTGAACGAGACGGCCAACGATGATGGACAGGCGGTGGTAGGAATTCTGGCAGGCGCTAACGTATCGGGTGGCAACAAGTAATCATGTTGGGACAGCGAGACTCGCGATGACACGACAAAAGGTGGCAAACAGCAACATTAGGGACTGTGAACATCACAAGGGAATCTCTGGATCTTTGATGCTTGATTCCTTTGGTGAAGTTGAAGAATTTGATGTCGTAGAGGTCTACTCAAAATTTCAACACTTTCTGCTCGTTAGACTCTCTAGCAGTCCGACCAGTCCAATTTTCTCCATGCTCTCTACAAAATTTGATCGCAATCCAATGGTTAACGAATGCATACTCATTGGTTTCATGAAACTGTAGGCTGGAATTTTTCTAGAGGGTAACGGGAGAGACAGAGCTCGTGTGTATTATTTATTTTTGTGCTCTCTTATGTCCTTTTTCTTTTTAATTGTGTATTGCCAACCTCCCTTTGTGAACCACTTTTAATGGGTTTATATAGGGTTAAGACTAGAGTTGTTGTTGACACCTAAATTTCGACTGATCATTTAATAATAATTTTCATAGAAAATTAGGGATTAAATTTTAACTCATAAATAAAAATATTAAAATTGCATAGCATATAGTTTAAGTTCATATAGGTTAGTTGCATTCCGCATCGGATCGGCGATGGCAAGCGAGCTTAAAATTCATCACGTAAACCGAGCTCGGGCATCGAATGAAACTCGGCTCACCCAAGGGATTGGGGGCCGAAAATCACACGTCAAAAATGCCTTGGTTGTCTTAATTTGAGCTTAAATTAGCCCATCAAGTTTAATTGAATAAAAGCCCAAATTAATTCAACTAACTTGGAATTAAATAAAAATTAAAGGATAAAGCCTAAGCCCATTAGGATTAGAAAGCCCGGCCAATTAACCTAGGGTTGCGATATAAATATTATACCCATCAATCAGGGGACTCTTATAATTTTCAGAAGACAATTCCTTAGAGCAAGAGTGAAACACGTGAGCAAGAGGGGGGCTCTCATAATTTCGGAGATCATAATTTTTAGAGAGAGCGAGAGGACACACAATTGAATATTTGGCCACACTGAAAAATGGAGGGCGTCTTTCCTGAGTAAAGCACGGCCACACGTTCTCGATCCTCCACTCTCCGTTTAGCTCTCCCTATCTAGTGCCATTATGTCCACGAGAAACAATATTGGCAAACTCTCTCTACTGTAGGAGGAGACCAACGCCCACACAAAAGGTGAGGACGTCATATTGGAAAGAAAGAGACAAAAGTAGAGGCTTTGTGCAAAAAAAAGACAACTCTACATCTCTGTGACTTGGCGGCTTGATATTTGGTCTTCACGCCATCGTTATTCTAGTCCAAGTCCCGTTGTTGACAGCATCCCGTGAGATCCCTCAGCAAAGACTAGCGCCTTACGTACATCGGTAGAGCCACCAGCAAGCCTTTGTTGCTTCTTGCAGGTTCGTGGAGTTTACCTCGCCAGTCTGATCATTGTCGTGGCTACATGGAGTACACATCGAACCGAATACCATCACCACGGTGAGTAGCTCTTACCGTCGAGCACATCGTGAGCCCACCGTGAACCACCGCATTGCCTACCGTTGTCGATCACCCACCGTTGGCTACCGTTCCAATCCGTGATCCTGATCCGCGAGTTCAAATTTGGCAAGATATCCGCAAATTAGGTAATGATCTCATCTAATATCGTTTTGAATATTTCATTACATGATTTGGGTGATATTGTTATCTATTATGGATTTTTGTTAATCTTTGGGTGCGTATGTGATATCCGCAAATATTTAAAAATCACCCAAAGTTAGGAAACTTTCCTAACTTAACAACATATCTAGACAACTATCTGATCTTATCCCTAAGGTACGATACGCGGTGATATGGAAAATCGTTATCTTATCCATAACCATTCGGATATGATAATAGATTTTATTTTGTTCCCAAATTCAAATGAATAGCCTTCCATCAATATCTATAACCACATGGATATGATCGCCGGTTTATATCGTTTCCCTAGTTCAAATTTAATAAGAAAAATCTTGCGGATCGTGTGGATTGATTTTGATTGCGGTGGTTATCTGTCTGTTTGATTTATTTCCTTTAAAAAGAAAACTTCAAAAAAGAATAGTTAGGATTTGAATTGATCTTATTGGAAGATAATGATGCATGTTTAGGATAGGTTTAGAATAACTTTCTTTGAATAAGTCGATAGGATAACTTTTTAATTTAAATTAGGAATTAGAGTAATTTATTTCCTAGTTTAATTTAGATATTTTCCTGATCTCGATGGTTCATTTTAGGTTAATTCTTGATTTCGAATTTTCATAAAAATCCCAAAAAAAGAATCACTTTAGGATAGATTAAATTATCATTTTTTTAGAATAGATTGCATGTTAATTTATGCATTTTTTAATTCCGAATTTCATTAGAAATTATCAATTGTCTGTCATTAAAATTATGTCACGTCGTCGCATGACATATAGTTTGCATGTTAGGCTGCATTAATCGCACGTTAATTTTTGCACATCATTACATGTAGGTTAGCTTTCATTTATATAAGTGAAAATCCAAAAAATATTGAGTGAACTGCTCGTTAATTAGAAATCATATTAGGATTGTTGATGTGATTTTCTAGTTAATAATGCAGATGCTTACATTGCTTCGAGATAAGTCATTCTCCTTTATCTTGCAATTTATTTAATGTTTTGATTATTGGGTGTTAATTTGGTGGTTTGCGCACCCGTATGATCACTTTACATACTAGTGACTAAGTTAAAATGAATCCAAATTGTCTGCTAAAATATTTTTTTAAAAGAAAAGGTACCAAAAGGGCGTTAGACTAGATCTAGTGTAATCAAGTCCCCGGATTTAAAATCTCTGGTTCGTAGGAATAAAACATATCTCCCTATGTTTTATTTAGGTTTCTAATCGACCTACCATAAATAGATTAGTGGCGACTCCAAGCATGAAAACATTTGCACGTTAAGAACTTAAACCCTAAGTTGCGAATTGGTAGGGCTTGGGAGGGCCCGAGTTAAGCTTAGTCTTAATAATCCATTAGCTTGAGAAAAGTTTAGATCGCGACAGCTTGGTGACTCGGCTGGGAACTTGAGTTAAAACTCTTAGTGGACTTAGGCCAGTTTTTCTTTTCAAAAAATATTTTTGCTTGGCAGCGAGGATCTCAGATATGTTCATAACATTTTAGGTGTTAAATGTTTTTGCAGAATGGGAGGTATAAGGGGTGGAGTTGTTGTTAACTTTTGTTTTGCAGGAAGGTGTTTGGATGTATGATTTATTTTATGCACAAAGCGCTGTATGATATAACTTGTTGTGCACGCCTTGCATTTACACTACACCACACACACTGCCCGCTTGGGCGGTATAGGTTTAGGATGGTACTGAGATAGTGGACACCCCGACCACATCCGCGTGGTACAGGTCGCCCTCCTTGGTCCCGAAAGTTTTTTCATGGTGTCATTCCGTTTCCACCACGGTTGCACCCTTTGAAACCCGGGTCGGCTCCTTGACTAAGCTGGAGTTAGAGGAATCCCAGCCTAACCACCACCATAACTGGTTTAGCTCGGTAATCATCGTGTCTCTACTTTGCAAGCCAGAGTCTAGATAGAAATCGAATCTCACATTTCATGTGTATGTCTATATGATTGCCATGATCCTACTTGGTGAAGTAAGTTTTCTAAACATTTATCTCGCAATTTATTTATGTTTCGTATTTTCTTTGGTTGGTCCATGACATTAGGTCATTCGTGAGTCTTGGTCTATATATTATGGGAGGGGCAGACAATCGGATTCTTGATGCTTCTAAGGACGAGCTCCGTGCCTAGTGGAACCTACTCAATCCGACTAACCCTAAGCTAGTTGAGGGCCACATTGGGAGGTTTCTTCCCTTATTGGAAGTCAAAGTTCGTACCGGTCTCGTTCGAGTATTAACACACTTCTGGTGTCCCGAGAAGTCTACTTTTATATTCGGTAAGCATGAGCTCACCCCGACTTTGGAAGAATATAGTGTGATCATTGGAAAACCTTTAGGGTCGGAATTAATTACACCACCTTTGGGAATCGATTTCACCTTAATGTTCTCTGAATTTTTCGGTGTCGAAAAAGATGAATTGGGAAAAGTTTTGAAAGCAAATCGTGGGACATGTCATTTTTCATTCTTGAGTCAATATTTTGATAAAGTCACATCTTTTCAAAAAGGCATAATCTTTTTGCTAGCATTTTTCGGGTTCGTGATTTTTCCTCATTGTAAGAATGCATGTAATCCGTTAATTGCATGGTTGGTCCAACAAGTCTATTTTGAAAAGAATTTTGTCAACACCATTTTAGCCGAGACTTTTATTCCCTCACTAAATTTAAGTAACATGTTGACAAAACATTTCATGCCCCTCTTGAACTTTTGCAAATTTGGTTTTTGTCTCACATAAAAGGATGTGGCGATTTACTCACGATATCCGAGCTTAGTGATTCTAGCCATTCCGTTTTGAAGTATAAAGAAAAACAAGAGAACACACCTGATTATCATTACTCCGAATGGATCATTTTCATGAAAAACGCTAGACCCCAAGGTTTCCAATGGCATGCTAACTGGTTCAAGGTCGAGGAAGCTCGGCTTACGTGTAATGGTATTGGGCCAGTTCCACTATTGGGCTTTACTGGTGCAATCGAATACTACCTTGCCAGAGTGTCTTATCAGTACCAGATTCTCCAAGGACTCCCTTCAACGTTACAACCAGAACTCCTCCAAGTCGACTTCACCGATGACAATCAAAACCACGAAGGGACCGTAGCTCAGCTCCAGAAGATGTGGAAGAAGTGTCGCCTTTTAAAGATAGCCCAACCCCAAAAAGAGCTCAAGGGGGAGCAGAAGTTCTATTTCACGACGACCGAGCATATTCGACAGCACAAGGTCCCACAAGAATTACTCCCAAAGATACCCAAGGTGCCTCTCATGCCTGTCACTCGCTCAGAGAACAACTGTTTCAAAAGGAAGGCCGGATAAGCTCAAGAAAAAGCATCTAAGATAGCTCGAGCTTATGAGCAATTGAAGAGGGAAGTCACCTCTCATATGTCTATGGATCAAGCCAAATAGAAAAACTTGAATTTATGTTCTCTTTTCAGTTTTAGTCTTTAATCTTGTTTAGGAATTGAGTCATCTTTTTTAGGTGATTTTAAGTCGTTGTCATTGTAAAAAAAAATTCGTCATTTCAATAAAAAGGTCATTTTTAATCAAATTGTTCAAACCAATGTCATGGATCGGCGAGTGATTCTTCTTGACACTTATGTATGCCTGTTTTATCCGTGAAATCAGGTAATTACGGACCGATCACGATTGTCTATTCGTACGTAGTCGAGAACTAGAATGGCAGATCAAACTGACTTACGAGATCGTGTCGTTGGCATTGAGGACCAGATGAAGCAAGTCCTCGTCGCAATGCAACAGATGTCCGCTGAGATCAAAGTCCTTCGGCTAACTCCCGTTCCTGCATCCCCTGAGGCATCAGCCCTGAAGCATAAAAGTGGAAAGAATGCCGACAGTGAGAAAGATGACGATCTTCCCGACTTAGTAGATAACCCCATCTAGATTATCGTCAACAAGGACAAACCTGATGAACGGGTCAACAAACTTGAAGAAAGAGTGAAGCAGCTGGAAGGTTCATAGGATTCACCTTCAATCGACCTGTCTCTGTACACACAGATCAAAATTCCGAAGAAGTTCAAGATGCTAGACTTTAACAAGTACAATGGCACCTCCTGCCCAAAAGCCCACCTGCAGCTATATCACGTACAAATGACCCCGTATGTTGATAATGAACTCCTGATGATTCATGCATTTCAAGCAAGTTTGACGGGTCCTACCTTGAACTGATATCTCATGAAGAAGACAAATAGTCTCAAAACCTGGAAGGAAGTTAGTGAAGCATTTCTAAAGCAGTATAGGTTCATAACGGACATCATTCCCACCCGCGATGACCTCGAGCATGCTCAGATGAAGAAGAATGAGTCATTTAAGAATTATGCTATCAGATGGAGAAACATAGCCGCTCAGATTATCCTAGAACCTATAGACAGTGAATTGAAGAGGATGTTCATTAAAACTCTCCCATTCGAGTATCGTAATCGGATGGTAGCCACTATGGTTGACAATTTCAACCAACTCATCATTATAGGCGAATAGATTGAGATTGGGCTGAAAGATGGGTGGTTTGTGGAGCCATCTTCTTCGATCAAGAAATTTAGCACAAGAAAGGAGAAAGAACCGATAGTTGAAGTGACTGTGACTTATACCCAACAGGGTCGGTGGAATGCTAACTCTGTCTCAGCAATCCGAGTAGCAGGAACTCAACAACAAAGCACGGGTTGTCAACCCTTTCAGAAGAAAAACAACAAGAGGCAGTTCACTCCCCTCCCCGGGTCGTTGTCTCAAGTATTGGCGGTCCTCCGAAAGAAAGGCTTGCTTACTACTGAGCCAAAGCAGCCTAATCCTGAATAGTTCTATAACTATGATCCGTCTAAGAAATACGATTATCATATGGGCGAGGTGGGGCGCTCAACCGACGATTGTTTTACCCTCAAGCACTGAATCCAGAACCTCCTAGATACGAAGGCTTTCTCGTTTCAACTCGTTAAGCCAAATGTTCAGAACAACCCACTCCCTGATCACGCGGGCAATGTGAATGCCATATTTAGCTTCGATGCTGGTCGAATCAAGAACGTCAAGGTGTTCACCGCCGACGTCTACGGTGAGTTAGTAAAAGTTGGTTATTACCTGTCACGCCCCGCACCCTACGAGCGCGCGATCATCCCTCGATGGCCGATCATTGAACGCGACGTCCTAGGTACGTCGCCGACCCAACCCAGACATCAGAGATTTAACACACGCGGAAGCAAATAGAAACAACCCGGACAACGAAACATGACAAAGGGATAGCACAAAACAATAATTACATAACTTAATAAGGTAGTCACTATTACAGGACAATAAACTGGGCTACCAATACCCAACCACGCTTTTCAAAGGGGACGGTGGTCGACAAGCTTATCTCCTCTACAAAAAGGTATTCAAAAGACAGGGCAAAATAACCTATTCTTCAATCCCTGTGGTACTCTGGCGGCATCTCCAAATCGATCACGGTCGCGGATCTGAAATGTGGTTATATAATAACCGTGAGAACGAGTCTCAATAAGTAACCCCCTATACCCCACGTAGGCCAATGCGTACCCAGACAAGTCTAACATGCGATCACCAGACAACATAATCAATTTCATACAACCAACTTACCTCACCTCGAATCACGAGCCAACCCTGCATATCAATCCAAACAAGATAATGCAAGAAAAGTTCATCATCATATCACGGTCACCCGGCACGCGCAATTTCACTCGCATTCAACCAGTCCAGCCAAGCAACCACACGTTCAACCGGTCAATTAAATCACACGCTCAACCAGCCAAATCAGTCACACACCAGCCACAATAGCACTCGATCAATTCAACCAGTCCGATCACCCAATCAATTAATCAATTCAATCAATTCGATCAATTCAATCACACTCAGGTCGCATGCGTGGTCGAACAACTTTCCACGACCTCCCAGGTCCTTTCACTCGGCCCGCGCCACTGCGCCTCAGGCCCCATCTCACAGCCCGCGCCACTGCGCCTCAGGCTCAGCCCTCAGATCAAGCCGGGCTCGGTCCCGCGTAACCACGCCTCAGGACATATTTCCATTCCAATGACCCGCGTAACCTACGCCTCAGGTCTAATCATGCCTTATTCGCCACACCCGCGTAACCTACGCCTCAGGTTGGCAGCCCTCCGATCGATCCGGGCTTTCTCACATGCACATGCACCACAGCACAATTCGCCAATCTCGCAAGTCGTACCAATCAAAACCCAGAACATATTCACCACGTCACAATTCACCAATCAACGAGTCGTACAAATCCAATTCACATCATAGCCCATCACACTGGCCCACAAATCCGTCATTCACGCCAACCACATACGAACATCATGCCCACCCACGAATGCCACAGCAAGCCAATTATTGACCTACTTACGTTAGCCAGTAATATGAACCCAAACCATCCCAATTCCAAATCACAGGCTCACAACTTTGACATCCAAGCCGACCACAATCGCACGTCAATTTCTCCCACACACGCCACGACAATATTATCAATTAGCCCACTATAATTCGTCATTAATTAAGCCCCACAATTATCACAATTTAATATAACAATATGCACATGCAAATATCGACCTTACTCCACGTTTATCCCCTAAACCGGTACTAATTAATCTCTAGACAAGCCTAATAATACCCAATGTACTAGGTAAGGTTTAGGGAGTCACTTACCAAGTTTTGGCCCGGGAAAAGTCGGCTCGGGTCCAAAATAGCCCGGGCGAACAATGTGGACTAGGCGCGGGCGCGGGCCACACGGGTGCGCTGGCCGGTCACTATGGGCGCAGTGGCCGATCGGCGTGCCCGGTGCGCGGGCGCGGCGAACGCGCGGTGTGCCTGGGGCTCTCGGGCGCGCGGATGGGCAACGCGCCCGGGCGACGGGCGCGGGCACGGGCGCGTGAACGGCACGGCCACGGCACGGCCACGGGCAACGGGCTGGGCTGGCTAGGCTGGCCGGCAACGACGGCGACCGGCGGCAGGCAGCGGCAGCGGCTGAACAAGAGGGAGGGGGCAGTCGGGTGAGAGAGAGAGAGACAGAAACAGAGAGCGAGAGAGAGAGAGAGAGAGGGGGAGAGGGAGACGGAGGGGCTGAGGGGGAGGTGGCGGACCGGCGGCGGGGCGGAGGCGGCGGCCGGACGGAGCGCCGGCGAGCTAGGCAGGCGCCGGGCGCGACGAGCAGTGGCGGCGAGCTCGCTGTTGCGCTCACGAGGACAGAGGAAGGGGACGGCCGGCTAGCGGGCGACGCGGCGGCGGCGAGGCTGCACGGCACGGCGGCGACGCGAGGCTAGACGGGCTGACCGGCGGGCGGCGGAGGCGAGCTGGCAACGGCGGCGTGCGACGGCCAGGCGAGCTCGGGCGGCGTCGACTGGTCGGGCGAAGCAAAAATGAAGTCGGGCCAGGCGTGCGAAGCAGACGAAGAAGAAGAAGAAGAAAATGAGGAAGAAAAAGAAAAAGAAAAAGAAAGAAAGGAAAAGGAGAGAGAGAGAGAGGGCAACAGGCGGGAGTGGGTGTGTGCAGGGCATGGGCGGATGGGACAGTGCAAGGGGGGGCGTGTGCGCGGGGAAAGAAGAGAGAGAGAGAGAGAGATATATATATATATATATATATATATATATATATATATATATATATAATTTCATTCAAATATTAAATGCGATCTGATGGTCCAAATTCAAAACTGAAAATGATCTACCGGTCCATAATAAGTCTTGTATATAAAAAGGGACAAAGGCCAAATTAATTAGATCGAACTATAACGAGGGAGGTCTACTTGTCCAAATTCACACATAGTCAAAAACTCTCTTTCTTCCACTATTCCCGTCAATTTCGACGCTGGCTACGATAGTATAGACACTGTTCAATTTATTTCATCCTGAAACTCCCGAAAATCGACTGCCAAGTTCGGGGTCTAAATAACGGCCAAATTCGATCGAGTGCGATTCTAGCGAAATCTCAAAATTTAAAAACAATAACCGGGAGTGATCAGTTCCCGGGTGAGATTTTACTATAAGCACACTGACGAATTACACGTTTATTAAATCCCAAAATTGAGTCAAAATCCGGGATGTCACATTACCCGAGTAATAAGGTCCTTCCCTTAGCTATCATGAGAGAAAGAATCTCAAGAATGGTAGAAGCTGGGATGATCGTTTATGTTGACCACACTGGCATCATTTCCGCTATCTCCGAAATGGTTATTAATTGGAACGAGGAGTTTGCTACATTGAACATCGGGAAGGACAAGCTCGATCCTTTGCTTGAAGACATGCCTCCTCTCAAAGACGCGACCGATGATGAAGAGATTGTAGTAAGTACGCCTACAGCTGATGAAGGGATAATAATCGAGATACCTCAACTATACGAGTATTGTGATAATAAAGCAGCCCCTTGGTCCTACAGTCTCGATGTCGACATAGTTACCAGATCTGAACGTACTTATGGTCAAGCTAGTGCCCAACCTGCAAAACCTGTTACTGATGAAGAAGCCAATGAGTTTCTGGCTATGATCAAGCCTAGTGAATACAACATAGTTGAGCAACTGCGCAAGATGCCCATGCAAATCTCTCTGCTTGAACCACTCCATACATCTGTCAAGCATCAGAAGGCTTTAATAAAGGTGTTAAGTGAAGTCCATGTGCCGGAGACGATCGATCATGACAAATTGGAGGAATTTGTGGGTTCTATACTCTTCAAGAACCTTATAGCCTTTTCAGATGAAGAGTTCCCTCTCAAAGGGAGGGGGCATACCAATGCATTTTACATTTTTGTCAAATACAAGGTCTCGCATGTATCCCAGGTACTCATTGACAACGGATCAGCCTTGAACATCTGTCCTTTGGTGACTTTACACCGCCTCAAGATAGATCATTCTAGGATAAATTCTGCGAAGAACTCCGTGCGAGCCTTTGACAGAACGAAGAAAGAAGTGATGGGAGAAATCCACCTTGACATACAGATAGGACCAACAATGTTCAACATCCTATTTCAAGTTATGGACATTCCCACTACATTCAATTTTCTGTTGGGTCGTCCATGGATTCATACTACGGGAGCTATGCCATCCAGTGTGCATCAGAAGGTGAAGTTCATTGTGGAAAGAAAGTTAGTCACAGTCCACGGTGAAGAAGAACACCCAATTTACCACGCAACGGCTATCTCCTATGTTGAGCCGGATTGCAAAATAGAATCGAGCTATCAGTTGCTCAAGCTCGTATCAACCATACATGCGTCTAGAGGATCATCACTGCCTATTCCTGAGGTGTCAAATGCTACAGTCATAGTTGGAAGAGTAATCGTGTCCCATGGCTTTATTTTGGGTGAAGGCCTTGGTAGGAATGGTCAAGGTATCCGCCAACCGGTAGAAGCCTCTCAGAGGCCCACACCACTGGGTTGGGATACCTGGGGTCAAGTGAGCCAAATAATGTGGAACGTGGATGTAGACGCAGTTGAGGTCGAGGTCGATGAGATGGACAGAATAGACAACGATCCAAAAAAGAGCTAAATGGTGAGGAACGTGGGCGTGGAATTACCCAAAATAACCGAAAGCTTGGGCGTGGTAGGTTACTTCCACACATTCGCACCACATTCCCAGGCCCTGCAAGAATGATGTATGAAGAGAAAGAAGTGATCGACACTTTGGGGCAACTGAGCGGCAAGTTCGATTATTATGTGAAATTCTCGACACCCCCGAGCTTTTATGTTGACCCATGTGACATTGTCCCAGATGGATGGGGAGGTATGGATAATCCAATACCTCTAGCCACAGACGATCCTGATGATGCAATGGAGGGAATCACTGCCCTATTCGATAATTTCTTTATTGAAACCATCGAGGAAGGACCGTTGGAGGGAATGGGCACTGGCCCGCAAGAGTAACACCTTTACTTTTTTCGCACACTCTCTTGTGTGGAAATTTTTACTGCTTTTTAGGACTTGCCCAGTCTCGGGAGCTGCTTTTTAGGATTTTTTCATTTCTAAGACTCATTGTTGCAATTTCCATTCAATAAATGTAATTCATTTGGTGATAATCAATGAAGTTACGAATTATTTTCATTTTGAGGGCATGTTGAGGTACATCAAACCAGCCCGGTGATGATATCCAACCGATAAAAGAAAAATATAGTCCAAGGAAAATTCTGACGCTTGGGCTTCTTTATGTTCTCTCGTGTTAAAACTTTTTTGAAAATAACTTCAAAAAAAATCACCAAAAAAAATTAATTTTTTTAAAAAAAAAAGAAGAGAAAATTTTTTTAAAAAAATCCAATGTTTACCCCTGTTTATCCTTTTAAATCACTTACTTTATGTTTCGGGGCCAATCTTGTGGCACGTGAGGGTATGAGAACGGTCCAATCTCATGAATTATATGCAGCCAAGCTTGATCCCAATGACACTGACGAACTCGACGATTCCTCAGATATTCAGCGCGATCTAGAGCGGCATGAAAGACCGAAAGTCCTTACATCAGACCAAACTATCATTGTTAACCTAAGTAATTCCGGAGAACCCAAAGAGGTGAAGATAGGGGCAATCTTTCCCAAAGGTGAAGCGAAACGCCTAGTCCAATTGTTGAAAGATTACCAGGATATCTTTCTTGGTCGTACGCCAATATGCCGGGTTTAGACCTTCTATTGTGGAGCATGGCCTGCCTACTAATCCTGGCATGCCGCCCAAGAAACAAAAGCTGCGGAGAACTAAGCCTGAGCTTTTGAAGAAAATAGAGGGGAAGGTTATGAAGCTCTTGAAAGTGGGATTCATCGAAGTCACCCAATACCCCAGCTGGGTGGCCAACATCGCGCCAGTCATGAAGAAGGGTGGCCGAGTTCGGATTTGCATCGATTATCGCGACCTGAACAGGGCCAGCTCTAAAGACGACTTCCCATTACCGCACATAGACGTTCTAATAGACAATACTGCTGGATTCGAGCTATTTTCCTTCATGGATGGTTTCTCAGGTTATAATCAGATAAGAATGAAAGACGGCGATAAGGAAAAAACGGCGTTCATCACTCCTTGGGGGACATTCCACTATAAGGTCATGCCCTTCGGCCTTAAAAATGCCGGAGCAACATATCAACGGGCAATGGTGACACTAATCCATGACATGATGCATAAGGAGATCGAGGTCTATGTCGATGACATGATCGCCAAGTCTCGACCTGGGAAGAGTCACGTCGATACCTTGTAGAAATTATTCGACAGACTCCGTGAGTTTAAACTCCTTCTCAACCCAGCAAAGTGCATATTTGGAGTAACCTCGGGCAAATTACTCGGGTTCATAGTAAGCAGTAAAGGCATTGAAATTGATCCCTCCAAAGTGAAGGCTATATGTGAGTTACAATCCCCATCGACCGTGAAAGAAGTGCGAAGCCTCCTGGATAGATTGAACTACATAGCCCGTTTTATTTCCCAACTCTCCGAAACTGCTAAGCCATTCTTCAAAATTCTAAAGAAGAATACTCAAGTAGAATGGGACAATGATTGTCAGGAAGCGTTTAACGAACTAAAGCAGTACCTGATGAAACCACCAGTGCTAGTCCCACCAATGCCGAGCCAGCCTTTGATCCTTTATCTCAAGATTCATAGTGAGTCTCTAGGTGCGATACTAGCCCAGAAAAATCCTGAAGATGGAAAAGAGCGAGCCATTTATTACTTAAGTAAGAAGTTTACCATCTCGGAGTTGAATTATCTTGAAGTTAAGAAGACTTACGCTGCATTAGTATGGGTGCTCTATAGGCTGCGGCAATATACACTGCATCACCAGATTTTGCTTGTGACTAAGAATGATCCCATTAAGTATTTACTTGATCAACCGGCTTTGGTAAGGAAGTTAGCCAAATGGCAGATTTTAATTTCAGAGTTTGATATCCAGATAATATCACAGAAATCAGTTAAAGGCCGAGTAATTGTTGATGTGTTAGCCGAAAATCTTGGAATCTCAGATGATGATAGATATTCTCCGGGAAGATCGCATTTTGGTAATAAAAGAAGACACATGGACCATGTTTTTCGATGGAGCCATAAACTTGGTTGGTTCCGGCACTAGGGCAGTTTTAATATCTCCAGATAGGCAACATTATCCAGTAGCAGCAAAGTTGGTGTTCTCATGTACCAACAACATAGCTGAGTACGAAGCTTACATCCTTGAACTCCAAGCTGCAGTGGAAATGGAGATAACCAAGTTAAGAGTGTTTGGTGATTCCGCTCTGATTATTCGTCAAACTATAGGAGAATGAAAGACGAGAGACACCAAACTAGTGCCATACCATAAATACCTCGAAGAAATCATAGAGGAATTCGATGATATCTCTTTTGAGTACTTGTCGAGGTCCTATAATCAGTTCGCTGATGCGCTAGCTACATTATTATCCATGTTGCAAGTGACTGGTGGATTAGAGGTAGAACCTTTGAAGATCGAAACCTTGACAAAACCGGCTTACTGTATGGTTGTGACCGAAGAACCTAACGAAAAGCTATAGTATTATGATATCATGAGTTACATCTAGAGACAAGAATTTCCTGAGGGAAGCACCCCGGTCGATAGGAAGTACATAATGAAAATGGCTTTGAAATTCTTTGTCAGTGGTGAAAAGCTGTACAAAAAATCATATAATTCGATTCTGCTAAGGTGTGTAGACGCGGCTGAAGCTACTAAAATCATGCAAGAACTACACGAGGGGATATGTGGTCTACACATGAATGACCACATGTTAGCTAAGAAGATCATGAGGTTGGGTTATTATTGGCTCAGTATTAAAAGTGACTGCATCCAACATATTCGAAGATGTCATCGCTGTCAAGTACACGGGGATAAAACAAATGTTCCCCCGATGAAATTACATTAGTTGTCTGAGCCATGGCTCTTTTCAATATGGGGCATCGATGTGATTGGCCCAATTAATCCCAAGGCATCAAATGGACACCAATTTATCTTAGTCGCAATTGATTATTTTTCCAGGTGGATTGAGGTGGCATCTTATGCAAACGTCACTGCAAGGAATGTTGTAAGATTCATCATGTGAGACATAATCGCTCGTTATGGTGTCCCCAAGGCTATTGTCACCGATAATGGGACAAATTTGAACAAGTTCATAGATCATTTGTTCAATGAGTTCAAGATCCAGCACCTGAATTCATCTCCCTATCGTCCACAGATGAATGGAGTAGTTAAAGCCGCTAACAAAAACATCAAGAAGATTTTGGCCAAAACAGCTGAAAACTATTGTGACTGGCATGAAAGATTGCCATTTGCACTAATGGCATATTGAACTTCTATCCGAACCTCTGTCGGGGCAACCCTTTTTTCCTTGGTGTATAGCATGGAAGCAGTCCTATCCGTCGAAGTAGAGATCCCATCCCTGCGAGTCTTGTCTCAGGTAGAGTTATCCGAGGTGGAATGGATGCGATAAAGGCATGAGCTATTGAACCTAATTGATAAGAAGCGATTGAAAGCCATTTGCCATGGTCAAATCTATCAGCAGAGGATAGCTAGATCCTTCAACCAAAAAGTGCGTTCAAGACATTTCGAGGTAAATGATTTAGTCCTAAGGAAGGTGCTGCCAGTTTTTCCTATTCCTGGGGGTAAATTTGCTCCAAACTACATCGGTCCATATGTGGTTAAAAAGGTGCTTTCCATAGGTGTTTTGATTCTCACAGAAATAGATGGTCATGAGTTCTCTACTCCTGTTAATTCTGATGCTATGAAGATGTATTACTCATGATAAAATCTAACATTTTGCAGCAAAAACTTTCAAGTGTTTGGTTTTATATTCTGAATTGCAAACATTTCATTGATGAATAAATGGTATCAATCAATTTTAAGTTAAAATGTTTGCTTTGGCTTTAAATTCTGCATGGTTATTTTGTCGGTCTGCATCATCGACTTCAAAAGGAAAATCTATTTGGATAATCTGATAACTCATGTAGAATGAATTGAATGTATTGAATGAGGTACATCGGGATGATGAAAGGCAAGCCCTATCCTATACACAGTCCCATGCACTAATCCTCAGTGAGTTGAGTGGAAAAATTTCATGTCTACAAGGTAAAGAGTTATCTCGCAAAAGGTACGGCTATCGAGATAACAAGAGGCATTTCATTTCTCTACCTTAAACACTACAAGTTGTCCATTGTTTCACCACTGAGCCTAAATGCTTGGAGAAATTCTTTCAAATTATCTATGTCAAGAACCACCCCACATCGGGGCAAACTGGAGGCAAGTCAGCATTATAAGGTGAAAAATGAATAGAAATTGTCTTGCTCTCACTTGCATCAATCTTCAAGTGTTGCTTTTTCAAATGAATTCATACAAAGTTCAAGTGCCTTAGGATGACGAAGAGCATTTATTTCTCTATCCTATACACATTTTATCCTTTGCTAAGCCCAATTGAGCTTGCAAATTCGTTTCCTAAACCTAGTTGATGATCATCCCCCACACTAAGGCAAGGTAAAAGCTATTACTGTCCACGCAGTATATTCGGAGCGCCGATAGAAGACGAAAACCTTGAAAGTCCAAATGTTAGTCACTCGGTCAAAACAAGCCAAAGTGTGGCGAGCCAATGTATACATTGTAGACAGTGTATGTCAAAAGTCAAAAAATAAAAAACTAGGGGGCATGAAAAAGCAGTGTGCCTGGTAAAAGTAAGGCCAATGCCCGTTAAAAAAAAAAAAGGAAAAGAAGAAGAAGAGAATGAAAAAAAATGAAGAAAAAAAAGAGAGAACTTCGGAATAGAAAATGTTGAGATGTGTTAAAGTCATCCACAGTCTTAAGGAGTCAAGTGATAAGCTCTCAAGGCCAATGGAACATCTACCGAGAAGACAATCCCTGACGAAAAAGAGGACCGGTGATAATGCTTAGATGATCACCAACTCTCACCCTTTTCATACACATTTTTGAGCTTTATGATTCATTCATTTCTCAACCCATGAGCCTAGCCTACGTTACGTCCCTCGCAAAGTCTCTTCAGATTATGGCACTTGAACTGACGTAGGATTCAGATGTTTATAAGCTTAGCTCGAAGAAGTGTGAACAAATCCATTTCTATCTCATTTTGCAGGGTTCTTGACTTGTAAACCTGGATACGATTGCGGGGTATTTTCTTTCAATAGTCTTGACTCAAAGAGTCCACTTTTGCTAAACCATTGACCAAGCCCACGTTACGATCCCAGCAAAAACCTTTCAGATTGGTAAGGTCGTACTGCTTGCGAGAATACTCGGACCCTTGTACACATGATGGTGAGATAGAGCGATTCTCATAAATCAGCCTTTTTCGATGAGAGTGAGTGAAAGCCCTTTCGGACCGAAAGTCCCTCATTTGACATTTTCAAGACACCTACTTGTGAATTTGAATTGTCTTGTCATGATTCTCCTCAATGAAGTTTTGTAATGCCAATTCAACAGAATCGTCATGCATGAAAATCGATTGAATTTATAATGCATAAGTATATGTGTTTTTGATTGTCCATGAATGCATATTATATGTTGCCTAAAACCGTGTCTAGCAGGAGACACGCCCTCAAGAGTCGGAGATATCACCAGATAAGCATATCTCTATCCCTTGGATGTCTGTGTTTATCTAGGTATTCGTTAACTTGTTCGAGCAATCAACAGGCCTCCAATCTTTAATCAGTTGTGTTGCAATCATTCGACGTCTTTGACAACGTCCAGATATCTATCGATCAAGCCTTTTCAGGTACTTTTGATGATATCCAAGTACTTTGTCAAGGAACCCCTGAACATTCGGGCTAGCTCCTGGTTCAGCCAATCGTTAAGTACCTGCGACGATATCCAGGTATTTATCAATCAAGTCCTTTCAAATATCCTAGATGACAACTAGATATTTTGTTAGACACACTTTTCACATAATCTCAGAAGATTCCCCCGCGACACGTCTATGAGGAAGGTATAGGTGCAGCGGCCAAATCTTTACAAGTGCCTATGGCGATGTATAGGTATCTCGTAAAGGTCGGAA
This sequence comes from Syzygium aromaticum, assembly GCA_024500025.1. Classification (NCBI taxonomy): domain Eukaryota; kingdom Viridiplantae; phylum Streptophyta; class Magnoliopsida; order Myrtales; family Myrtaceae; genus Syzygium; species Syzygium aromaticum. Next base: position 24,006,965 of record CM044889.1, on the reverse strand, counting down.
TATTCTCCCAATCTCAGAAGATTCCCTCGTGACATGCCTATGAGGAAGGTATAGGCATAGCGGCAAAATCTTTATGAGTACGTATGAGGAAGGTATATGTATTTCATAAAGGTCGGAATATTTTTCTAATCTCAAAAAGATTCCCCCGTGACACGCCTATGAGGAAAGGTATAGGCGCAGCGACCAAATCTTTGTAAGTGCCTATGGCGATGTATAGATATCTCGTAAAGGTCGGAATGTTCTCCCAATCCCAGATGTTCCCCTGCGACTCACCTATGAGAAATGTATAAGTGAAATGACCAAATTTTTACAAATACCTATGGCGATGTATAAGAATATCGTAAAGGTCGGAATATCCTCATGATCTCGGAAAGTTCCACCGTGTCGCACCTACGATGATAATTAAGTGCAGCGGCCAAATCTTTACGAATACCTATGGCGATGTATAGGTAGTTTGTAAAGGTCGAAACATTTTCCATTTTGCTAAATTTTTCTCTCGAGAACCCCAGATGATAACTGGATACATCGAGCTTTCTTTGCGTGTCTTAACTGAATTGCAGATCACCGGAGTTCATTAGCGTTCATCAGGCAATATCTTTGGGATAGAGTCCAAACATTTGCCAAATAATCTCAAGAATCAGGGCAATGCCACAAATTACTTCACCACCCAAGTTAGGTAAGTAATTCCAGGTATGTTTTCTATTTTACGCCAGCATGCATCATTTCTTATTACATTTCAAAATTGGACTCTTACTCTCACAAAAAAAAAAACATTCATTGCATTTTCATGGTCAAAATTTAGATATCATTTAGCCTTTGAATGCAACCTCTTCGAGCTCACCTTCAAAGAGGGGCAGCTGTTGACACATAAATTTCGACCGATCATTTAATAATAATTTGCATAGAAAATTAGGGATTAAATTTTAACTCCTAAATAAAAATATTAAAATTGCATAGCATATAGTTTAAGTTTATATAGGTTAGTTGCATTCCGCATCGGACTGGCGATGGCAAGCGAGCTTAAAATTCATCACGTAAACCGAGTTCGGGCACCGAATGAAACTCGGCTCACTCAAGAGATTGGGGACCAAAAATCACACGTCAAAAAGGTCTTGGTTGTTTTAATTTGAGCTTAAATTAGCCCATCAAATTTAATTGAATAAAAGCCCAAATTAATTCAACCAACTTGGAATTAAATAAAAATTAAAGGATAAAGTCTAAGCTTAAGCCCATTAGGATTAGAAAGCCCAGCCAATTAACCTAGGGTTGCGATATAAATATTATACCCATCAATCAGAGGACTCTCATAATTTTCAGAAGATAATTCCTGAGAGCAAGAGTGAAACACGTGAGCAAGAGGGGGGCTCTCATAATTTTGGAGGTTAGAATTTTTAGAGAGAGCGAGAGGCCACACAATTGAATATTCGGCCACACTGAAAAACAGAGGGCGTCTTTCCTGAGTAAAGCATGACCACACGTTCTTGATCCTCCACTCTCCATTTAGCTCTCCCCATCCAGTGCCATCATGTCCGCGAGAAACAACATTGGCAAACTCCACATCTCTGTGACTTGGCGGCTTGATATTTGGTCTTCACGCCATCGTCAATCTAGTCCAAATCCCATTGTTGACAGCATCCCGTGAGATCCCTCAGCAAAGACTAGCGCCTTATGTACATCGGCAGAACCACCAGCAAGCCTTTGTTGCTTCTTACATGTTCGTGGAGTTCACCTCACCGGTCTGATCATCGTCGTGGCTACATGGAGTACACATCGAACCGAATACCATCATCATGGTGAGTAGCTCTTACCGTCAAGCACACCGTGAACTACCGTATTGCCTACCGTTGTCGGTCACGCACCGTTGGCTGCCGTTCCGATCTGTGATCCTGATTCGCGAGTTCAAATTTGGAAAGATATCCACAAATTAGGTAATGATCTCATCTGATATCGTTTTAAATATTTCATTACATGATTTGGGTGATATTGTTATCTATTATGGATTTTTGTTAATCTTTGGGTGCGTATGTGATATCCACAAATATTTAAAAATCACTCAAAGTTAGGAAATTTTTCTAACTTAACAACGTATCTAGACAACTATCTGACCTTATCCCTAATGTACAATACGCGGTGATATGAAAAATCGTTATCTTATCCATAACCATTCGGATACAATAATAGATTTTATTTTGTTCCCAAATTCAAACGAATAGCCTTCCGTCAATATCCATAACCACATGGATTTGATCGCCGGTTTATATCGTTTCCCTAGTTCAAATTTAATAAGAAAAATATTGCGGATCGCGTGAATTGGTTTTGATCGCGGTGGTTATCTGTCTGTTTGATTTATTTCCTTTAAAAAGAAAATTTCAAAAAGAATAGTTAGGATTTGAATTGATCTTATTGGAAGATAATGATGCATGTTTAGGATAGGTTTAGAATAACTTTCTTTGAATAAGTTGATAGGATAACTTTTTAATTTAAATTAGGAATTAGAGTAATTTATCTCCTAGTTTAATTTAGATATTTTCCTGATCTCGATGGTTCATTTTAGGTTAATTCTTGATTTCGAATTTTCATAAAAATCCCAAAAAAAGAATCACTTTAGGATAGATTAAATTATCATTTTTTTAGAATAGATTGCATGTTAATTTAGGCATTTTTTAATTCCAAATTTCATTAGAAATTACCAATTGTCCGTCATTAGAATTATGTCATGTCGTCACATGATATATAATTTGCATGTTAGGCTGCATTAATCGCACGTTAATTTTTGCACATAATTACATGTAGGTTAGCTTTCATTTATATAAGTGAAAATCCAAAAAATATTGAGTGAATTGCTCGTTAATTAGAAATCATATTAGAATTGTTGATGTGATTTTATAGCTAACAATACAGATGCTTACGTTACTTCGAGGTAAGTAATTCTCTTTTATCTTGCAATTTATTTAATGTTTTGATTATTGGGTGTTAATTTGGTGATTTGCGCACCCATATGATCACCTCATATGCTAGTGACTAAGTTAAAATGAATCCAAACTGTCTACCAAAATATTTTTTGAAAAGAAAAGGTACCGAAAGGGCGTTAGACTAGATCTAGCGTAACCAAGTCCCCGAGCTTAGAATCTCTGATTCGTAGGAATAAAATATTTCTCCCTATGTTTTATTTAGGTTTCTAATTGACCTACCACAAATAGATTAGTGATGACTATAAGCATGAAAACATTTGCACGTTAAGAACTTAAACCCTAAGTTGCGAATTGGTAGGGCTTGGGAGGGCCCGAGTTAAGCTTAGTCTTAATAATCCATTAGCCTGAGAAAATTTTAGGTTGCGACAGTTGTCTTGCAAGAATCAAGGATATCTTTGTTTCCTATTTTAGGTTATGTGATCTTTCTTACTAGGAAATTAGAGTATAAGCTCTTTCTTTTTGCACTATAATCAAAATTTGACAATATCAAAAGCTTAAGTACCCCCAAGTTTACTTCAAGAAACCAATATTTCCTAATTTGAGATACCACGTGCTGGGCACATGTACATTCAGCCGCTTAGAGGAATTATGGGCTTGTTCAAATTTTGCGCTTTTGCGGGCTTAGTCCAGATAATTCAATTAAGTTCAAAGTTTCACTTCGTAAGTCAGTCCAATTATAATGCAGTTTATGTGGGCTGATTACTAATAAAAATATTCCTAATATGTCAATGCAAGTTAAATATATTTTTGTTTAGGAGTCGGGGTCGAGCTCTAATTTTCTATTCCATAAATAACTAAATGGCTTGCCAAATTTTAGGTGTCAACATTTGGCAAAGAAGGGAGGGCAAATTCCATTTTAATTTGGAAATGAAATCAAAGGGACATGACCAGCCAAGCATGTCATGAAGCAAGAGAAATTTCGGCCACACCCATACGAAATCACCTTTTCAGAAGTCGAGGAAAGAGCTCGAGCGAAGGCGAGAAGTTCCAGTTAGCATAAGCAAGCTTGAATTTCTGAATTCGGTGGTAAAAGAAAGGCAAAAAGGAGACGTGAGAAAATGAAGGGTATTGTTTATGATATGCAAAGAGCATTCGTGCATGGGCATTACGAGAAGCGTGGGCTGCGTAGGTATCAAATGAAGAGACGTTTTTCTTGAGGAGGTGAACGAATAAACGGACAAGGAAGCACGCGCAAGAGGGCGATGGAAAGGGTGTGTGCGCATGTGAAGGAAAACGAAAAGAAGAGAAAAGGTGAAGCATGTGACAGACAAAAAGAAAGCAAGGTGCAGATGCAATGTTTCTTCAGCTACGAGTCGGAAATTTTCGGTAGAGCAGGTCAACATTCACGGCTGAAGGGAGAGGAAGAAACAGCAGCACGCTAGAAGAAGGCAAGAACACGTTTAGCTAAGCATGGGCAGAACGTGACGGAAGAAGACACAGCCGCACCACTCTACTCGTCCGGATGGACTTCAGGGAGCTCTTCCTCTATTTTGTTTTTTTGTTAAAAGGAGACTGAAGATGAGTTTTAGAGGGGGGACCTTCGGCTGAAAAAGAGAGGAGAGAAAACGAGGATTCTTTTGAATACATAGATACACGTTCACGAGTGCTCATATATCAATTTTCAAACTTCAGGCAAGATCAGTACGCTCTATTACCCCGGCATTCTTGAAGCTTTGCTTGGTGGAGACTCAGCAGCCCTCCCGTTGAAGGATGTAGCAGCCGCACCACTGAGTAGTAATGGCAGTTTACCTAAGAAAAAGTCCCCATCTGGTCTAGCCTTCAATTCCAAGCATTACGACAATCGGGAACATAAAATGCCCCGCCAGCTCATCAAAGAGCATCCTCCATTATGCAGCAGAAAGCTCCTGCCTTTCACAGCTTCCAGTTGCATAACTAGGAAACACTATAGACTTTGACTACTTTGGGTGTGTCATAGACCGTTGCTGAAACCAAGCAATCGAATAATAAAATCGATAGAATAAAAAAGAAATAAATCGGATACCAGATTTACGTGTTTCGGTCATAATGATCTACATTTACGGGGAAAGCAACGAGAAATTTTACTATAGATCAAGCGATACTACGAAAATTATAATCACACTCGAATCGTTTAAGCACTCACATCCAATAACTCACGCAGTGTTTAGCCCAACAATTTCTTATGAAATAATCTCTCAATTTCACGAAAGAATTGTACACAAATCTTACCCTACTAACACTTAAATTCTTGGTGTAATTCCACGAATAAAATCACGAACTCAATGCCAAGCACCCAGCACCTTTGGATGACCCACGGCACCCAGAGAAGAAACGGCACTTTGAGAGCACTTCTTCGTCAACAACGACGCACGCCCTCTGTGCGGCCAAAAACAGAACAGCCCGTATTTATGCTTAGGGTCCACGGTCAACATTTCTCTTGAAGCAGACTCCACGCAAGTATACTTATTTCCTTGTCCGAATCCAACTTTCTCTGACAAACGTGGCGAGAAGTCCACAATTTCCTCTTTCACAGTCAAAGTCTCCGAGGCCAACGTTGGACTCAATCCTGCTGATTTCTTCCCGACTTCGATAGATAATCGTTATCTTTTATTTTGCACCCATGTTGACCGAGTCGAAGAAGAAGACTCGCTTAGACTTTCCTTTTTCAGTGGACGAAGACTCCAACTCACGTTGGGAAAACTAATTTCCGAAACTTGCCTAGGATTCTTTTTTTTTTTTTAATTTCTAAAATTCAGATTGTCGCTTCGGGCTCAAACTCGAGACATATTTTAACACGGACAATGAGGTTCTTAGTCACAGCAAGAGCCGTGCACAGCCAATTCACCTGAACATGTAAAATGCTGTGATTTAGAATGAATGAAGGAAATAAATATGTATGTCAAAGAGATCATGAAGATAGATGGAGGAGAAATAACTTACTTTTCTGCTTCGATCGATGTTCAGATGTTCAGATGTAAAAGATCACGAAGATCACCTTGGCTGCTACTTTGGTCCATATTAATGCACTTGAACAGATTCCACAACTTGATGGATTTATCATTTCCCCCTGAGATTACGAACTTCCCCCGCTCACCAAACATTGAAAATGCCCTAAAAATGTAGACCGGTCATTCAATATGCATAGATTTTAATTCTGGTGTAGCTAAATTAGGTCAGCCACTTACACACAAGAAACAGCAGCAGTATGACCGCCCAAAGTGTAAACCAACTGTAATCTCCCCCGACTATCGGTATTTTCTGCATCATTTGATCTGGAGTGAGATCCTTTTCGGGGTTTAACAGTACTTTTTGTCCTGTCAGCAGCCAGTTCTGATTCAATGTTCATTACATCGATGCCACCATCACCCTGTGCCACAACACAGATTTTGCCTAACTTGTCCAGCATATCAACATCTGGAACAGCTATTGAATGAATAAAAGCAGGATTGAAGCATTGCCCTGTGCTCTTGCCACTTTTCATTTCAGGCGACCCCGTAGTGAAGAAAATGAAATAGGAATCCTATTTTAGATCACTCAAACCAGAACAGCACTAGATGGACTCCAAAAAAATAGAAACGATGCTGCTGTACTGGAAAGCAATTATCTGAAGTTGTCCTACAGTACTTTCCCAAGAAGAAGTGATTCTATGGGAAAAGAATTATGCGAAGTTGCTTATAATAATTAAGAGCTGATCTAGTTCTCTAGTTCTGGAAATCTAATCCAGAAAATGTCAATCCAACATGTGAAAGAGGGTCTATAGGAAAAATCTCAACAAAAGAAAAAGAATAAAAAGAGATGATGCGCGATAAGTCTGCTAGGTGTAACTTCCGCCCACATTCTGGGAAAATCAACACGGTGAAATCAACTAATGATGAAGAATGACACATGAGATAACAATCATTAGCATTCCAAAAATGTAACATACAAGAGTAGCCGCTCATTCATCAAGTTATGCAACCTTTCAGACTTGAAATGCGCTTGCAGGAACTATTAGAGTACATAAATGGAGCAAACTCAAAATTCCAGTTCTCAAGAAAGAGTTCCAGATGAAAACTTACAAAAAATATCTCGAGACACGATGAAATGGCCACCACTATCCTTTATGTAAGTCAAAACCCATCTGAAAAGAGGGTTGCTAAGGGGTTTGAGTAACAAGCCCAATATATTGAACACAATCTGATCAACCTAATTTAAAGATACTTACCCATGAATAAACTGTAAACCATCTCCATAAAAACTTACCTAAGTCTACAACTTTGAAAGGTCTCCCTTTGGAGATGTCCCACATCACTAGCTTTGAATCAAGGCCTCTAGTGATGACTGTAAGAAAAGAAAAAAAAAAAGAAGACAAATCGATGTATAGATATCATTGTAAAAAGAAGTCAAAATGTGAGTTTGTCTAGTTGAGAAAAACATTAATTAGCAACCCTTATTACATCATTGCTGACTTTGAAACTTCTCGAGGATTCTTAAAAGTGCATTAACATAAGTTCTCTAGCTTTAGGTTGTACTTCATAATGTAACCACACATAAAATCAGTAGCTATGGTATTACTTAAGAAGCTTGTAGTTAGAATTTCGCAGAAAAGTTATTTAAATGAAAATGTACTCATTGGCCGACATGGTCCATAGTCCTGGAGAAAAAAATAAACCAGTAAATAGGTACAGGTTCCAAGGATCGAATGATCTGTATCCAGTGCGCAACTAGATCAGGAATTGAAGTTTTGTTTGTTGTCAACTAAAGTATGATTAACAAAATAAAGAAAATCCTACAGAATCTGCAGGAGCATCCCGATTGTATCAATTGAAGTAAGGACAATTAATCACTTCAAGATAAAGATGTGGAAGAAGTTTCGCATAAAAGCAAATTAAAGTGCACCAGAATCTGCAGTTTAAAATCATAACTTGAATATGAAAACAACACGAAGCAAAAAACATGTCCACGATTACAAATTTCTATTTTTTTTGGGAAGGTTAATGTCCATGATGACAGATTTCTTCAATAACATGACTCCAAAATCTTTCAAATTCTACCACCCAATATCATATCACAGACCTATCAAATAAATGTCATGATTGTACATTAAATTTTTACTAACCTTACCATTAGTAGCTTATGGCCAACAAAAAGAGAAAAGCATAGGTAGCCAACTACAACGGTAATAGTATACCTTCCCAAGGTTTCCAAGGGAGGAACTGCACGCTGCTACAAATCTACACTCTAGAGTCAAGGACCGGAAAGTATTACTAGAAATTGGAATTAAATTATCAGCAAATGCAACACAAAACCAAATTAAATTCAAACCGGGCAATGAAAGGTTATCAAGCTGCGAATGCTACAAATATATTTTCCAACTCATGGTATTCCCCATATTCAGCATATCTGACAGAAATGATATGCTAAGAAAAAACTGAGAAGGATACACTTGAATGGCCATTTCTTAGTGTTTTGTAAAGACATTGTTGACGAATATCAATAATCTGATGCACCAAAAAAAAAGGAATAAGCTAAAAAGCAGGAAAAGTAGCATGACCACAGCAACATCAGGAATTTACTGCATTCTTTAGAGATGTAGGCTCTTATCAACCACAGTCATATGTACAATATGCATTAAAATGCGAAATGACAGATGCCATATATTATGTATCAATAGAACTTCATGCAAAAATTCTCATCAACCATAGTGGACACTGTCTTATCAGCATTTGTACCGTTATCTCGCCACCATCATCTGCTGCAGCAAGGAATGACTTTGACCTGCATACAATCTGCACAAGGCAACACACACCTGTGTTATTTTAAAGGTTTAGCACAAAATACCCATTTAAGAGGAGTAAACAACATGCTATAAGAATCAGAGATGCTTATTATAAAGAGTCAAAGATCAAACTTCAGCCATCTCAAGCAAATTTGCAAGTAAAGTCTCATAAGTTAATGACAACAGTCAAAAATCGTAGATTTCCTTCTTTCAATTAATTGGATTCTCTTCATAAATGTTGGGCGTACGATCATATCTTTAATTCTCAAACGGAAAAATTGAACCGTATTGATTTGCAAAGAAGCACTGAAGTATTTTGATGGCCCTAAAGCATGAGAAACATAATGAAATGCATTTAGATAGATCACTATAACTAAATAATGCCCATTATATACTGACATAAGGTCATTTAAGATCAAGAGAAACCGCAACTATCTACCTGGTTTATTTCTTCTTTGTTTTAATCATAACACTCCAATGGCGTCCATGAGGTACCCTTCAGCGTAAATGAAGGAGCCGATTGTTAACAACATTGATGCAGTAACAGGGGTTCAAGATAGGGCAAAGGTGAATATGATACAGGGAACATAGCGAGATGTAAATCGCAGGACCGACATTAGCAGACGAACATCGAAGCACTTGACTTCCTTTCCGGACGAAACATATATAACATCTTCATTACCTGGCAAAGCCCAAAATTTTTAAATCACAACGAGTTCAGCTAACACTGGAAATTGCTAGTTTCAACATAACTGCATGTACAATCGTGGGCACCATATTAACTTCAAACGACACAAGCCCATATACCCGAAGCGAACCTTTTGTTCGGAAATTAAAGGGAGAGACAATTTCCAAACAGAAGAATACCAAGCAGCAAAAACAAAACACAGAGAGAGGGAACTGACCAGGCTTAAAACACAGGGATGAACTGGCTTCCTTCCCAATCTCCATAACAAGTTGGACGTCTCTGGCAACGCATGTCGAACCAGCAGACACAACCATCCTAATCAAACATCCAAATTTTTTATCAGAACAAGAACAGCAAGTCTATCCTGGACAATCTAAAGCGGATGGACGAAACATATATTACTTCGCCGGAAGTGGCGATGAGGCCAGGGCGGTCGCGGGAGGCGATGCAGCACGGGGCCGTCGCCCCGTGGCCCCTCAGCTGTCGTGGCTCCGTCGCGGAGCTCCTATCTTCTTCTTCTTGGCACTTCTCTTGTTCTGTGCCGCGAAAGTGGTACAGGGTGGGTACTCCCCCTGGTTCAGACAAACTGCAAAACGGAGTGGGCTGGGCTGGGCTGGGCTGGGATGGCATGGGCTTATTTTCAGAACATGGGCCAGTATTTCCCTGACTTATGGCCATGGAAAGAATTTAATCAAACTTTACAAACAAAACTATATCGAGTTTTAGTCTTCGTGTCAATTTCCGTCCTCACTTTTGTCAAGTTCCATCACTATCTAGTTCTGTTTGCAAATTTGCCACTTTCCTTTCAATCTCGTCCCTTCTCTCCATTTCAAATCCACCCGGGAAGCCCACAACGAAGAAACCCGATTATCCAAAACCCTAACTCACTCACCCCACTGCTCATCGCCTCATCCCCTCTCCTCTTCGGCATCAACAAAAGCCGGTCGGTGAACCCGGGACCGAACTAGCTCCCCCATAGATTTGGCCTCGAACTAGTCGGTCCAAGCCGGTTTGGTTCGGTATTTCGGGATGAATCGGACCCGATGCTCAACCCTAAACAAATAGGAAAGTACAACAATATTTGATTTATGAAAAATTAATGATTTGAATAATATTTTCTTAAAAATTATTACTTGCATCCATAGAACAATTAGTAAATTTTGTTTTAATCAACTATCTGTGACTAAATTTTTTTGTTGGTAACAAAAATATCTTCAATTCGTTCATTTTTTGTATAGAAAAACATTTTCCAAACCGTTTATTTTTCACAAAGCAAGCCTACCAAAGTTTTTCTTTGTACAGCAAAAAAAGAACGAGCGAGATTAGGAAAGATATCGACAGGCAATGTAAAAAAGAGTTTTATATTAGAAATACCGATAACCTTGTTTAATTTGCACTTGTTTATGAGAGTATGAATTCCATGATTATTTGTCTACAAAGTCTCACCTTCTGAACATTGTACGTGTAATGATTCCTTTTTTATGTACCAAAATAAAAGCCGGAAGAGGAAATTGAAACCAATTCGATACCCCCAAAAAACTCATTCCATTTTGACAAAGATGGACAGAAAAGAGAGTTTTTCTTATCAAGAATTAGAATTCGACGACATCTTGCAGTCCTCCAGTCAACGACACCGAGTGACAATTCGTCAGTCAAAAGGTCAATCTCTCCTCCAGATTTGTACTCTCATCGCTAGACTCTCGTACACTACTACTACTTGACAGCGCAAGCTACTGCAACGGCCCATGACCTGAGATGCTCTCTCATGGCGACCCCATCGCTCAGCGGAGGCAGCATCTTCTTCTTCATCGCTTGGATTTCGCTCGCAGCTCCAAACCCTTGACGATAATTCCAAAGGAAGTGATTCTGCTCAAACCCAGAAAGATCCTTCCCATCACAACCCAGATCAAGCTCCCCACGAAACGTTCTCCTGCTCCTCTGCCTCCTCTTGCTTCTCCTCATCCTCTCTTTGAGCGTCGACTCTTCCTCCGCCGACTCTGGAGTCCCCGCAGCTTCCACGGCTGAAGACTTCATCCCTCCTAGGCTTAGCTCCGCAGCTCCAGCGTCAAGATTTCCACACCCGGGGCATCTCGGGAGCGAGTTTTCACCACTTTGAGCGACGGGCTTGGCTCGTGCTGCTTCTGCTTCGTCTTCAGGTCCATCCGCCTGGTTCTTGACGGGCTCTCCTCCTCCTCCTCCTCCTCCTCCTCCTACTCCTTTCTCGTCCGTTTCTTCCGCTTCGGCGGCAGAAGGCGAAGGCCGAGCTCCAGAGAGGACGTTGCCGAAGAACCAGAGGGAGTCCAAGCTCTCCGCACCCCACGAACCCTCCATCGGAGGAGCTGCTGTCAAAGAGAGGTCTCGCTCACTTACTCGCTCGCTGCCCCCGTGAGCGCATGAAAAGGGGAGGGAAGATCCACCCAATCCGAGAAAAAGCTGACCTACGCTGCGGGACTTTTTGCCTCGGACAACACGGAAGCAGCGACTGCGGAATTCTCGTTGGCCGCGGCCGAATGACGAAAGTAGCCTCCGCTCTCGCGGCCGTGACCCCAACGTGGGAGGGGAAGGGGGCGGGGGGGGGGCCCAATGCAGGGGCGGTTTCGTCTTTTCGGAGGAAAACTGGTGGCGGGAGGGAAGCCGCTGGGTGATTTTTCGGGGCCGTGATTGTCGCTTTCCTCCTTGAACCGTGAGTGGTCCGTGCGGCCCACGCGCTGCAGATGAAGGTGACGTGGTGGCGCCTTTCGCGGGAGTGGAGGAACGTAGGGGGTGAATTAGAGATGGAAATTACCAGGGGTAAACACGATGAACCGTCCAAACTGGGACTGGATTGAACCGGATCAGAACAGATAGGTTGGTTTGATCTAGTTCTTGAGAGTATCGATTTGGTTCCCAGTTCCTAAAAATGGAACCTGTTTCCAAACGGTCCGGTTTCCGGTTCTAGGGTGAGAATTGGACCGGACCGATAAATATATTTATTTGTTTTTTAAATTTTTTGAAGAAAAAAAAAGCCTAATCCATTCCCTCTTGCCTTTACCAATTTTTTTTAAGTATTGGTTCCATTGGTTCTATTGAAAAATAGAATTAGTTCCATTAGAACGTGATTGGTTCCATTTGAAAATAAAAAAATATATTTATTTATTTATTTAAAATAGAAAATCTAATTAAATAGTACGTGATTGGTTCCATTGGAACCGGACCGGATCATCGGTTCGATCCGGTCCACGGTCCTAGAACTAGCTGGTCTAGTCCTCGGTCCTAGAAAATGGGAACCGATCCTTCCGGTTCGGTTCCCGATTCTTGAGTGGAACCAGATCGGGAACCGCTCACCCCTAGAAATTATGCGCAACAGTCGACTACAAACGTGGGTACAATCGTACAGGTGATTATTGCTTATTAGTGTCATTACTTCATTACCATATTGAAACTGAAATATAGTTTCAAATTGACACATATGGCAAGTATGGGACCTTAGATAGATTACAATTTAAACTCACGGATTAAGCTTGTAGTTTCGAATTGACAGAGTTTGATTCAATCGACACAAATTCGTATTTGAATTGACTGCGGTCGATAATCGACGCAAGCTCTCTCTAGAAGAAAAAAGAAGGAATTTCATGGAGAGCTTTATAAGCTCTGACTCGATCGAAAATTTTGATTCAGCTCAAGTTCGAGTTTGAACGCGAGTTTTGTTAGTACAACGAAACTAGGACTGTATTACAGTTTCAAAAACCTAAACATAGTTAAGATATTGAAAATCTATTATGCTCATGAGTCATGAGCTGTTCGAATGAAAAATTTTGTTTTCATACTTGTAGTTTGACCGTGCCTCATATAAATATGGTCGATAGTCTCAGTTCGAAAGATTTAGGCCGATCAAGTGTAAAATCGGGAGAGTTTAGTTGCCTAGCTTTTACAATTTGAAGTTGCGCCTCATCTTTGTAAGAAAACATTATCACTTTTATGGACAATACTCAATCATCAAAACTGTATAATTAAAGAGTGCAATTCGATTAAATTTGATAATGGCCAGATTTGAAACGTTTATGTTAATAGATTTTATCATATTTAAACATTGGGCTATAAAAAAGAAAAGAAAGAAAAAATCGACTAGGCTCCCAAATAGTAACTGTGATCCTCACGATTATTCTGGGTGGGAGATGTACTTTTAATCTGATCATGAAATCCCGCATCCGAGCCAATCGACTCGACACTAAACCAACCTCCTCAGGATTATCACTTCTATTTGAGTCGAGCTTCACCCGCAACAACTACTTTGAGAGGCATGACGTACACCTGCTAATGAAGAAGAGAGATTAGTCATTTCAAAAGGAGAGACTCTCGCATTAACTTGGGTCAATGTACCAAGTGCAATCATAGGCATTGATGATGTGAGCCTTGGGGCTGTCACAAGCAATGTCAATGATGAATCTGGTCCATGAGGACGTGGACCTAGATAAGAATTTACCCCTCAAAATACATATATTTTTGTTGCCAGCAGAAAGAAATACGACTTACTTTACTCGTGAAGATGCATTATAAATGGAGAGAAATGTACGTAGGTATTTCGAACTCGCTTCTCTTGTTTCCCGGAAAATAAAATAGAAGCAAGTATATCAAGATGGTTTCTACATGTCATTATAATTTGTCAGTGCTCGAGAAGAAGAAAAGAAGAAACCACAACTTGCACTGATTCTCTATCTCTCTCTAAGCCATCTACTTGTTGACGGTGGAGTGGGAATTACAGGGCAATTCTCCTTTGGCAGCACAGAAGCTATCTGATAAAGCTCAAGGGCTTTGCATGCAATGTCTCTCTTCTGCCAAAGGAGAACTGCCCTGTTATTTCACAACTCCATTATCTCTCTCTCTCTGCGCTTCGACTGGCTTAGCTCGGTTCTCGCGTTGGTCGAACCTCCTCCTTTATAACACCATTGTTCGCACAAACTTTCGGATATGCCGGGTAGACAGAACAGTATATGCCGGAACAATTCTTCCGTAAGTTCTTTTCGTACTTGGTCCCAAATTCTTGACCCATCTTTTCCTCAAAGAAGCGAAAGGAGAAGTCGACGTCAAGATGGATATTTTGCTCTCGTCATCAGAAATGCTCTCTTTTACGTGCCATTGCGGGGAGAGATATTGACAGAGAGAGAGAGAGGGCAATATATGAAGTGGAAGACTTTACTGCTTGTTGATTCTAGAGATATCATGTTGTGGCTAGGATTGTTTTCTTTTAATTTGGATTCAACTCCAAGTGGCCACAGCCTCATGGATTTATATTATTCCGTTCTTAAAGTTACGGATTGTTTTTTCGTACTGATAAATTTCTGCAAGTGTTGATAAGTGTAAAAAAATTAGTGGTAAAAAAACGAAGATAAGTCACTTTTGCTTCAAAATAGTTCCACTACATTTTTGAAAAACTCACTGATAGTTTGTATCGTTATTAGAGTTCGTATAATTGAGAGAGAGAGAGAGAGAGAGAGAGAGATGCAGACTGTTATTTTTGCTTGCGAGACTATGGTCGGCCAGGCTATCGCTGGTGTTGGCGATGCCACTAGTGAGACCCACCATCGTCAGCAACATTGCCGATGGCAGAGAGGCATCATCGGTAGCAGTTCTCTTCGCTCTTTCTCCCTCTCTTTTTTTGACATTGACAATTATCTATATGTTTTTTTTCTTCAATTAATAAAGGATTGAAATGGGTTGAAAATAGGTTTATTTTAGACCCACTAAGTTCCATGTCTAACTGGGCTTTGATATTGTGAACTCATTTTAACCTGTTTTTAAGTTTTCAAGCAACCAATGTCTCACCTCGCCCATTGAATTTGAGTAAAAAAGTAGGTAATGAACCCATTTTGCCGGCTCTCCACCCCCTGGTTCATGTAAAGTTGAGAGAGAGAGGACTGTCGTCGGTTGTGGTCCGCAAGACTAGTGAGGTCGGCCATGATGGTGGCTACCACTTGATGTGCGTATCGTTGCCTCAAGTGGCGATGATTATGACCACCTCGTGGAGTGGTCGTAGGATTACGTGAGATTAGTAACGCCACCTCATTTTTGGGATTTTCTCTCTCGTTATAGTTAAAATGATGATGAGATGTTGATTAAATTTCACTGGATCTCTCCATCTCTCTCTCTATTCTCGAATAATTTGATCTTGTGATTGTTGGATCATAGAAGCTTGTTCGGTGAGACTCACGTGAAAAGATTGCGAATTTCTGTTAGTATAGGGACTTATCACGACATCATCCCTTTTTAATTTATCAAATTTTCTTATCATTTACAAAATTTTTTGTTTGTTCTTCTTATCGACACCTTAAATTTCCTATCTTTATTTTTTAAAAATTATCAACAGTTAACTGAGTTACTTATTAACTTTTCTCCAAATAAGTTAGTAATTAGTTTTCTGTTGCAATTTTTATTAAAATTAATTACCGACGTATATTTTTCTAATTACCAATTTTGCTTATTTTTTTTTTACAAACTGATGTTTGTGTTGCAGTATTCAATCCTCGACACGATAGAGAATTCCTCAGCCAAGAGGTCAACCTCTCCTCCAAATTTACGCTGACATCAACAGGCTCATAACACTGCTACTTGACAGCAAAAAAAAACAAACACTACTACTTGACAGCGCAAGCTACTGCGATGGCCCAAGACCTGAGATGCTCTCTCATGGCGACCCCATCGCTCAGCGGAGGCAGCATCTTCTTCTTCATCGCTTGAATTTCGCTCGCAGCTCCAAACCCTCGACTGTAATTCCCGAGACAATGATTCTCCACAAACCCAGAAAGATCCTCCCCACAGAACGTTCTCTTGCTCCTCTGCCTCCTCTTGCTTCTTCTCATCCTCGACTCTTCCTCTTCCTCTGCCGACTCTGGAGTCCCCACGGCTCCTAGCTCCGCAGATTCAGGGTCAAGGTTTCCACATCCGGGGCATCTTGGGAGCGAATTTTCACCACTTTGAACGACGGGCTTGGCTCGTGCTGCTTCTGCTTCGTCTTCAGGTCCGTTCGCCTGGCTCTTGACGGGCTGTCCTCCTCCTCCTCCTCCTCCTCCTTTCTCGTCCGTTTCTTCCGCTTCGGCAGCAGAAGGCAAAGGCCGAGCTCTGGAGAGGACGTTGCTGAAGAACCAGAGAGAGTCCAAGCTCTCCACGGCCCACGGACGCTCCATCGGAGGAGCTGCTGTAAGAGAGGTCGCGCTCGCTCGCTGCCCCGTGAGCGCATGAAAAGGGGACCTACGCTGCGGACCTTTTGGCCTCGGACAACACGGCGAGCGAGCGCGAAACTCACGCTCGGGCATGGCCGGAATGACGGAAATATCCTTCCTTCTATGGCCATGGCGGGGGACCATCGGGAGGGGGGGGGGTGTTTTCGTCTTTTCAAGCGAGGACCGAGTGGCGGTAGCCGGTGGGTGATTTGGGGCGTCGTGATTGTCGCCTTCCTCCGCGAATTATGAGTGGTGCGTGAGGTGCACGCGCTGCGTAAGAAGGTGACGTCGGCGCTTTCGTGGGAATTAGAGATGGAAATTACCAGCAACGGTCGAGTACAACGTGGGATACAGCCGTGCAGGTAATTTTTAGTGTCGTTACTCATTCCTAGTTATTGTTTTACTCAGTCAGATAGCTACATTATTTGACCCCTCCCCCCCCAAAAAAAGCTACAATGCCTATATTATTATGATTATTATATAATATGTATAGTTTCAAATTGAAATATAGGAGGTATATGCCTGAAGATAGAATTTAGATTAAAGTTACGCATTAATCCAATGGTTTCGAATCCAAAAGTTCGTATTTGAATTGACTACCCCTGATAAGACGACTCAAGCTCTCTCTAAAAAGAAAAAGGAGGAATTTCACGGAGCATTTTATAGGCTAAAACTCGACTAAGAATTTAATTTAGTTTAACTTCAAGTTCCTACACGAGTTTTGTCAGTAAAATGAAACTAGGAATAGCGATGTATTATGTTTTCGGGAGTCTAAATATGGTTAAGATAACTATGGTTGTGAGCTACTCCAATAAAAAATTTTGGTTTCATAGTCGCAGGCATCTAATGATTGAGGTTTTTTTTTTTTTGTTTTAACTCAACCTGGCAAATCAAAAGAGAATGGAGTACGATTATTATAGTCTGCAAAGTCGAGATTGAGAGTGAACTCGTGCAGTTTGCATGTGGCTCATATGAGTGTAATTCAAAAGGTTTAGGTCAATCAAGTGTGAAATCGAGAGGCGTTTTGTGGCCTAGCTTTTACAATTTGAAGTTGCCATTCATCTTTGTAGGCAAACATTGATTACTTGTACGCATATATCCAATCAACAAAACTATATAACGATTGAATTTGATATTGGCTCATAGACTACGGATAGAATTGAAACATTTATTTTAATAGCTTTGATCATATCACAGTGAGCTAAAAAAAATTAGTAGAAATTATTGACAAGGCTCTCATCTAGCAACTATGATCCTCAAGATTATTCCAAGTGGGAAATGCAAGTTGCTATCTAATCATGAAATCCGTTGCATCCAAGCCAATCGATTTGCCACTTAAACAACCCCTCGAGGATTAACCCTCCCATTTGAGCCAACTCGCAAAAACGGCTTCGAGAGGCACGATGTACGCCTGCCAATAAAGAAGCGAGAATAATTATTTTAAAAGGAGAGACTCGTGCATTGACTCGGGTCTGTGTTACCTTCCACAATGACAACCGTTGATAACGTGGAATTCATGTGTGGGGCTCTCACGAATAATGGTACAAATTTGCCCTTTCAAAAACATGTTTTTTGTTACCAAAAGGAAGAGATATGAGTACTTTACTCGTGAAGCTGCATTATTAATTATATCATGTTTGGAGGGAAATGTACATATCTATTTCGAAGTCACCTTTTTCTTGTTTCTCACAAAATAAAATGGAAGAAAATTGATTAAGATGGTTTCTGCACGGCATGAAAATTTGCAAGCGCTAGGGCAGAAGCAAAAGGAGAAACCATAACTTGCACCGACTCTCCATCTCTCTTTAAGCCATCAACTTATTGACGGTGGAGTGGGAATTACAGGGCAATTCTCCTTTGGCAGAACAGAATCTGTTCGATAAAGCTCGAGGGCTTTGCGTGCAATGTCTCTCTCTTCTGCCAAAGGAGAACTGCACTGTTATTTCACAGCTCCATGATCTCTCTCTCTCTCTCTCTCTCTCTCTCTCTCTCTCTCTCTCTCTCTCTACTTTGACTGGCTTAGCTCGGGTCTCTTAGGGTCGAACCTCCTCTTTTATAAGACAATTGTTCGCACAAACTTTCGGATATGCCGGGGAGGCGGAACAGTATATGCCGGAACAATTCTTTCGTAAGTTCTTTTCGGAGATGGTCCCAAATTCCTTGACCGACCTTTTCCTCAAAGAAGAGAGAGGACAAGTCGACGTGAAGATGGATATTTTGCTCTCGTCATCAGAAATGCTCTATTTTACGTGCATTGCATGGAGAGATACCGAGAGAGAGCAAAATTTATGAAGTGGAAGGCTTTTCTAATTATTGCTTATTAATTCTAGAGCTATTTTGATGTGGCTAGGATTATTTTCTTTTAATTTGCGTTTGACTCCAAGTGGCTATAGCCTCATAAAATTATATCATTCCGTACTCAAAGATATCGATTGTTTTCTTTATACCAGTAAATTTCAATAAGTGTTATAAAAAAAATTAATGATAAAAAAACAAGGATAAGTCCCTTTTGTTTCAAAATAGTTCCAGTACGTTTTAGAAAAAACACCGATAGTCCCTTCGCTAACTCGTGTTGTTATTAAAGTTCGTACATTTAACTTGGTCAATAAGAATGTTCAAATGGCGCGGGGAGAGAGAGAGAGAGAGAGAGAGAGAGAGAGAGGACTATAGTTTGCCATGATTTGCTAAACTACTAAGGTCAGCCAGTAGAGGTGGCAAAAGGGGAAGCTGGATTAGGTTTGGATGGATCAGGTTGGGATGGGTCATAAAAGGGTTTGACCCAAATCCACCCATTTAACTCACACTAACTATTTTTTATTTTTGCTACAAAATTTGGGTCTTGCTATGATTTGCTAAACTACTAAGGTTAGCCAGTAGAGGTGGCAAAAGGGGAAGCTGGGTTAGGTTTGGATGGATCAGGTTGGGGTGGGTCATAAAAGGGTTTGACCCAAATCCACCCATTTAACTCACGCTAACTATTTTTTTTTTTTTTTTGCTACAAAATTTAGATGACCCATAATCAATACAACTTAGATCCAATCCAAACCCACCCACATAACCCACCCAAAAAACAATGAATAGATCTCCAAAGATAAATAAACGAAAAATAAAAGAAATTTGCCATCGTTGCTCCTCCCATTGTTGCTGTCCACTTTAAGAGAAATTTGCCCTCATTGCTCCTCCCATTGTTGCTGTCCACTTTGCTGGTCGTTGACGTTGTTGGTCCTCCTCGTTCGAGCCATGTAGCCATCGGTGTCCGATGGCTTGCCAATGCATACCCGATAGATAATCACCTACACAAAGAGCACTAGAAATCAAGAATCGAGAAGTGATGAAAAGTCTGAGCTTGATAATAGATAATCACCTTCTGATTGTTGAGGATTGTGTAATATCATTGGGAACAAATCCTTTAATTGAGAGCTATGCCACGTGATTTCTCCGTCCATTGAGAGAGAGCACTACAAAAAAAAAAAAAACTAATTAGTGACAAATTTTGCGACGAAAATTTTTGCAAAATTTGTTTCAAATCGAATTTTGGATGAATTTAGCGACGGAATTCCGTCGCTACTAGGTCGTCGCAAAATTTTGAGACTGAAAATTTCAATGTTCGTCGCAAAATTGCGACGGAAAGAAATTCGTCGCAAATAATTTGTCGCAAATTAGTCACGAACACTATCCGTCGCAAATTTGCCACGAACACTATCCGTAGCAAAAATTCATCGTAAAATTTGTCAGAAATTTCATAGCAAATTTCATCGCAAAATTCGTAGCAAAATTCGTTGCAAAATTCGTTGAAAATTTCGTCACAAATTCAGTGCAAATTTCGTCGCAAACTAGTCACGAACGTTGTTCGTCGCAAAATTTGTCACCAAATTCGTCGCAAAATTTGTCACCAAATTCGTCGCAAAATCCGTTGCATATTTAGCACGAACTTTATTAGTCGCAAAATTCGTCGCAAATTGTATTCGTCGCAAATTAGCTACGAACTTATTTCGTTGCTACTTATTCGTCGCAAATTAGCCACGAACTATAATGGTCGCAAAATTCCTCTCTAAATATTCGTCACAAATTTTACACCATTTCGGCCATCAAATCTTATCCATATCAATAGGTATGCATTAATGAACATCATGTAATACATTCAAAACAAATAAAGGACACGAGATAACCATAGATTCCGCTTCAGTAATAGAAAACGAACAAACCAAACACAATGACATATAATTGAAAAAAATAACTAAAGGAAAGATGGTAGTTCGCAAAAAATAATGAAATATCCAAAGTTGCAAAGTATGACATGATACCATTTGATATCCAATCTTATAATATATTCAAAACATTCATAGGAGGCGGGACAACTATAGATTCTACTTAAAAAATCATGAAAAATCGACAAACCACACACAAGATTGGGCAGCTTTGGTACTTGGTAGGACACCAAAAGCAGTCACTTTTGCTGACACATGATGAAAAGTGGATACATAAATAAAGATACTTGAATTAGCTCAGAATATAAAAGAAGCGTTTATGCATGAATATAGAACTAGGTATAAAAAAACAAGTAAGAGGGTTAACCAAAAAATGTTTCAGGACGAATATCAATGTTCTTACATATGAATATAAGTCAACTTATGTCATAAAAGATAGTGAAGCAAGCTTACCCCCGATTTTGAGACAGATAACTAGAAATGACCGAGAAAATCATCATCATCATTAGCAATCTTAGCATCATTATGTTGCTCATCATTGTGCCCATCATCTATTGGGTTGGCGAGAGGTACAAGAGGAACCTCATAGCGATTGAGGTTGATATATCGCATAACGATTTTCATTTGTTGTTGCAAAGAATTTATTTGTTCATCCTTCTATATAAGTATATTTCTCAGATGGTTCACTTATTGGGTCAATTGCTCGTCATGTCGTGACCTCCTTCGACCAGTTGCATTGGATGATGAAGTTCCAGCATGATTCGGCATGTGCATCCTTGACAAAGATCCCATCCCAAATATTTTTCATTTTTTCATCCTACCCGTTGCCTCCTTCTATAATGCCATATTGTCAACTGATGACTCAAACGCAGCACAACCATCACTACCACTAGCATTGCTCATTAAAAGTTTATCATATTTTTCCTACATTAATAAAATAGATGAAAATAAAATAACTTTATATATATCTGCCATAAATATTGAAAGCATTCACGGTTTTCATTCTATTTTCCATAAAGCCCAAAGTATAATCTTATATACCTTAATATATTTTGCTTGATCGCTAGTCCATGTCTTATCTTTTTTTTGAAATGTGCGTTCAAATATAGTTGTAAATGTCAGTTCTGTCCTCAATTCCTATGCCTACAAAATGTAAACATAAGTAATTAAATTAAATTAACTTATAACTTGTTTAACAGACTTACCAGTCGTTTGCGATGCTTCCCAATGTTGATAGAGCTCCCAACATATGTGGCTGACCTTTCATTAGAACTAGAAGATCGATTCTTTTTATTCTGCTAACTGATTTGCCGAATCTTTTCAGTTTCCCAAATTCTATTAATTTCCGCCCAATTGTCAGCTATAATGAAAGACAGTTTCACTTGCTTGATCTTCGCTCTATTCATCACATTTCGTATAAAATCACCGATTTTTTCCTGGAAAATTCTTTTCACTTCATTCTCTTGCTCTTCATCCCACCTGAACTTTCGCTACAATAAATAAAAACAAAACTGAAAGTTATTATGATGGTCACATATCCATTACCATGCACTAGATAATTCGGTGACAGATTTTGTAAAGTTTATCTCGGAGAAAATATCTGGTCCTTTAGGTATCGAAAATTACAGAGTTATTCTGGTCCCTTTACATCATTCTTGATAATCAATATACTACACCGAACTTAGTTGGTGAGAAAATATAATATGTAAAACTTACCTTGAACTTGTTCCACTACAAATCTTTTACTTCTTGTGGAACACTTATGTAATTAATATACAGCCCCATCCAATAGTTTTTCACTATTTTATTCGGTTTCCTCACAACAAACGGAGCATCCGTGAATCTGCAATCATATGGATATTGTGCAACATCGACACTTCAGTTGACATCCATATCTAAAGCCATAAATATTACATATACTAAAATAAAAATGAAGTATTTACGAATCTTTAAATGGGCTTATCATAAATCGGTTATCTTCTTTACATGTGTTTCCGTCATTATTTGATTGTTCCGCTGAATAATAAGGTGGAACGGAAAGAGATGGAGCTAAAGGAGATGGAATTGGAGGAGATTCAGTTCGTATGTGGCCAAGTCCCCCAACATCTTCTTGAGTATTGGAGGAAGGGCCAACGTGTCCATATTATGACGGAGCATATTATGATTGAGGGTTAGATGAAAGGACATGGGAAGTGGAAAGGGACGGGGACGAGGACAAGGAAGAGGCTGGTCTTTAATGCATGTGACATCTACGTTTATACTGACAAGTAGAAAGGTTAGGCAAATACGTATAAAAATAATAACATGTATTACGGACACATTATGACGTACATGACGAAGTTTACCATTTTGGTGTAGAAGCAGAAAATGTTTCCTCGAAATGAGCCAATGCCGAGTGTTTATGACGTGCAATTTCCTACGAACAAAGATATTATGAATCACACTCATTTTGATATAAACATCTATCAATATGAGTACGATATGCCATGCTAAGCCGATAATAGCCATAATTAGCCATACGATCCACTTGTTGATCCACACGATAATTCATCAAGTACAGGATCAACCATGAAACATCAATTTCAGCCACATGATTTTCGTTCTCGGCCACATGATCATCAATCAACCAACACAATCGGGCCATAGTTAACCAATCACACACATTTAAGCAAAACAACCACACGATTAACTTACTTAACCATACGATTGGCATTAAATAAGTAAGGGCGCGAATGGTAACCATTCTGCTTAAGAAATAAAAATGTTGGAAGAAATTAATTGTTTGCATTCTTGCTAGAAATTGACTTGTGAATGACAAATCTGTTTGATTTGTTGAATTTTTTTGCTCAATAAATTTTTTTTGTGCACCTACAAAAATTTAAATTTCACTGAAAGTCGGTGGCCATAGGTCATCTAAGTCATTTTGTAAAGTTTTGTAGTAAAAATAATTTTATTATTTGTAAAATTTTTTGGGCACCTTAAAAAATTAAATTTCACTAAAAGTGAGTGGCCACAGATATTCGAAAACATTATGTAAAGTTTTGAAATTTTGAAAATTTTTACTTTTTTTTTCAAAATTTTTTGGAGGAACTTAAAAATTTTAATTTTACTAAAAATGGGTGGCCATAAGTATTCTAAGCCATTCAGGAAAGTTTTGAAAATTTTTAATTTTTTTATAGCACGTTATAAAATTTAAATTTCACTAAAAGTAGGTGGCCACAGGTATTATAAGCCATTTTGCAAAATTTTGAAATTTTTTAAATATTTTTTTTGGCCAGCTAAAAAATATTAAATTTCACTGAAAGTGGATGGCCACATGTATTCCAAACAATTATGTGAAGTTTTGAAATTTTATATTTTATTATAATTTTGTAATTTTTTTTGCACCTAAAAAGATTAAAATTTCTCTCACAATGGGTGGCCACGGGTATTGTCCATCAGTTTAAAAAATTATGAGAATTTTGAATTTTTTATTATTATTCTTTTTTGGGCACCTAAAAAAATCTAAATTTCACTCAAAGTGGATAGCCATAGTTATTTTTTGCCATTTTGTGATATTTTCAAATTTTTTAAAGAAAATTTAGCACTAAATTTAATATTTTCTCAGAATCTAACTGTACAAAAATTTTCTTGAATTTTTTATGAAATTTTGTAGAATTGTTCAATTTTCATGCATTTTCTGAGAAAACGCATAATCAATCACCCGATCGTCATTGAACGCATAATCGGCGACATAATGGACAGAAAAACCAGTTGAACATCGATTAAAGTCACATGCAATCCTTAAATCAACCCCTAACTTAGCCAACAAATTAGACACTAAACAATTCATAAACAAGTCCGATTAATATTCATTATACTAGGTAGGGTTTAGGAAATTGCTTACTTGGTTCAAAGACAATAAAAATGCCGGTTGGCCAGTGGCGGATTCGGTGTGAGCGTGGGCCCAAATGGTGGCTAGTCAGCCAGGTGATCAATCACGGCCAGGCGAATGATGGCGGAGCTTGGTGGTGATGGCGTCGGGTAGTGGCGACGACAGCTATGGCGTCGAGACGGCTGGTCGGCGGTCGGGTGGCGGTGAAGGCGGTCGGTAGTGGCTGGGCGTCGGCAAAGGCTCGGCTGGCGGCGGCTAGGCGCCGACTTCGAACAGGCGACGGCAACGACCTTGGGTGGCGTCGAGCGGCGACTGGCCGGTGGCTGGGCGTCGATGGCAAGTCCTTGGGCGAGGGCGGTGACGGATTCAGTCCACTACGCGGTGGGGTGGGGAGACGTGCGGGCCAGCTGGCCACGGCGATGGCAACGGCGATGGCGGGGTGGCTGCCAGCTTGCCCAGATTTGGCTGGCAAGCTACGAGCCAGGACGGGGCGGGGAGGCGTGCGGGGTGTTGGCGAGGGTGACGGCGAGGGCGACAGTGGGGCGGGGAGGCAGGGCGGCGAGGTGCGCAGGCGACCTGGTGATGGTGGGGCGGGGAGGCTGGGTGGCGACGGCGGGGTGGCTGAGAGCTCGGCCAAATCTGGCCGGTGAATTGCTAGCTGGGGTGGGGTGAGGAGGCGCGTGGGGCCTTGGTGACGGCGACGGCAGGGCGGAGAGGTTGGGCAACAACGACAACGGTGGCGGCGGCTCCGATTTGCAAGGTGGGGTGGGGTTCGGGAACACGAAGAAGAAGAAGAGGAGATTGTGGTCCGTTGCAATTTGTGACGGGCGATTGTGGTCTGTCGCAATTTGCGATGGACGACTTTGTTTGCGACGGAAAAAAAAATTTCCGTCGTGAATTTGCGACGGAAAAAAAAGTCTGTTGCAAATTTAAAACTGACGAAAAAAGTTGTGACGGGATACAAAAATCCGTAGCAAATTTGTGACGAAAAAAAAGTCCGTCACAAATTTAAGAGCGAATATTTTTTGTTGGTCTGAAATTTGCGACGGAACACAAAAGTCCATCGCAAAATTGCAAATTTGTGACGGACCAAAAACATCTGTCGCAAATTTGCTATGGACAAAGCACGTCCGTCGCAAATTTGGGATGGAAAAAATTCCCTCCCAAATTTGCGACGGATTATGATTGTTCGTCGCAAATTTGCGACGGATAATATTTGTCTGTCGCAAATTTGTGATGGATTTTCCGTGGTAAATTTGGGATATATTTTTTTTCAGTCCAAAATTTTGCATCTCATTTATTTCGGATTGAAAAAATAAAGGATATTTTCAAAGCCATTAAAAAATTGCGACAGATTCAGAAAATTACCGTGAATTTCACTTTCGTTGTTAATTCTTCGATGAACAGTAGCCACGAATAAGTTGTTGTCTACAAATGAGCGACGAAATTAACAATGATCCAAATGTAATGGAAAATAGAATATCCCAAATGTCATCGCACGAATAATATTTGACTTGTCATCATTTAGCGACAAATTTTCCGACGATCAATTAAATTAATAAGAATAATCGACAATAACAAGAACAATAATAATAATGATGACAATAAAAATAACACTTGTCATAATAATAATTACACATTCTTAGTGTTTTGTCACAAAAATTTTGATCTTCGTCTTCGTCTTCATCTTCTTCCTCGTCTTCGTCCTCATCTTCGTCCTCGTCTTGATCTTCATTTTTATCTTCATCACCTGTCTCAAAATCAGATTCTGAACATTCTTGTATATTTAATTTACAAATTTCAGTTGGATCCACATCTATCATTGTTTCACATGAATCTTATAAAGTTGGAATGTTATATTCTTCAATTTCAATCGTATTACACACTTCCTCTTATTGGTAGGCTCTATCCTTCTAGTGTTCCTTGATTTTGGTCAATAGGCAACTTACATGTCTTAAACCATGCTGGAAATTGTTCATCGCACAAACAGTCAAACTCAATTGGTTGTAGTCCATTCATTGAAGTTTGGAAAATCCTAATAATAAAAACCATGTACATATTAGCAAATATTTGACACACAATATATATATATATATATATATATATATATATATATATTTGCAAATTTACACTTACTTAAAGTATGGCTCGACTTCTGGGCAGTTCAGTAAAATATATGTATGGGTTGCATGAAATTCTTCGCCTGTTAAGTAATGAAATTGACAAACGCCGCTTGATCGACCTAGATAATTGAAAATGGAGAATGTTTTACAATTGGGATCAATGGGGTCCTCATCATTTCTGCATGCTCTCCGCCTCTTGCACTTGACATGTGGCTCAAAATAGTATGATGCAAATGTTGTTACTTCTTCCACAATATATACATTACAAATTGAAGTTTCAACACTTGTCTTATTCTTCACTTTTTTCTTCAAATGATATAAGAATCTAGTTGCAATAGAAAGAAGTTTATCGGAACATAATATTTAATAAAGTAATTTGAACTTTATTTAAAAAAAAATTACCTCTTAAATAGATACATCCATCGAAATTGGACGGGACCTGCAACTTTGGCCTCATAAGGCAAGTGAACTAAGAGATGCTCCATCGAATCAAAAAACGAAAGAAGAAATATTCTTCATAAGTTGTAAAGAATAATTTAAATATCTCTCTCTAGTTTCTCCATGTGTAATGCTTATAACACTATCGAGCAAATATCATGCAGGAAATTGTTTAACTTTGTAATGGCGCCCCATACAAAGTTTAGTAAAACTTCCTCGAAAGCTATTGGAATTAGTTTTTCCATCAATATGTGACAATCACGACTTTTCAAACTTGTCAACTTGTATTCATTCAAATCAACAATCTCCCGAGGTTCGAAGCATATCCATCAGGAAACCGCACAGATTTCAACCATTGACAAACAACTCACCTTTGCTCCTTATCCAATGTATAAACTGCTTTTGGTTATGGTCCTTTACTGCTTGCATCAACATCTAGTGTTGTCCGATCACAAATATCTCTCATATCTTTTCTTACGTTCAAGTTATCTTTTGTTTTTCCGGCGACATCCATCACAATATTTATGTCATTGTCGAAAATATTCTATTCTATGTGCATGACATTAAGATTATAATGAATAAGATGGGCCTTCTAATATGATACATCTCAAAATATATTGTGTTTTGTCCATTTATGTGTACTTCCGTAAGCAAAAGTCGTGTTGT
This sequence comes from Syzygium aromaticum, assembly GCA_024500025.1. NCBI lineage: Eukaryota > Viridiplantae > Streptophyta > Magnoliopsida > Myrtales > Myrtaceae > Syzygium > Syzygium aromaticum. Next base: position 23,979,063 of record CM044889.1, on the reverse strand, counting down.
GCGGGTTCTCAACAACAATTGGAAAGTCTTGCACACGTTCCCACATTTGATCGCCGGTCAACCTCAATGGTGGACGTGTTCTTTCCGTCCTACTCTTGATGAACTCTTTTTTGTTCCTTCTAAAATGATGATTTAACGGTAAAAATTGTCTGTGGCAGTCAAAATAGCTGGACTTCTTTCCATGTTTTATTCTAAATGACTTTGATCTCTCCAAATATATCAAATATCCTAAGATTCCAGTTGTACTCCATCTATATAACATTCTGTAAGTTAGAAAGTCATTTATTATCCAAAGAAGGGCAGCCTTCATTACAAATATTTGATCAGTAGAAACGTCATATGTGGGGACACCTTCAACCCATATCCGTTGTAACTCTTCAATCAACAGTTGCATATAAACATCTATCAACTTCTTCGGATTTTGCGGGCCTATCACGATCGATGTCAAAAACATATAAGGTGTCTTTATGTACATACTAAGTGGAAGATTGTACGTCGTTAAGATAATTGGCTAACATGAATAACTTTTTTCTGATTTCCCAAACAGGGCAAATCCATCAGCACAGAGACCTAACCTAATGTTTCGAGGCTCCATCGCAAACTCAGGGTATGTTCTATCAAAATGTTTCCATGCCTCTGCATCTAAATGATGACACATTAGATCCTATTCTGTTTCGTGATTTGCATACCGAGTCATGTATTTAGCAGTGGCTTTAGACGTATAAAACCTTTGCAATCTGGGGATTAAGGGCAGATAAAGCATTTGCTTGCATGGTCTACGCTTCTGATTACGACCCGGCCTCCTGTTAATCTTGTACCTAGGTTGGCTACTGACTTTGCAAGATTTTGCATTTTTATCATCTCTCCAATATAACATACAACTCCTATTACATACATCAATCCTTACAACCGGAAGATCTAAGTTATCCACTAGCTTTTTCATATCATAAAAAACACTTGGCATGATATTATCACGAGACATTGATTTCCGCATTATTTCAACAAAAGAGTTGAAGCAATCTGCAGACACATTATGCTCTGCCTTAATATTTAACAATCTTGCTGTCACCGATAACTGACTGTGGTTCTCACAACCTACCCATAAAAGTTCATCTGTTACTTTCAACACATCCCAGAATTGATTAGATGATGGAAAAGTTTCATGATAGACATTCTCATTAAAACCCGTTACTCCTATCTCTTCCAATTGTGATGCATGATTAGTACCCACTTGTTCACGTGTAGGAGTAAAACTAGTACTTGCACGATTCGATTCTGAAACAAAATTCTGACTAGCTGCATCAATCACCATCCTCTCGTATGGGTTCAATTGATCATAATAGTTACATTCTTCTCTAACTAAAAATTGGTTACTTCTTCGATATCCTTCATCAGATGTAAATGGTTCACCATGAGAAGTTCAATTATAATAGTTCAGAGTAAACCAAAATCTACAAAGATATTCTCTAACTTTATCACACATAAGAAATTTACCATTACCGCACTTTTTATATGGACACCTTAACTTATTTCCATCCATAAACTCATATTTACTACTAGCAAAGTCCAAAAATAGTTCCAATCCAGTACGAAACTCATCTGTCAATTCTCAACGTTTAAGTAAGTTCTTATTATATATCAAAGCCTTTTCTCTTTGCACTGTGTCTATATTAAAATAAAAAATTCTCGTAAAATATTAAGATATCATATCTACTGTTCTTAATTAAAGCCATAAAATAACGAAAATTATAATTTTATTATTCACGCAACAATTACTTTGAAACTGCAAAAATTGAAACAATTACCATGTAAAGAAGACTTACCCAAATAGTTGACTGAAATTTTGGTAGCAGAAAGTAGTCAATTTGATAAGAATTGTAACGTCTACTTGGATTGCCAGACCTTCAATTGGACACGTACCTAAAAAAAATAATCACTTAAGAATCATTTTTTAATAATTTTTAACTTTTTTCCAATTTTTTCAATTTTTTTCTCTTTTTTCCCTATTATGTTTCTTCGGTCACCGGTCCGGCGAGTTCGACCTCGCCATCGTCCGGATGCGGGTGGTGGCGAGGTCGATGTTGCGATGGAATTAGGTTTCCATCGCAAATTTGCGATGGATAAAATTTCCTACGCAATCTCGGCCTCCCTTCATGGCCGGCGTGGCCGTTCAGCCTCCTCCCAAGGCCGACGAGGTATCGCCAGTCACTGGTCGTTGAACCGGCGACAAAGTTACGAAAAAAATAAAAAAAAACTACAAAAAAAAAAGAAATTTCAATCCAGTGATGAATAGTCACAAAGTTAGCTATGATACTTACCGGTAAAAAAACTTCACCGAGATTGATTTGTGCGTGCGCAGATTTTGCAGATTTGAGACACATGAAGTATGGAGAAAAGTGAGAGAGAGAGAGAGAGAGAGAGAGAGAGAGAGAGAGAGATTAACGGGGGTGGAAATACTGGGGAAGGGTTGATAAATTACAGATTAGCGACGAATTCATTTTTGTGGCAAAATCCATCGCAAATTTGCGACGGAAAACTTGTCGTTGCAAATTAACGACGGATTTTGTAACGAATTTATTTTCCGTCGCCTATTTGCAACAAACTATTTTCCGTTGCAAATTTGCGACGGATTTTGTGACGAATAAAATATTCGTCACAAATTTGCGACAGATTTTTATTTCATGATAAATTCCGTCGCAAATTTGCGACGAAAATTAATTGTCGCTAATTTGCAACAAAAGATGAAATTCGTCGTAAAGTTCGTCGCAAATTTACAACGAGAAATTTCCCATCGCAAATTTCCATGGAAAATTACATGTTTTTTTTGTAGTGGAGAGACTGTTATTTTTGCAGTGGAGAGACTGTTATTTTTGCTTGTGGGATTATACCTGGCCATACCATCGTTGGTGCTAGTGATGGCATTGGCAAGATCGACCATTGTGGGCAACATCGCCAATGGCGGAGGGGCACTGTCGGTAGTGGTTCTCTTTGCTATTTCTCCCTCTCTTCTTCAACATTGACATTTATTGTATTTTTTTTTTCTTCTTCAACATTGACATGCGCAAATTTGCGATGGACAAAGAAGTCCTTAGCGACGGAAAAAAAGTCCATCGCTAATTTGCGACGAACAAAGAAGTCCGTCGCTAAAATTTGCGATGGAAAAGAAGTCTGTCGCTAAAATTAGCAATAGAAAAAAAAGTCCGTTGCTAATTTGCGACGGACAAAGAAGTCTGTCGCTAAAATTTACGACGAAAAAAGTTATCCGTCGCAAATTTCGCGATCCTCGCCTCACTTCCAATTTGCCTGCCCTCACCCGCCATTCTCTCTCTCTGCTGATTTCTCAGATCCTCTCTGCACTCGCTGTTCTCCCTGCTTCTCCTTTTTTCGTCTCTCGATCAGATCTACACTCGCTGTACCCCTTGCTAGAGATAGAACCTACCCTCACATTGCAGCTTCGATGGTGGTGTAGAGGATGCGCTGCCGTGGGGGAGGAGGAGGAGCAGCAACATCAGTAGTTGGGCCCCGCGTCCCTTTGGGTTCCCCTCTCCGGCGTCGCCATTTCTTCTAGGGTTTCTCGATCCCTTGGCCCCCTTGTGTTTCCTTCCCCCTTGCCTCCCTCGTCCGAATTGGGTGGCGGCAACGCCAAGCTGGCCTTGAGGTATTTCCCCTTTGGGTGTTCCGGTTGGTGTTCGCTGGATGGGGTCGTCGCATTCCGTGATTCTTGCACTCGATTGCCGGCTCGTTCGTTTGATTGCGTGCTCCTCCCATTCTCTCAGGTGCCTGATTGCTCGATTATAGCTGCGTTCCTGCTCATTCTCGATTGTTTCAGGTGTAGTTTGGGGGTAAGGGGGTTCTGGTGTTGTAATTCGTGATTTTAGTGCTAGTGTTGCGTGCTGAATTTCAAGCGATGTTTCTGGGTGCGATAGTGGTGTTGCTTGGCTTTTGATTTTCGTATCTAGCGGGGTTCTGTTAGCTGAATTACTGGACTGAGTGTTCAAATTCGAAGCTTTTGCAATGCTCTCGGGGAAGTAAACTTTTTGGTTGTTGGGTCTTGAATTTGCACTTTTCTTTACTTGGGAATGTGTTTAGTTCGATTTCGTTGAAAGTTCTTACCTATGTCTGTGGTTCCCCAGAGTAGTATTGGTTAAATAACGGAAGCTTGCAACTTTTGTTATGCTAGGTGACTGTTGAGTCACCTTTGGTAACAGAGCTTACTTGGTGAAGTCATTCTGACCTGTAATTCAGCTTGGAATTGGCTCCCCCTCGCTTCAAGTGATTTTGGATGGTTTAGACCATGGATTTCTCAAAATTTCTAGCACCTTTGATTTTTTTTCCCTTGCTTTTTTGTAATTATAACTAGAAGCTACTGCATTGAAATTAAAAAAAAAAAACAATGTTAATGTGTTTTTAGGTCTTTATAGTTTGTAAAATGCATCTCTTTGGAAGGTATAAATTACGATTTTAGGTGCATAAACTTCTTGACCAAGCTTTTCTTGAAGTTGTGGAGTGTGCTCTGTCAACGAGGTTGGCATCTTATTTTTCCTAAATGATGACAGATAAGCTCTGACATTTGTTTTAATATGGGTGATGGTATGGCAGTAAAATACTTATCAGCATGACAAGCCAACTTTGATTGATGGGGATGTATTAACTTGGTACCCTAACCCAGGAAGAATCTCCTAGGATATTGACTCATGGCTAGGAAGGGCAATCGGCAGAAGAATGGGGTTAGTCGTTCCTCACAGAATGGCAAAAAGAATGGTTTAGAAACACATCAAGAAAGAAGACAAGCTACTGACGTGAAGATTCCTCCTAAAGAGACAACTGTGAATAGTCATCACTCGAGCAACGCGTCGGTTGAGAGCATAAGTCAAGGAACTGGGAAACTAATGAGTATGGATAAATAAGGGACAGAAGCAGCTCGGGGATTAGAGCACCTAGTTCTGTCTGGGGAATCTTTAGGGGATTACATTCAAAATGCATCACCTATGGGCATGTCCCACGAGAGAGAACAAGGTGGACTACATTGTGATAATAATTGTCAAAATAGCCGAAAAGGTGGCCTTGGCCGCAAGCTGAATGGGCATGTCCGTCGCTAATTTTCTCAGCTATCGCTATGGTCGGCATGGTAAAGTTTCTTGTGGTCTCGGTAAGTCACTCATCACTTTTTTTCTTTTAGGTCGAAAAGTCACTCATCACTTCACAAGCTACTTTTATTGACTTCCTATTGGATTGCTGGTTCAAGTTATCCTTTCCCATCCTGACATGACTTGTTACCCTGGATCCGTTCATGTTTGTATGTCAATATTTCATCCTGCATAAAGTATTACCTGTTGTCACTTCCAAACTCCTTGGAGCCACACAGTATTGTTGCTGGATTTTATCTAGTAAGATACACATCCTCTTTTGACTATGTTCCTAGAATTCATTCCTCAGTTGCTCTTTCTGAAATGTTCAAAATAACTCTATTAAGCACACTTTGCTTCTGCTGCATTCCCTTTTATTGACTGAAGTTTGCATTCACTTAGGTGCTAGCTGTTCTTGTGGGTATTTTTGTGGGGTTTGCCGCTGCACTTTTGCTGCTTGCACTTTGTGGCACTATCTTCTTGTGGTTTTATGGAAGTTTTTGGACAACAGCTCTTGTAATCATCCTTGCAGGTAATGGCTTCTTGGCTTTCTCTTAAAGACTTAACTCGATGTCTACTATTAATGTGATTTTGAGTTTGTAAGCTTGCTTAGATCCAATATTCTTGTATGTGCAGGTATATCATTCACATTGAGCCATGAACGCCTTGCACTTTTCATATCAACGATCTATGCCATGTACAGTCATTATGTATCCTTTAGAAGCTGAATATATTAACATTTAATGTGGAAACAATGTCACTAATTTTGTGTCTAATTCCAGACAATTTATGTTTTGTAGAAGAACAGCTTTGAGCAATTCTGCATAAGTTATGCAAATGAGAGGTTACATCAACATTTCAACCGGCATTTGTTAAAACTGGAGTAGGAAGTGAGCATCTCACATGGACCGTGTCTTTAGGTTTGTTTAGTATTTATATGATAGGTGTTCTCGCCAAAAAGCATAATATTCTTTTTTGATTCATTTCTGTCGTCATTATTTATTGTGCAAAGATTAGTTATTGTGCAACATTATTTATTCTCTCATTATGTGTACTATAAAGAAAAATATTTATGTCATTCTTGTGGAAAATGTAGATGAATGTATTTCATTTTCATATTATTATAATATTTTGATGTTATTAAGTGTTTAATCAATGTTAAATAAAAATTCCAAAAATTAAATTTGCTTTTAATTAGGTTTAAAATCAAAAAAATAAAATAAATGATTTTATCGTACGATCACAAATTACAAAAGTTCGTTGCAAAAATAAAATTTCATTGCTAATTTCGTCCCTAAACGATATTCGTTGCAGAGTTCGTCGTTAAAGAATTAATAAAAAATCGTCACTAAATTTGTTCATGAATAATGTTCATGGCAAAAATAAAAAAATTTGGTGGCAATTTTAGCGACGAATAAAGTTCGTGGCTAATTTGCGAAGAATTATTTGTGACGGATAAAGTTTGTGGCTAATTTGCGACAAATTTTGCGACGGATAAAGTTTGTGGCTAATTTGCGACGAAATTTCCGACGAATAAAGTTCGTGGCTAATTTGCGACGCATAAAGTTCGTGGCTAATTTGCGACGAATTTTTTTCTATTGCAATTTTGCGACAGAAATTGAAATTTTCCGTTGCAAAAATTTGCGTCGACCTATTAGCAACGGATTTCTTTCCGTCGCTAATTTCTTCGCAAATTCGATTTGCAACGGATTTTGCCAAATTTTTCGTCACAAAATTCGTTGCTAATCCCTTGTTTTTTTGTAGTGAGATTGCTGATTAGGAACGTTATTACCCTCCTGCAAGAGAAGCATTGTCAACAATGTGAAGCTTGGACCGTAAAAGACGAACCCGTGCTTATGACAGTCCTTTGGTGAAGATGTCCATGATTTGATCACAGGTGTTGATGTAACGGATGTCAAGTAATTGGCGACCCACTAGTTCACGAACATAGTGATAATCTATTTCAATGTGTTTAGTGCGACTATGAAAAACCGGATTCCGAGTTAGGACAATGGCAGAGATATTGTCGCACCACAATACAGGAGCGTGGGGAAGTGAGATCCATAGTTCTCAGACAAGAGAGAGGAGCCATTGAATTTCAGCAGTCGTTTGAGCAAGACAACGATATTCAGCCTCTGTAGAAGAACGAGCAACAGTAGGTTGCTTCTTTGCACTCCAGGAAACAGGGTTGGCCCGGAGAAATAAACAATAGCCACTAGTAGAGCGACGATCATCGGGACTACCGGCCCAATCGGCATCACAATAAGCATGTAAAGAAATAGGACTAGGTTGAAGTTGCATGCCATAAGAGATTATGCCTTTTAGGTATTGAAGGATACGCTTTATAGCTTGCTAATGGTGTTCTTCGGGTGATTTAAGAAATTGACAAGCCTAGTTAACAGCGTAGTTAACATCAGGACGACTGAGAGTAACATATTGAAGTGCTCTAACCACACTCCTGTATAGAGTAGGATCTAAGATAGGGCCATTGAGTGAATGATGGAGTTTATTTGAGGTAGTAGGGCTGGAAATAGGCTTGCGGTCCAACATATTGGTGTGATATAAGAGGTCATGAATGTACTTTGCCTGATGTGATGGGGGCTTCGTTGAACAAGTTGAATGCCCAAGAAATAAGTCAAAGGGCCTAAGTCCTTCATCTTGAATGAGTGGCGAAGTTCCTCGATGATAGCAGAGATAGTGGTGGAATAATTTCCTGTTAAAATAATGTCGTCAACATATGATAATAGATAGATAATGGTAGAGCCATGATTGTAAATGAAGAGCAATGAATCCGAGATAGTGGTTGAAAAACCAATGTCGTCGAGCCGAGCTATAAATTTTTCAAACCAAGCACGAGGTGCTTGTCATAGGCCATATATGGATTTGTGCATTAAGCAAAAAGAATGAGGAGGAGCAGGATCAACATAGCATGACGGTTGAGCTATATATACAGTTTCTTGAAGATCGCCGTGTAAAAATGCACATTCAACATCAAGTTGTTGAATCACCCATCCATAAGTGATAGCCAGCGTGAGAATGACCCGAATAGTAGTATGCTTAACTACAGGACTAAAAGTGTCCACAAAGTCAATGCCAGGCTATTGGTGAAATCCTTTCACTACAAGGCGAGCTTCGTAGTGACTGATGGTGCCGTCTGGGTTATGTTTTATCCGGTAAACCCATTTGCAGCCAACAACATTCATGGTTGGATTAAATGGCACAAGGGACTAGGTGTGTTGTTCATGTAAGGAATTAATTCCTCATCCATAGCTTTTTGTCATTCAGGTGATTTGGAAGCTTGAGTGTAGCACGTTAGCTCCAAGGGAAGAGAAGAAGTAAGAGCGATGGGGTAACGAGCAGTAAAGGTTTTTGGTTTGAAAATAACATGTTAAAAACATGTGATCATGGGATGAGTGTAGGTGGGAGGTGGTGGGGGAGGGGGTGGTATGGTGGTTGGTGGTATGGGGGAAGGTAAAGAGGGAGATAGGGGCTCATCAATAGTTAGCAGAGTGGAGGCGGCATTGTCGATGGGGCTGATGGTGGGCTCAACCCATGCGGTATTCGTAGGGGCGGAGGTGGATGGTAGCTAGATGGAGATAGGACCAAGTAAGGGCAAAGTGGTAGGAGATGGTGGAGAGTTAGAGTTTGTGACAAACGGGTAAACAAATTCGTCAAATTTGACGTGACGACATATGTAAACTCGGTCATTTTGCATGTCATAGTAGCGATATCCTTTATGAAAGGTACTATAGCCAAGAAAACAACATGAAGAAGAGCGGAACTTCAATTTGTTAGAACAATAGGGACGGAGCCAGGGATAACAAAGGCATCCAAAGGCTTGTAAATGATTATAATTAGGAATTTGTTGAAACAATAGCTTTTTTTTTGGTAAGGTAAGAAAGATGATTATATACTTTTTGATTCACAAGATACAACGGAGAGCCAAACATAAAAACCTCACACCTAGGGCGACATAGGTGTCGCGATAGGTGCAAAGGTGTAGTGGCTAACCAAGGCTAGCGGGCCCTAAAAGATCAACAGAAGCCTGATGGTTAAGAAGCACGAGTTGAACAGCTAACAAGCGGACTAAAGAGCCACCAAGGAACAAGCAACTATAGAACGTCGAGAAAAAATAGAAGTCGGGATGTCCCAGCTGGCCTGGATTCTTCTATTGCGCAGAGTACTTGCAACAAGCTTGAGAGAAAGAGCCTTGTCTCGAACAGCTTTGGCAAGATGGTTCCACATAGCAGGTAGGAAAATGGTCCCGTTTCTAAAGAGGAAATGGTTACACTCTGTCCATATGAGATGGCACAGAGCTCCAAGTACAAACCGAGCAAGGCAGTGATGGAAGCTGTTTTCGGTAATGGAAGTTGACGCCCAGCGGAGAAAATGTTGCCATGACCCGTTATGCCATGAGAGATTAAATTTGGTGGCCCAAAAAGACACTAGAGAACCCGTATAAGTGCAACAAAAAAAAAAGGTGATCAACGGAGTCTGGCCTACCTTGGTAGTAAGCACAAAGTCCTTCAGAGATTCTGTTATAGGATAGGAGGAGGACCTGGGTCAGAAGCCTGTTAAGGGACATCAGCCACAGTAAAAAGCTATGTCTCGGGGCAATACTGCAGTCCCAAATGAAAGAATCCCAAAAAACAAGATGTCCCTTTTTTCGAATTAATTCCCAAGCCGAGAAAATAGAGAACACTTCGGAAGGATGACCTTGCCAAATAAGTTGGTCTAGTGACTCCATCGCTAGTTGGGGGGTAGGTTTAGACCAGGAATTAAAGGATTGCAGCACGTTAGAAAGGTGCCATTCGGAGGACAGGAAATCCCTAACCGAGGCTGTTCTTGTAATGCCAAAACAGAATATATCTCTATTAGAGAATAATTTATAGAGCGGGCCTTCAGCATGCCATAAGTCAAACCAGAAAGAAGTGGAAGATCCATTGCCAATTCTCCATTTGAACTGCTGCTAGAATTCCAAGCGGAGATCTAAGATTTTCTTCCAGGACTAAGAGCACACAATAGGTTTAGGGGCGACCCAAAAGTTCTTCATTTTGAGAAAATTGGAATGTATCCATTTGCACCATAAAGATTCCTTGTCCGTGAAAAGGACCCAAATGTGCTTAAGCATAGCTGCATGGTTACAGTCGATAAGTCTACGAATACCAAGTCTACCTTCAGGACAAGGTAGGCAAAGATCAGTCCAAGAGACTTTGGCACCCCCCACCTCAAGTTTGGTCCCTTCCATAGGAACTGTCTAAGGATTAATTCGATTCTCGCAAGGACAGAACGTGGAAGACAGAAAATAGAAGCCCAGTAGACTTGAATAGAATGGAGGATAGATTTTATAAGTTGAAGGCGTCCCGCAAACGAGAGGAATCTTTGGGTCCAAGAGCGGGCTCTAGCTGTGATAGCATTTACTAGCAAGTTACAATCATTCTTACTCAATCTGGAGACAGAAATAGGAACTCCAAGTAAACGAAAAGGAAACATACCTTCAATGAAGTCAAAATAGTGTAAAATACGGTCCCTCAGAGAAGTACAGCCACTCGAGAAGAATATCTCGCTTTTGTTGACATTAGGCTTAAGTCTAGACCACTGGGAGAAAAGTTCCAGGCCACTCTTAAGAAGGGTAGTTGAAGTGTCATTTGCCTCCGAGAATAACAAAACATCATTAGCAAAAAACAAGTGGGTGAGAGAGGTTGTCTTACATCGCCATAAGAACTTGAATCCCGGGAGACGAGATTGAGTAACAAGAATTCCGGTGAAGACTTCCATGACCAAGGTAAAGAGGTAAAGAGACATCGGGTCCCCTTGGCATGGTCCTCTGCCGCTAGGAAAGAAATCATGGAGAGCTCCATTGATGGCAGCCGAGAATTTTGGGGTCATCACACATTGCATAATAAGCTTGATAATCTTATGGAGAAACCCAAAAGCTTACAAGGTCCATTGGAGGAAAACCCAGTTAACGGTGTCATATGCCTTTTGAAAATCAACTTTAATGGCACATTTTGGCAGGTATGGGTCATGATGAAATCCTGCAAAAAGTTCTTGCGCAAGAAGAATGTTGTCCCCAATCCGCCGCTTCTTGACAAAGGCGTTTTGAGTGGAACTGATAATGGAAGGCAGAACTGCAACAATTCTATTGGCCAATATCTTGTTAATACACTTATAAATCGTGTTACAACAAGCAATCGGTCGGAATTCATTCATGGATGAGGCGTTGGGGACCTTGGGCACCAGGGTGAGGATGGTAGCATTGGTCTCCTTGAGCAAGGAACCGGATTGGAAAAAGTCCTTAATAGCCAAAGTGACTGAAGGTCCAACAATATCCCGTGACGATAAAAAGATATCCACATTAAAGCCATTAGGTTCGGGGGCTTTACCTTTCGAAAGAGAGAAAAAAGCATCCCGAATTTCAAGTTCAATCACCTGGCAGGATAGAAGTTGGGTTTGATTCTCGTTGAGGGAGCGTTGAATCACAACTTGAATGTCCAAACTTGCAGGCCAAGAGACAGACGAGTCGGAGGCAAGCAGGTTCTTATAGTACATGACAACATGGTCATGAACTAGAGTCGGGTTAGTAAGGATAGATCCAGAGCCATCAAAAATCGAGATTATTCGATTGAGGAGATGCCTTTGATTGACAAAATGATGAAAATACTTAGTATTGCAATCCCCTTCCTTTAACCATCTAATTCTAGATTTCTGCTTGAAGAACAATTTCTCCTTAATATGGAGTTTAGAGAAGACTTGGAGATTATCTTTTTCTAGGTTTAGCCAATGACTGGTTCAGAAGGTCACAAGCAAGGGCAACTTGAGCAGAAGTTAATGCTGTTCTCGCCTAGGCAGTACGGGTAGAGATGTCAGAGAAGGATTCCCTATTGAGAAGTTTGAGGTGACCTTTGAGAAGCTTCAGCTTTTGATATAAAATGAACATGGGAGTGCCAGAAAAGTGAGAGTCCCATGTTTCTGCCACAATAGTCAAGAAGGAAGGGTGCAGCATCCAGCAGTTAAAGAATTTGAAAGGCTTTCTGAGGATCGAGGGAGATTCTATTCTTATAACCATCAAAAAGTGATCAGAAACTCCAGGGGCTAAGAAGGTAGCCTCCGAAAAAGAAAACACTATGGTCCAGAGTTCATTAATGAGCTTCCTATCTATCTTCCTCTGTTTTCGCCGAGTACCCGAGGAAGTTGACCACATGAATTTGTGGCCAACGTATCGAAGGTCATCAAGACTAGCTGGATCTAGGCAATTAGTGAACTTGTCAAATGCAGGAATCTAAGAGTTGGAGCTGCCAGTTCTGTCTAAGTGGTCTCTGATGGTGTTAAAATCTCAAGCAAACACCCAGGGCACTTTAGCAAATTGCGGATTCAACCAGATAAGATCTGCCCAGAGAGTCCGACGAGTACAAAAAGTATGTCCGCCATAAATCATCGATAGGTGACAAGCCTTGCTCGAAACCAAAAGATTCACACGGCCATGGATAGCCTGCTCGGAAACAGAGAGTACAACTAAATCAACATTCTAGAGATTCCAGCCTACCCAGATTCTACCCTAAGGAGAGTGGCTATAGTTAGAGGACCATAACCAACCCGGCAATAATCCAGCAAAGATATTATCAAAAAGAGACGGGTAGAGCTTAGTCTCCAAAATATCAATACATGAGAGGTTGTTAGATCTAACAAAAGATCTAATCTCAGCTTGCTTGAGGGGGTGTATAAGTCATCTAATATTCCATATGCCAAAAAACAGCAAAAAGAGGGATAGAACACATTATCTTCTTTTCACATCCCCTCGCTTTCTGGAGTTCGGGGGAGGCTTCTTAGCTGCTCCTGAGGTGTTACCTGGAGAAGGTATGGGCTGCATGGGAGCAGGAGGGGGAGCATCAGGCCACTTGGAAGGAGGCTCACCACCAGAATTAGCCCTGGGTCTCGTCCTCATGGACCGTGGAGCAGGGAAGGGGGAATCAACATCGCTGCCAATGTCGCTAGCTTTGTCCTCTAGAGAGTCGTCTGAGTCGGACCTATTCTTGGATGAAGAAGGAGAAGCCAATTCAAGGACAAGGGGGTCTGTCTAGACGAAGAGGTTATCGTAGATTTAAGGGTAGGAGGAGGCAGTTCTAGGACAGAAAAGTTTGCCAGAGCAAGGCTTGAAGAGTGAGACACAACATGTTTTCTAGTAACCTTCTCCCATTTTCCATCCCCAAATAGGGGCTCATTAGGAATAGCAGCTGCTGCAGGGATATGCTGCACCGCCATAGCCTTAGCTATGGTAGGAAGGGAGCATTTTTGGCCAAAAGTACCACAGATCGGGTACAAAATAGGACACTACTTGTATTCTATCTTAATGGGCCATATTTCTTCATTCAGCAGAACATCCACTAAATTAGGTGGTGTTTGGGTGGCCTTGACATTAATATAGACTCTGGCAAAAGAGATCATCCTCATCCGCTTTGTTTGAATGTTGACATAGAGGGGCTTACCGATCGCACTAGCCACCGCACTGATTCCTGTAGTCGGCCACAGAGCATACGGAATGTTCCGTAGCTTAGCCCAAACCGGAAGCAACTCGTGTTGATCCTTCAAGAGCTTCAATTCTGGATACCATTGTTGTAGAAACATTGGTACTCTGAGAATGGTGATAGGGCCGCCATCCATAATCTTCCTTTGAAAGGAATTATTATGTATGTGGAAGAAGAAAAACCCATCAACATTGGCAAGGACATCCATCACCTGTGTCCACCAGATATTCTTGATTGCATTCTCAGTCATCTTGAAGGGGAGTTTTTTCCTAACAAAGTATCCTACAAGACATTCCTTCCAGATCGAGTTTGTATCCCTTAAGATCTCCTCCAAGATTCTCACTACCGGTTTTCCATCTACAAATGATGGTGGGATATAGGAGAGGTTATAACCCTTCTCCGTTGATTTGGCCACTGAAGCCTAAGAACACTGGGTATGCTGAGGAACTGAGACTTGGCCTGGTGGGTTCGAAGGGGCAGCCCCTTTACTACGGCTGCGAACATTAGCCTGGGTTTTCTCCAGTAGGGAAGACCTTACTCCAGTAGCAACAAAACGAGGCAATGTGGACGGTTGCCTTCTACGACTGGGACCACGGCTTCGAAGGCGAGGAGGTCACACAGCTAGGGCAGCAGAAGGAGTACCCACCCTAGCTTCTTCATAAAGAATAGCCAGTAAAATAGAGGGAATTGAAAGAGGATGGTTAGCATCTACCATAGTTCTGATCTGGTCAGTCGAAAGAGGGAAAAACTCCTTTGAACTTAGATTTCCCGTCATTGTTGGCTCTATAGTCGATCTCCCATTAAGCATAGAGGGGAGCAAACTAGCCAAATAAGCACCGATTATCAAGTAAACTAGGTGAAGGCTACCACAATTACTGAAGCACAAACCAAACCAACTGACCAACTCCCAGCACAGACCAGACCAGAGAAAACAGATGTGAAGCCTAGAAAACCTAGATCTGCTACCCAACAATGCATAAACTAGGGATGAAGGATCCCAACGGTTGAAAGGGAAGAACCAACTTGGCGACTTTAGCCTCCAAAAAGTAGGAAAATCCGATGGCTAGATCTCCGAGGAGCTGAGGAACCCAGTCGGGAGCTACAGTGTTACGAGATTCCATAGAATAGAGAGAAAACGGAATAGTGCCTGCATGAACAATGTCAGGGGCGGATGAAGAATGAAAAGTGTTGAAACAATAGTTGATATGGGGAAATTTGAGAAATAATAGGCATGCGGTTGATGAGATATATAGCCATATTGAAGACTTTAAACTAAAAGCAAGAGGGCATGCAAGCTTGAGCTAGAAGAGCGAGACCAGTTTCAAATACGTGGCGATGTTTCCGATCAATGACACCATTTTGTTCAGGTGTATGTGGGCAAGAAAATTGATGACGAATGCCATGAGTACGAAAATAAGATTCAAGTGCATCACTAGTGAATTCGCCACCAACATCGAAGCGGAAAAATTTAATTTGATGGTTAAATTGATTTTCAACTTGCGGTTTGAAAGCCAGAAAAATTGGGTAAAAATTAGATTTATGGCGCATACGAAATATCCAGCTGTAATGAGAGAAATCATCAACAAACAGGACATAATAGGAAAATTTTGAAATAGAAGATACTGGGGCTGGTCCCCATACATCACAATGTATGAGTTCAAGTGGAAATTGAGTGTGTGTGTGTGAGACAATGAAAAGGGTAACTTGCAACTTTTGCCTAACTGACATACAGAACAGAGAGAGTTGTCACTCTTATTTGATATTTGAAGTTGTTTAAAAATAAGATTTTGAATAGCTGCAAAAGGGTGGCTGAGACGATGATGCCAGGTGGAGGAGTCAATGTGATAAGAAAATGAAACTTGAGGTTTGAAGCAAGGTTTCGGGAACCGCATAGGATAAAGCCCATTCTTAGTCCAACCGTGGTGTAGAATTTGCCCCGTTAGCTTGTCCTTCACAACAAATTGAGAATCATCAAATAGAAAATAGTAGTTGTTGTCTTTAGCAAAACGGCTAACTGGAATTAAATTGGTGGATGCTAGAGGACAACAAAGTATATTAGTTAATTGCATGGAAGAAACGGGATGTGAGAGACAAGTGGAACCGACATGAGTAATAGACAAACCTTGGCCATTTCTAACCCAAAATTCGTCAGAACCACTATAGGGAGTGGAGATGGAGAGATTACCCAGATCGATTGTAATATGATGGCTAGCCCCAGTATCAGTATACCAAGTGCCATCATTAGTAGGTTGTGCAATAGCCATGGCAGCAAGTTTTTCAGGAGGATTATGACCGTGGTATGCATAGTTCCTACAATGATAGGAGTCAATGGCACTATGGCCGTGTTTGTTGCGGATCTGACAAATTAGGCGACCAGTATTCAGTTGACGACTTTGAGGTCGAAATGATGGAGTAGGGAGAAGTCTGACTTGATTGGAATGACCCCTGCTGCGCCCCCTATAATCGGTGCCGCCCCTATAGGGACGAGGTGTGAATGAGTGCTGCCCAGGAAAGAGAGTTCGAGGTTGCCGATTTGCAATGAAGGCAGAAGTAGTTTTGGATATTGAATCATCAGTGATGCTCAGTTCTTCAGAGAGTAGGAGATTGTGTAAATCTTCAATGGTGATGGAAGTTTGATGAGCACGAACACGAACGGAGGATGCAAAGGAGCAGTAAGCAGCAGGCAATCCATCGAGAATGCAAATTAGGAGATCATCATCACTTACTAGGGATCCGCAAATTGTGAGTTTATCAACTAAAGTTTTGAATTGTTGGAGACATTCTTGCATGGTGAGGTTGCCCTTCTTGAGGTGATGTAATTGTCTTTTGAGAGACATTATATGAGCATGAGTGAGAGAGGCATAGCGACGAGTAAGGACATCCTACGCAACTTTTGCAGAAGTAGCGCCAATGACATATGGAAGTGTAGATTCAGAGAGAGTAGCGTTGTAACATCCCGAAATTCGACCCACTTTCGTTATCAATGAAATTGATATCATTTCTCATTGTGTTTCAGTAAGTCTTGCCTGGATCTGATCAATCTTGGGATATTGACTAATAGGGAAAGACTAATTAGGAAAAAACGGTACGTGGACCCAGGAACTCGACCGCGAATTGAGTCCGATTCCGAGATACAACGAAAGAATATTTTGTGTCAAGTGGGCCGGTCCAAGAAAAGTGACGGATTGAGTTCGACCGACGACATGTGATCGGATAGTGGGTGATTCCGTACGATCGAGAGCGCGCGCGGGGCGAACGATCCCAAACTCGTTTCGAACGAACGTGACCCCCGGGACTAGCGATAGATCCTTGTGTTCTCTGGGAAATCGACATCGTCACGGCTTGAGTATCTTAGGTCGATTCGCGTAACCCCTAAACAGCTGCCCGTTAGTGAGAGACGTTAAAACTGAAAATTGAGTTGAATTGATCGTGGAATTGAATATGGACTTCGGTGTTGAATTTCGTGGGCATACGCGACTATTTTGCAAGGACGACGTCATTTTTATGTGGCCACTTATATATGGGATCCATAGAGTCGAAATTTGGAAATTTGACCCGGAACAGGAAAATTACCGTTTTGCCCTTGCGTCATAAGTTGGAATTCCGAATTTTGGAGTTAATTGGGGTTTATTTTAGGGTGTTTATATTAGTTGTTTCAGCCCAATAATGTTAGTTTTTTTGTTCCAAAATGCCCTCAAGAGCTTTGCCAAGATTAGATTCCAACCTTTGATTTAAGGGCAAAATTGGTATTTAGAGAAGTTGGCCAACCACTCTACTATCTTCCACTCTCTTTAAACTCTCTTGCCTCTCTCTCTCTTCTCATTTCCTCCCTTAATCAGTTGGCCATTCCTCCCCCACGACAGCACCATCTTCTTCTTTGCTCCTTCTTGTTTTGCCGTGAAGAGCCAAGCTCGCCGAAAACCGCCGCTGCTCGCCGGAATCCGCCGGCCACGCGCCACCACCACTACCTTGTTCTCCCATCCAGCTATCCCTTTTTCCTCTCCCTTCAGCCACGCAACCAGCTTCCCCTCCCCCTTCGCCGTTTTGGATCATCGCCGCAAGTCGCTGCAGCACGCGCCGCCGGGAAGATCGTCGTCGCCGCCACTGCCGCGCCACTGTCCAGCCACCATCGCTGCTTGTTCAACCTTGATTAGAGCTTGGGATTTCAAGTGAGTTTGTCCCTAAACCCTAGTTAGGTTAGATTGCATTTCTAGATGGATTTATGGGTTAAATTAGGGTGTTTTAGGGGTTAAATGGTGAGGATTGTTAGGGGCTGTTGTGGTGGATGAATTGAAGGTCTAGAGTGATCATTTGGATGAGGTTTAGTGGCCCGTATTGTGCTGTGTGTTGGCTGGAAATAGGGGATTGAAAGGGACCCGAGTGTGGTCAAGTTTGGGTTTGAACGTGGAGCGTAGAGTGCGTCCGATAGAACGATCGTAGTGGCTGAATTTGTGGTGCATTTGATGATCAAGATTGATGATTTAAATGAGATTTAGCGGACTGTGAAGTGCTGTGACGAGGCGGAGTATAAACGCCTTGAATTGGGCAAAAATTGTGGACTTAGCGGGTGAAATTGGGAGACCGAATGGTGGCTGTCTTGGTGGCTGTTTTACAGGCTTAGTGCGATAATTTAATTGAGAATTAGTGGCCTGTGAAGTACCGTGAGAGGGCTGGACAGATTGGTTCGGAGTGGCATAAGTTTGGAGTAAGTTTGGGCTTTAAATATAGATTTTAGTGCGTGCCTCATTTAGTCCTTGTGGTGGCTGATTAGAATGATGTTTTAGGGAGTTTAATGGGGCATTTTAAAGATATTATTGGCCTAGAATTAGCGGTATAGTGGCTGTCCATAACGGATTGAATTGGACAAGGCACGATCTATTTGGAGTTTAATCGTGCAATTACCGGGAATGATCACACTAATTAATTGACTTGTTTATTGGCCTTTGTTTGTGGTTGGTTTTGTGATGCCGTGTTGCACGTCCAGCGGGATTAAGAATGGAATAGCTTGGTGGGTCTCGAATGCGCGAATTCTTGTTGATCCGGTTGTGTGAATATGTGCATGGATCGTATGTCAAGTTTATGCTATGGCTGTTTTGAATTGATTGTCTGATGGGGCATGTTGACTCATGAGATTGAATATGCAAGGTGCAAGCGAATGCCCAAATGTGAACGGTATAGCCATGAGTATGCATATCATGCATTGGCACGACATGTGCATTTACAAGTGTGCTCGAGTGACATGTGCATTGTAATCACCTAAAATTCTCTGATGCGTTTTACGCGGGGTTCAGATAAAAATTGGTGCATACGTATGTGTGATCACAATAAACCCTGATGCGTTTTACGCGGGGTAGTGAACTCGTCCTGAGGTGTGTTATGCGGGACGATGCCCGGTTTACCAGAAGATGACCAACTTGGGCGTTTTACGCGGGTAATGTGTCATGAGCCTGATGCGTTTTATGTGGGCTAGAGATCAATCTCGAAGTGATAGACCTGATGCGTTTACGCGGGTCGGACCTGATGCGTTTAATGCGGGTCGGAAGAGAAATTGATAAATGGCAAGAGTGCTAGCATGCAAGTGTGCGATAATGCATTAATGAGGCATAAACATAAGTGCGAACACGAGCCTATGCATGTCATGCGTCGTGACGTTGTGATATGTGTTTGTGTGCCGTGATTGAATTCTGTGGCATGATTGTGATTATATATCAATTGTCTAACCTGCAGGGTTAAGTAAGTTTTGGATTTGGGCCCGAGGACCTAGGTCATTTATTGGTTTAGATCGTGTGTTGTTTGGTTGGTGCTCGTTAAGAGGTGCATGTTAACCTAGCTTAGGTTTAGGGAACTTACTCGCTGAGATTTATTCTCACGGTTGTTTAAACCCACATTTTTAGACCCCCGATCCTGAGATGCCTCCGATACCAGTTCGTTTTGGGATTCCTCTCTGGATAGATGTGGAGGAGTTAGTGTATCCCACTGGGGGCAGAGATTTTTGGGTTCGATACCTCTCTACAGTTTGGGTCGAGGCAAGCGAAGATCCCCACGAGGCTCATAAGTATATAGTTTGGTGTATCCGGGACCAGGAGGCGACCTACGGACCTTTCCGAACTTTTGAGGTTCCGCTGACGGGTTCTGGGGATCTGGAACCCCAGTGTCCCGATGGGGAATTGGCAAGCCCCGATCGCATGTCAGAGGAAGGGAGTGCAGCTTCGGTGCTGATGGAGTTAGAGGACGAGGGGCCCGAGCCTATGAAGCAGGATGTAGAGTCGGAGGACGAGGCTAAGCCGATGGATTCCGAGGAGGAGTCATTGGGGGCCGAGTCCGAGCAGGATTCCTTGGACTCCAAGGTTGAGATGTCTAATAGTTCTTCCGAGTCATCGGAATCCGACTCGGATTGGGTCCTGTAAGTTAGTCTTAGTCCTAGTTCCAAGAGGACCAGTACCTTTTTGACCAGCCCTTTTAGTGTAGTATCCTTGACCGCCCCGGGCCACTTACCCCTTTTTGTCAGTAGTGGCCATTGACCAGTTTTTGATTTTTTGAGCGTGGGCTGTATATGAATATTGTATATGTTTCCCGATGTCAGTGCAAGTGTATATTTGTTCTTGTTAGCTGTCGTGTGGCTATCCGTGGTTATGTGGTTTAAATTTGTTCGGGTGGTGTTTTGCTTCCGCGTGTGCTTTAATCTCTGTGTTAGGTGTTGGGTCGGTGATGCATCCTGGGACGTCGCACTTGATTCGACCTTTGCGAGGGATGTGGCGTGCTGTAGGGTGCGGGACATGACAAGCGTTGATCTAGAAGAGTAGCATTTGATCTTTTTTTATCCATGTCTTGTAATTTTCATCAGTTGAAGCAAGCGCTTAGGAGGTTCCATCAATGTAAGGCATGAGGTTGTGGCCTTTGAGAATTGGTTTGAAAATAGAGTGCTAGAGAAGATAGTTTGAGCTGTTCGGTTTGATAGGCATCAAGTTGGATATATTTGAGATGACGGGTGACGGAGATACAATAGATGAAGGCGATTGAGATGATGGATTAGGGCTTGTCGACATTTTCTTTGGGAAGAAGGAAGACGATGAGAATGAGATGAGAAAGAAACTCTAGGATCATAAGGCGGATTATGCCAAATGCAGCTCTAGTACCATGAAGAAATTGTGTTTTTCTGTTTTTGTATTTCCCATCTTCTCTTGTATTGTACAAATGTATTGTATATATAGATATTACAAGAGCCCTAAATTAGGGATGATTGATGATAATTAAGGTAAGTAGAGATTATAAGAGCCATATACTTAAATTAGATACAGGAGATAAAATTGCTGACTAGGTACATTATCAGAAACCGCATCGTTCTACCATGTTAATGTCATCAAAGTATGCAAAGCCATATGGAAAATCAAATTCACTTATGTATATGTTCATAAGTGCATAAAAAATGCTACCATGAACATGACGAACATATCTACCGTGCCATGTTCAACTGAGGGTAGCGAGAAACAACATATTACGGTTTTAGGGGTGCTGGAGGAGGTTGATCCTGTCCAACCCCTGGACTATTACCAGGACTCGTTGGCCTAAATGCTTCAATTCGACCATGACTCAGAGGAGGTACGGAGCATCCATCTCCAGGACTATGACCGGCGCTCGTCAGCCTAAACGCTTCAACTTGACTTGGAGGAGGTACGGAGTGTCCATCTCCAGGACTATAATCAAGACATGTCGGCCTAATTGCTTCAACTTGACCATGACTTGAAGCAGGTAAGGAGTGTCCAAATCCATGACTATTATAAAAATGAATGAACCAAAAAACGCTTTCATTGTCTACAAAAGGTTTTAAACATAAATTGTTGTCAATAAAAAAATATTTTTCATTAGCTTTGAGCAATATAAATAATCATTTTTAGGAAAATATTTTATAAATCATTTATTTTCTGCGAAACGAACGGTCAATTGCCTTATTCGAAGCCACTGAAAATCAAAGCAGGCAGAATGCTGCATTACTCACCTCGACTGATTATAGCACCTTGTTGGTGAATACCTTGGGAGATCTAGAGGTGGTATTAATGGCGTTGCCATGAATGGAAGATTGGATTTCAGTTGATTTGATTTAAAGACAAATCCTTTTTTCCTAGGATACAGCATTCATGAAGCTTCCCGATATACAAAGCTCAGCATGTATCTAAAAAACTTACACTTTTTTTTTGTTATCAACAGTAGCCCAAATTTTAAAACCTATTAAGCAAACATCCGGGGGGCGCTATTTCCAATTCTCCACCCCCTTTGAAAAAAAAAATACACCTTTTTTGAGGTAATGGACTAATATACCATGTAAAGCAGATTTGGTCATACAGTTATTGATAGACTGTTTTCCTCTCATTCCTAATTTATGAGTAACATTTTCCTATTTCAAACTATTTTATAGTATTGCCTTTTTTTTTGGTAAGAAGTGTTGCCTTTTTTTTGTTTCTTTTTCGTACGGAAAGAAGTAAAATTGGCATTTTTTTTTTACCAAAATGCAAAAAAATTAATCATAATATAGAAAAGGTTAAATTTTTAGAAGCGTGGTGAAATGTTAAAACGTTTATCTTTATATCACATCTGAATATTAACAAAAAAATAAGCACAAAAAGAAAAAAAGTAAAGATAACTTCTTGCTGTTCTATTTCTACTATGAAAAAAAATAATTAATATCAGTCGTAGATTTAATCTCACAGCAATTGGATCAAAACCTTAAAAATTTCCTTTGAAATAATGTAATGTGAGTTACAAGTAAAGAATATGCAATTAGAGTTTCAAACCCCCATACTGCAATTCAGCTTGAAATGTGAAAAGCTCAAAGGAAAACACAAAATAAGTGATCTTTCTCGGTAGAAACCTACAATTATTCCAACAACCGCCCACAAGGTCATGATCAATTAGAAAATTAGAGTGAAATTTAATTCCCTTTTTTAAAATATAGTTTCGTTCAAACTATTAGAAAAAATAATAGGCTATTAAATATGTATTTATGAGCCATCATGAAAAGAAATTTTTATTCTTCAATAGTTTTTGTGATTCAAAAGATGAGACTGTGAATTATAATTGATAACCTTCTACAGGCAAACTGATAAGAGGATGCTAGAAAAGATAAGAGATAAGTGCATTGGAAGTTCCAAAACTTATCACGATAATGCAATTAAGTCCTGAAACTTTCAAAAAACGTAGTTGAGTCCATAAACTTGTCACGAAAATGTAGTTGAGTCTTGAAACTTTTAAAATGTGCAACCGAGTCCTAAAACTTGTCAAATTAGTTCAATTAAGTCCTTCAATTGATTATATTTTTTTTGAAAGTTTTTAAACCTCAATTATACTTTTGTGACAAATTTTAGGATTTGATTGCACTTTTTGAAAGTTTGATGACTTGATTGCACTTTTGTCATAAGTTTTAGGACTTGATTGCACTTTGTTGAAAGTTTTAGGACTAAATTGTACTTTTGTGACAAATTTTAAGACTTTTAGTACACGTATCCCAAAAGATAATATCTTGCCGTTAGTGATCAGGCATTTATATTGTAAAACTGATGAGAGAGAGGGTAAAATAGAGAAAAGTGTCAAAAAAGTCATAAACCTTTTGTATTGGTGCCAATTAGTTCTAAACCTTTTTTTAGTACCAATTTAGTCATAAACCTTTTGCATCAGTGTCAATTCAATTCTAAATATTTTTTTATGCTAATTCAGTCTTAAACCTTTTGCATCAGTGTCAATTCAATTCTAAATATTTTTTTATGCTAATTCAGTCTTAAACCTTTTGTATTTGTGCCAATTCAGTACTTCCGGCTAATAACTATTCACGTGTCGAAGAATTGAAGTAGCACAAATACAAAATGTTTAGGACTGAATTGGCACAAATGTAAAAGGTTTAGAATTGAATTAGCACAAAAAAATGTTTACGACTCAATTGGCACAAATGCAAAAGGTTTAGAACTGAATTAGTATAAAAAAAGTTTAAGACTTGACTGGCACCAAAAAAGGTTTTGACTTAATTAGCACAAATGCAAAAGGTTTAGGACTGAATTGGCACTAAAAAAAATATTTAAGACTTTTTTGACACTTTTCCCGGGTAAAATAAAGTTAGGTTTTTTGGTTAAACAAAATGAAGAAAGAGAGAGAGAGAGAGTCAATTCGGGTGGAAATATCCTCCTTCTAAACTTTTTATGAAATTTACCTTTCATAAGCCGTTGTTACTACTCTTAACTCGCTTATGTGACGTGAAACGTAGTTAATTTGATATTAAATTAGCTAGTTTAAGACAAAAAGATAATAAGAAATTAATACGACAATTCAAAAACTGAAAAAAAAAAAAGCACTCCATGCCGTCGGACTTCAATTTGAAGTTGGTTGGTTTTCATCTTTGTAAGGAAACATTAATCACTTTTACACACAATATCCAATCAACCAGACTCTATAATTAAAGAGTTCAATTCGATTGAATTGGATAGTGGCAAACAAGCTATCACTAGATTTAAAATATTTATGCTAATTAGTTTTGATCATATTTAAACAACGAGCTAAAATAAAACAAAAATGTCGATGAGGTTCACAGATGGGGAGAAAATATTGGGTACCCTAAGTGATGCTATGTCAGCAAAATCATAGTCCACTCAGTGATGGACACGTGTCACCCGGGCCCGCTTGTGTCAGCCAAATTTTCAGCCCATCTCTTTTCTCTCGATCTCTCTCTTTCCCGATCTCTCTCTCCTCCGCTTCATCCCTTTTCCCTTGTCTGACCTCAAGCCCTAGCCACCGCCATTGTCGGCCACGGCGAAGAGGACCCTCGGAGTCTCCGGCAACGGGCTCACCGCCGATGGATGCTTGTCCCTTCGTGTGCCTCACGGTCGGGAACCTTGCACTGAAAATCCCCCGTCGCCACCAAGCCTGCCCGCCCGCTCCACCTCCACCCGTCGTCCTCCCCCTGCTTCCGCAAGATCAAGCTCAAGAGCGTCCCCCTCCAAACCGCCATGGTCACTTGACCACAAGCTCGCGACCATGGTTACTCGAGGTGGAGGTTCGTGGCCATGGCGGCCGCGAGCCTAGGGCTCGCGCTACTGTGCTGGGGATGGAGAAGACGTCGCTGACGCCGATTTGGACGAGCTGTTGGGAGGTAGACCGTCGTTGTCCGCTTTTGGTTTTCACGGAGAAGATAAGGAAATGCAGAGGAAGTTGTAGAGAGAAAGTGAAGAGGGAATCCCGTGACGGACAGGAGGGCAGAGAGAAAGTGGGGCCCACCCAGGAGGAAAATATCCCAGACAGTGGGCCCGGACGACACGTGTCCATCACTGATTGGACCGTGATTTTGCTGACATGGCATCACTTGGGGATGCTCAACATTTGCTCCCCGCAGATGGTAACTATGCTCTTCTGTACGTTGTAATCCAATCAAGAGATCTGCCCCATTAAAACCAATTGATTTGCCATTCATCCAATCTCTTGAGGATTAATTATGAGTCGTGTTGGAGCCAAGCTTCACCTGTAAAGACTGCTTGGAGAGCCACGATTAATCGCTTTAAAAGAAGAGACTTTGCATTGACTTGGGTCCATGTGCCCAATGCAATCACAATCGTTAATAACATGAAATGTACATACAGGGCTCATGAATAATGGCAATGATGAACTCCGTCCATATGGACCTGGATCTAAGTAAGAATTTGCCCTCTAAAACACACATATTTCGGCAAAAGATATGGTTTTCTCTACTCACAAAGATGCATTATGAATCATAATGTGTATGGAGAGAGATGTACATATCTATTTTGAACTAAATTTTCTCGTTTCCATGAAAATAAAATGGAAGCATATACCTGTCAGTGCTAGGGTAAGAAGAAACGAAGAAGCCATGACTTGCACCGACCGACTCTCAATCTCTCTTTAAGGCATCAACCCGTCGATGGTGGAGTGGGAATTACAGGGCAATTCTCCTTTGGCGGAACAGAAGCTATTTCCATGCAATGTTTCTCTTCTGCCAAAGGAGAACTGCACTGTTATTTCCCTACTTCACACACACACACACTCTCTCTCTCCCCTCGCTTCGCCTGGCTTAGCTCGGGTCTCGCAGGGGTTGAACCTCGTCTTTTATAAGACCTTTGTTTGCACAAATTTTTGGATATGCCGTTGAGGCGAAACAGTATATGCCGGAACAATTCTTGCGTAAGTTCTTTTCGGAGATGGTCCCGTATTCCTTGACCAACCTTTTCCTCGAAGGAGCGAAAGGACAAGTCGACATAAAGATGGATATTTCCTTCTCGTCATGAGAAGTGCACCCTTTTACGAGCCAATGCATGAAAAGATATTGAGATGAAGTGCAGACTTTTCTGATTTTTGCTTTTTAATTCTACAGCTATTTATGTTGTGGAAAGGATTATTTTCTTCTAATTTGTCTTTGACTCCATGTGGCTATTGCTATGCAGAATTCTATGATACCGTGCTAAAATGTACAGAATTTTTTCTCATACCGGTAAATTTTGATAAGTGTTAAAAAAACTATTATTAAAATAATATAGAAATCACTTCTTTTTTAGGAGACTTTTTGGTAGCTTACCAACACTTCTAAAAAAATTACCATTTTTGTTGGATAGTTTGCAAATGACACCAACTTTTAAATTTACATAACTTACAAATATTTCGAATTTACTAAGTCTTATATGAAATCACTAACCATTGGACTTGTGAACTTTGTCAGATTAAGCAACCTAATTTCGGGTTATCAACTTTCATTTTGCTTACTTACTAATGTTTATATCTTGTCAATTCATCAATTATTCTGTTGGGTACCAACTTTTATTTTCCTTGGCCAACGACCCCCTAAATTTACTCTTTTTTTTTTTTTATAGATTACTAACCTAAATTAATGCAACTTGCTAACTTTTCTACTATTAAATTACCACATGGTATTGGGCTACTAACTGTGAATTGAATTACTCCCACTTTTATTCGTTTTCTTAATGAGATAATATTGCCAGAAGTCCCCATACTTAGGGTCCACAATTCTCAACATGACTAACTATCAGAAGTCCCTATAATTAGGGTTGACAATCCTTCACCGAATGACATGACATGACATTGCACACAATTATACATGTTTGTGGCATAAAGAGCTCATGTAATATAAGATTGAGACTTACGCCAATTGAATTGCTTATCTCGTTCAGATCGGGATTGACGTGTTAATGTGTAATTCATCTTAACGTGATACGATTGGACACTTTTAATACATATATATATATATATATATATATATATATATATATATATATATATATATATATATTTAAACACTTTTTTATACTTACAAGTTTATTAAAATAACACCCATCTTAAAAAGAATAAAAGGTAAAGAAAAAACATATATAGGAATGCAAAAGACATATTATGTAATATGAACCGAAATATGAACTGAAATAATCGTATTGTTTAGATCCGTGTTAAAAATGTTAACACAAAAGTAACGAGTATGGACGTTTTCACGTGTTTGTTATGTACACAAGTTAATATATATTTTCACAAACATGTTAACATATTGGGTCATTGACAAGACAACACATTTAATAATTGTGTTAGTTGTTTCGTACTTTGTCCTGTTTGTGTTGAGTTAGTTAGACACGTTTAATTGTCTTTGGATTGATGTTATACACTTATTTTGACATGGCATGATCACACGACAAGACACGAATTTCCAGCCCTACCAATATTATTGTTTGAAATTCAAAATTGTCCCGATTACCATGTTTTTTTGTTTTAAGAAAATACCGGTATTTTTAAAAGAAAAGTCACCTTATGTCCCTTTTTTGTTACAAGTCTTATGTTAACTTCGTCCATCGGGATGCTGAAGTAGATGTTGGAATAGATGTGTCCTGTGCTGATTCCATCAATTTGCTTACAATGCACCACATCAGCAACCTAGAAAGTTTGAGAGAGAGAGAATTGCCTCAAGCGGCGATGATTATGATCACCTCAATTGATAAGTTGTCAAAACGTTTAGAAGTAAATTGTTAAAATTAAATAGTTTAGGATTGAATTGATCACCATATAATAAATTTAAGATATTTTGGACAATTTTCCCCAATAAAATCCGTGACCAGATTTGGTTTAGGAAGTAGATGTACCGTGACCCTTTTTGAAAACCACAAAAAGAAGATTCAAATTTTTGGTTTTTTCTTGTTATTTTCTCTTTCCATGGTGTTGACGTCACTAAAATGTGAAACAAAAGGTTAAATCAACGTCGCTCTGGTCTAAATCTTATTTTAACCCAATTTTTTTTGTTAAATTACATTAAAAAAGGCTAAATTAAAAAAAGAAAAAAAGAAAAAAAAATAGGTGAGGGCTTGCAAGCTTCTCACTGCCGCGACACCATCACTGAAATGGGTTGGTGGGCGTTGTCGGGGCTTGGGTGAGGCGATGGCCGGCGACCCTCACCGGCCCTTCGCCTACACTACAAAAAAACATGTTTTTTCCGACGAAATTTCCAACGAAAAATTTTAAAAAATTCGTTGGAAAACGAATTTCCAATGAATTTCCTAACGAAAAAAAATTTGTTGGTAATAAGTCGTCGGAAATTTTTCCAACAAAAAATTTCAATTTTCGTTGGAAATTTGTGATAAATTTTTTTTCGTTGGAAAATTTCGTTGG
Source organism: Syzygium aromaticum (assembly GCA_024500025.1). NCBI lineage: Eukaryota > Viridiplantae > Streptophyta > Magnoliopsida > Myrtales > Myrtaceae > Syzygium > Syzygium aromaticum. The sequence continues at coordinate 23,950,760 of CM044889.1, read as the reverse complement.
AAAACTCGTGGCTAAATTCATTGGAAACGAATTTTTTTTTCCGACGAATTTTTTTCGTTGGAAATTACAAATTTTTTTTTGGTCGAGCTAAAAATCGTGGAAATTTTTTTTCCATCGAAAAAAAAAAAAATTTTTCGTCGAAATTTTTTTTTTTATCGAAAAATAGCCCTCGCCATGGCCGGCGAGGGCCAGCCTCGTCACCGGCGAGGGCAAGCCTCGTCGCCGGCGTGGGCCGAGCTTGCCCAGATCTGGGCGAGCTCGAGCTTGTCGACCATGGCAAGCTCGGCCCTCGCCATGGCCGGCGAGGGCCAGCCTCGTCGCCGGCGTAGGCCGAGCTCGCCGGCGTAGGCCGAGCTCGTCGGCCATGGCGAGCTCGGCCCTTGCCATGGCCGACAAGGGCCAGCCTCGTCGCCGGCGAGGGCCGAGCTAGCCCAGATCTGGGCGAGCTCGAGCTCGCCGGCCATGGCGAGCTCGGCCCTCGCCATGGCCGAAGATGAAGAAGAAGAAGCAGCAGCAGCAGGGGCGGGAGCAGGCTTCGGGGCCACCGCCCGTCAAGTCCGTCGTCGTCTCCTAGCCTCGCCGGCGACGAGGCTTGATGGCGTCGGGGGCGTCAGAGGCTTGGTGTCTATGGCGTTGGAGCCGGAGCCGGAGGAGGAGGCGGGGCGGCGGGGGAGGAGGCGGAGGGGGAGGTGGAGGGGGAGACGGAGGGAGAAGGTGAAGGCGAAGGCGAAGGAGAGAGAAAGAGAGAGAGAGAGAGAGAGAGAGAGAGTAAGTGTGTGTGTGTGTGTGAATAACAAGCGCGAAAATATTGAATAAGGAAGAAGTAGGGTTTTCGTTATAAAATTTGTGGGAAATTTCCCACGAATTTTGCAACGAAAATTGTACACACTAAAATAATTGCTCGGAAAATTAAAATTCGTTAGAAATTTCTAACGAATTTTTCAACGAAAATTATACACACTGAAGTAATTGCCCGGAAAATTGAAATTCGTTGGAAAATTCGTTGGAAATTTTCAACGAATATAAAAAATGCCGAACAGTACTGAGTTTTTTTTGGAATTCGTTGGAAATTTCCAACGACTTTTCCAACGAAAATTGTACACACTGAAATAATTGTCCGGAAAATTGAAATTCGTTGGAAAATTCCAACGAATATAAAAAATGCCAAACAGTAATGGGTTTTTTTGTAATTCGTTGGAAATTTCCAACGAAAAAAATTTCGTTGGAAATTTTCAACGACTTTTCCAACGAAAATTGTACACACTGAAATAATTGTCCGGAAAATTGAAATTCGTTGGAAATTTCCAACGAATTTTCCAACGAATATAAAAAATGCCAAACAGTAACGGTTTTTTTGTAATTCGTTGGAAAATTCGTTGGAAATTTCCAACGAATTTTCCAATGAAAATTGTACAAACTGAATTAATGGCTCGGAAAATTGAAATTCGTTGGAAATTTCGTTGGAAATTTTCAACGAATTTTCCAACGAATATAAAAAATACCGAACAATACCGGGTTTTTTTGAATTCGTTGCAAAATTCGTTGAAAATTTCCAACGAAGTTTTTTTCGTTGGAAATTTCCAACAAATTTTAATTTTCGTTGGAAAATTTGTCGCAAATTTGCAACGAAAATTTTTTCGTTGCAAATTTTCGTAACAAAAATCCATTTTTTTTGTAGTGCTAGGTCTAGGCAAGCATCGCCGGGCCCTTGCTTGTAGTTGGCAAGAGTCGCTAGCCATCGCCCCACCATTGCTGGCCCTTTCCGAGGATGGTGGGATGGTGATGGCAAGGGCCTAAAGGATTTTTTTTCTTTAATCACCACTTAATTTTACCCGTGATCCCACAAGTTTTCTTTCGATTTTTCTATCTTTTTCTCTAGATTTTTTTTTTTTTGCTGCCGCGCTCTAATATGCACGAGAATCTCCGTTTTCACTGAATGATCATCAATGCTCTTTTATAAAAAGAAATTCCAGACATCCCTTTGTTTCCAGAATATTGTGATCCCGTCAATCCTCCCCCTCTTTGTTTTTCTCTCTTTGCTTTCCATTTGTCATTTGGGCGAGATTCCCCTGTTTTTCATCAATTTTCTCTCTTCTCCTCCTTTGTTTATCTCGTTATTTCTTTTTACCTCACCCATCTCTCTTATTCCTTGTAAAAATTTAATGATCACTTACCTAGCTGGAGGTAGCCCAAATATGGCATGCTTATGTTCCATCTCTCTCACTACGGGTTTGGTTCATAATATTCGGAATTTTGCTTAAAAAGATATGTAGTTTATCCAAAAATTTATGTGCGAAAGAATGCGAGGAATGGGAAAACAAAACTATCCATTATGAATTTCTTTTCTTTTCTTAGGGATTGAATTCAATCCTATCAACGAATTCGACCCGTAACTTTTTTAAAATACTAGAAAAGACCTTTGGGGTGAAATATTCAAGTGTTAATAGCCGCCTCTATTTGAATAGGAGCTGGAAGACATTCTCTTCAAAGGCAGATGATATCGAAATCCATTACAAAGGTTGTGCCGAGAATGTAGACGCAAACACAGTGAATGTTGTAACTAACATATACAAGCAGATGCAAGCTAACCTATATAATTCCAACTATAATTTAACTGCAAAGGATACAAAACGTACATGGTACTCCTCACCCTAGGATTTGAAAAATAAAAAAGGACTTTGGGCTATAAAGCAACTCAAAGGCAAAACGAGGTGGAACCCTCCAGGCAAAGAAAGCATTTCCGAGCAAAGAAGCGCTCAGAGCTTCGATAGTACTTCCTGGCGGAATGGATGGGACGCTCAGGGCTACGGACAACACTTCCTGGCAAAAAGAAGAGAATCGCTCCGGGCTATAAACAACACTTATGGGCAGAAAAAGGATGCCTCGTGGCTTAACAACACTTCCTGGCGAAGAGGTTCGAATGCTCAGGGCTACAAACAGCACTTCCTGCCAAAAAGAGGTGAAATGCTCCGTGTTACAAAAGCACTTCCGGACAAAGAAACGCTGAAGGCTATTACAGCACTTCTCGATGGAGAAGATGGGATACTCAGGTCTATGAGCAGCACTTCCTGGTAAAAAGAGGCGAAACCCTCCGGGTCACAAAAGCATTTCCGGGTGAAGAATACGATCAGGGCCATGACAGCACTTCCCGGTGAAGTGGATGGGATGCTCCGGGCTACATTTCCTGACAAAAAGAGGTAAAACGCTCCAAGCTATAAAAGCACTACCGGGCGAACATGTCAAAGCAATCATATTTCTTCGACCAAGGTTTATGCGTTCATTCAGATATTATTACCCGTTAAAGATTATCTTAGGCGCCACATCTTCGGATGGAGATAATCATTTTGCCTCGGAGATTATCATCAAGCAGGAATAATGCAGGACTAATGTTTAACAAGTCTGTATCACAAAACTATATAGGAAAGAGCCATCATTAGAGTAACTTTCGATCATCAAGGGGTTTAACTATAAATGCCAAATAAGAGTATTTCAGTATGAAAGGACTTCTCTACTTGTCTATCATAAGCAGTCCTTTCCATCGATGGGAGAACACATTTTCTCAATTCCCACGCCACCGTGAAAACATAGCCCCTTTTAGACGAGTTATGGTTATTCCAATTCGACGGGTCTTTTGATGGGACTGAATTGCAGGCTCGTTTAGTGGTCAATTGAAGGATATGTCTTCAGGCGTTTTCAGGTTTACAAGTCCAGAATCTAAAAGATCCATAAAATACTCTTCCCCCACTCCTCTAGGCAGTATCTTAAAGTACGAAATTATCGCATTAAGCTAATTATCATTGTTCTGAAAGGACATATGAATGTGTACAACTCCTCCCACTCTTTTTGGCTAGGAAGAATTGCATGGTTCCGTTGCGAACAGTTCTTGTTGTGAACAAAGTTTTTGTTAAGGCAAGGACCCTTCGACTTGTTAGAAATTAAATCAAATTTGTTGATACTTGTTTCCTTTTTTGAGTCTATTCGTATTTTCATATTTTGATTTTTCATAGATATTGTGAGATATTGTTTCTAGTTATATTTTAGGAAAGTTTCCTAAGTCAAATAGGTTTCCTAATTGGAATATGTTTCCTAATTAGAATAGGTTTCCTAGAAAGAGGTTTCCTATTTGGAATTAAACTATGGCTTATATATAGTCTGTTTCTCTTGTAATTATGACATGCAATACAAAGGCGCAAATTGCGATTGTTTCATCCTCAAAAAAATTTCTTCTATCAAATCAAGTTGTTGTTGCGTCTCTGACGTTCAACAAATTGGTATCGAATTAAAGCAAAGTGCCGATGGGATTTTTATTTCCCAAAAAGGATATGCAGAAAATATCCTTGAAAAATTCAACATGAAGAACTATATGCCGGTCAATACACCAATGGAGTGTGAAACCAAGCTTTCGAAGTTTGATGATGGTGCCGATGTTGATTCGACATACTATAGAAGCTTGATTGGGAGTTTGAGATACTTGACATGCACGAGACCGGATATTATGTATAGTGTTGGAATTGTGAGTCGATATATGGAGAAGCCGAAATCATCTCATCTTAAAGCTGTAAAGAGAATACTTTGATATATCAAAGGTACTATTTCTCATGGCTTACACTATAATTGCTCTGAATCTTTCAAACTTAGAGCTTATTCGGATAGTGATTATGGTGGAGATATCGACGATCGAAAAAGCACCACGGGATTTGTATTTTTCTTGTGCGACACTGCTTTCACATGATCATCAAAGAAGCAATCAAGTGTTACTCTGTCGACATGTGAAGCTGAATATGTAGCTGCATCGTCCTGTGTTTGTCATGCAATATGGTTGAGAAGACTACTCAAAGATATTCTTATGGAGCAGAAGAAAGCAACAGAGATTTTTGTTGATAATGTTTCTGCTATTGCTTTGGCGAAAAATCCAGTTTTTCATGAACAAAGTAAATATATCGATGTTCGATATCACTTCATCCGAGAACATGTTAAAGAGAATGAAGTTGAAGTATTGCATGTGAAGACCGGAGATCAAATAGCAGATATTTTTACTAAACCTCTCAAGATCGATGCTTTTCGAAAGTTCAAGAGCTTGCTTGGAATGATCGATGGAAGAGAATTTGGTTTAAGGAGGAGTGTTAGAAATTAAACCAAATTTGTTGATACTTGTTTCCTTTTTTGAGTCTGTTTGTATTTTCATATTTTGATTTTTCATAGATATTGTGAGATATTGTTTTTAATTATATTTTAGGAAAATTTCCTAAGTCAAGTAGGTTTCCTAATTGGAATATGTTTCCTAATTAGAATAGGTTTCCTAGAAAGAAGTTTCCTATTTGGAATCAAACTATGGCTTATATATAGTCTGTTTCTCTTGTAATTATGACATGCAATACAAAGGCGCAAATTGCGATTGTTTCATCCTCAAAAAAATTTCTTTTATCAAATCAAGTTGTTGTCGCGTCTCTGATGTTCAACACGACTTTGGTATCCCTGAGATTGCATGGTCCTCTGAAGCGTGGAAAGGGATTCGGTTAGTGGAATTAAAGTGGTTGAAAGTAGTTCGGAACGAAGACCATACAACTATTAATGCTCTTTCTGCTCCAAGCATGCGTGTATCATGCGTGTATGCAAGGCAAAATGCTACAACAGACAAGTTGTGACGATTTGCACAAAAAAGGTCAATTCTAGGTTTGTGAGTTTATTCATGGAAAATACTTCTTTAGTAGCATTGACATTTACAGGACTCAAGAATTCCCGACCATCTGTTTTTGTTATTAATCATCCATCTAGGCAAGATAGCAATCCAAGATCAAGGCACATACAGTAAGTAGGGGTGTAAACGGTTCGGTTTGATTCTGTTTTTCAACAAAACCGAACCGAACCAAACCGAATTATTAAGGGTGTACTCTTGAACCGAATCGAATCTCGCTTGAACCGAACCGAAAAATTGGTTTGGTTCGGTTTTCAGTTTCTGCTTTTTTTTCTTTTTCTTTTTCTTGCTTTTTATTCACGGCTCAGTTTCTTCTGTTCCCAGAGCTTGGCCAAGGCGGCGATTCCAAACACGATGTGCTGGAGCTCCGTCCTTTGCTCCGATTCTGCGAGGGTCGTGCTGTTGCAGAGCACAATCTATCAATTAGAGCTGGAAAATTTCTCACAGAAGAGAGAGAGGAGGAACAAGAGGGTTTCTTCTTCAGGAGTTCGAGAATGGCGCCGATTTTGCAGAGCTCAACCTTGGGTCGAGAAATAGTAGAAATTCCCTTCCTTTTCCTTCTCCCCTTTCGTGGGTTTCATGTTTGTCTTTGTTGAAGTTCTGTTGTTGCTTGGTCAAAATACCATGTGTTTTTTTTTTCTTTTGGTCTCTTGCAATCAAAGCAAGTGAAGGACGTGGCTCACCAGGACGAGGTGATAAAGATGAGCAAGCAAAAGAAAATGGAGGATTCGAGTGACAGCTAAGGAAGAAGAGAGTTGCGGAAATAGAGAGAGAAAGAGACAATAAAAGAGATGCATTAGAGAGAGAAATGACGGCCCATTCTGGTTTTAGTTTTAGTCCTTTTGGCTTTAGGGTAAACGAAAGGTTATTTTCAGTTCGGTTTGGAGTTCGATTAGATAGAATCGAACTGAAATAAATCGAAATGAAAAAAAAAATAATGGTTAGCTTTGATTATTTGAATTGAAAATCGAACCGAATTGAAATGCACAAAATTTTCGATTCGGTTTGATTTGGTTCATATCTCGATTTGGTTTTTCGGTTCGATTCTAATACTCCTAACAGTGAGCAACTTCTTTACAACGTAGAGCCATCATAGTTTGGAGCGAACTTCCCACTAAAGTCTGGTGCTATTCGCAATATCTTTTACAGAACGAAATCACTGACCTCAAACTGTACGGATAATGGTAATAGTGGACCAGGTCCAAGTGAATCTGGATCTAAGTAAGAATTTCCCTTGTAACATACATATATCGGACCCATGTGGACCCACTCTAGGTAAGATTTGCCCAACGTAAGACACATGTTTTTGTTGCCAAAAGGAAGAAATATGATTTATTTGTTCATATAGATGCATTGCGAAGTCTATTAGGTATGGAAAGAAATGAACATACCTATTTGGAACTCACTTTTCTTGTTGAAAATAAAAAGGAAGCCAATAGATTGAGATGATTTCTACATGGAATAAGATTTATCAGTGCTAGGGAAAAGGGAAAAGAAGAAACCCTAACTTGCGCTGATTATCTCTCTTTAAGCCATCAACTTGTTGACGGTGGAGTCTGAATTACAGGGCAATTCTCCTTTGGCGGAACAGACGCTATTCAAGGCCTTTGCATGCAATGTCTCTATTCTGCTAAAGAAGAATTGCACTGTTATTTCAAAACCACTCTCTCTCTCTCTCTCTCTCTCTCGCCGTGCTTCAACTGGCTTCGCTCGAGTCTTTGGGTTGATCAAACCTCCTCTTTTGTAATACCATTGTTTGCACAAATTTTCGGATATGCCGGGAGACGGAGCAGTATATGCCGGAACAATTCTTGTGTAGGTTCTTTTCGGACGTGGTCCCAAATTCTTGACTCATCTTATCCTCAAAGAAGCGAAAGGATAAGTCCACATCAAGATGGATCTTTTTTTCTCGTCATGAGAAATGCTCTCTTTTACGTGCCATTGCATGGAGAGATATTGAGCAATATATGAAGTGCAAGTCTTTTCTACTGATTGCTAGTTAATTCTAGAACTATTATGCTGTGGCTAGGATTATTTTCTTCTAGTTTGCTTTTGACTCCAAGTGGCTATAGCTACGTGGAACTCTTTTATTCTGTGTTGAAATGTATGGATTCTTTTTCCGTACTGACAAATTTCAAGATAAGTGTAAAAAAAATTGATGATGAAAAAAAAGACGTCACTTTTTTTATACGTAACTTTTTTGGTAATTTATCAACTTTTTTTAATAAATTACCATTCTTCTTTGATAGTTTGCAAAAAGTGCAACAATTATACAAAGGACTAAGTTTTTCCACTCCTATTTTGGCTGAAACACTTCCCAACAAAATATTGTGATCATTTTATCCCTTATAGGTCCTAACTTTCAGCATCCTCTGCATTCTCTTAGTATCCTTTTTCTTGGAATCATCTTTTGCAGGTCCCATTTTCCTTCATCTTCACCATTCTCTCTATCTTCCTCCTTTGACTTTCTTTTCTTTGATGCTTGAGATGGTTTTTGTGACATTTTTCATGATGGGTGCCGGATAAATTGATTAAATTTGAAGTGTTGGTTAATGTTGAGTAATGTGATAATTTTCCTTGTGATGGGTTTAGGTCAATGAAGTCCGAAGGTGTTTTTTCTTCTTTCGTCTCTTTTTTTATGTCTGGAAAAGTAGGTATTGATTCATTCCTTATTTATTGTTGAATCTAATTGAAAGTTATTATTTTTGAGGATAATCTTTAGTGAGGCCTTTTGGCTTTGCCGAGTTTCTCTCATTTTGAGGATTCTATTAGTTGAAGTTTTTGAAATTTAATAGGAAAGAGTGGAAAGAGAAAAGCGGGTCCTTTTCAATCCTAAATAGTTTTGCTTTCACCAAATGAAAAAAGGATTGTCATCCCATCAACTTCTAAAGATTGAACTTAGTGATTTCTTTGACCTTGTTTGGATAGAGCATGCATTTGATTTTTTGAGTATTTTTTTTCATTGAAAATTTCCCTAAATTGGTTTCCATTGACCTCTTTCTTTTCTGCAATCTATTTGGCAAAATGAAGCTACTAGTAAGACTTGTAAATAAAAGTGGGTAAAAGATAAATTTTTTTCATAGTTAGAGATAGAAAAGGCTGGTAAAGAATATCAAACAAACATAAGTGACAAACTCAAATCAGAGTTGGTAACGAGAAACTAGTTACTAATTTAACCGAAGAAAAGTTGGTAATCACTTAAATTAAGGAATCTAATTTTTAAAAAGAGACAGTAAATTTAACAGTTCGTAAGCAAATAAGAAAAACGTCAATAGGTGATTCAAATGAGAGTTAGTAATGAAAGATCAATTGGTAATTTACTCGGAAATAAATTTGGTGTGCCACACAAATTAATGTTGGTAAGTTCATATACTCGTTGGTAAAGTAAGATATTGGTAAGTAAAACTAGTAAAATTTAATAAATAATAAGAGAAGCTTTCGGTTTTCTTCCTTCAAGAGGATTTTCCTCTCCAAAATAGAAGAGAGAAGCCATTAGGACTGATCATATCCGGTTTCATGAAATAGTCTTTAGGACTTTAGCGTGTGAGGTGCGTGATCTTTTTAGAAGAAAATGACAGAAAATTAAGATGGTAAAAAGAGAGAGCTTAAAATTTTCTCACTTTCTCCATATAAGGCTGCACGTGTTGCATGATGTTGCACATTGGATAATATCAAATGTCATATACAACTTGGATTAGACTCTATCAATAGTCTTGTAAACTATACTCAAATTGCACAACCCAGTGAGTTTTGTGGCGTATTTATATGTATCCGCACTTGTCTGGACTCTCCTAAGTCCATACCAATTCGCGACTTAAGGTTCAAGTTCTTAACATGCAAATCATTTTCATTTTGGAGTTGCCACTAATCTGTTTTTGATGGGTCGATTAGAAACCCAAGTAAAATATCGGGAGGTATACTTTATCTACGAATCAAAGATCATGGATTTGAGAACTTGATTATGTTAGATTACTCTAATGCCCTTTCAGCACCTTTCTCTTTTATTTCCAAAAAAAAAAAATGTCTGCAAGTTGCTTGGATTGATTTTAATTTACTCCTAATATGAAATGTGATCACGCGGGTGTGTTTTTATTAATCAAACACCCAATAAAGCAAAGCAATAAATAAATTGTAGGGATATAGAGAAAATTCTTACCTTTGAGCAACGTAACTATCTGCAATGTTAGCTAAGAAATCACATTGGAATCCTAAATATGATTTCTAACTAACACGCAATTCCACTCGTTATTTTTTAGAGTTTTCTTTTATTTAAATGAAAACTAACCTATATGCAATGCATTTAATGCGATTACTCTAAATGTAATGACACACAAAATATGTCTATTCTACCATGACATGCAACTTTTAATTAAATAAACCTAACATGCCAGTTATATATGACATGCGACTTATGAATACAATTTTATATGACAGGTACATAATATAGTTTTGTATTTTTAATTAAAATACGTAATTAAAAATACTAGTATTTAAACATGCAATTTAGACTAAGAAAAAAAAACCTAATCTATTCTGAAACAATATTTTTGACATTTTTATATTTATATTCAAAATTAAAAATTACCTTAAAAAAACTATCAAGATTAGAATAATATCTAGCTTAAACTTGGAATAAAACATCCTAAATCCTAATTTAAATTACGAAGATTGTCCTATTTTTCTAGTAAATCAAAATTATTCTATTCTATTGAAAGAAAGTTGTATAGATATATTCTAAATATGCAACATTATCTTAAAAAAATCAATTCAAATTCTATTTTAGATTTTCATTTTAGAGAAACAAATCAAACAAAAGATGAATAACACCACTAAATCAATCCATGCAATTCCTAAGATTAGTTTTATCTTTTTTTTAAATTTGAAAACAGAATTAACCAGCGATCATATTATTGATATTAATGGAAGGTTTTTCGTTCGTATCCAAGTGGTTATGAATGAGAGGGAAGATTTTCCGTACTGTCAGGTATCATATCTCATGGTTAGACATCAGATTGCCGTCCAAGCACTTTATTAAGTTAGGAAAGTTTTCTAAATTGGGGTGATTTTTAAAATCTTATGAATATACATAATCACTCAAAAGATAGCAACAATTCTACAAAAGATAACGATATCAAAAAAACTAGGCAGTAAAAAAGTTAAATTGATACCGGATGAAATTCTCACATAATTTGCCGATAACTTCCAAATTCGAACTCGATACTAGATCGGGATTACTGATTATGCGACTTGACAGGAGTGGTGCTTGATGGTGGGGATGGCGGCTCGGCGTTGGATTGCGGTGGGCTTTGCAATGGTGTGTCTCTCGGTTGATCCGTGTGAACGTGGCAGCAAAGGGGCGGCTGTGAGGTCCCCGCGAACCCGATAGTGAATCCGATAGTGAATGAATGTTGATGTGTCTTGTGGGTGAGACTACTTTCCTTTTCTTATTTACTTTTTCGGAATCCTCTATTCCTAAGAGCACGTGGCTGTGGGATTTGCTTCAAGAATGGCTCTGTCATGGCCAAATAACCTGCAAGGAAAAGTGTCAAGCAGTCTAAACTTTAACTGGGACTTGAAGCTGAGCCAAGGAATTGGCCGAACAAGGCCCCAAGAAAAACTGAGAGCGTTGCTTGTGGTGAAGACTTGAACGCTACGAGGGTGTTGCAGTGTTACAACCGCTTCGTGAAAGGCGCAGTTGCTTCGTTGTTGACATAGGGACTCACAGTACAGGACCCTCTCGGCCACGAATCAGCAGGTCGTCATCGGTACAGCAGAAACTTCTGCAGTGACTGCTTTGTTGTTGTAGAGGAGTAGGTGGATTTGATGGGCAGCAGACGACGATGGTGAGGCGGCCAAGGTCGCCCCGAGAGGGGCAGTTGCGGCGGGCAGAGGAACACCCAGCCACGGAGCCTCTCTTCTCACTCTTTCTTCCCTTTTGTCCCTTATGGCCGTGTATTTCTCATGTATGTGTGGCCTCCTTTCAAAACCTGCAGGAAGAACACAAACTCTCTCTTTCTGCCTCACCTTTGCGGCCGAGTATTCAATATGTGTGGCCTCTCCCTTTGTCAATGTCAGAGTCTCCCCTTTTTATGCGAGGAAGATGAACTTTCAAGTTAAAGACAAATAATTTTATTTCCTCTTGCGGATAAGGAAATATCTTCATTCTCGGCCAAATCTTGCCCACGCTATTTATTCCTTCAAATGGCTGAGTAAAGAACGAATATTTTGAAGACTAATGCTTATCTCTTCCTTTTCTCGTCATGGAACCAAAGTTGCCTTCCCCAGTTTAATTTGAATAAACCAATTTCCCATCTTGGCACTACCAAATTTCGACCACTTATATAATAAGTGAGCTTGAGCCAAATTTTAAGTTCTTGGGCTCACTCAGTTAATTCAATTAAGCACATAAATTTTTACTTAAGTCTATTCGTCGCCAGTCCAATGCAAATGGAATTATATGAGCCTAACTTCTAATGCAAATGCTCGTAATCGGGGTAAGTACGGCACAAGTGCCATAACTTTTGTACGGAGGATACTTAAGTGCTATTACCTTTTTTTGGCTCACTTGAATGCCATAACTTCCAAAAAAAAGATCACTTAAGTGCCACTTACGAGCTGATCGTGAGGATCCAAAACCGCAGCTTTTTCGACCGAACGGTGACCTTCTCGGTGAGGTAAGCACTACCAGCTTGAAGAGAGGGTGTCGGTGAATCATTCCATGGCCTCTGTTCGTCTCGAAATTTCCGTTTTAGCCTCCGTTGACGAAGGTAAAATTACTTCGTAGTCACACAAATCGGCTTGATAAATGTATGACTACGAAGTATTTTTACCTTCGTTAACAGAGGTTAAAACGAAAATTTCGAGACGAATGGAGGCCATGGAATGATTCACCAACACTCCCTCTTCAAGTTGGTGGTGCTCTCCTCGCTGGGAAGGTCACCGTTCGACTGGAAAAGCCGCGGTTTTAGGCCCTCACGACTAGCTTGCAAAGAGGTTGATCGTGAGGGCCCGAAACCGCAGCTTTTCCAGCCAAACGGTGACCTTCCCGACAAGGCGAGCACCACCAGCATGAAGAGGGGGATCGGTAAATCATTCTATGGTTTTCATTTGTCTCGAAATTTCCGTTTTAGCCTCCATTGACGAAGGTAAAAATATTTCGTAGTCATACAAATCGGCTCGATAAATGTGTGACTACGAAGCATTTTTACCTTCATCAACAGAGGCTAAAACGGAAATTTCTAGACGAACAGAGGCCATGGAATGATTTACCAACATCCCCTCTTCAAGCTGATGGTGCTCGCCTCACCGAGAAGGTCATTGTTCGGCCGGAAAAGCAACGGTTTTAGGCCCTCACGACTAGCTCGTAAGTGACACTTAAGTGATCTTTTTTTTTAAAGTTATGGTACTCAAGTGAGCCAAAAAAAGTTATGGCACTTAAGTGTTCTTCGTACAAAATTTATGGCACTTGCGCTGTACTTACCCCGCTCGTAATCTATATGCAATTTAACTATTTTTGTTGTCCGGGAGTTGGGATCGATCCCTAATTTTTTATGTAATGAACGACCAACTAGGACGTCAAAATTTAGGTGTCAATAACACTATTCTTATAATATCCACTAGGGAATAGCTCAATATGTTAATCTAGAAATATAAGCATTCAGGCTGTGCTTGGTGGTTCGAGTTTGAATCCAAATAGGGTATTAAATTAACCTGTCCAGTGTTTGGTGACATTTTCCTGATTGGATAAACTCATATTCGAATAAAATGCCGAATAAGAAATACGGCCTAGGGGGTGGGATAAACCCGTATTGGATATAAAATTTGAAGAATTAACTTAATAATTCCCACATACTAGGAAAACCCCACCTCAAGCGAGACTTGCTGTTGATATCTAAATTTTGGCGACCCAGTCAGTCGTTCGTGCATAAAAAATTAGGAATCGATCACAATCTCTAGACAAAAAATTAGTTAAATTGCATATAGATTAGGAGCATTTGAATTAGTATTTAGGCTCATATAGCTATATTTGCATTGGACCGGCGACGGATGGACTTAAGTGAATGGTTTTGAGCTTAATTGATTGGACTCAGCCCAAAAGATTAAATGTTTGTCCAAGCCCATTGAATACATATATGGCCGAAATTTGCATTATAGAGCAAGTTTGAATATTTGAATTATCAAATTATTAAATAATATACTTGGAAGATAATTCATATTATTTATGAATATTAAGCTAGAGGAAATAATCAAAAAATTGCCTAAGTTGAGTATCAAAATTAGGAAATAATATATATTGGCTCTTGCAAGATAACCTTGACTAACTCTTATAAATAGATGTGTTAGGGTTCGCAATAAGAGGAGGCCACACAATTGAGAATACACGACCACAAGGGTGAGAAGAGAAAAGCGTGAAAGAGAGAGGTTCACGGCTGAAAAAGGAGAGAAGTTCACTCCACCCATGGTGGTTCCTCCGGTGCTTGGCAACCATCCATCATCACCACGCCAACACTTCCATCGTTCGAGAGATTTGGCCATTGAAGACCAACTGCCAAAGCAATAAAATCTAGTCAACACTAGACATAGTCAAGCGGTAGCTTTTGTCCTTGGTGGTCCCTGTGCAAAGGATAGAAGAGAGGAAAGGAGAAGAAGACAAAGGAGTGAGGCTTTCTCTTCATGGTCTCGGCCCCCGCTCGCTACACCATTGGATCTAGTTTTCATGTGCTCAACAATTCGAAGATTCTATCTCTGGCTGGTCACCCTTGTATTCTCGCCGATTGTACGTGAGCCTTTCCTCCACCGTGACGACATGCTATCTTCTTGTCTTGGCTGAGCCGTGATCCCAGGATGACGTCGAGTCATCCTTGTTGCACCAAGACGACTAGCCGCGTCTCGCCATGCTTGATCTCTATACCACGACCTTGGATTTTGCACTTTTGCAGGTTTTGGGACTAATTCCTTGACTGTCAGTCCGAGAAAACGAGGCCACTGTGACGCCGTCAACTGCCCGCCATCGGACACCGTCCCGATCCCGTCGAGTTTGAAATTGGAAACGCTATCTAGGTGGTGTTGCAAATTAGGTAAGAATTTTCATTATTCAATTTTCATATACATTGTTGCCTAATTTGTGAAATTGCAGTATTTTTTAAATCTTTGAGTAATATTATCATATCCATGAAAACTCCCAAGTACCCTTAAATTAGGAATTATTTCTTAATTTCGTAACATGCTATGGTTGACAGTCCGATTTCATGCTCGAAATATGATTCGCAATCGCACGGAAAATCATCAATCCGATCTCCCGCCCAAGATATGATTCGCGATTGTGCGGAAGATTGATCAATCTGATCCTCATGCCCGAGATATGATTTGTCAATTTATTATTTTTAAATTTAAATGGATATGGATAATATTTCTTGTGATTGGGTGTCGTGTTCACTTTATTTCTTTCCGTATTTTTGTTTTAATTGAATTGATTGTCTTTCCATAAAAAAAATACAAAAAGATTAGGTAAAATTTGAGTAGATATTATATTGCATGTTTAGGTTAAATTTTGATTATTTTCTTAAAATAGATTAGATTCTTTTCTTAGATATTATTATTACATGTTTAAATATGGTTAATTATTCATTCCGAATTTAAACTAAAAAATATAAAAAATACCAGGTGGATGTCATATTAGAGTAGCCACATATTAATTAATTCTTGTCATTAGAAATCTCACGTCTAGGTTCATTTGCATGCCATATTAGATATAGTGCATTTAATTGTTGTTAGAATTAGGACATTTAGGTAAATTGTATGTTGTATGTCATGTTAGACTAGTAGCATGCATTGCATATAGTTTGATTTTCACTAAATAAGAGAAAAATCTAAAAAATATTTGAGTGAAATTGCGTGTTAATTAGAAATTATATTACAATTGTCAATGTGATTTTATAACTAACATTGTAGATGCTTTCGCTGCTTTGAGGGAAGTCCCTATCTTGTAATTTATTTATTGTTTCGCATTATTGAGTGTTAATTTCATTGATTGCACACCCACATGATCACCTCTTACATGTTAGTGGATAAGTTAAAATAAATCCAAGCTGCCTGTCAAAAAAAAAAATTTTAAATAAAAGAGAAAATGTACCGAAATGGCATTAGAGTAATCTACTGTAACCAAGTCCCCGAATCCATAATCTCTGGTTCGTAGGAGTAAAGTAATTCTCCCGATACTTTACTTGGGTTTTAATTGACCCACAAAAAAATAGATTAGTGGCAACTCTTGATTGAAATGATTTGCATGTTAAAAACGTAAACCTTAAGTGGCAAATTGATAAGGGCTTGGGAGAGCTCGAGTTAAGTTTAGGCTTAATAATCAATTAGTCAAACCCCATAAGTGGTGCACCTGCGGGAGGTGAGGTCGCGACACTCACTGTCCTAGGCGTTTCTCACCGATGGCCGTCCACCGTGATGGTCCCTCACTCCAACGTCCTCGAGTATCCTCGCCGGTGCCCTTGCTTGCAACTCACTTGGAAGACTACGGCTCACCACCTTATATGTGGCTCCCTCTCTTTCTCAGTCAATTTTCCGGCTTTTCCACCTTCACCGAATCATCTCTTGCTTAATCTCTCTGCTTTACCTTTGATTACTTATTCTTGGACTCCATTGTTCCATGATCTCTCTCTTGATCGATTCTAAAATAAGTGCTCATCAAGTGTTTGATGAAATGCCAGAGAGAGATTCTTCTTGCCTTAAGTTCTGAATTTTGCTTAATGGAAGAGGTCATATTTGTGGAAAGTCATCAAGCTCCCGAGGTCGATTTCCTAGAGACTGCTTGTTGACGATAGTGGTTGAGAGGGTTTGAGTCATTACGTACACGAGGAGCTTGACATGGGATATTAATAGATTTTCAACAAGAAGGATTTTAAAAGATTTTCAATTCTATCTTAGGTTTCATATTTTCAAATGTTTCAAATCCCATCTTATGTTGCACCAAACATTTGATGATATATTTCTATAATCCACGGGATATTTTGAGGATTTTGAATCCTTCTTTATCTTATCCTTTCCAATCTGAATCCAGATGACCAAACGAAGCCTCAAAGTCCAATCATGCCCTGGCATTTGTCAACCAATGAAGATGTTGTACAGTAGCCCCTATTTGGACATTCAATCGATTGCTAATTAAATGATAAAAATATTTGCGCATTTCTATTCGAGATTAGTATTGTCAAAGGTACATAAATTGGGAAAATTGTTCAAAAAGTTTTAAACCTATTACACTTTTGTCAATTCACTCATAAATCTTTCAATTTTGCCAATTGAATTCTAAATATTTTGCCAACTGAGTCCATTTGGCCAATTTTAACTGGAAATCGCTAAAATGAATGTTGGCCATTCTACATTGCATAGTCGACGCTGACGTAGACCATTTTTAAAAATATTTTAATATCTATTTTATTTTTTTGATTTTTTTTCTTTTTTATTCCCTTTTTTCATCCCCTTTTGACGGTGATCAGCCATTGGCCACAAGCAATGGCTGGCCACCGGCCATGGTCGAGCAAGGGTAGATGTTGCCCGCCGCAAGTGAGGGTGATCCCCGACAAGGGCTCCCTATGCCAATTGGTGAGGCCAACCTGCTCGACCATGGCCGGTAGCTAGTCATCACCTGTGGCTCGTGGTTGGTCATTGGAAAAAGGAGGATGAAGAAAGTAAAAAAAAAGAAAGAAAAAAAGAAAAAAAATCAGAAACATAATAAAAAATAGAATAAATTATTAAAATATCATTAAAAATTGTTCACGTCATTCCCGGCCATACCACATGGACGCCGGCATCCATGTCAATGAATTCTTATCAAACTTGGCTAAATTGACTCAATTGATAAAATATAAAAAAGTTTATAACTCAATTGGTAAAATTTGAATGGTTTAGGATCAAATTGGCAAATGTGTAATGAGTTTACAACTGGACAATTTTTTCTACAGAAGACTTGTTAAGCAAAGTTATTAAGAATCATGTTGAACTTTGTATAGTTTGTTGATGAAACTGGTTAAGCATGTACGAAACCGCTTCGTTGTGTGATGTTAACATCAATTAAGTATGCAAGGCATATGGAAAATCAAATTTTATTCATGTTATTGGTCATAAGAGCAACAAAAACGCCACCATGAATGCGACAAACTTTTCTATCCGTCCATGCTCAACTTGGGGCGGTGAGAAACAAAATATTGGAGTTTTAGGGGTGCCGAGGGAGGTAGACCATGTCCGACCCCAGGGCTGTGACTGGGACTGGTTGGCCCCGAATGCGTCAACATGACTTGGAGGAGGCTCACGATGTCCGATCCCAGGGCTGTGACCGGGACTGGTCTGTCCGCATGCGTCAACGTGTCTTGGAGGAGGCTCACGATGTCCGATCCCGGGGCTGTGACCAGGACTGGTCGGTCCGAATGCGTCAAAGTGACTTGGAGGAGGCTCACGATGTCCGATCCTGAGGCTGTGACTAGTGACCGGGATCAGACATCGTGAGCCTCCTCCAAGTCACGTTGACGCATTCGGGCCGACCAGTCCTGGTCACAGCCCCGGGATCGGACATCGTGAGCCTCCTCCAAGTCACGTTGACACATGCGGACCGACCAGTCCCGATCACAGCCCTTGGATCGGACATTGTGAGCCTCCTCCAAGTCACGTTGACGCATGCGGACTGACCAGTCCAGATCACAACCCCGGGATTGGACATCGTGAGCCTCCTCCAAGTCACGTTGACATATTCAGGCCGACCAGTCCCGGTCATAGCCCCGGGATCGGACATCGTGAGCCTCCTCCAAGTCACGTTGATGCATTGTGACTTGGAGGAGACTCACGATGTCCGATCCCGGGGCTGTGACCGGGACTGGTTGGCTCGAATGTGTCAACGTGACTTGGTGGAGGCTCATGATGTCTGACCCCGGGCCTATGACCGAGACTCGTCAGTCTAAATGCTTCAACTTGACCAGGACTGGCAGAGCTAAATTCCTCTGCTATCAGAGTCGGCTTCCATTTTCTTGCTTCAGTCCATCCAATCGCAGAAAAGAAAATCGAAGCGAATGCAATGACTGAGAAAAGTTGCCTTGTTCGAAGCCATTGGAAATGGAAGCAGGCAGAATGCTGCATTACTCACCTCGACCGAGTATATATAGGGCTCGTTGTGGGTCATTTACTTGGGAAATCTAGGATGGGTTTAATGGCCTTGCCATGCATCGAAGATCAGAAATGTTGTTAAATCAGTCACATGGACTTAATGACAAATCCTTTTTCCTTCGATTCAGGAATCAGGAACCTTCCCGTTATACAAAGTTCAGCACCTATTTTAAAGGGGGGACTCGTCAAATTGCGCAATTAATGCAAAAAAGATTCTGAAAAATTATTTTGAAAATGCAATCATGCAATTAAATTTTAAAACTTATCAAAATGGTAAAATCAAATATCAGTGTTGACTCTGTTTAATTTGAGTAACGGAAAACGTTGATGTGATACCTTTTTATTATCTTTGGAAAAAGAGATGTTGATGAAGCCGCCGTATCAGCCATTATAGAAGAAAAAAATGACAATTGCAGCAAATTCAGCTGCGAGATTTAAACCTTGAAAAAACAAAAATTCAGATAGTGAACAAGGATTCGGATCATGAAGATTTGGGAAGTAAAGTTCGTTGCCCTTCGCTCTAGGTGAACGAGTCGTTGATCCGTGAGTGATTTGATATTTTTAAAATATTAAGATACTAAATCACGCCTAAATTAACAATTTAAGCTTTTAGAGTAATTGATAATAGTCCCACTCTGCTTGCCATCTTCTCGCCGTACACCATTGCTCAACAGTCTTGCTCAGTCCACTTTATTCATCAACTTCGCACTCATCGAATAGTAGCAACATCAAGATTGCGCGACTCAATTACAAACAAGTTCTCGATTTCCACTTCGAGCATGTCAAACTTCCAACAATCATGCAATCAGACACCATCGTCGTTGGAACTGGCGCTTGTTTTGCAGGCCAAATTTGCTACGTGCATCCAAGATCGAAGCCGCTTTGAGCAAGGCGTTGGACCATGAGGGCCGAATTTTCTAAAATGGTTGAGATGGTTGCCTCTCTAATAAAAAACATATTTATCACATCATCATTTTTCATTACTCACATTGGACGGAGTTAACAGAGATACTCAATTGCACCAAATTAACAAGTTTTATGACTTCATATGGTTTTTGAAAGTTTTATAATTTGATTGCATAGAAGTTTTAAGAATTATGGTACGCTAATACCTGTAAAAAAAAATACATTTTTTTACTTGAAATTGCCCAAACTTAAAAAATTGCCTAAGCAAACACATCAAATTTTTTATTCTTATGAAATTTATCATCCATAAGTAGTCGTTACTACTCTTGACTTGATTATGTGACGTCGGACGTAATTGCGCCACCCTCACCGTCGTTCCACATGGGTTGCGATCTTGGTGGTTGGTGGGTGAAGGTCCGACACTCACCCCGGCTGGGCAAAGTTCTCATATCCTTGCTCAACCTAAGCGAGGGTTGGCGCGACGCTCACCTAGAGAAGGTGAGCCTTGTGTAATTTAACTTCAAAATGTTAACTTCTTTTATAGAAATCTTTATAGTTTTATTTACTTAATGACATTTAACTATATCATACAATTAGTTTGACAAACCTTGAGGCAGGTAGATTGTTTAATTTGTCAGCAGCTTATAAAGATTATGTTTATCCATATGAATGTTAAAATTCTCAAACATCTTAATCAAGAATTTCACATTAAAAGGGAAATTAACTATTATAGACTTTCTTCACCCTATTTAATAAGAACATTTTAATAAATTTAGTTAAATATGATTTTGTAAATTAAATTAATTTAATTATAAAGAGAATTTTGGAAGTTTCTTCAATAAGGTAATACCATATAGCAGGCTATTGCACATCAGATATATGTCAAAAGTCAAGCTCAATTCGGGTTAGACTTTGTCAATAATACAATACAACCCCAATCCTCAGAACCAGTGATGAGGTAGAAATTTGGCTTACGGGAGACATTTTCAATGCAAAGGATCTAAAATTCCAATTACTAGTAAAAATTATCATGTAACACCAACTTAGTTAATTCTTCGATTAAAATAGTAAATAGATCCACAAAAAGTGAAATATTTAATCACAAAATGCTAGAACTAGCTATTATCAAGTGTCCGGTACACTCTAAGATAAGATTGAAAAATAAATAAAAAATTGACTTAAATTAAAAAACCGAAAATTAGAAAATTCAATATAATTAAAAACGGAAAAGGAAAAACCTAGATCTAGAGATTGTTGCCGCCACCACAATGGCCATGATTGAGGACGGTCACCACCAACGTCGCCTCTGCATGGCTGGTGTTGCAGTGGTCCAGCGCGACGAAATTAGAGTCTTCGAGCGCGGCGGAAAACAGAGAAAAGATGTTGAGGGATCGGGGTTATCAAATTCGTAGGAATTGCCTTTGCATGACCGTCGCTTGGGAAGTGTGACTCAGATCCATCGATTTGGGATTGCGACAGAGAGAGGGGGCAACGAAATTTCAGGCAAGCACCAGCGTCGCCTGTGCACGGTTGTGTAGAGGTCTTTGTTGAGGCATGAGGAGGTCTTCGTCCTGCAGATGTCTTCATTTTCGTCGTATAAAGGTCTTCATCGAGGTGTGCAGAGGTCTTCGTCGTGCCATTCTGGCGATCTTTCCCATCTGCACAACTTGCTCACCGTAGACTGCTCTCCGTGGTGTCGCCGTCATATGGTGGTCACGTGCTACACCTACATCGACGTCGATGGCGGCGTCGATCTTCACAAGCAGAAAGCAACAACTTGTTGTTTTCCTTCTTTTTTGAGCTTTATTTTATTTTTTTCTTATTCAATTTGAGTTTGTCCTGACCCCCTGTCCTGGATTTCTTATCTAACATTTTATCTGAAAATATCCAGATTATCTAGTCTGGAGAATGTCCAAAAACACCAAATAGGACTCATCCGGATTACCAAGCGCAATCTAATAAAGATTTAGGGTTAATACCATGAAAAACTCTAAACTGGTGCACCTGCAACAAATTTATCTCAATCTATTTTTTTTACCACAAAAACCCCAAACTGGTACAGCTGTGACAATTTTACTTCGAATTATGTTTTTGACTAACAAAAACCCTAAATTGGTATACCTATAACAGATTTACCCTCCATTAGTTTCTGTTAAATTTCACTGTCAAATTGTTAAGTTTGATGACAGGTGTACTAGTTTAGGGTTTTACTCCTCTGTTTGTCATAAGTTTATTAATTTATGATTTTTTGTGATATTAATCCAATTTAATGGACACTAATGGAGGATAAATTTATCACATTTGTATTAGTTTGGGATTTTTGATGGTCAAAAAATTAGTTCAGAGTAAAATTATCACATGTGTATCAATGTGAAGGGTTCGATAGTAAACAAAATAGTTCGGAGTAAATTTACCATAGGTGTACAAGTTTGGGGTTTTTGGTGGTCAAAAAATTAGTTCGGGGTAAAATTATCACAGATGTACCCGTTTGAAATTTTTCATGGTATTAACCCAACGATTGATCATATCTCGATGGTACGTCAAAAGAATAGAGTGTAATTCTCATCA
This sequence comes from Syzygium aromaticum, assembly GCA_024500025.1. Classification (NCBI taxonomy): domain Eukaryota; kingdom Viridiplantae; phylum Streptophyta; class Magnoliopsida; order Myrtales; family Myrtaceae; genus Syzygium; species Syzygium aromaticum. Next base: position 23,928,430 of record CM044889.1, on the reverse strand, counting down.
TGTCCGACATTGCGTACCAATACTTCTATTGCCCCTATATATTTAGATCCACCTTCATCTTTTAGCAGCTCAAATGCTTCTAATATAGGTTAGTTGTATGAAGTCTCTTATTTGAGTGATGAAGCTAAGATATCCAATGCTGCACTCCCTCTTGTAAATCCATACTTTCCCTGAGCGAAGCCTGCCTGTTTTCCCCCTATCGGATCTATTCGATAACTTATTTGCAAGGCTCCTAAGGGAGTGAAGGATAAGCATTAAGATCTGATCGCGTCCTGGCATTTGTTAGTTGGTGAAAATGTTGCACATTAGCCACTAATTGGACAATCAATTGATTGCTGATCAACAGATGAAGATTTTGCACGCTGCCATTCGAGATTGCCATACATATTGCCAAAGGAACAGGATACTATCTACGCATGTATGCAACCGCTTTGTTATAACATGTTAGCATCGTCAAATTATGCAAGGCATATGGAAAATAAAATTTATTAATGTATATGTCCAGAAGAGCAATGAAAACGCCACCATGATGAACACAAAGACATTTCTATCGCTCCATGCCGAACTAATGGTAGGGAGAAAAAACATATTAGGGTTTCAGAGGGTTGGAGGGTGGAGGAGGTTCATTATTTCCAATCCCAGGACTATGACCAGGAGTTGTCGGCCTAAATGCTGCAACTGGATAACTTGGACGATGTACAGGGTGTCCGATTCCAGGAACAGGACTTGGACTGGTAGGGCTAATTGCCTCTTCCACCGGAGGCGGTGCTGGAGGTTCCACGACACGTGGTTGTTTGAAAAAGTCGAGCTCATCATCATCCTCTTTGGCCATCATCACCTCATAATTTCCGCCGGTCGACATCGGAGGATGTACGGGGTGTCCAACTTGAGGACTATGACCAGGCATAAACGCCTGTACTGATGGAGCCGACGCTGGAGATTTCACGCCCGACGGTTGTAAGAGAGAACTGTGAATGTCATTGTCCTCCTCGCCCATCACCTTGTATTCTCCGGTGCTCCACATCGAGGGGAACTGGTTCTTCTCCAGCTTCCACTTCCTTCCTTCAGACAATCCGAGCGCAAAGAAGAGAATCAAAGCCAGTGCAAGGCTAAGAACAGTTGCCTGATTCAAAGCCATTGTTGACAATCGAAGCAGGCAGGATGCTGCATTACTCCCCTCGACCAAGTATATATATACAAGCTATTCGCGGGTCATTAAATGGGGAGACCTGGGATGGCAGTAATGACCCCGCCATGCACGCAAGATCCAATTTTGTTGATTTCAGTTGCGTTGACTTAAAGCACGGATGCTTTTTCCTTCCCATGCGGCAGCTTTCAAGGAAACTTTATTGCGCCTCGGGAAGTGCGTTTGTTCTTTTCCGGACTGAATCCGGTCTCAAGACTTCCACGTGAGAAGACCTTGCAAGCTGCAAACGTTTGCCGGTGCGGAGAACAAGCTGTCCCTGGCAATAGAGCAATTGCCGCGGATTTTGCGAAGGTTCGATAGTCACTAAGTCATAAATATAGATAGATTTCAGTCTTCCATTTGATCACTTTATAAGTGCAAATGATACGATAATTTATATAGGAGTTAGGAAGAAAAAATTGCACTTGAATAGGACATGCTAATTAGGACGGTAAATTGAGCTCAAGACCATAAAAGCCCTTGGCACTTAGATACCCCGAATTTATCTTCGGTCCTCATGAGGACGCCTAATCTTGTAATATCAATCGTTGTTTTAGATGCATTTATTTCGTGAAAAATGAATGATTTTTGAAATATTTTTTTTCTAAAAATAATCGTTTGTATCGCTTACAAAACTAAATAAATGAAAAAATATTTCATTGAGAACAAAAATGTTTAGACATAAATTATTATTGATAATGAATTTTTTTAATTAACTAATTATTTACAAGTGATCATTTTTAGGAAAATATTCCCCAAATCATTCTTTTTCATGAAACAAATGGAGCCTTAGTTGAGGAAGACCAATATTGGTAGTAGTAACCAAGTCTTTGTATAACCTTTTGCATGTTTAGCAAAAAAAAAGGGAAGAAAAAGAGAAATATTTTAGGCATATGTACACAAAATTTACAGATTTATTTCATACACTACAAAAAAATAAGGATTTAGCCACGGAAAATTAGCGATGAATAATTTTTCGTCGCTAATTTGCGACGGAAAAAAATTCATTGCTAATTTGCGATGGAATTTGCCACGAAAAAAAATTCGTCGCAAATTTGCGACGAATTTTTTTTTCATTGCTAATTTGCGACAAAAAAAAATTTCATCGCTAATTTGTGACGGAATTTGCCACGAAAAAAAATTCGTCGCTAATTTGCGACGAATTTTTTTTCTGTTACTAATTTGCGACGAAAAAAAATTCATCGCTAATTTGCAACAAAAAATTTTACTAATTTGCGACAGAGTTAGCGACTTACTTTTTTTCGTCACTAATTTTGCGATAAAATTTGCAACAAAAAATAAATTCGTCGCTAATTTGCGACAAAAAATAAATTAATCGTTAATTGTCCACCTCGCTACTTATAATATATCCCTATCCCCAATTTCTCTCTCTCTCCCTGCTAATTGCTCATATCCCTCTTCGCTGTTCTCCCTCCCTCCCCCTCTTTCATTTCTCTTGATAAACCTCTCTGCGCACATGCAAATCATTTTCGGTAAAGCTGTTTTGCTGGTAAGTATCGTGGTTAATTTTGTGGCTAATTGGTGACGAAGATGGTTCGTCGCAAAACTATTCATTGTTGGATTCGAATTTTTTTTATTTTATTAATTTTTTTTCCTAACTTCTAAGTTTGTCGTCGGCCATGGGCGAGGCCGACAGCCTTGCCACGGTTGTTACGACGAGGTCGAGCAACGACCGTGGCTACTCGTCCTCGCCCAAATCTGGGCAAGGTCCAGCGGCCTCACCCATGGTCGCCGCTCGACCTTGCCGCACAGATCTGCGGCGAGGTCAAGCGGCGGCCATAGCGAGGCCACTCGGTCTCGTTCAGATCTGGGCGAGGTCCAGTGGCCTCGCCTGTGGCTGCCGCTCGACCTTGCCATAGATCTGTGCGGTGAGGTCCAGCAGCGGCAATGGGCGAGGCCGCTGGACCTCACCGTACAGATCTGCGGCGAGGTCCAGCGGCCTCGCCCATTGTCGCCATACAGATCTACAGCGAGGTCGAGCGGCAGTTACGGGTGAGGCCACTAGATCTCACTACACAAATTTGCGGCGAGGACGAGCAGCCATGGCCGCCACTAGACCTCGCCATCGCGGCGAGGGCGACGGCCATGGGCGAGGCCGCTAGACCTCGCCGTATAGATCTGTAGCGAGGTCCAACAGCAGCCATGGTGAGGCCGTTCGGCTTCACCCTGGGCAAGGTCCAGTGGCCTCGCCCGTGGCTGCCACTCAACCTCGCCGCAAATATGTGCGGCGAGGTCCAGTGGCGGCCATGGGCGAGGCCGAGTAACCATGGCTGCCGCTTGACCTCGCCGCCCAGATCTGGGCGGCGAGGTCCAACTCGCTGGCCTCAGCCAGTCGTCGGTTGCCGGACTGGCGGTAGGCGAAAAATATAATGAAAAAAAAATTTTGAAAAAAAATTTCGAAAAAAAAATTATTTTAAAAAAAATCCGAAGTAATTTTTTTTTAGGTACATGTCCATTTGAAAGTCTCGCAAATGAAGTAAACGTTACAATTCTCATCAAATTAAGCACTTTCTACTATAAAGATTTCAATCAAATAATTGGGTAAGTCTTATTGACATAGTAATTTTTTTCATTTTCAAAGTAATTGTTTCGTCAAAAACAAAATTTTAATTTTTAGAATTTTATGATTTTAATTAAGAATATTAAACAGTATATATAATATTTTTAATATTTTATGAGATTTTTTTATTTTTATATAGACACAATGCAAAGAGACAGGACTTGGATGTATAATAGGAACTTACCTGGATGTCAAGGATTGACCGATGAGTTTCGTACTGGATTGGAACTATTTTTGAACTTTGCTAGTAGTAAATATGAGTTAATAGATGGAAATAAGTTACGGTGTTTGTGTAACAAGTGCAGTAATGGTAAATTTCATGTGTGTGATAAAGTTAGAGAACATCTTTATAGATTTGGGTTTACTCCAAACTGCTATAATTGGATTTGCAATGGTGAACAATTTATATCTAATGAAAGATATCGAACAAGTGACCAATTTTCAATTAAGGAATAATGAAACTATCATGACCAATTGAACCCATACCAGAGGATGATGATTAATACAGTTGGTCAGAATATTGTTTCAGATTCGAACCATGCAAGTACTAATTTTACTCCTATACTCGAACAATTGAAAGAGATAGGAGTAACAGATTTTGATGAGATGTGTGTAATGAAACTTTTCCATCTAATCAGTTTTGGGAAGTGTTAAAAACAGCAGATGAACCTTTATGGCAGGTTGTGACAACTACACTCAGTTATCAGTGACAGCAAGATTGTTAAATATCAAGGCAGAGCATAATGTGTCTGAGAATTACTTTAACTCTTTTGTTGAAGTAATGCGGGAAACAATGCCTCGTGATAACATCATGTCAAGTGATTTTTACGATATGAAGAAGTTAGTGGATAACTTAGGTCTTTCAATTGAAAGGATTGATGTAAGTAGTATGAGTTGTATGTTATATTGGAGAGATGATGAAAATGCAGAATTTTGCAAATTCTGTAGACAACCTAGGTACAAGATTAACAGAAGGTAGAGTTGTAATCAGAAGCGTCAATCATGCAAGCAAATGTTTTATCTGCTCTTAATCCCCAGATTGCAAAGGTTTTATGCGTCTCAAGCCACTGCTGAACACATGACTTGACATGCAAATCATGAAATAGAAGATGATCTAATGTATCATCCTTCAAATGTAGAGGCATGGAAACATTTTGATAGAACATACCCAGAGTTTGCAATAGAGCCTCGAAACATCAAGTTAGGTCTCTATGCTGATGGATTTGCCCCATTTGAGAAATCAGAAAAAAGTTATTCATGTTGGTTAGTTATCTTAACTCTATACAATTTTCCACCAGACATGTGCATGAAGACACCTTTTGACATTAATTGTGACTGGCCCGTAAAATCCAAAAAAGTTGATAGATGTTTATATGCAACCATTAATTGAAGAGTTACAATGGCTATGAGATGAAGGTATCGTTACGTATGATGTTTCTATTGATGAAATATTTGTAATGAAGGCTACTCTTCTTTGGACGATAAATGACTTTCCAACTTATGGAATGTTATCTGGATGGAGTACAACTGGATCTTAGGATGTCCGATATGTTTGAAGAGATCAAAGCAATTCAGATTAAGACATGATAAGAAGCCCAGCTAGTTTGATTGTCACAGATAATTTTTGCCGACGAATCATACATTCAAAAGGAATAAAAAAGTGTTCATCAAGAATAAGATTGAAAGAACACCTCCACCATTGAGGTTGACCGGTAATCAAATTTGGGAGCGAGTGTAGGACTTTTCAACTGTTGTTGAAAACCTGCATGGCACAACTATTGCGTACGGAAGTACACATAAGTAGATTAAACACAGTATATTTTGGGGTTAATATTATCAAAAACCCTAAACTGGTACATATATGATAATTTTACCCTGAACTTTTTTTTTACTACAAAAAATCACAAACTAGTATACCTGTGACAATTTTACCCCAAACATTTCTTTTTACCACAAAAAATCCCAAACTAGTATATCTGTGACAATTTTACTCCAAACTGGTAAACCTGTGACAAATTTACCCTAAACTATTTTTTTTAACCACGAAAAACCTCAAATTAATACACCCATGACAATTTTACCCCGAACTAATAATTTTTTAATATTATTTTTTTTCTCGAATTTTTTTATTATTTTTTTCTTTATCTTCAACTTCTGGTCGATCACCGGACCAATGACCGGTTAGAGGCGAAAATCGGCGAGGTCGACCCCGTTGGCGCCAGCGAGGGCCGCCCTTGCCCGACTCAGGTAAGGGCAACCCTTGCCTGACTCAGGCAAGGGCGACCCTTGCCCAAGTCGGGCAAGGGCAGCCCTCGCCCGAGTCGGGCAAGGGCAGCCCTCGCCTGACTCAAGCGAGGGTCGCATTTGCCCGACGTCGGCGAGGGTGGCCCTCGCTAGCAGCCGGCGGGGTCGACCTCGTCAACTTCTGCCTCTGGCCGGTCGTCAGTCCGGCGACCGGCCAGAGGTTGAAAGTGAACAAAAAAAAATAAAAGAAAAAATAAAAATAAAAATATTAAAATTTTAGTTCAGGGTAAAATTGTCACATCTGTACCAGTTTGGGGGTTTTTTGTGGTATGTTCAAGGTAAAATTATCACAAGTGTACCAGTTTAGGGTTTTTTAGGATATGTTCGGGATAAAATTGTCACATGTGTACTAGTTTGAGGTTTTTGGTAGTCAACAAAAAAGTTCGGGGTAAAATTGTCACACGTATACCAGTTTGAGATTTTTGGTGGTATTAACCCTATATTTTGGGATCTACCATATTAGAAAGGCCATCTTATTCATCATAATCTTGACGTCATGTACATTGAAAAAAATGTTTTCGACGATGTTATAAATATTGTGATGGATGTTACTAGAAAAACAAAAGACAACTTGAATGCAAGAAAAAATATGAGAGATATTTGTGATCGGCCAACACTAAATGTGAATGCAAGCAGCAGGGGACCAAAACCAAAAGCAATTTATACATTGGATAAGGAGCAAAGACAAGTCGTTTGTCAATGGTTGAAATCTGTGCGGTTTCCTGATGGATATGCTTCAAACATTAAGAGATGAATTGATTTGAACGAATGCAAGTTGACAGGATTAAAGAATCATGATTGTCACATATTTATGGAAAAACTAGTTTCAATAACTTTCAAGAGACTTCTACCAAACTTTGTATGGAGCACCATTACAGAGTTAAGTAATTTCCTTCATGATATTTGCTTAACAGTGTTAAAAGCATCACACATGGAGAAACTAAAGAAAGACATTCAAATTATTCTTTACAACTTAGAAATGATATTTCCTCCATCGTTTTTTGATTCAATGGAGTATCTTTTAGTTCATTTGCCTTATGAGGCCAAAGTTGCAGGTTTCGTCCAATTTCGATGGATGTATCCATTTGAGAGGTAAAAATTTGTTTAAATTAAATTTCAAAATACTTTATTATATATTATGCTCTGATAAATTTCTTTCTATTGCAACTAGGTTCTTATATTATTTGAAGAAAAAAGTGAAGAATAAAGCATGTATTGAAGCTTCAATTTGTAATGCATATATTGTAGAAGAAGTGACAACATTTACATCATATTATTTTGAGCCGTACGTGCAGTGCAAGAGGCGGAGAGTAGGAAGAAATGATGAGAGTCACATTGATCCTAATTGCAAATCATTCTCTATTTTCAATTATTTCGGTCGACCAAGCGGCGCATATAAGTTTCGTTACTTAACAGGCGAGGAACAGCAGGCAGCCCATACATATATTTTACTGAACTATCCAGAAGTGGAGTCATACTTTGAGTAAGTGTATATTTGCAAATGTATGTATTGCATGTCAAATATTTACTAATATATAAATGCAAATTGTTAATAAGATTTTTCAAACTTCAATGTATGGACTACCAACAAATGAGTTTGACCGTTTGTGCGATGAACAATTTGCAACATAGTTCAAAACATATGTAAGTTGCCTATGGACCAAAACCAAGTTATTAATATTTTATACATCATTTAAATATATATTATTGACTTTGCGTGTATGACCTTAGGTTCATAGTAATCATGATCAAGTTGAAGAGCAATGATTGCTATATCATCTGTCATAAAGTCCAAAGTTAAAAATACGAACTTGGCTAGCATATTTCATAAACGAGTATAATTTTCACACTCTAGAATATGGAATAGGAAAAGCCACAATGAATAGTGGTGTGTGTGTTTAGTCATCCAATGGTGGCAGTTCAAAAGATAATTTTTATGGCTTGTTGGATGAAATCATGGAGATAAAGCACCCCGGACCATTAATGCGGGTTATGTTATTTAAATGCATGTGGTTCCACCCCATCAAAGGAATGAAGGTGCATACGAAGTTTAATTTGATTGAAATAAATCACAAGAAAATGTACATGAAATATGAACTATTTGTGTTGGCACAACAAGCAGTTCAAGTATATTATGTAACATATCCTAGTTTGAAATGTGACAAAACTGATAGGTGGACTGTATGTAAAACCAAAGCACGAAGAAAAATCGAGGAACACTGGAAGGATACAACATATCAATAAAAGAAAGTTTGTAACACGGTTGAAACTGAGGAATATAACATTCCAACTCTACGAGATCCATGTGGAGCAATAATAGATGTAGATCTAACTGAAATTTGCGAATTAAATTTAAAAAGTATTGCAGAATCTGATTTTGAGATAGAGGATGATGATGATGATTATGATGATGATGATGCTCATGAAGAAGATGAAGACGAAGGTGAAGGTGAAGATAAAGATTTAGATTTTTTAGACTTTTTACTAATTATGTCGTCATTATTATTGTTATTATTATTGCGACAAAAGTTTATTGTTGTTGTCATATTTATTATTATTATTATTGTTGTCGTAATTATTAGTATTGTTGTTGTTGTTGTTATTATTATTATTATTGTTATTATTATTATTATTATTATTATTATTGTTATTGTTGTTGATTATTATTATTGCTATTATTGTTACTGAAACGTTATTGTCAGGAAAAAAATGAATTAAGCGTGTGTGGACTAGTAGAAATGAAATTCGTGGCTAAATCCATGACAAATGCTTCACGAATTTAGCCACAAATTTGAAAAAAATGAATTAGGAGTGTGTGGGCTAGTAGAAATGAAATTCGTGGCTAATTTGCCACGGATTTAGCCATAAATTTGAAAAAAAAAATGCCCACACACGCCTAATTCATTTATTTTCAAATTCGTGGCTAAATCCGTGGCAAACTAGCCACAGATTTAGCCACGAATATCATTTCTACTAGCCTATTTTTTTAAATTTGTGTTTAGCCAAGAATTTGAAAAAAAATGCCCACGTACGCCTGATTCATTTATTTTCAAATTCGTGGCTAAATCCGTGGCAACGGATTTAGCCAAGAATTTGAAAATAATGCCTATGCACGCCTGATTCATTTATTTTCAAATTTGTGGCTAAATCCGTGGCAAATTAGCCATGAATTTAGCAACGAATTTTATTTCTACTAGCCTATTTTTTTAAATTCGTGGCAAATTAGCCACGGATTTAGCCATGAATTCAAAAAAAATGCCCACGCACTCCTGATTTATTTATTTTCAAATTCATGGCTAAATCTGTGGTAAATTAATCACGGATTTAGCCATAAATTTTATTTCTACTAGCCTATTTTTTAAATTCGTGGCTAAATCCGTGGCTAATTTGCTATGGATTTAGCCACGAATTTAGAAAAAATGCCCACGCATGCTTGAATCATTTAGAAATAAAATTCGTGGCTAAATCCATGGCAAATTAGCCATGGATTTAGCCACAGATTTCATTTCTACTAGCATATTTTTCAAATTTGTGGCTAAATTCGTAGCTAATTTGCCACTGATTTAGCCACGAATTTTATGTCTGCTAGCCTTTTTTTCAAATTCGTGGTTAAATCCGTGGCAAGCCACGAACTTGAAAAAAAATACCCACGCACGCTTTATTCATTTATTTTCAAATTCGTGCCTGAATTCGTGGCAAATTAGTCACGGATTTAGCCATGAATTTCATGGCTAATTTGCCATGAATTTAGCCATGAATTTGAAAAAATATGCCCATGCACGCCTAATTCATTTATTTTCAAATCTGTGGTTAAATCCATGGCAAATTAGCCACGAATTTGAAAAATGTGCTAGTAGAAATGAAATTCATGGCTAAATTCATGGCTAATTTGTCACAAATTTAGCCACGAATTTGAAAATAAATGAATTAGGCGTGCATAGGCATATTTTTTCAAATTCATAGCTAAATCCATGGCAAGCCACGGAAAAAATATTAGGGTTTGTCGCGACAATTTTATATTTCGATTCAAATTTACCATGAAAAAATTAAAATTTGTGGCTAATTTGCAACGGAATTAGCCACGAATTTTAATCCGTGGCTAATTTGCCATGATATTAGCCACGAATTTGGATCTGTGGCTAATTCCGGCGGAAATTCGCAAAATGGCGTCGTCTTCATTTGCGGGCACAACTAGTATTAGTGTTTTCTTCTCTGTCTTGATCAAACAATTTAGGGTTTTCTTCTCTTCCTCTTCTACCTCTTCTTTGTCTCTGTCTTAATCTCTCTCTCTCTCTCTCTCTCTCTCTCTCTCTCTCTCTCTCGATTGAACGATTCTCGGCGACCTTCGGCATTCTTTGGCGTGATTCTCGGCGTTCTTCAATGGCGGACGCTAGGAAGCACGAGGACACCCAGCACAAGGATCATTGTCCGAGAGTTTTAGAGGTACATTCTCAAATTTTTTTGTGGACGTTTGCTTCTGCTTCTGCTGTTTGTGTTGGGTCTGCTGCTTTTGCTCATGTTGGATGAATTAGCTTGGGTTTGCTTGCTGGTTTTGGGTCTGCTGGATGTTGGGTGAAACAGAATGGGTCTGCTGCTTTTGCTTAAGTATTGTTTTGCTCGTGGGTGAAAGTTATGTTCGTGGGCGAGACAAAATGGTTTTGTTCGTGGGCGAAACAGAATGGTTTTGCTTTTGTTTCGCCCACGGTTCTGTTCATTGGCGAAACAGAATGGTTATGTTTCTGTTTCGCCCACGAACATAACCATTCTATTTTGCTCATGGTTCTGTTCATAGATGAAACAGAATGGTTCTATTTCTGTTTTGCCCATGAATAGAACCATTCTGTTTCGCCCACGAATAGAATCGTCAGTGAAATAGAATGGTTCTGTTCGTGGGCAAAACAGAATGACTTATCTCGGGTTGACTATTAGCTGTAATTGGAATTTCCGATGAATTTATTATGTTCGCTGAGTGGAAACGGGCTGAAATTTGATCAAATTTAGGTTGAAATTCGATTGAAATTTGGTTGGTCAAGGGGAAACCATTCTGTGTGATATGCAAGTCGTCTTTCGGCGTTTCGGAGTTGTTTACATGGGTTTTTTTAGCAAAAAACCATTCTGTGTGAATAGTGATTTCAGTTTGGTTTGAGGTTTTTTTTTGCGTTTCGGAGTTGTTTCATTGTTATTTTATTTATATCTAGGTTTGAATATTGAAACCAATAAAAAATAAGCTATAATGTAATGACGAATGTCATGTAGGTTCGTTGTAACAGGTGGGGCGAATCGCGATTTGGGCGGATACCAGAAAGGAAAGTCTCTGCAAGTTGGTGTCAGGGAAGGCTAGCCTTTTCATTTTTGGCGAATAATGTGTGGTATGTCCTCTTGCTGGATCTTTAGTTCAAAGAGTTTAGTTCTAGGCGGGATATTGATATCAAAACTGGTGGTGAATGTATAATTTGTCGATATCTTGGATTATTCACTAAATTATAAGTGAAAATGTTGGTCTTGTATTGGATACGCAAAAATTTGTTTGACGAAATGTTTTTGATTCATTTTCTCTCATTGCTTCCTTCAACTGTAGCATCATAAACGGTAAATGACTCTTTGGCAGTCATTTTGATCAAGTTTTCTTCCTTCTTATATGCACTTCCCCTTCTTTTGGGACATCACACTCTCTGTGTGTTCCTCTTGTGTAAATTTGCTAATAAAACTTTGACATTATTCCTTTTAATATGAAAGAAGAGTTTTCCTTGATTGTCTGACTGTGTTTCATTGACTCTGCTACATAAGGCGTTGTTGCTGAAGGTACGGCTGTTGCTGTTGTTGAAGCAGCACTTTACCCAATTGTCACCATTAAAACTAGACTTCAGGCAAGATTAAATCTTTATGTGTTCAACCAATCCTTTTGTTTGCCTGTCCTCCAATTGTCACATTGCACAACCTTCGAGTGTAAACTGGTAGTTGGGAAGCTGTTGCAATAAGTAGTATTAAAGCCATGTTAATTTTCTGCACAATTGTCACATTATCACACTACACAATCCTTTTGTTTAGCTCTTATTGCTGCAACTCTAGTGGCTAGAAGTTAATTTTCTTTTGATGAATATTGGGCTGTTTGCTGCCACCGACCAAGCAGCATATGTTTTTTAGGAATACTGCTTGTTATTGCTGTTGTTCTCTCTATTTTACTATTGTACAGCCAGACATTAAAGCCATGTTAGCTTTAGACTTACACAATTCATTTTGTTTAAATACAGCCGTGTGCTTCAAGTTTCTTAACTCTCGAAAGTTAAGCTAAAACCCTTTGAACAGATGGAAAGTAATAATTTAATCCCTTGTATATTTGGCAAATCATATAGATGACCTCTTTGATTGAAAAATATATGTTGCATCCTTTTTCGTTTTCTTGTTTACTCTGCCCAAGCTAATGATTTGTAAGGTATGCGACAAAATGAAGATTTTGAGCAAAACAAGGTACTGATAAAGTTATTGAGAAAATAAATCGACCGTAAGAAATGATTTGTAAACCTTTAAACGCGAACCCGACCCGATCCGAACCCAACCCGACTGTGCGGCTATATCATGTTTGGGTCTTGTTTCGGGTTGGGCCAAGCACATACATTCATTGTTTTGGATCGGGTTGGGTATCATGAAAACTCGACCCGACCCATTGACACTTCTAGTTTGTGTGGCAATCTATTAATTTTTCATACTAGGTTAATTTTTCAATATGTTTGTGTTCCAAGAATCTATTTGCGAGTAATTGATCATCTGTACAATGCAAAATTAACCTAGTAATTCATTTAAGACTATGTACTGGGTGGCCCATCATCTAAGGAAGGTGGCAAGCTGTTTGTGTTTGCCTTTTCCTCGTGAGTTATAATATTCTTGAGCATCCGCCAGCTACATGCTCAACTCTGAATTATCTAGATTCTTATTTTTTTGGGACCTTTCCGTAGGCCTACATGCTCACTCATGTCTTCTTCTATAATAATCACCAGAAAAGAGGTAATATTTAAGTGTTTGTTGAATGTTTTTGTAGACAGTTACCACAACTGTTATTTGTGGCAAAATACGAGCTAAAGAATTAAGCTCGTAGATATTTCCGGACAGCTTGCTTTTTATCTGAGGCGATAGCAAGTTTGTTTCATTTTCTCAAGTTTATCTCTTGCTCTAAAAAACAAAATGGTAAGCTTCACGATGTACGTCATTATGTGTCCCTAATACATGTTCATATTTTTTAACATATTTGTCTAACCTTCCAACTTGTTAGTATAAACGTGGAGGTCACATGCATTGTGATGTAACTTCACAAATAAATACCAGGCCCTTCCCCTTCCTCATTCTCGTCCCCGTCCCTTTCCTCTTCCCCTGCCCTTTTATCTAACCCTCAACCAATACATGTTGATGGACACATTGGCCCTTCTTCTGACCCTTAAATATAAATTGAATTTACTTCAGTTCCATCACCTTCGGTTCCACCTTCTTCTTCAATGCAACACTCGAATGATGAAGAAGATAGCTGATTCATGATATCCTTATTTGGAGATTTGTAAGTACTATGTAAATTATTATGGATGTCAACTGAATTGTCCGTATGCTTCACGGTTGCTATGTATGTTGACGTCATTATAACCTATTTGCAGATTCATGGGTGCTACGTATGTTGTGAGAAAACTTAATAAAATAATCAATAACTGTTGAATGGGGCAGTATACTAGTTGAACCACTGCTTCAAAAGAAGTAAAGGAATTGTGGTGGAATGAGTTCAAGGTAAGTTTTTTCCTTCTATTTTCTTACAAACTAAGTTTAGTTTAGCATACTGAGAGTGTACAATTGTTTTTCTATTGATTACTTGTAGCGGAAGTTCAAGTGGGATGGAGTGGAAGAGAAAGAAGTTAGAAGAATTTTTAAGAAGAAAGTAGGTGATCACATGTAAAATGTGATGAATAGAGCAGAGAGAAGTCAAGAAAAGCTGGATTTTATTACAACTGATAATTTGACGGAAATAAAGAGAACTTGGGACATTGAAAAGCATAAGCAAATCAATGAAATAAATAAGAAGAATCAAGCTTCTAGTTTTAGTGAAGGATTTGCCACATATTCTGGGGGCTCTATTAACATCGAGGAGCATGGAAAAAGAATGGTAAGTCTGTTAAACATGTTGTAAGTTAATTTAATGAATACTCATTTATGTTTATATTTTGTAGGCAGATGAATTGGGGACGGAACCAACATTTATAGCTACATTTAAATGCACATTTCAGAAAAAAGATAAGACATGGATTGGCACTCGAGCAAAAGCTATTGAAATATATAAGGTTATACTTTGTAGTTATATATATGAAGTTTTTTTATTTTCATCTATATTGTTAATGTATGATAAATATGACGAACTTGTAATGAGCACTGCTGCTAGTGGTGGTGCTAGTGATGGTGATGGTGATGGTGATGGTGTTGCTGCGTCCGAGCTATCGGTTGAAAGTATGGCATTATGGGTGGAGGCATCGGGTGGAATGAGAAGAGGTCAAATATTTGGGATGGGATCCTTGTCAAGAATATACACAAACACCAGCTGCCGCAACTTCATCCTCCAATGCGGCTTTTTTAAGGAGGACACAACACGAGGAGCAAATGAGTTAAGAATTGAATCAACCGAAACATTTACTTATACAGAAGGATGAAGAAATAAGATGAGTGAAACAACATTTGCAATTGATCATGCGATGCCTCAACCTCGATCACGATGACGTTCCTCCTGTACCTCATACTAATGCAGTAGGTGATGGGCACAATGATAAGTGACACAATGATAATAAGATTGCTGATGATGATGATGATCATTGCTAGTTAAAATTTTCAAACTCGAGGGTAAGCTTACTTTAGCATTATCTATTTATTTATAGGACAAGTTATTAGTTGTTGCATTTGTTCAATGCACATGTATCGATTCTGTTAAAAGTTCAACAAATGTTATAAGTTCAACAACTGTTTTTGCACATGTACACGAGAGACAATGGATTAATCAAGCTGATGCTCGGCTATCTCTCTCCCTTGTTCACGCACGCACGTGCATTCTAGGAACAGAGTTGCTGGGATTTGAATTACTTGGCACTGATTCTTTGAAGAATTTTTGGAATGATCATGATGCCATATTGTGTTGTTATCTATTATTTGTGTTACTCAAAATTGTTCAAAGTGAATTTTGCCATATATGTTATTAGGAATGATTAACGACGGTCTTCCTTTTGGTTTGGCAATCTATTATAGTTTTCGTCTTTGCAAACTAGGCAGGACTTGACAAATTAGAGACCACTTTTAGTGGCTTTACAAGATATCACTTTGGATTAGATATTTGACGAGTCAGTTTGCAAAGAATTGTGCTCTGGGTTCACTAAGTTAATGCAAGAGGTGCTTCTATCATTCTTTATGCTACATGACAATAAGCGTTCAGTTTGAATACATGCCCTCTGGAATTGGTCTTTTGTGTGAGCATAGCCTAATATATTCTTTTTTGAACACCCCTCTTTCTGTTGTTGAATAGATGTGAAAAAATTAAGAGGGGTTGGGAGTTTGATATTGTGATGTTTACGCTGCAGATGGACAGGACTTCGATTCTTGGAGACACTATAGACTACGTGACTACGTGAAAGAACTTCTTGTCAAGCTCAACAGTTAGCAACAAAAGAGCGAACTGGATTTGTTGGATCCTCTCAAGGATTTTTCATACAAATTTAGTGCTTTGTTCCATTTCTTTCTTTTTTGTGTTTGTTCTTGTCTTGACTGCGATTCTCTCAATGTTAAATATAAATTCTATAATTGCTATTAATTAGATTTCAAATCGAAATCGTCCCTAAACAACATTCGTCGCAAACTTCGTTGCTAAATTATTCTTTAAAATTCGTCGCTAAATTTGTTTCAGAACAATGTTCATGGCAAAAGTCAAAATTTTTCGTGGCAAATTAGTGACGAATTTTACCACGAATAAGTTCGTTGCAAAATACTGACAAAAAACAATTTGGTGGCAAATTAGCCACGAATTTTGTCACGAAAAGTGTTTGTGGCAAATTACTCATGCATTTTGCCACAAATAAGTTTGTCGCAAAATACTGAAAAAAAAAATTGGTCGCAAATTAGCCATGAATTTTGCCACGAAATGTGTTCGTCGCAAATTAGCGATAAATTTTGCCACGAATAATTAGCAACAATTTTTGCCATGAAAAAATTCCGTCGCAATTTCGCGACCAAAAACAAAATTTTGAAAAAAATAGCGACGAATTTTGCCACGAATAATTAGCGACGAATTTTGCCTAGAATACAGTTTGTGGCAAATTAGCGACGAATTTTGCCACAAATAAAGTTCATGGCAAATTAGTGACGAAATTTGCCACGAATAATTAGCGACGAATTTTGTTACGAATAATCAGCGATGAATTTTGCCACGAATTTTTTTTTGTGGGAAATTAGCGACGAATTTTGCTACGAATAATTAGCGACGAATTTTGCGACTAATTTTATTTTGGCGCAAATTACCAACGAAAATTGAAATTTTCCATCGCAAAATTTTCGACAACCTATTAGCGACGAATTTTTTTCCATCGCTAATTTCGTCGCAAATTCTTTTAGCGACGAATTTTGCCAAATTTTTTGTGGCAAAATTCATTGCTAAAACAAACTTTTTTTGTAGTGATAGGTAATGTGATGAACAAAGTCAATCATACAAATAAATGTACATAAGAATTCATATGCTTTTTTTTAAACCTGATATAGACTCATTGTTCATGGCTAGATGTAGTAAAATGAGTTAGATAATAGCTTCTAAATGGATACCAACCTTAGAAAAGAGAATGCAATATAATTCCATTTCCCGTTGGCACATGTTCTCAAAGAGAGGCTTTGTTCCGTTATTTAGATTTGTATTATATCCACTACCTGTTTGAGAATTTATTTACACACTTAACTTTGGAGGGTCGACATGCGAAAAAATCTGGTTATAAAATAAAATCTAAATACACATGTCAGCCATCTAATGATGAATCTATAATAATTATTTTACACCGACAATAATCCTTATTCGTAGAGCTAGGTCTTCTTTTGCATGCATAGAATTCGTACGCTTAGACTTTCCCCAAACAGACCCCAGTCACAATATCATGGCATTGGGATGTAAACATCACTTGGTGCTATAACGGGAAATTATAAAAAAATGTTCTAAATTTATTGTACAATAGACAATTTAGTCTTAAATTTTTTAATCTAATCAATTTAGTTATAAATCTTTTAATGATTTTCCAATGTAATCCTTCCGGCAGAAAATCATCAGATGGACACCTGTCGTCTTGCGTGGCAGCTGACATTAACGTAGATAATATTTGCAATTTATTATAAAATTTCTTAATTTTGTTTTCATTTTCTTTTCCTTTTCGCCTGTGACCAATCTGGGCAATGGGCGACCATAGCCCTTGCCTGGGCGAGGGGTGATTGGTGAGGGCAACCCTCACTAGTCTTCACCCTCACTAGATCTGGGTGAGGGCTGGCCAGCAAGGGCCGGGACAACCTTACCTGGGTGAGCGCAGCCCTCACTTAAGGAAAAAAAAACAAAGCAGAAAAAAAGAGAGAAAAAAGGAAAAAAAGAAAAAGTTAAAAAAATTGCAAAAAATAATCTATGTCAATGCCAACTGTATCACATTGGTGGCTAGTGCTTACTAGACTACTATGTTAGCGATTTCCAACAAAAATTGGCTGTAAAAGAGCTATTAGAGAATCGTCAAAACATTCAGGATTTAAATTGGCTAAATTAAAAAGTTCAAAACTGAATTGGTCACCATACAATAAAGTTAGAACTTTTTGGTCAATTATTACGTGCTTTAACCAACATCGGCAACACTTACATTTTATATCTCCTCAAATCCACTCAAAGCAATATGTTAGTAATCAAATATGTAATTTTTTTATGGGAAAATGATACAAATAATCCCTGAACTTTAGTTCTATGTGTAATGTGATCCCTGAAATTTTAATTTATTTAATGTGGTCATAAACCTTGGCCTAATGTATAATCAACTTTTATGATTATCTATCACTGTCCCAGCAAGTAGTTCTTTTTTTGTTGGTATTGAACCACATGCAGACACCTTTTTTGACCTAAAATTTTGTAGGTCTGACCATACTTTGACAAACTTTGACCCAAGGTCAAACCTCGTTTATAACCCGATCAGATGTTGTAATTGAATTGTATACATCGAGGGCTTTCAAACCATTGCCAATATGCCCCAATCAGATATCAGGATAAGGAGATATCGCATCTCTTGTTTGATCGCAATGGCATCAGCAAATCTGAGATGTTTTCCCAATTCAAAGAGACTTTCATACAATTCAACGCGTTTGTGATGTATCAAGGAGGATGGGATTAACGAAGGAGAAATTACGAATCAAAGTTTAGGTCAAATTTTTTCAAGGAAAAAAACCACAAAAAGACAAAATAAGAATAAAACAAACACTACAAAAAAACATGTAATTTGCGACGGAATTTAGCAACAAAAGTTTGTCATCGCAAATTTGTGACAAACTTTATGACGGATTACATTTTCCGTTGCAAATTTGCGACGAAAAATTTTTGTCATTAATTTTGCGACGAAGTTAGCGACGAATTAGTTTTCGTCGCAAAATTTGTGAAGAAAAATATAATCCGTCGCAAAATACGTCGCAAAATTTGCGACGGAAAAAATATCCGTCGCAAATTTGCAATGGAACAACATTTGTAACAAATAAGCCATGGAAAAGATATCCGTCGCAAAATCCGTCTTTCATTTGCGACGACGAGTTTTCCATCGCAAATTTTCTACGGATTTTGTGACGGATATTTTTTTCGTCTCAAATTTTGCGACGAAAACGAATTCGTTGTTAACTTGTAGGTTATCAACGCTTGCCCGGTATATCCACCCCCATTAATTTCTCTCTCTCGCTTTCCTCCACATTTCGTGTGTCTGAAATCTGGAAAATCAGCGCACGCACGAATCAAACTCGGTGAAGCTTTTTTACCGGTAAGTATCGTAGCTAATTTTGTGATTATTCATCGTTGGAATGGAATTTCTTTTTTTTTATGGTTTTTTTTTTGTAACTTCGTCGCCGATTCAACGACCGGCGACCGGCGATACCTTGCCAATCTGGGGAGGAGGCTGAACGGCCACGCCGGCCACGAGGGGAGGCTGAGATTGCGTAGGAAATTTTATCTATCGTAAATTTGCGACGGAATTAGATTTCCGTCGGAAATTTGCGACGAATAAATGAAAATTCCGTCGCAAATTTGCGACGGAATACTAATCCATCACAAATTTGCGACGGATACGTGACAGATCCATCGCAAATTCGACCTCGCCACCGCCCACATCCGGGCGACGTCGAATGCGCCGAACTAGCAACCGGAGAAACGTAATGGGGAAAAAAGAGAACAAAAATTTGGAAAAAACTGGGAAAAAATTAAAAATTATTAAAAATGATTCTTAAGTGATTAATTTTTTTAGATACATGTCCAATTAAAGGTCTGGCAATTCAAGTGGACGTTGCAATTCTTGTCAAATTGACCACTTTCTGCTACTAATAGTTCAATTAAATATTTGGGTAAGTTGTATTTACATGGTAATTTTTTTAATTTTTGCAATTTCAAAGTAATTGTTGTGTGAATAGCAAAAATATAATTTTCATAATTTTATGGTTTTAATTAAGAACAGTAGATATGATATTTTAAATATTTGACAAGAATTTTTTATTTTAATTCAGACACAATGCAAAGAGAAAGGGTTTGGATGTATAATAAGAATTTACCTGGACGTCGAGGTTTGATAGATGAGTTTCGTACTAAATTGGAACTATTTTTAGACTTTGCTAGTAGTAAATATGAGTTCATGGATGGAAATAAGTTAAGGTGTTCGTGTAGAAAGAGCGGTAATGGTAAATTTCTTGCGTGTGATAAGGTTAGAGAATATCTTTGTAGAGTTGAGTTTACTCCGAACTATTATAATTGGACTTCCCATGGTGAACCATTTATATCTGATGAAGGATATCGAGGAAGTAACCGATTTTTAGTTAGGGAAGAATGTGGCTATTATGATCAATTGAACCCATACGAGATGATAATGATTGATTCAGCTAGTCATAATTTTGTTTCAGATCTGAATCATGCAAGTACTAATTTTACTCCTACACGTGAACAAGTGGGTACTAGTCATGCATCACGATTGGAAGAGATAGAAGTAACGGGTTTTGATGAGAATGTCTATCATGAAACTTTTCCATTGTCTAATCAGTTCTGGGATATGTTGAAAGCAGCATATGAACCTTTATGGGTAGGTTGTGACAACCACAGTCAGTTATCTGTAACAGCAAGATTGTTAAATATCAAGGTAGGGCATAACGTGTCTGAGAATTGCTTCAACTCTTTTGTTGAAGTAATACGGAAAGCATTCCCTCGTGACAACATCATGCCGAGTGATTTTTACGATATGAATAAGTTAGTTCATAACTTAGGTCTTCCAGTTGAACGGATTGATATTTGTAGCAGGGGTTGTATGTTATATTTGAGAGATGATGAAAATACAGAATTTTGCAAATTCTGTAGCCAACCTAGGTACAAGATTAACAGGAGGCAGGGTCGTAATCAGAAGCGTAAACCATGCAAGTAAATGTTTTATTTGCCCTTAATCCCCATATTGCAAAGGCTTTATACGTTTCAAGTCATCGCTAAATACATGACGTGGCATGCAAATCATGAAACAGAAGAGGGTCTAATGTATCATCCTTTAGATGCAGAGGCATGAAAACATTTTGATAGAACATATCCAGAGTTTGCGATAGAGTCTCGAAACATCAAGTTAGGTCTTTGCGCTGATGGATTTGTACCATTTGGGAAATCAGGAAAAAGTTATTCATGTTGGCCAATTATCTTAACTCTGTACAATCTTTCACCCGGTATGTGTATGAAGACACCTTATATGTTTTTGACATTGATCGTGCCTGGCCCGCAAAATCCGAAAAAGTTGATAGATGTTTACATGCAACCATTGATTGAAGAGTTACAACGGCCATGGGTTGAAGGTATCACTATGTATGACGTTTTATCCGATCAAACATTTGTAATGAAAACTGCTCTTCTTTGGACAATAAATGACTTTCCAGCTTATGAAATGTTATCTGGATGAAGTACAGCTGGAATCTTAGGATGTCCGATATATTTAGAGAGATCAAAGTCATTCAGATTAAGGCATGGTAAGAAGTCCAGCTATTTTAACTGTCACAGACAATTTTTGTCGCCGAATCATACGTTCAGAAGGAACAAAAAAGAGTCCATTAAGAATAAGACTGAAAGAACACGTCCACCATTGAGGTTGACCGACGATCAAATTTGGGAGCGTGTGCTGGACTTTCCAACTGTTGTTGAAAACCCGCACGGCACGACTTTTGCGTAAGAAAGTATACATAAGTGGACAAAACGCAGTATATTTTGGGATCTATCATATTGGAATGCCCATTTTATTCATCATAATCTTAACGTCATGCACATAGAAAAGAATATTTTGTACAATGTCATAAATACTGTGATGAATGTCGCCGGAAAAATAAAAGACAACTTGAATGTAAGAAAAGATATAAGAGATATTTGTGATCTGTCAACACTAGATGTGGATGCAAGCAGTAGGGGACCAAAACCAAAAACAGTTTATACATTGGATAAGGACCAGAGGCGAGTCGTTTGTCAATGGTTGAAATCTGTGCGGTTTCCTGATGGCTATACTTCGAACCTCGGGAGATGTGTTGATTTGAATGAATGCAAGTTGATAGGTTTGAAGAGTCATGATTGTCACATATTGATGGAAAGACTAATTCTAATAACTTTCAAGGAAGTTCTACCGAACTTTGTATAGGGCACCATTACAGAGTTAAGTAATTTCCTGCATGATATTTACTTGACAATGTTACAAGCATCGCACATGGAGAAACTAGAGAGAGATATTCCAATTATTTTTTGCAACTTAAAAAGGATATTTCCTCCATCGTTTTTTGATTCGATGGAGCATCTCTTAGTTCACTTGCCTTATGAGGCCAAAGTTACAGGTCCCGTCCAATTTCGATGGATATATCCATTTGAGAGGTAATTTTTTTTAAAATAAAGTTCAAATTACTTTATTATATATTATGTTCCGATAAGTTTCTTTCTATTGCAACTAGATTCTTATATAATTTGAAGAAAAAAGTGAAGAATAAGGCATGTGTTGAAGCTTTAATTTGTAATGCATATATTGTGAAAGAAGTGACAACATTTGCATCATACTATTTTGAGCCGCACATGTAGTGCAAAAGGCGGAGAGCAAGCAGAAATGATAAGAGCTCAATTGATCCCAATTGCAAAGTATTTTCCATTTTGAATTATCCAGGTCGACCAAGCGGCGCATGTCAGTTTCGTTACTTATCTGGCGAAGAATTTCATGCAGCTCATACATATATTTTACTGAACTGTCTAGAAGTCGAGCCATACTTTAAGTAAGTGTGAATTTGCAAATATATATATTGTGTGTCAAATATTTGCTAATATATATATGGTTTTTATTATTAGGATTTTCCAAACTTCAATGATTGGACTACAACCAAATGAGTTTGACCGTTTCTGCGATGAACAATTTGCACTATGGTTCAAGACATATGTAAGTTGCCTATAGACCAAAATCAAGTTATTTAAATGTTGTACAATATTTAAATAACTTGTATATTAAATAACAATTTGCACTATGGTTCAAGACATATGTAAGTTGCCTATAGACCAAAATCAAGTTATTTAAATGTTGTACAATATTTAAATAACTTGTATATTATTGCCTTTGCATGTGTAACCTTAGGTGCACAATAATCATTATGAACTTGGAGAGTAAGGATTGCTATATTATTTGTCATGGGGCCATAGTTAAGAGTTCGAAGTTTGTCAGCATATTTTATAAATGGATATAATTTTCACATTTAAGAATATGGAATGGGAAAAGCCACAATGAATAGTGGTGTGTCTGTTCGCTCATCTAATGGTGGCAGTTCTAAAGACGATTTTTATGGCTTGTTGGATGAAATCATAGAGATAGAGCACCCTGGCCCATTAATAATGCGTGTTGTGTTATTTAAGTGCATGTGGTTCGATCCAGTGAAAGGAATGAAGGTACATACGAAGTTTAATATGGTTGAAGTAAATCACAAAAAAAGGTATATGAAATATCAACCATTTGTCTTGGCACAACAAGCAATTCACGTATGTTATGCATCCTATCCTAGTTTGAAACGTGACAAAGTTGATTGGTGGGCTGTATGTAAAATCAAAGCATGGAGAAAAATCGAGCAACACTGTAAAGATACAACCTACTAACAAGAGGAAGTCTGTAACATGGTTGAAATTGAGGAATATAACATTCCTACATTACGAGATCCCTGTGGAGCAATGATAGATGTGGATCCAACTGAAATTTGCGAATTACATGTACAAGAATGTTCAGAATCTGATTTTGAGACAGATGATGAAGATGAAGATGAAGATCAAGACGAGGACGAAGATGAAGATGAAGATGAAAACGAAAACAAAGAGGAAGATTAACATTTTTGTGACAAAATACTAAACATGTGTAATTATTAGTGCGACAAGTGTTATTTTGATTGTCATCATTATTATTGTTGTTGTTGTTGTTATTATTGTTATTGTTGTATTATCGATTATTGTTATTAATTTAATTGATCATTGGAAAATTTGTTGCTAAATGACGACAAGTAAACTATTATTCGTGCGATGACATTTGCGATATTCAATTTTCCATTGCATTTGGATCGTTGCTAATTTCGTCGCTCATTTGTAGGCAACAACTTATTCGTCGCCACTAGTCATCAAAGAATTAGCGATTGACGACTTATTCATGGAAATTTTCCAACCCGCTTTGAAAATATCATTTATTTTTGCAATACGAAATAAATGAGATGCAAAATTTTTCATAAAAAAAATATGTCCCAAATTGACCATGCTCAATTCCGCTGCAAATTTGCGACGGCTAAAAACAGTCCGTCGCAAATTTGGAAAGGAAAAAATTCCCTCCCAAATTTGCGACGGAACGAAATGGTCCGTCACAAATTTGCAACGCACCAGATGCATCCATTGCAAATTTGTGACGGACAATTTAGTTCCATCGCAAATTTGCAGGGAATTTTTCCCGTTCCAAATTTGCGACGGATTTTATGTCCATCGCAAAATTTGTTTTCGTCCGTCCCAAATTTGCGACGGACTGCATTTGGTCCGTCACAAATAGCGATGGACCGATTTGTTCCGTCGCAAAATGCGACTTCTTCTTCTTCCCTGAGCCCGCACTGTGTCGCACATTACGACTTCTTTTGCTTCATCCATTGCCGCCGCCACTGTCGCCGTCGCCACGCAGCCCCCCCAGCCCTAGGTCGTCGTCACCTTCGCCTCGTGCGCCTCCCTGCCCTGAGTCGGCTTGCAGCTTTCTGGCCAGATTTGGGTGAGCTCAACCCGTCGTCGCCGTCTGGGTCGCAAGGCCACCCGCGTGCGTCCCCACCCTGCACCAGTTCACACCTCCCCGCGCCGCCGTCGCCGTCACCCCTGGCCCACGCGCATCCCCACCCCGCCGCCCAGCCTCCGCGCCTCGTCGCCATAGCCGCCGCCCCTTCAAAGTCGCGACGCAGCTTTTTGCCATCCGCCGTTGCGCCGGCCACCGTTGCCGCCTTCTAGCAGCTGGCTAGCCGCCTCCCAACCTCGGCCCGACGTCGTCGCCGCCGCTGGCCACCGTCCCGCCACCGTCCCGCCACCGTTGCCGTCGCTGACTGCCGTCTCGCCGCCTGCCAGCCGCCTCCCAACCTTGGCCCGACGTTGTCGTTGCCGCCGGCCGCCGTTGCTGCCATCCAACCGCCGGCTAGCGACTTCCTAGCCTCGGCCTGACGCTGTCGCCCTTGCCGACTGCCGTCCCGTCGCCGGCCAGCCGCCTCCTTGCCTCGGCCTGATGCCATCGCCGCCCCCGACCGCTGTCCCGCCGCCGGCCAGCCGCCTTTTAGCCTCGTCCTGACGCCATTGCCGCCACCGCCATCGGCCGTCGGCCAGCCACCTCTCAGCCTTGGCCTGAAGCCGTTGCTGCCCAACCACCGACCGACGCGGTTGCTACCGCCCAACACTGTCTTTACCGAGCCATGTTTATACCTACGGTCGCACCAAGTCCACCACTAGCCAACATATGTTTTTATTGTCCTTGAATCAAGTAAGCAACTCCCTAAACCCTACCTAGTATAATGAGTATTAATCAGACTTGTTTGAGGATTGTTTAGTGTCTAATTGGTTGGCTAAGTTAAGGGTCAATTTAAGGATTGTATGTGACTTTCAACGATTATGTCGCCGATTATGCGTTCAATGCCGATTGGGTGGTTGATTATGCGTTTTCAACCGAATAATGTATGAAAATTGAACAATTCTAAAAAATTTCATAAAAAATTCAAGTAAATTTTTGTACAGTCAGATTTTGAGAAAATATTAAATTTGGTGCTAAATTTTCTTTAAAAAATTGAAAATAGAGAAATTTGGCAAAAAAATAACTGTGGCCACCCACTTTAAGTGAAATTTAGATTTTTTATGTACAAAATTAAAAAAAAATAATAATAAAATTTTCAAAAATTTGCATAACTTTTTAAACTGATGAACAATATCGGTGGCCACTCATTGTGAGAGAAATTTTAATTTTTTAATGTGCAATACAAAATTATAAAATTACAATAAAATATAAAATTTCAAAATTTCACATAATTGTGTAAAATATATGTGGACATCCACTTTTAGTGAAATTTAATTTTTTTAGGTGGTCAAAATAAAATTAAATATTTAAAAATTTCAAAACTTCACATAATGGCTTATAATACCTGTGGCCACCCACTTTTACTGAAATTTAAAATTTGTAACCTTCCGTAAAAATATTAAAAATATAGTAAATTAAAAATTTTCATAACTTTACAGAATGATTTAGAATAACTGTGGCCACCAACTTTCAGTTAAATTTAAATTTTTTTAATGCCCAAAAAAAATTTAAAAAAAAGTAAAAAAAATCTTAAAATTTCAAAACTTTAAAGAATGCCTTAAAATATTTGTGGCCACTCACTTTTGGTGAAAATTAATTTTTTTAGTGGCCAGAAAAATTACAAACAAAGTAAAAACATTTAAAAATTTCAAAATTTCAAAACTTTACGGAATGCTTTAGAATATTCGTGGCCACTCACTTTTAGTGAAAATTAAATCTTTTTGTGCCTAAAAAAAATTAAAAAATAAAGAAAAAAAATTTTAAAATTTCAAAACTTTACGGAATGCCTTACAATATTTGTGGCCTCTCACTTTTAGTGAAAACTAATTTTTTAGTGCCCACAAAAATTTTAAAAAAAGCAGTAAAATTTTTTAAAATTTTTAAAATTTCAAAACTTTACAGAGTGTCTTACAATATCCGTGGCCACTCACTTTTAGTGAAAATTAATTTTTTTATTGCCCAGAAAAAATTTAAAAAAAGGTTAAAATATTTTAAAATTTCAAAACTTTATGAAAATACCTTAGAATATCCGTGGCCACTCACTTTTAGTGAAATATAATTTAATTTTTATAAATAATACTTTTATTTTTATTACAAAACTTTACATAATGACTTAGATTACCTGTGGCCAACAAGTGAATCGTGTGATTAATTATGGCTATTGTCGGCTTAGCATGGCATATCGTGCTCATATATTGATGTTTGATATCAAAATGAGTGCGATTCATAATATTTTTGTTCGTAGGAAATTGCACGTCATAAACACTCGGCATTGGCTCATTTCGAGGAAATATTTTCTGCTTCTACACCAAAATGGTAAGTTTCGTTATGTACGTCATAATGTGTTCGTAATACGTATTATAATTAATTTAATATTTGTCTAACCTTCGTACTTGTCAGTATAAACGTGGAGGTCACATGCATAGAAGACCGGCCTCTTCTGCGTTCCCGTCCCCGTCCCCGTCCCTTTCCTCTTTTCTTATATTTTCATCTAACCCTCAACCACAATATGATCCGTTATAATATAGACACGTTAGCCCTTTCTCCAACACTCAAGAAGATGTTGGGGGACTTGGCCATATGCGAACTGAATCTCCTCCAGTTCCATCTCCTTTAGCTCCCTCTGTTTTCGTTCCACCATATTAATCAGGGGAACAATCGAATAATAACGGAAACACAGGTGAAGAAGATAACCGATTGATGATATGCCCATTTGGAGATTCGTAAATACTTCATTTTTATTTTACTATATGTAATATTTATGGCTTTAGATATAGATGTCAACTGAAGTGTCAATGCTGCATAATATCCATATGATTGCAGATTTAAGGATACTCCGGTTGATGTGAGGGAACTGAATAAAATAGTGAAAAACTATTGGATGGAGCAGCATATTAATTACAGAAGTGTTCCATAAGAAGTGAGAGATTTGTGGTGGAATGAGTTCAAGGTAAGTTTTACATATTTTATTTTCTCATCAACTAAGTTCGGTGTAGTGTATTGATTGTCAAGAATGATGTAAAGGGATCAGAACAACTCTGTAGTTTTCGGTACCTAAGGGACCAGATATTTTCCTCGAGATGAACTTTACAAAATATGTACCCATAATTGTTTGGTGCATGGTATGGATATGTGACCATCATAATAATTTTCAGTTTTGTTTTTATTGATTGTAGCGGAAGTTCAGGTGGCCTAAAGAGGAAGAGAATGAAGTGAGAAGAATTTTTCATAAAAAAGTCGGTGATTTTCTACGAAATGTGATGAATAGAGCGAAGATAAAGAAAGTGAAGCCGTCTTTCATTACTACTGACAATTGGGCAAAAATTAATAGAATTTGGGAAACTGAAAAGATTTGGCAAATCAATGAGCAGAATAAAAAGAAACGATCTTCTAGTTCTAGTGAAGGATCAGCCACATATGCTGGGGGCTTTATCAACATTGGGGAGCATCGCAAATGACTGGTAAGTCCGTTAAATAAGTTGTAAGTTAATTTAATTCAATTACTCATGTTTACATTTTGTAGGCACAAGAATTGGGGACGGAATCAACATTTGCAGCAACATTTGAACGCACATTTCAAAAGAAAGATAAGACATGGATTGGCGATCGAGCAATAGCTATTAATGTATGTATGGTTATACTTTGAGTTTTATGGAAAATAGAATGAAAACCGTGAATGCTTTTAATATTTATGGTTGATATATATATATATGAAGTTATTTTATTTGCGTCTATATTGTTAATGTAGGAAAACTATGATGAACTTTTAATGAGCAATGCTAGTGGTAGTGATGGTTGTGCTGCGTCTGAGCCATCGGGTGACAATATGGCATTATGGATGGAGGCAACGGGTGGGATGAAAAAAGGAAAAATATTTAAGATGGGATCCTTGTCAAGGATGTACATGCCGCATCATGCTGGAACTTCATCATCAAATGCGACTAATCAAAGGAAGTCACGACATAACGAGCAATTGATCAAAGAAGTGGACAATCTGAGAAATATACTTGTGCAGAAGGATGAACAAATCAATTCTTGCAACAACAAATGGAAATCGTTATGCGACACCTCAACCTCAATCACTATAGTGTTTCTCCTGTACATTTCAGCAATCTAATAAGGTAGCGAATGATAACCATTCTGTTCCGGAATGAGTTCCTGAACCAGAAATAGATTTTTCTATTTCTGGTTTCTGGATGAGTTTCTGAGAAAAAAAAACCCGTTTGATAATAACAATAAATTTCTATTTCTGGAACAGAAACTCGTTTGATAACAGCACAAAATTTCTATTTTCTGAAACAAAAACCCGTTTGATAAACAACATAAAATTCTATTTCCAGGAACAGAAATCCATTTTTTTAGAAATGGAATAAAAATAATTAAAAAATCCAAAAAATTCATAAAAATCTTTAAAAAAAAATCAGAAAATCCCAAAAAATTGAAAAATTCCAGAAAAAATCATCAAAATGTC
Organism: Syzygium aromaticum; assembly: GCA_024500025.1. Taxonomy (NCBI): domain Eukaryota; kingdom Viridiplantae; phylum Streptophyta; class Magnoliopsida; order Myrtales; family Myrtaceae; genus Syzygium; species Syzygium aromaticum. The sequence continues at coordinate 23,899,301 of CM044889.1, read as the reverse complement.
GAGAAAATAAAAAAAATTCAGATTTTGGGAAAATAGGAAATTTGTTGAATTTTTTCAAAAAAAAAATCAATAAATCAAAAATTTCAAAACTTTACAGAATTGCTTAGAATACTTGTGGCCACCCACTTTTAGTGAAATTTAAATTTTTTTAGGTGCCAAAAAAAATCAAAAAATCAAAAATTTCAAAACTTCACAAAATAGTTTAGAATACATGTGGTCACCCACTTTGAGTGAAATTTAAATTTTTAAAGTGCCCAAAAAAATTCAAAAACTCAAAAATTTCAAAACTTCACAGAATGGCTTAGAATACTTGTGGGCACCCACTTTGAGTGAAATTTAATTTTTGGAGGTGAAAAAAAAAGAAAAAAATCAAAAATTTCAAAACTTTATAGAATGACTTAGAATACATGTGGCCATTTACTTTGAGCGAAATTTAAATATTTTTAGGTGAAAAAAAAACATAAAAATCAAAGTTTTCAAAACTTCACAAAATGACTTAGAATACATGTGGCTATCCACTTTGAGTGAAATTTCAAAATTTTTTTATTTTTTGCTTTTTTTTTCGGCACCCAAAAAAATAAAATTTTGCATAAAGTGGGTGGCCACAAGTATTTAAGTCATTCTGTAAAGTTTTGAAAATTTTTCTTTTTTGCTTATTTTTATTTTTTTTTCGACACCTAAAAAAATTAAATTTCACTCAAAATGGGTGGCCATAGGTATTCTAAGCAATTATGTGAAGTTTTTTATTTTTTATTTTTTTATTTTTTTCGGTACCTAAAAAAATTTAAATTTCGCTCAAAAGTGGATGGCCATAAGTATTTTAAGCAATTTTGTGAGGTTTTGAAATTTTTTATTTTTTATTTTTTTTCGGCACCTAAAAAAATAAAATTTCGCTCAAAATGAATGACCACAGGTATTTTAAGCCATTCTGTAAAGTTTTGAAATTTTTACTTTTTTGCTTATTTTTATTTTTTTTGGCATTTAAAAAAATTAAATTTCGCTCAAAGTGGGTGGCCACGGGTATTTTAAGTCATTCTGTGAAGTTTTTAAATTTTAAATTTTTTACTTTTTTTTATTTTTTTTTGGCACTTAAAAAAATAAAATTTCGCTCAAATTGGGTGGCCACAGGTATTCTAAGACATTCTGTGAAGTTTTTAAATTTTAGATTTTTTTATTATTTTTTATTTTTTTTTGGCATCTAAAAAAATTAAATTTTGCTCAAAGTGGGTGGCCATAGGTTTTCTAAGTCATTTTGTGAAATTTTGAAAATTTTTATTTTTTTATTTTTTTTAATTTTTTCGGCACCTAAAAAAATTTAAATTTCACTGAAAGTGGGTAGCCACAAATTCTAAATCATTCTGTTAAGTTTTGAAATTTTTGATTTTTTGCTTTTTTTTCTCACCTCAAAGGTCGTGACTTTCATATGAATGTGTGTTGAAGAAAATGAATTCCTCAGAAATGGTTCTCACTTTTGTTCCAGAAATGAAAAACCAACTTTTTTTTAGTTCTCATTTTTGGTTTCAGAATCAGTTTTGGAAGCAAACTTGTCCCGGAAATAGAAAAATGAAATTGCGTTACCAAACGGGTTTCTGGTCCAAAACTGATTATGGGAACAAAAAACCAGTTCTGGGCAGAACCAGAATGGTTTTCATGCAGTATCTAAGTGATGCGCACAATGATGAGCGAGACAATGATGCTGAGATTAATGATGATCATGATGATGATGATTTTCTTGGTCTTCTCTAGTTATCCGTTGCAAAATCGGGGGTAAGCTTGCTTCACAACTAGTGATTTATGACATAAGTTGACTCATATTCATATGTAAGAACATTGATATTCGTCTTGAAACGTTTTTTTGTTAACCCTCTTACTTGCTTTTTTATACCTAGTTCCACATCTATGCATAAATGCTTCTTTTATATTCTGGACTAATTAAAGTATCTTTATTTATGTATCCACTTTTCATCAGGTGTCGACAAAAGTAACTACTTTTGATGTTCTGTTGAGTACAACAGTTGCCCAATCTTGTGTATGGATTGTTGATTTTTCATGATTTGTAAGCAGAATTTATAGTTGTCCCACCTCTTATGAATGATTAGAATGTATTATAACATTGGATATCAAATAGCATCATTCCATACTTTGCAACTTTGGATATTTCATTATTTTGCGATAAATTTTGCGACAAATTTTGCGACTAATAAAGTTCGTGTTAAATTTGCGACGAATTTGATGACAAATTTTGCGACGAATAAACGTTTGTGACTAGTTTCGGACGAATTATTTTGCGACGAAATTAGCAACGAAATTTGCAACGAAATTTGCGACAAATTTTGCACGAATTTTTGTTCGTCGCAAATTTGCGATGAATTATTTCCGACGAATTTTGCGACGGAAAATGTTCATGGCTAATTTGCGACGGATATTGTTCGTCGCAAATTTGTGACGAAATTTGTGACGAATTTTGCGACGAATTTTTGCGACGGATAGTGTTCGTCGCAAATTTGCGATGAATTATTTCCGACGAATTTTGCGACGGAAAGTGTTCGTTGGTAATTTGCGACGAATTTATTTCCGTCGCAATTTTGCAACAAATATTTAAATTTTCCGTCGCAAAGTTTTGCGATGACCTAGTAGCGACCTATGAATATTTAAATTTTCCGTCACTAAATTCGTCGCAAATTCGATTTGCGACGGATTTTGCCTAATTTTTCGTCGCAAAATTCGTCGCTAAACATGTATTTTTTTGTAGTGAAATAAAAAGACCAAAGAGCGAGCTATTTTGAGACAAACTTTGGACCTCAACGAACTCGGAGAGAGAGAGAGATTGGATTCCGAGAGCCAAAGTCGTCGAAAGACCAACTGAATTGAAGATACCGATTGGGGAATTCAATTCGGATGCATATATGAAAATCGGGCATCAAGAGGTTTCCAATGACGTGAGAATCATGCCAATCTGATATTGAACTTTGGAAGAAAATGTCTCATCAACAGATCAAGCTCGTCGTAAACAAGATAGAGGTCACTCGATTCGTGAACCATGAGACCCACTACCCCGGTTCACCCTAATCTGGGTAGCATGTTCTGAATTCGCCATGAATCGGGTAAAGCGAAATCTGGCTCACCCAGCATTAGAGAAAACCCTAACCTCTTCATTGGCAACCCTCTCTCTTCCAAAAGAACCCTCCCTCAAAGAAACTTCACCTGCAGGCTCTCCACTTCAATTTTTGAAGTCGAGAGCCTGCTTTGCTTTGCTTCTAAGCCTTGATTTTCCTTCTTTTTTTTTTTTTTTGCCTTCTGATCTAATTTGGGAGTCTTTTTTGGCCTTGTTTGCCATCCTCTTTCACTCATTGTTGTTGTTTTTCTTCGCTCATTGCGATGAATTAATCTACTTGCAGCTGAAAATTTGTGAGAACGTTATCACCAGTCCAGCCATTAGGATGTTTGGGACATGGTTTTATGACATCTTTGAGATTCGGCGGAAACTCTCATCTCCCGATTTAGGTTTAGATCTAAATTAAAGCTTTTCTCTCAATTTAAATTTAGATTTGGGAGTTTCTTAGAGGCGTTCGATTTGCTATAGTTCAACATGTTATTGTCTCTGTATCCAAACCAAGGCACACATTACAAGCCATAATTTCTGGAGAGAAAGATCTTGACGTGTGTCCTCACTGACGGTTCCGATGATCGGCCGCCGATTGTTTATTAATGCTGTGATAGACCTAGTCTTTTGGAATGAGAGCTTACTTATAGCAGCAAGCTGCACTTTTTTGTTTTCTAGATTTTGCTTTGTTTTGCAGCTCTTTTGGGATTTGCTTTTCTTGGAAGTTTTTTATGTTCCTCTCATATTTGATTATGACAAATGAATGAAATTTTCTTTCGATCAAAAAAAAAAACTAGCTCGCCCTAAACGATCTTCACCTTTTCTGGCTTAGGGTGAGCCGACCATATTTTTAGGAATACAAATAAGCACCTCCACCCCTCATTTTAACCCATGACAAGCTCTCCTCTCTCTCTTGTACTTTGAAATCTCTTTCTCAAAGGCCTTCAAAGCCAAAACTTTAATCAGCGCGATGGAAAATCACAAAGGCCTGGTAACTCTAAATCGCTCTTTTAAATAAATGTCATGAGTTGTTACCATGCTTAGGAAAACACTCGAAAATCAAATTATGACATTATTATAGGGAATTAGGAATATAATTTGGATACCTAATTAAGCCGTCATTCTACAAAAAATAAAAATTAGAAAATCATATATAAAAAAGTTGATGCTGCTAGAATAAGTTCTTGCATTAGATTAACTGTATTAAGAAAAGGCCAATCCTAAGATTCATATCATGGTAGTCGTAGGAAGGCTAAATCGGGTTTGGAGCTGGATTGACTCGGGTTGAAATGCCGAGAGACTCGTACGAGACTTGAAGGCTTGTGCAAGCTCATATTTTTCATTAAAATATTTTCGAAACTATAGTTATCTTCATAAATGCTATTTCGATTTTCCAGAATCTCATACAATATAAAATTGGTGGAGAGGGATCAACTATGTCCTTCAAGATGGTCCAAGCATTCGGATAGGCCGAATAATAGAAAGGGAAAAAGTTACAAAAAATCTCAAACTATGTTAATTATGACACATTTATCTAAACTTTTTCTCGTGATATAAAAAACCTCAAACTTGTACTTATGCAATACATTTATCTTCCGTCAAAATTTCATTAGATGATTTTTTAGTCAAAACAGGATCGATTTTATTTCACTTAAGCCACTTGAGTGCCATGTTAACACTGTTTGCTTTTTGGCGTTCATGTAGGTAAATTTTTAATGGTTCTCATTGGAAAAACTTTAATGGAGGATAAATGTGTCATAAAGATACAAGTTTGTGATTTTTGGCGTCACAAAAAAAATTTAGGATAAATGTATTATAGTGGGCAAAGTTTAAAGCTTTTGGTGATTTAATAAAAATAACGAGCCATTTTAAAAAACATGCATACATGCATCATCAAATAAAGAATCAAAGCATGTAGTCGATTGCGCAAAATACACATTATAGTAGGATTCATGCGTCCATGACGACACTTGCTAAGTCATCACAAGACATTGTGATATGACACATCACGCAATTACACAACAAGTCATCACTTGACATGACATATTATTACATGATACAATTTTCCATTGCATGTCACGTATGCCATATCATCATGATACATACGTGGATTGATATTTGCAAATAAACAAGCACACAAGGTGCATGGAGTTATTCTCGAAACGTAGTTCACTTGATTTCGCCTACAGAAAAAAAAAATCACATTCTAGTTTTAGAAATTCAAATAATAAAAGATATCAGAAAACCTCATCGAAAATGAGATACCAAAAGGGCACCGCGGGGGTGCTAACCCCTCTCTATACGTGATCAAACCTGCATACAATACATCTCTAATTTCACAACAGCCCAACCTTCACAACCGCCCAAAATAGATTAATCCCTCAAACCTGTTATAGATACTAACTTCCAATCGGTCTAAATTAATGAAAATAGATTAGTGGTTACTCCATTGTCTTCAAAACCCAAGAAACACTTTTTACCCGTTGTAGATCAAGCCCGACCAAGGACTGCAAGGGTTGCTGAATGCTGGAAGGGTGTTCCGGTTCACAAATCTGGCGGGACGCGCGCGTGATGTCTACATCAAAGGTAGGGTTTGGCGTGGCCTTTTTCGTCTTGCAGTGTTAAGAATGTCCAAGAATAGAATGCCAATTGCCAACTAACAAACTATTGTTAGTAGCATTTCAGGTGACAGTTGATTATTGATAAGGAAATATTCCAGTTCATCATGAAAAACAGAAAATTATCAAAAAAATCATAACATATTATAAATGTGTCAATTGAGTCATCAACCGTTTTATTTTTTTGGTAATGGAGTTCTAAACCTTTTGTATTTGTATTAATTCAGTCCATCTCACTAATTTGACCGATAATCGCTGACATGGACGTCGGTCATCCTATGTGGCGTGACCGGTGCTGACGTAGATATTTTTTAATAATATTTTAATAATTTTCAAAAAAAAAAAAATTCTTTCCTTCTTCCTCTAGCCGGTCGTCGAGGTCATCGCCAGTCCTCTAGTGGTCAGGCGAGGTCGAGCCTTGCCAAGGGAAGGCTAGGCTTGCCCTCGCCGGCCTTCGCCTTTGGCTGGCAATCGGATAGAGGAAGAAGGGAAGATGACAATCGCTAGAAAATTCAACCCACAAGTTAATTGATAGGTAAAAGGAAACCATACACATATAAAGGGCATATAAATCCAATTATCAAGTGATGTTGACTTTTTCAACACCTTCTCTCATGCGCAAATCAAAATAGGAGTGGCATGTATAATTTGACTAACCGAAGCAGATGTACACGCAAAAGGGGCAGAACCAGACTTTGAGACCCTATTAAAAAGTCCAATCTAAAAGGTCAAATTGATATGTGAAGGGAGACTACATATATATATATATATATAAAGAGCATACGAACCCCATTACCAAACGATACTGGATATTGCAATACAATGTTCGTAAGTGGATGGCGACAGCGACAACGACGAATAGTGGTGGCATTAAACAAGGTTATGGTGGCTACGGTTATAACTTTGTAATTGGGGCTCTATTTTTCGACAAAAAAAAATTGGGGCTCTATTTTGGAGGGTTGAAAATTTTGAAGATGGGAGAGAAAATTTGAGGAGGTAAAATGGTGAATTCGTAAATAAGTTTAGGAGTTAGTTGATGGGAGGTGCAACTTTGTATCCAACTTGAAATATGAGATGCAAATTTGTATTTTATAAACTAGAGGATGCAAAGTGAGACTGGTATTTGCTATCTTCCCGATAAATATTAATATAGTCGCAATCTCAAAACTTAGTGGCCTTGAAACCCACAAAATACTAAAGTCAAATATGCTCTACATAGAAAATTCGCAAGTATACATTAGGTGGGATTGAAGATTTGCGTGAGATAAATTGACAAATCTATAAGGCATCGTCTTCGAGGAAAAGAAAAAGAGAGGAACGACCCATGGTCTTTCAAATTTCAGGTGCGGCTAAATGCTAAGGTTACGAATGACAACCATTGTGTTTTAGAAATCAATTTCTGGCAAGAAATTGATTTTTCTATTTCTATTTCTAGAGGAGTTTCTGAGAAAAAAACACGTTTGATAATGATACAAAATTTCTGTTTCAGAAATAGAAATTTTTTTGATAATGGTACAAAATTTCTTCCTCTCAAGTGGCCATTGAGTGGACGGCGGGAGGTGGACGATGGCAAGAGGAAGGCTGCTGGCCTCAGGAGACGGTGGCCGGTGGTTGGCGAGCGGTGGCCCACGGTGGCCGACGGTAGGAGGTGGGTGACAGCTAGAGGAGGGCGGCCGGAGGTAAGAGCGGTGGCCAATTGGACGGCGGCCGGTGGCCCATAGTAGCCGGCGGTGGGAGGTGGGCAACGGCCGAAGGCGGGCGGCGGCGAGAGGAGGGAGGCCGATGGTGGGAGACGGTGGTTGGCAATGGGAGGCCGGTGGTGAGTGGCAGAGGGAGGAGGGCAGCCGGCAATGGGAGACAGTGGCAGGTGGACGGCGGGTGGCGGCCCACGGTGGTCGGCAGGTGGCGGCTCACGGTGGTTGGCGGTGGGATGCGGGCGATGGGAGACGATGGCCGACGACAAGAGGCACGCGGTGAGGGGATTCGGGCGATGGCAGGAGGAGGGTGGTCGGTGGCAGGAAACCGTGGTCGGTGGACGGCGGGTGGTGGCCCACAGTGGCCGGCAATGGGATGTAGGCGATGGGAGACTATGGCTACCAGTGGGAGGCAAGCGGCATGGGGATTTGGGTGGTGGCGAGAGAAGGGTTGTCGGCGGCGGGAGACGGTGGCTGGTGGAAGGTGGGCAGCGATAGGAGGTGGGCGGCGGCTATCGACGGGTGGCAACGGGCGGTGGTCGCTAGCAAGTGGGTGGCGAATGGGCGACCAACTAGTAGTGAAAGCAAGCAATGAGAAGAATTTTACCTTTTCATTTATGTTCTAGAAATAGAGAAGCAAAAAATTTTAATTTCTGATTTTTGTTCCAAATCTATTTCTGGAATAAATTTTTATTCCAAAAATAGAAATTAAAATTGCGTTACCAAACGGATTTCTATTCCAAATTTATTTTTAGAACAGAAAGAGAGAAACGTAATGGTTATCGTTTGCAGCTTAAGCGAGCGACAAGTGGCAAAAGTTTGATGAAAGACTCACGTAGGGTTTAGTGCACCCGACATATCATTGATTTACGTGCATCAAAATACATCCTCCGAACTATATATAATATTTTTACCTAGAGCAGGCATTATATGAGTGTATGAAGAAAATTAGAAGGAGACGAGAAGCTCTTAGATGACAGTAGGAGACAAGAAGTCATTGCGTTTACGCAATTCACAAAATCCATCATCAATTACGTTGTATATAAAGTTAAAAAATCAAATTATTGATGAAACAAGCTGACATATGTTGTCCTGATTTTGGGGAAAAGAAAAGTCACCCAATAAAAATGGAACCATAAGAAATAAACTTCTTGCAATATTATCTGTCAAAGAAAAATCACATCTGCTTTCCTTAAGCAAAGCAGAATCATGAGTTTCCCAAGATGAGAATCGCCAATTTCATTGACAAGTAATTCATGCGTATCATATGTACATGAACATAATCAAGAAATCTTTTTACAGGAAGAAAATAGGGAAGAAAGAAGAAATGTCAAAACTTCCAAATTGAACCAATAGCAACGACAGCAGAAAACAACCATCATCGAACAACAGTTGAAGCAACGGTGTGAGCCCACCATTTGAGACTCTCCCTCATGTCGGTCTCGTTCCCAAGAGCAGGAACCTTCCAGTTCGTCAATGGATCCTCCTTCCTCTTCTCCTCCCACCATTCCCACGCCTCCGACAGATATGGCCTCGCGACAGCTGCAGACTCACCAACACTCGCTTTCTCGTCACTGTCTTCTTGATGATGATCGGCATCTTTGCTGTCTTTAATTTTCTTGCCCAGTCTCTGTAGCCCAGGAAGGATGGAGACCAGGCTCGAGTCGACTTTGTCTTCCTCCGAGAAGACGAACCCCAGATCCATGAACCCTTTTAGCTCCTCGAACTCGAGCTCCGACAAGCTCTTGCTCGAGGCCCTGCTCTTCGCTCTCCTCCCCATTTCGCCCTTCTTCCTGCGCGAGAATTCCGAGCTTCTCCGGTCCTTCGAATTGAAACCTTCTTCTTCTTCCGTGATTACCTCTTCTTCATAGATCATGCTGTGCATGGGCGTCGTGCTAAGGGCCGAGTCTGGAGAGAGAGAGCTTGATTGGAAGCTTGTTGGGATTAAGCTCGTTTGATCGCTCATGGACCTCACGAGAATAGAAGGAATCCGAGAAATATGAATACAGGGGCTCTCGCTTTCGGGTATTTCGATGCTTTCCTGACCCGGATCGGATCCGGAGGTTGAAGAAGGCGATGTGTCTGGTCGTTTCTTGAAGATCTCGAGCTCGAACCAGCATCTATCGATGATCTTCATGACTGCTTCGGCTTCTTCCATTAATGGCGGCCAGATGAAGATGCGTGACTATGGAGATTTAACGAGGGCTTGGGTTGCTTAGTGTCTATATATCGACTCTCAATGACCGAGATTGCCCTTGGGTTTTCCTGTTATTTACGGGAAAGACTCAAACTCAGTGTTCACACGTTTGTGTATTACTTTGATTGGGTCTTGGGCCTCTGTCTAAATGTTTCAATTTCATTGGTCCTTTTCAGCCTTGATTACATCAAGCGACAAGGTCCGGTTTTCCTAGAAGGTGCGGGGGCTGGGGATACGAGAGAGTGAGCAGACGTGGCTCTTAGTCGGAGAAAATGAATGGATTTGCACTGTATAAGAAAGTACGGAGAAATTTTGTGGTAATGCCGGAGTATATTGCTCTAGGGTATGATGGAAATGAAAATTGTTTATCAATTAAGGAGAAGGGTTAATGCGTCATGGAAATCTTTATTGGAGTTGGGTGAGGGTTGCTAGCCTTCCATTGACGCTAACAAGGGTCACCACCTCAATGGACCCTTGCCCTTTATTTAGGGAGTTCGTCAAGAGGGAGCATAGATTTGAACATTTCAGCACATTTAGTTAAATTTACATTCACTCAAAAGTTAAAACCAATGAATTTTGGACCAATTAGAATAATTGCTCCAAACCACACTAATTCTCCAATGTTGGGTTTTTCTTTAATATAATTCATATGTGTATTTCAACAATTTCCTATTCACATGTAAGCTAGATGTTAGGTTTGTATTCCCTTAATTCAGGTATCCTTGTACATCAACGCATCTCAATTTAAACTTCTAGAACCCACCTTCATCTGGTCTTTTTATCTAGATTGAACCACGGAGTCTACTTTTGAAATTGAGTTCTTTCACCACAAGATCCACAATGCTCGTTGCCCGAAGACTGCATTGATCATTTAATTCCTTCCTTCTGATATTCACTAAACAATGAAATAAATTGGGGGTGGAGTACCAATCAATTATTGACTCTGATACCATTTGTTAGAGATGTGTTGCAGAAGATCGATACCTTAACTTGGAGATTTTACAAAGAGAGAGCCCAAGGCTGCACCTGTTAACAAGTTTAGTTCAATCCACCTTACTCAAAAGCTTAAGCTAATAAATTATTGGCCAACTAGAATATTATTAACTGCTTCAAGTCAGATCAATTCTCTATATGAGACTTTTTTTAAACATAACTCATACTTGTGTCTCAACATATAGGTAGTAGGATTGTGTAAGATACTGCATTGAAGTACCAATCAAAGGTTACTGCAATAATTCAAGAATTAAGCTAACATTTCCCCACTGCCAAGTCTAGAGATTTGGTCTTAGTGCAGGCTAAACTATGGGATACCATTTGTCCTACTTCACAAAGTAAAATAGGTGGGGAAGGATAATAAGCGTAGTTAGCCCCTCTAGGTGTTACCATAAAAATACTATTCTTGTTTACGAAATGTCCAATTTAAACCATGACTACTCAGTCCATATGTAACGCATAAGTTAGCCTGAGATTTGCTCATTACATGCATCGATTTCTGTGACCTTATAGAAGACAGTGTGACTATTTATCAATAAGATAACCTGACCCATATATAGGACCTAATGATGAATTATTTTAGTCACTAATTGAAAATAACGTTGATATGAACCGCGAGTGCCGTTCCTATAGTAACGAGTACAACTGAGAGTAATTTTCATACTTCTCTTGGTTCAGATGAAAGCAACAGGCAACTTCTCAAAATTGACCCTTAAAAGCATCATCTTGTTGCTTGCACATCACACACTCTAGTGGGTTCGTCTAAGCATCATTGCTGCTAAGCTATTCAATTTGGATTGCTTCGAGAGTGCAGAGTTTGGACAACATTCAGCATTGAAACCATGAAAAATGAGGAATACATAGCCCACCAACCAGGCTCTGTTTGTTTTGTAAAAAATAAATAATTTAAAAAATATATTTTTAAAAATGATCAATTGTATGACTTAAAATAATTAGCCAATGACAAGTATTTTTATTACTCGCGAAAATATCTAGACATAAATTTTTGTAATATTTTTTATTGGCTAATTATTTCAGCCACACAAGTGCTCACTTTAAACAAATATTTTTTAAATCATTCATTTTCCGCGTAGCAAATGGAGTTTATATCTATATGAATTTACTCGAATATCAGTCTACTTTTAACATTTTATCTTCGAAATTTCCGGGAGATAATTGACGCCATGGTTTCCTTTTACTTCTTAACTTAAATTATATGGCAGGTTTTTTTTTTATTTTAATCTTAATTCAACTAAAAAGAAATAATTAGGACATACTATTGAGATGCGACCATTTCAAACGGATACAGGAAAATTCGGAAAGACGGATCTATGCCAATGCTGCATAACTTAGTGGGCCTAACGCAATAATTCCGTCATTTTTTTTATATTTTTATATTTTGGAGGCCAAGCAACGGTTGCGTTTTTTGATAAATTAAGGTTGAAGATGACACTTTTTGTCTTTTAGTAGGTCGTGGCCAACGTGATGTTTTTCCTGATGCCCGAGGGCAGGATGGTAAATGACCAAAAAGCTTCTTTCGAGGATATTCTTTTGAGAAACTCCATTTTTGACTAATGGTCAACTTTCAAGCACGCGAGAAAGCGATTGAAAATTTCGCACGTGCTTCTCGTGCCCCCGAACGCCACGTGCACCGCACCGCGGGCTTCGCTTCAACTCCAATTGCGACTTTCCACCTTACCGCGGCTGATTAGTTTCAGGCGCGTCTGAGAACTTTGTCGGCCAACAAAATAAAATAAAATAAAAAAGAGAACCAGATGAATTGAAAGTTTTGAGGAAAGACTCTCACGTAGGGTTTAGTGCACCCGACAAAACGTTGACTTACGTGCATCAAGATACATCCTTCGAACTGTGTACAATATTTTTCCCTAGAGCAGGCATTATATGAATGTACGAACGAAATTTAAAGTAGACAAGAAGATCTTAGATGACACTAGGAGACAAGAAGTCATTGCGTTTACGCAATTCACAAGAACCATCATCAATTACGTTGTAAATAATGTCCCATATCAAAGTTATTGATGAACCAAGCTGACATATGTCGTCCTGATTTTGGGGAAAAGAAAAGTCACCCAATAAAAATGGAACCATAAGAAATAAACTTCTTGCAATATTATCTGACAAAGAAATATCACATCTGCTTTCCACAAGCAAAGCAGAATCATGAGTTACCCAAGATGAGAATCGCCAATTTCATTGACAAGTAATTCGTGTGTATCATATGTACAAGAACAAAATCAAGGAATCTTTTTACAGGAAGAAAATAGGGAAGAAAGAAGAAATGTCAAAACTTCCGAAATAGCAACAACAGCAGAAAACAACCGTCATCGAGGAACAGTTGAAGCAACGGTGTGAGCCCACCATTTGAGACTCTCCCTCATGTCGGTCTCGTTCCCAAGAGCAGGAACCTTCCAGTTCGTCAATGGATCCTCCTTCCTCTTCTCCTCCCACCATTCCCAAGCCTCCGACAGATATGGCCTCGCGACAACTGCAGACTCACCAACACTCGCTTTCTCGTCACCGTCTTCCCCATGATGATCTGCATCTTCGCTGTCTTTAATTTTCTTGCCCAGCCTCTGTAGCCCGGGAAGGATGGAGACCAGGCTCGAGTCGACTTTGTCTTCCTCCGAGAAGACGAACCCCAGATCCATGAACCCTTTTAGCTCCTCGAACTCAAGCTCCGACAAGCTCTTGCTCAAGGCCCTGCTCTTCGCTCTCCTCCCCATTTCGCCCTTCTTCCTGCGCGAGAATTCCGAGCTTCTCCGGTCCTTCGAATTGAAACCTTCTTCTTCTTCCATGATTACCTCTTCTTCATAGATCATGCTGTGCATTGGCGTCGTGCGAAGGGCCGAGTCTGGAGAGAGAGAGCTTGATTGGAAGCTTGTTGGGATTAAGCTCGTTTGATCGCTCATGGACCTCACGAGAATTGAAGGAATCCGAGAAATATGAATACAGGGGCTCTCGTTTTCGGGTATTTCGATGCTTTCCTGGCCCGGATCGGATCCGGAGGTTGAAGAAGGCGATGTGTCTGGTCGTTTCTTGAAGATCTCGAGCTCGAGCCAGCATCTATCGATGATCTTCATGACTGCTTCGGCTTCTTCCATTAATGGCGGCTAGAGGAAATTGCGTAATTATGGAGATTTAACGAGGGCTTGGGCTGCTTAGTGTCTATATATATAGACTCTCAATGACCGAGATTGCCCTTGGGTTTTCCTGTTATTTACGGGTAAAACTCACACTCAGTGTTCACACGTTTGAGTATCACTTTGATTGGGTCTTGCGTCTTTGTGTAAATGTTTCAATTTCATTGGTCGTTTTGATCCTTAATTACATCATGCGACAAGGTCCGGTTGTCCTAGAAGGTGCGGGGGATGGGGATGTGAGAGAGTGATCTGACGTGGCTCTTAGTCAGAGACAATGAATTAATTTGCTTGAGGTTGTAGGTCATGCACAGTATAAGAAAGTATGGAGAAATTTTGTGGTAATGCCGGAGTATATAGCTCTAGTATATGATGCAAATGAAAATCATTTGTCAATTAAGGAGTTGGGTTAATGAGGCATGGCAATCTTTGTTGGAGGTGGGTGAGGGTTGCCAGCCTTCTATTGATGCTAGCAAGGGTCACCATCTCAATGCACCCTTGCCCTTCACCTAGAGAGTTCGTCAAGAAAAAGCATAGGTTCAAACATGTCAACACATTTAGTTGGATCAATCTTTACTCAAAAGTTAAAGTCAATGAATTTTAGGCTAATTATGAGATATTAACTGCTCCGAACTACACTAATTCTCTATTGTTGGGCTTTTCTTTATTATTTGTACGTGTATCTCAACAACCTCATATTCACGTGTAAGCTTAATGTTAACTTTCTTTTCCCTTAATTCAGATATCATTGTATATCAACGCATCTCAATTTTAACTTCTAAAGCCCACCTTCATCTTGTCTTTTTTTTTTTTATCTAGATTGAACCATGGAGGCTACTTTCGAAATCGAGTTCCTACACTACAAGGTCCACAACACTCATTGCTTGAAGATTGCATTGATCATGGGATTCCTTCCTTATGATATTTACTAAACACTAAAATAGATTTGGGGTGAAGTACCAATTAATCATTGACTTTAATACCATTTGTTAGAGATATGCTACAGAAGTCCAATACCTTCACTTGGGGATTTCATCACGAGGGAGCCCAAGACTGGACTTGTTAACATGTCTAATTGGATTCACGTCACTCAAAAGATTAAGTCAATAAATTAGGAGCCAACTAAGATATATTAACTGCTTTAAGCAACAACAATTCTCTATGTGAAACTTTTTTTTAATACATCTCACACCTGGATCTCAAAATATAGATAATAGAATTGTGTACGATACTGCATTGAAGTACCAATCAAGGGTTGCTGCAGTAGTTCGAGAATTAAGCTGGCATTTCCCCACTACCAAATCTAGGAATTTGGTCTTAGTTCAAGCTAAACTATGGGATACCATTTGTCCTACTTCACTAAGTAAGAAAGGTGGGGAGGTGTAACAAGCGTCGTTATCACCTCTAGGTGTTACCATAAAAATACTACTCTTGTTTATGAAAAGTCCAATTTAAATCATGACTACACAGTTCATATATACTTACATAAGCTCATCACCACAACTCCATTGGCATGCCAAAATCTCCACGAGGTACAAATATCCAACGCATAAGTTGACTTGAGATTCACTCATTACATGCTTCAATTTCTGTGACTATATAGAAGACAGTGTGACCATTTGTCAATAAAATAACCTAACCCATATATAGGACCTAATGATGAATTATTTTAGTCACTAATTGGAAATAATGTTGATATGAACCGCGAGTCCCGTTCGTATAGTGACGAGCACAACTAAGAGTAATTTTCATACTTCTCTTGGTTCAGATGAAAGCAACAGCCAACTTCTCAAAATTGACCCTTAAAAGCAACATCTGGTTGCTTGTACATCACACACCCTAGTGGGTTCGTCTAAGCATCATTGCCGCTAAGCTGTTCAATTTGGATTGCTTCGAGAGTGCAGAGTTTGGGAACATTCAACATTGAATCCGCGAAAATCGAGGAACACATGTCCACCAACTATGGCTCTGTCTGTTTTGTTTAAATTGAATTATTTAAAAAATATTTTCTTAAAAATAATTATTTGTATGGTCTAAAATAATTAGCCAATGAAAAATATTTTCGTTATTGACAAATTAGTTTAAGCCACACAAAAGATCACTATAAAGAAATATTTTTCAAATTATTCATTTTTTGCGCAACAAATGAAGCCTATATCTATATGAATTTTACTTGAATGTCGGTCTAATTTTAACATTTTGTCTTCGAAATTTCCTAGAAAGAATTGACACCATGGTTCACTTTTTACTTCTTAATTTAAATTATTCGAATGGTTTCAATTTATTTTTAATCTTAATTCAAATGAAAAATGGCAGTTAGGACATGTTAGTGAGATGAGACCATTTCAAACGGATACAGGAAAATTTAGAAAGAGGGATTTATGCCAATGCTGCATAATTTGGTGGGCCTAATGCAATAATTCCGTTATATATATATTCGTTTTTTTGTGGGTCGTGGTCAACGTGAAGTTTTGCCTGATGCCCGAGGGCAGGATGGTAAATGATCAAAAAGCTCCTTTCGAGAATATTCTTTTAAGAAACTCCATTTTTGACTATTGGTCAACTTTCAAGTACGTGGAGCAAGAGATTAACAATTTCACACGTGCTTCTCGTGCCCCTAACGCCACGTGCACCGCGGGCTTCGCTTCAGCTTCAAGTGCGCCTTTCGACTTTTCCGCGGCTGATTAGTTTCGGACACGTCTTAGAACTTTGTCCGGCCAGCAAAAATAAAATAAAATAAAAAAGAGAACCAGATGAATTAATAACTTTAATAAATTAATGACTATGATGTTGTAAAAAAGAACCAGATGAATTTGTATTTGAGATTTTGTTTGCAACACTAGTCCGGGCAATTTCATGATTAGATTGCAATCCAGTAATTCTTGACACAATATGTCTTCACAGCACAATATGTAATTTAACGGGTTTAGATTTGGCAAAAACGGATTTGTGTCACGAGAAAAAAATGTGTCTTGCTTGGGTTTGTTTCTACACAATTAGACATGTCTGAGTTCATATTTAGAGAAAATTTTAACCTTATGAGTATATTAAAAAAACCCAATTAAAAAGAATAAATTATTAAATAAAGTCATTAAACATTAAACGAAAAAAACTAACACATGTACATTTTGATCACAAATATGGCCAACGAAGCAAATTATAGACTAGTAGAGAATATTACAGAGTTATCACACTAGTACATACTCAATCATACGACAAATCTCACAACTTTAACTTTATTAAAGTAGTCACATGAGCTCTGAAAGATTTCTTCATTTATTGATCAGTTTATGATCTAGGTCGAGATTAGCATTTTTATCATAACTAAAATCTAGTTATCACATGTCTTCAAGATAAGATACTCGGAAATCTCACGGGTCTTAAAAAAATCCATCCATTCTTGCTGATTTCACTTATACTTATTTAATACCCAATGAATGTCATCGATGGTGGCATGATATGCATGGGATGCGGGAGTGATCCCATGTCATTTCGAACCTAGAATTTATACCTAAAGTTAAAGATAGAGATAAAGGAAGTCCCTTGAACTAAATTTGCAGTGTGAATGGTTGATTTGGTCCGGTAACAGTTGGCACGACGAGGACCTCTACTTTAAAAAATGACGGCAGCACTGTATCCGATTTCGCCATTCCTATGTGGGCAACGCCCTCCAAAATAATTGAGGGGTATAGACGGCGCACCATTCGCAAGTGCGGGGAACAAGGTAAAATATTTAAAGAAGTTAGATGAAAAACTTTTCTAACTATAACCAAGAAATGGAAAATAAAGGAGAAAATTTTCCAAGCATGGTAAACCACCTTGTCACGGTGCCTCCATGCGCATCATCCGACTTTAGCCACCGCCGATCACCGGTCCATCACTGATCTCTCTTTGCTTATATGCCGGAGGGCGGCCACCTTCGATGTGTGGTCTGTAATCACGGCCTGACGCCCAAATAGGAGGTGGTGGGGTAGGTCCATTATCTTATTTCTCAAAGAAGTTAAATTTCTCATTCCTCAAAGTGAATGTAAAGACTACCCGAAAGGATAAGCATTCATACTACGTCTCCAAAGTGACATGAACAGTTGGCAAAAAAACTAAGGCATTGTCTAGTTGGGCTCATAGCAAACCTGCACATAGTCATATGAAAAAGAAAAAAAAAATTATTTTAATATCCGAAAGAATATGGAGAATAAAGTAAAAATTATCTCAAACATGTATACATCTCTCTTCTGGGGAATTACCCTATGTGAATGTGCGGATACAATAATATCTACTATAATTATACGCAATAAGAAAAGAAACACTCAAGGATATACGCCAGAGAAGTCCCAAGAATGGCTGCAATCATAAAGATTGCTATAATTAAAATAACTAAAATAAACAATATATAACTAAAATAAAATAAATATAGTGGCATAAAAGAAAACCTAAATGAAGCATCCCAGATTTGATGAAGATTGCAACGGTGAATTGCCGGGCAAATCTCCTTTGGCAGTGAGCTTATATTACATTCACTCCCAGTGAAAATATTTGAATATAAGCCACCTGCCAAAGGAGTAAATGCCCAGTAATTCACCACTTACATGCCAAGCGCACTATCAATCATGTGCTATTAATAAAACTATTATTTTCTTATTTTTTGGGCTTGAATGAACACTGTTAGAGTGCAGCATCCATTTATAGCCTCCCAAAAGGTTAGAGACGGTTTCCATGCACACAGCATACTCTCAGAACATCCAACAACGAAATAAAATCTTGTTTTCGGCACTTTAATTTGAGCCAAATAATAAAAAAGAAAAGCTAGTGGTCCAATGAGTTAGATATGCTAAAGCTTAATTCCACATCCGTACCAGGTTTGGGAGACGACCAGAGCCAGCATATATTCCTCTATCCAACTAATTGGAGTGGAGAAATTTCAGGACTGGTTTAGTTTTCGCACATTTCGATCTCGTCATTGTTCCGAGCATATTTCTAGTGTCTTTTCTTGAAGGGAAAATGATATTAAGATTCTCTAAATTTTGACCAAATATGTAATGTCATACTCAAACTTTTAATTCATTTAGTGTTGTTTTTGAACTATTCCTAAATCTTAATGTAGTAATTATATTTAATCAAACAACAAATCAAATGTAATTAGATGACATGGCATATTTGATGCCTAGTTAGAATTTTGAAATAATGGGGCAATACGACATAAGAACATGTGACCACAGATTCCATTTTCTTATCCATCTACTTCTATAGAAGAATTTTTTTTTTCCGTTTATCATTAAAACTTAATAGATTGAAGGACATGTCAGTTAATTCTATCAACTAGAACTAACGAAAAAACAACATTGAACTTCTCAATATAGTCTAGAGGCTACATTCAACATTTAGTAATGAGAAAATGCCATACATAGCATTTATATACACCTCATTACACAGTTTAGTTGCTGACCTCAAACCATGACTTTTAAGGAAGCGCAAGCTCTTGGAAGCAAGAGGCTGAAGTAATGATAGCAACTTTTCGGTGGAAGAATATAAAGGTGAAGAAGAATCGGGACCATGCGTTCTTTACCTCAAGGAAGAACCCTAGGCAAGAATTGTGCTCTGGCATATACCATCTCTTCCTCTGGTATATACCTGGTATCGTGCCGAATTTGGTGAAATAAATACGATCTTGATCATCAATGTGACGACATGGGCACGGCCACATGAAGGAGCGTTGTGGAATGTGATGGAGAATAACAGCGTAATTCTCCTTTGGCAGAAGAGAACTGCATTTCATGCATGCATATGCTAATGTTGTTCTTGCTTCCGCCAAAGGAGAATTGCCCTGCCATTCACTGGCACTGAACATACATACTTACTCAGAGCTCAGCATAGGCATTGACGAGCCATTTATCGTTTCCACATGGCAACTTTCAGATGTAGATGTTGCACCAGGTACATATGGTGACTATCTGATGTTACATGCCTCGTCACTTCATTCTATGTTGGTGTGATAGATATAGATTTCAAGTGTTCATTTGCGTTGGAGGTACTTTATCATGCTTTCAATTAGGTTAAACCGTAGTTCAATTTCATCTTGAGCAGTGGAAATTGTAGAAGTATCAAGAAAGAATAGAGTAATCATAGCATACACTATCAATATAAAAATATTTCCACGAGCAGTATTATCCACCCTTAATTTAATGTTTAGTGAGAAAGTATATAAACTCTTAAATTAATAATGAACAATGTGTAAAGTCTTATTTACATTGATGCTCTATGCTCTGAGTTTTCCAAAAAGTAGATAAGTCTAGAACTTATATTTCTTCTTTTTTCTCCAAGTAGGGTATATAAACCTTTTGACTCTACTAATCCACACAGACATGCAAATCACCTCCTCCACTTGCATCTATGAGACTTCGCCCGCAAGGTGGCAAATATGACCCTTAAGGTTACTTTAAATGAGAAACGATGTGATTTGCTAAAACTACAATAGAATATTTTTTTTTATTATTTCATCTTTTTCATGAAAGAAAGATAATGAAACATGATTGGAAGTGAAAGCAATTGTGGATATATAATGCAGGTTGTGTAACACTTGTGTACACAATCTATCTTCATCCATCATCACCATTTATATAAGATGTTATTTTTAACAGAAATTAATTAACCATCTGAAGGTGGCTTCCTTAAAAAAATTATACAGATTTGGTGCCATATAAAAATTCAAATTCATTTACCCTCAATATAATTTTGTTGTGATTACCTCCCATAGGTAGCCGCCTGATGAGAGAGAACTCGTTCTTTTTCAAATGGTAAAGACATAATAGGACTATGATCATTCTTTCAAAGAATCTTGCTTTCCGTATTTGTTGGATATTATTATTGATTTGTTGGAGTATCTTGACAATTCGTGATGGCGAAATGACCTTGGTTGCACAAAGAGTACTAAATGGACCGGTGACCATTTGCTTGGTCATGGAACAAAATTAAAAGGGAAATTACTTCAATGTTTTCTTTAACTTCATTTTGCTCAGAACTCGTCAGTCAATCACAGTCACAATATAAAAAGAAAAAAAGGTAAAATCCTTTGTAAACTCTAGGGAAAACCCACATAAATCCTAGAATTTCAAATCCACTGCAAATCCTCCGATGATCGGTCCAATCGCACCAAACGAAACCACCCTCCTACTCCTTTGAAATGAAACAGAAACCCTAGGGATCTCATCGGCGCCTTGCTAGACTCCACGATCCACCACATCTTGTCATTTCTGCCACTCGAAGACATCGTCAAGACCAGCGTCCTCTCCAGGTGCTGCCGGTCCACTCATACCACCACCATGCACCTTGTCTTCAATGGAGTGCAGCCTCGTAATCACGATACCTGCTCCTTGGACTTCCCATCCCACGTCACAATCTTCAAGTACAACGAGGCCGATCGCCCCAAGCTTGACCTTTGGCTTCGCTTCGCAACAGGGTGCCGTGTGGGGGAGATTCACTTGTGGTTGACTGTCGAGCCGTCATTGTTGAATGCTGCCATTATTCTTGTATTGCTTGAGTTGGTTGGTGTGCCTAGAAGTCGCACTACAAAAAAACTTATTTTTTGCGACGAAATTTGTGACGGAAATTTCGAAAAAATCCGTCGCAAGTCGAATTTGCGACGGAAAACATTCCGACGCTACTCAGGCGTCGCAAATTTTTGCGACGGAAAATTCAAAAATTCGTCGCAAATTTGGGACAAAAAAAATTCATCGCAAAATTCGTCGCAAATTTGCAACCAATACAATCCGTCGCAAAATTCGTTGCAAATATTCCGTCGCAAATTTGCGACGAACTTAATCCGTCGCAACATTCGTCGCAAAATTCGTTGCAAATATCGTCGCAAATTTGCGACGAACATAATCCGTCGCAAAATTCGTCGCAAAATTCCGTCGCAAATTCGTGGCAAATTTTGTTGCAAATTTGCGACGAACACAATCCGTCGCAAAATTCGTCGCAAACGTCCGTTGCAAATTCGTCGTAAATTTCGTCGCAAATTTGCGACGAACACAATCCGTCGTAAAATTCGTCGCGAAAATCTGTCGCAAATTTCGTTGCAAATTTGCGACGAACTCGATCCGTCGCAAAATTCGTCGCAAAAATCCGTCGCAAATTTCATCGTAAATTTGCGGTGAACTCGATCCATCGCAAAATTCGTCGCAAAAATCCGTCGCAAAAATCCTTGGCAATGAAGTCGCAAAATTCGTTTCAAATTTTGTTGCAAAATTCGTCGCAAAATCATCGGAAAATTCGTCGCGAATTTCGTCAAAAATTCGTCGCGAATATGATCGCAACTTAGCGACAAACTTTAATAACAAGAAAATTCGACTTAAAATATTCATCGTTATTTTTACATCATTTCAGCCATAAATTATTGTCCATATCAATCAAAGGAGACAATGATATATAATTAAAACAGCAAAACGAACAAACCATAAATGCTGACAAATCAGCCACAATGACATATAATTGAAACAAATAACAGAAGAAAAGTTATATAGTATGACATGATGCTATTTGATATCCAATCTTACAATACATTCAAAACATGAACTAAGAGACGGGACAAACATAGAAGACGCAAAAAAACCATACAGAAGAAGAGGCGGCTTTGGTACGATGGCAGGACACCAAAAGTAGTCACCTTTGTCAAGACCTGAGGAAATGTCGATACATAAATCAGTCCAGAATATAAAAACAGCGTTTTAGCATGGATGTGGAACTAGGTGTAAAATAACAAAAATACGTTTCAGGACGAACATAAATGTTCTTACATATGAATATGAGTGAGATTATGAAAAACCAAGATTATGAAGCAAGGTTACCCAAAATTTTAACTAGGGAGACTGGAGAAAATCATCATCATCATCATCATCATCATTATCAGCATTAGCATTCTCGGCATGACTGTGTTGGTCATCACCTATTGGATTGGCTGGAGGTACAGGAGGTCTGTCATTGCGTTGGAGGTTAAGGTGTTGCATAACGATTCTCATTTGTTCTTTCAAGTTATATATTCGTTCATTCTTCCTAACAAGTAAATTTTTCAGACGACCCACTTCTTCGGTCAATTGCTCCTCTGTTCGTGACCTCCTTCGACTAGTCCTAGCGGATGATGAACTTCAAGGACTATTCGGCATGAACATCCTTGACAACGATCCCAGCCCAAATATTTTCCCTTTTTTCGCCTCACCCGTTGCCTCCATCCATAATGCCATATTATCAACTGGTAGCCGGGATTCAGGACAATCATTACTACCATTAGCACTGTTCATTAAAAGATCATCATATTTTTCCTACATTAACAATGTAGATGAAAATAAAATCACTATAAGCATTCACGGTTTTCATTATAGTTTACATATAAGCCAAAGTATAACCTTACATACTTTAACAGCTTTTGCTCGATCGCCAGTCCATGTCTTATCTTTCTTTTGAAATGTGCGTTCAAATGTAGCTGCAAATGTCGGTTCCGTCCCCAATTCATGTGCCTACAAAATGTAAACTTGAGTAATTGAATTAAATTAACTTATAACTCATTTAACAGACTTACCAGTTGTTTGCGATGCTCCGCAATGTTGATAGAGCCCCCAGCATATGTGGCTGACCCATAACTAGAACTAGAAGATCGATTCTTCTTATTTTGCTCACAGAGTTGCCGACTCTGTTTAGATGCCCAAAATGTGTTAATTGCCACCCAATTGTCAGCTGTAAAGAAAGACGGCTTCTCTTGCCTGCTCTTCGCTCTATTCATAACATTTCGCATAAAATCACTTATTTTCTTATCAAAAATTCTTCTCACTTCATTGTCTTCCGCTTCGTCCCATGTGAACTTCCGCTGCAATGAATAAAAACATAAATTGAAAATTATTATGATGATCACATATCCATAACCATGCACCAGACACATATAGACAGATTTTGTAAAGTTCATGTCGGGGAAAATATTTGGTCCTTTAGGTATCGAAAACTACAGAGTTGTTCTGGTCCCTTTACATCATTCTTGACCAACAATATACTACACCAAACTTCATATGGTGAGAAAATAAAATATGTAAAACTTACCTTAAACTCATTCCACCACATTTCTTTCACTTCTTGTGGAACACTTCTGT
This sequence comes from Syzygium aromaticum, assembly GCA_024500025.1. Taxonomy (NCBI): domain Eukaryota; kingdom Viridiplantae; phylum Streptophyta; class Magnoliopsida; order Myrtales; family Myrtaceae; genus Syzygium; species Syzygium aromaticum. The sequence continues at coordinate 23,875,408 of CM044889.1, read as the reverse complement.
AATTAATATACTCTCCCATCCAGAAGTTTCTTACTATTTTGTTCAAACCCCTCACAACAGACGTAACATCCGTGAATCTGCATTCATACGAATATTGTGCAACATGGATAATTCAGTTGACATCAATATCTAAAGCCCGTATGCATGACATATACTAAAATAAAAATGAAGCACTTACGAATCTCCAAATGGGCATATGAAGAATCGGTTATCTTCTTGACCTCTGTTTCCGTCAATATTCGATTGTTCCGCCGTATAATTGGGTGGATCGGAAGGAAAGGAAGCTACAGGAGATTGAACTGGAGAATGTTCAGTTCGCATGTGGTGAAGTCCCGTAACATGTTGTTGAGTGTCGGAGGAAGGGCCAATGTGCCCATATTGTGATGGATCATATTGTGGTTGCGGGTTAGATGTCGGGACAGGAGTAGAGGAAAGGGACGGGGACGAGGATGAGGAAGAGTCTTGTCTTCTAGACACGTGACCTCTACGTTTAAACTGACAAGTAGGAAGATTATGCGAATATGTAAAGAACTATTGACACGCAGGATGAACACATAATGATGTACATGACGAAACTTACCATTTTGATGGAAAGACTGAGAAAATGTTTCCTTGAAATGAGCCAATGTCGAGTGCTTATGACATGCAATTTCCTACAAACAAATATACTATGAATCCCATTCATTTTGATATGAAACATCAACGTATGAGCACGATATAGGTGGCCACAGGTATCAAACATCACTATATGAATCGCATGCATTTTCATTAAATTTTTTTTACCACGTACAAAAATTTAAATTTCACTGAAAGTGGGTGGCCATAAATATTCTAAGTCATTCTGTAAAGTTTTGTAAGAAATAAATTATTATTATTGTTAAATTTTTTTTAGTGCAAAAAAAAATTCAGTAAAAGTTGGTAGCCAACGATATTCTAAGACATTCTGTAAAGTTTTGAAAATTTAAAATTGTAAGAAATTTTAAATTATTACTTTTAATATAAAATTTTTTCCGTGAAAAAAAAATTCCATACTAAAATTGGGTGGCCACAGGTAGTCTAAGCTGTTAGGTAAAGTTTCCCAAATTTTAGTCCTTCTTTATTTTAATAATTTTTAGAGCACGTTAAAAAAATTAAATATAACTAAAAGTGGGTGGCCACAGGTATTATAAGTCATTCCGTGAAATTTTGGAAATTTTTAAATTCTAATTTTTTTTGCCATCTAAAGAAATTTAAATTTCACTGCAAGTTGATGGTCACATGTTTTCTAAGCAATTTTGTGCATTTTTTAAATTTTATATTTTTGTAATTTTCCTTCACCAAAAAAAAAATTTCCCTCACAATGGGTGAGTGCATTTATGTTAATCCATTTTATCAGGTTATGGAAATTTTAAATTTTTTAATAATTTTTTCTCCGGAACGTTAAGAAATCTAAATTTTACTGAAAATGGATGGACACTATTAATTTTTACAAATTTGTGATATTATGAAATTTTAGTTTGTTAAAAATTTTAACAAACTTTTACAATCAAATTTCATATTTGTTGTTAGCATGTACCATTTTTTAATTTTCCGTAATTTTCGATGATTTTTTATAGAATTGTGTAATTTTCAAGCATTTTCTGTGAAAACGCTTAATCAATCATCCTATCCTATCGTCATTTTACACTTAATCATCCACATAATAAACAAATTAACCAGTCGACCATCGATCAAAGCCACATGCAATCCTGAAATTGACCCGTAATTTAGCCAATGAAAAGTAATCCTAAATAATCCCTAACCAAATCCGACTAATTACCTAATTATACTAACTAGGGGTTAGAGAGTTGACTTATTTGGTTCAAGGACAACAAAAACAGGCGGAATGGATAGTGGCGATCCCCGCACGGGTGTGGGTGATGGCGGTAGTGGCGGTGGCGGCAGCGATGGTGACAACAGCGTTGGTGGCGGTTGGCCGGCGGCGATGGTCACGACGGCGGTGGTGGCGGCTGGCCGGGGCGATGGTCATGACAGCAGCGGCGGCTGGCCGGCGGGGTGGTGGTCACGGCGGCGGCGGCGGCTAGCCGGCGGTTGTGGTCACGACGGCGGCAGCGACGAGGGTGACGGGGGCGACGGTGGGGGGCGGGGCGGGCGAGGGCGACTGGCTAGGCGACGGCGAGGGGTGGGGCGAGGCGGGGGCGAGGGCGACGGCCGGGGGCGGGGTGAGGCGGGGGCGAGGGCGACGTCGGGGGGCGGGGCGAGGGGCGAGGGCGACGGGAGACGGGGGGGGCGGGGGCGAGGGACGCGACTTTGGCCGAGGCTGGCTGGCAGGGCGCGGGGGGATGTGGAGCGGGGGCGAGGGAGACCGGCGACGGGCGGGGGGCGGCGCGGGGGCGAGGGCAGGCGACGGGCGGGGGCCTCGGGGGCGGCTGGCCCGCGACGGGCAACGGGCGGGGGAGCTGCGACGGCGGTGGCGACGGGGGACGGCTGGGCGGTGACGGCGACGGACTGCTCTGCAATTGTTTTTGGGCAGATCTGAGTCGGGCAGGGGCGTCGGCGAAGAAACGGAGAAGACAAGGGGTACTGATTTGCGACGAACGCTCTTGATCCGTCGCAAATTTTTGTTGGCAAAATATTTGCGACAGACCTAATTTCTGTCGCAAAATTTGCGACGAACATTAGAGTGCCGTTGCAAATTTGTGACGGACATTAGAGTGCTGTCGTAAATTTGCGACGGACACTCTTGATCCGTCGCAAATTTGCAACGGACATGCTAGGTCCGTCGCAAATTTTTGTTGGCAAAATATTTGCGACAGACCTAATTTCTGTCGCAAAATTTGCGACGGACAAAGAAATCCGTTGCAAAGTTCAAGCGGGAAAATTTCCTGGTCAAATTTGCAACGGACTCAATTTATCCGTCGCAAATTTGCGACGGACCAAGAAATCCGTCGCAAAGTTCGAGCGGGAAAATTTCATGGTCAAATTTGCGACGGACATTGGAGTGCCGTCGCAAATTTGCGAAGGACATTAGAGTGCCGTCGCAAATTTGCGACGGACGTGCTTGTCTGTCGCAAATTTGTGACGGCACTCTAATGTCCGTCGCAAATTTGCGACAACACTCTAATGTCCGTCGCAAATTTTGCGACGGAAATTAGGTCTGTCGCAAATATTTTGCCAACAAAAATTTGCGACGGACTTAGCATGTCTGTCGCAAATTTTCGATAAAATAAATTGCGACGGAAATAAAAAATTCGTCGCAAATCTACTTCGGGCGGGAAAATTCCCTCGTCAAATTTGCGACGGACATGCACTTTCATCGCAAATTAGGGTCCGTCGCAAATTTGCGACGGAAGTGCATGTCCGTCCAAATTTGCGAGTCCGTCACAAATTTGCGACGACACTCTAATGTCCGTCGCAAATTTTGCGATGGAAATTAGGTCTGTCGCAAATATTTGGCCAACAAAAATTTGGGACGGACCTAGCATGTTCGTCACAAATTTACTATAAAAAAAATTGCGACGGAAATAAAAAATCCGCCTCAAAGTTCGAGCAGGAAAATTCCCTTGTCAAATTTGCGAAGGATACATTGTCCGTCACAATTTTGTGATGGTCAGGTTTGTGTTTTGCGACGGATAAAAATTTGCAAAATTTGCAACGGACAGGTCTGAGTTCGTTGCAAATTTCTACCGATAAATATTCCCTAGCAAAATTAGCATCTCTTTGATTTGGGTCATAAATTTGCTACGTCTTTTTTTCAGTCCAAAATTATGGCATCTCAAATTTTGCAATGGAAATTAGAATATCGGAAATGTTACGGCACGTTAATAATATTTGACTTGTCGGCATTTAGGGACAAAATTTCGGACGATAAATTAAAATAGAAAGAATAATCGACAATAACAATAATAAAAAAGCACAATAACAATAACAACAAGAACAATAATGATAACAACAAAAATATCACTTGTAGCATTAATAATTACACATTTGTAGTGTTGTGTGTCGCAAATTTTAATCTCCGTCTTCGTCTTCGTCTTCATCTTCGTCTTCGTCCTCGTCTTTGTCATATGTCTGAAAATCATATTCAGAACATTCTTGTACATTTAATTCGCAAATTTCATATGGATCCACATCTATCATTGCTCCACACGGATCTCGTAAGGTTGGTATGTTATATTTCTCAATTTCAACCGTGTTACACACTTCCTCTTGTTGGTAGGCTCTATCCTTCCAGTATTCCTCGATTTTCCTCCGTGCTTTGATTTTATATACAGCCCACCAATCAGTTTTGTCACGTTTCAAACTAGGATATGATGCATAACATACTTGATTTGCTTGTTGTGCCAAGACAAATGGTTCATACTTCATATACCTTTTCTTGTGATTTATTTCAACCAAATTGAGTTTCGTATGTACCTTCATTCCTTTGACGGGGTCGAACCACGTGCACTTAAATAACATAACCCGCATCATTAATGGTCCAGAGTACTCTATCTCTATGATTTCATCCAACAAGCCATAAAAATTCTCTTTCCAACTGTCACCATTAGATGACCGAACAGACACACCACTATTCATTGTGGATTTTCCCATTCCGTATTCTTGAGTATGAAAATTATATCCATTTATGAAATATGCTGGCCAACTTCGAACTTGTAACTGTAGACCCCATGACAGATAATATAACAATCCTTGTCCTCCAATTTCATTACAATTATTGTGAACCTAAGGTTGCACATGCAAAGCCTACCATAAATATTTTACTAAATTATGTATATAATTTTAATAACTTGGTTTTGATACATAGGCAACTTACATTTGTCTTGAACCACGCTGCAAATTGTTCATCGCACAAACGGTCAAACTCATTTGGTTGTAGTCCAGACATTGAAGTTTGAAAAATCCTAATATTAAAAACCATATCATTATTAGCAAATATTTGACACGCAAAACATATATTTGCAAATTGATACTTACTTGAAGTATGGCTCGACTTCTGGGCAGTTCAGTAAAATATAAGTATGGGCTGTATGAATTTCTTCGCCTGATAAGTAACGAAACTGACATGTGCCGCTTGGTTGACCCAGATAATTGAAAATAGAGAATGTCGTACAATTAGGATCAATAGGGCCCTCATCATTTCTGACTGCTCTCCGGCTCTTGCAATGAACGTGCGGCTCAAAATAGTATGATGCAAATGTTGTCACTTCTTCCACAATATATGCATTACAAATTGAAGCTTCAACACGTGCATTGTTCTTCACTTTTTTCTTCAAATGATATAAGAATCTAGTTGAAATAGAAAGAAGCTTATTGGAACATATTATATGATAAACTAATTTGAACTGTATTTTAAAAAAAAACATTACCTCTCAAATGGATACATCCATCGAAATTGGACGGGACCTGCAACTTTGGCCTCATAAGGCAAGTGAACTAACAGATGCTCCATCGAATCAAAAAACGCTGGAGGAAATATCCTTTCTAAGTTGCAAAGAATAATTGGAATATCTCTCTCTAGTTTTTCCATGTGTGATGCTTTTAACACTGTCGAGCAAATATCATGGAGAAAATTGCTTAATTCTGTAATGGCGCCCCATACAAAGTTCGGTAGAACTTCATTCAAAGCTATTGGAATTAGTCTTTCCATCAGAATGTGACAATCATGACTCTTCAAACCTATCAACTTGCATTCATTCAAATTAACACATCTCTCGAGGTTCGAAGCATATCTATCGGGAAACTACACAGATTTCAACCATTGACAAACAACTCGTCTCTGCTCCTTATCCAATGTATAAACTGCTTTCGGTTTTGGTCCCCTGCTGCTTGCATCAACAGCTAGTATTGGCCGATCGCAAATATCTCTCATATCTTTTCTTACGTTCAAGTTGTCTTTTGTTTTTCCGGCGACATCCATCACAGTATTTATGACATTGCCGAAAACATTCTTTTCTATGTGCATGACGTCAAGATTATGATGAATAAGATGCGCCTTCCAATATAGTAGATCCCAAAATATACTGCGTTTTGTCCACTTATGTGTACTTCCGTACGCAAAAGTCGTGCCGTGCGGATTCTCAACAACGGTTGGAAAGTCCTGTACACACTCCCAAATTTGATCGCTGGTCAACCTCAATGGTGGACGCGTTCTTTCAGTCTTATTCTTGATGAACTCTTTCTTATTCCTTCTAAAAGGATGACTTGACGGCAAAAATTGTCTGTGACAATCAAAATAGCTAGGCTTCTTTCCATGTTTTAATCTAAATGACTTTGACCTCTCCAAACATATCGGACATCCTAAGATCCCAGCTATACTCCATCCAAATAACATTCCGTAAGCTGGAAAGTCGTTTATCGTCCAAAGAAGGGCAGCCTTCATTACAAATGTTTGATCGGTAGAAACGTCATACGTAAGAACACCTTCAACCCATAGCCGTTGTAACTCCTCAATCAATGGTTGCATATAAATATCTATCAACTTTTTCGGATTTTGCGGCCCTATCATGATCAATGTCAAAAACATATAAGGTGTTTTCATGTACATACCAGGTAGAAGATTGTACGGCGTTAAGATGACTGGCCAGCATGAATAACTTTTTCCTGTTTTCCCAAATGGAGCAAATCCATCCGCACATAAACCTAACCTGATGTTCCGAGGCTTCATTGCAAACTCAGGGTATGTTCTATCAAAATGTTGCCATGCCTCCGCATCTAAAGGATGACACATTAGACCATCTTCTGTTTCATGATTTGCATGCCAAGTCATGTGTTCAGCAGTGGCTTTAGACGCATAAAGCCTTTGTAATCTGGGGATTAAGGGCAGATAAAACATTTGCTTGCATGGTCTACGCTTCTTATTACGACCCGGCCTCTTGTTAATCTTGTATCTAGGTTGGTTACAGAATTTGCAAGATTCTGCATTTTCATCATCTCTCCAATATATCATACAACCCCTACTACATACATTAATTCTTACAATCAGAAGACCTAAGTTATCCACTAGTTTTTTCATATCATAAAAATCACTTGGCATGTTGTTATCACGAGGCAATGATTCCCGCATTACTTCAACGAGTTGAAGCAATCCGCAGACACATTATGCTCTGCCTTGATATTTAATAGTCGGGCTGTCACCGATAACTTAGTGTGGTCCTCACAACCTACCCATAGAGGTTCATCTGCTGCTTTCAACACATCCCAGAACTGATTAGATTGAAAAGTTTCATTATACACATTCTCCTCAAAACCCGTTACTCCTATATCTTCCAATTGTGAAGCATGACTAGTACCCACTTGTTCACGTGTAGGAGTAAAACTAGTACTTGCATGATTTGATTCTGGGACAAAATTATAACTAGCTGCATCAATCACCATCCTCTCGTTTGGGTTCAATTGCTCATAATAGCCACATTCTTCCCTAACTGAAAATTGGTCACTTCTTTCATATCCTTCATCAGATATAAGTAGTTCACCATGGGAAGTTCAATTATAATAGTTCGGAGTAAACCCAAATCTAGTAAGGTGTTCTCTAACTTGATCACACACAAGAAATTTACCATTACTGCACTTTTTACACGGGCACCTTAACTTATTTCCATCCATAAACTCATATTTACTACTAGCAAACTCTAAAAATAGTTCCAACCCAGTATGAAACTCATCTGTCAATTCTTGATGTCCAGGTAAGTTCTTATTATACATCCAAGCCCTTTCTCTTTGCATTGTGTCTGTATTAAAATAAAAAATTCTGGTAAAATATTTAAAATATCATATCTATTGTTCTTAATTTCCAAAATTATAAAATTTTGGAAATTATAATTTTTGTTATTCACGCAACAATTAATATGAAATTGCAAAAATAGAAAAAATTACAATGTAAAGAAGACTTACCTAAATATTTGACTGAAATATTGGTAGGCCAAAGTGATCAATTTGATGAGAATTGCAAAGTCCACTTGGATTGCGAGACCTTCAATTAAGCACAAACCCAAAAAAGATTAATCACATAATAATCAATATTTTTTTAATAATTTTTAATGTACGATGGAAACGGAATTCATCCCTCGCAAATTTGCGACGAATAAATGAAAATTCCGTCGTAAATTTGCGACGGAAACTAGGATCCGCCGCAAATTTGCGACGGAAATAAAATTTGCGACGGAATTTTCATTTATTCATCGCAAATTTGCAACGGAAAAACAATTTCGTTGCAAATTTGCGACGGATACCTCAATCCATCGCAAAACGGCGTGGCCATTCTGCTCATCCGAAGGCCGGCGAGGTGTCACCGGTCGCCGGTCATTAAACCGGTGATGCATATATGAAAAAATAACAAACATAAACATATATTAAAACAAAAATTACAATGCAACGACGAATAGTCATGAAGCTAGCAATTTTGCACTTACCGGTACAAAAACTTCACCAAGATTAATATGTGCGTGCGCGGATTTTGCAAATTTCACATATATGAAAGACAAAGAAAAGCGACAGAGACCGAGAGAGAGCGAGAGACAACAAGAGAGAGTGAGAGAGAGATAGTGATTGCGATGTCACGGGCTGATAAACTACGAATTTGCGACGGACGCGAGTTTTCGTCGCAAATTTCCGATGAACTGACAATGCCGTCGCAAATTTGCGACGGATTTTGCAACGGTATTATTATTTGTCGCAAATTTGCGACGGATTATTTTTTCTGTCGCAAATATGCGATGGAATTTGCGACGAAGTTTTTTCCGTCGCCAATTTGCGATGGAAATTTTTTCTGTGGCAAATTTCCGACGGAAAAAATTTCATTGCAAATTTGCGACGGAAAAAATTTCGTCGCAAATTTCTGACGAAAAACATAGTACGTTGGAAATTTCTTCACAAATGTGCGACGGCAAAAATTTCGTCGCAAATTTCCGTCGCAAATTTCGTGTTTTTTTGTAGTGTCGGTTTCTGCCGTCTCTCATTGGGTAAGACTAGGGGTGAGTTTAGTTCCGAGTTCTAGGTTCCAAGAAATATATGATAGATTTCAGATTTCAAAAATTAAGAAACTTATTTTGACGGGTAGAGTTCAGGTTTTAGGTAGGTAGAATCTGGAACCTGAAACAATTTCTTATTTTTCTTGGTCATCGTCTTTATGTGATCCTGCGGTATTTTATGATGTCCAATAATAATTGTATAATCTAGAACTACTACTCTGATCGTCCAAATTATGACTGAGACTTTTACTTTGTAAATATTTCATATTCTTAGTGTGTCTAAATATAAATTATGATCATTGAATTGTAATAGTAAATTATGGTCATTAAATGTGATGATTCACTGTGATCATTCAATTAATAATACATGTGGAACCTAGGTAGACCTTATAACCTATGACATGATAGGTTATAGGTTCCAAAATATACATAGTAGTTTTCAGATTTCAAAATAAGAGAAATCTATCTCAACGAATAGATTTTAAGTGTCAGATGTCACCTATACGGAACCTAAAACTGCTCGCTCCTAGATAGGACTATAAGGTGGCCTTGTCTTATTCTTATCAATCGAATATGCGGAGTTAAAGTGATGATATCCTCGAGGGAATTTTCAAAGAAAGTCCTGCGCTAGAATGCCTTGAGCTGCGCCAGTGCTGGGGCATGAAGAACATTATAATAGATTAAACAAGTGTGAAAGAGTTGGTTCTCGTTGGCATCGGGTTCTCTAACAAAACGAAAATTTGGGCCTCGCATTTGCTGTCATAGCAGGGTATCAGGGAATTGGTATCAGCATGCCTTGTTCAGACTTGTCGATATATTCTTTGGTGAAAGCCGAGACAGATTTTGTCATTCTTACGAGTTTCCCCACAAACAAGTTTCTTCCTTTCAAGGGGTTGAAAGCGAATCTAAGCACCTTTTGGCGACCGCCTAGCGCGTTTTGATATAGGCATGAAAGATTGAAAGGGATGTCGATTTGGACATCAGATTATGCTCCGGATCTTCCATTTCATGGAATCTGCCCAAACTTGTGCTGCCCCTTTTTCGAAAAAAAAAATTCCGTACGCCCATCCCATCCCATCCATTCATGCATTTAATTACTTTTCAAATTTCCCCTCATTTTTTTTTAAAATTTCTTTCACAACTGTACATTTATCTCTATATCTTACTAATTAACTAAGCAATTAGTTAGTAAAAAAGAAGGTCCAAGGATAAAGAAAAATAAAGTTTTAATTTGGCCAAAACAACTTGTATCTATTAAGTGATCTGACACTATATAAATGTGCAGTAAGGAAACGATTCATATTCATTCGTTCACTAAATCTCTACTGTACTCCTCCATTTTATACAAGCTAATATTTGCATATGTGGCATCTTTTTATGATTAGATTGATGGCGAATATATCAATATTGGAAAAAAGAACATGCATCATCATATGTAAAGATACACACACGTATATCTCGTTAGCATTCGATTCATTTTTATGAGCTTGTTCTACATATGTAGCAGATACTACTATAACATTCATTTCACGTGCAACTAAGAAAAAAAAGAGAAAAGTCAAGAATGAAGGAATTTAAAATATTGTCACATGCATTGTTAACATTTGGCCATCAATTGATATCTGTCCATACATAGGACAAGCAAATATTAATTGCTTGCCCTCCCTATGGTATTCTTGAGATTAGAAAATGGCTGAGTTACACATCCCTAGCAATTCAAAAGCCCTTTTCTCTATCCATATATATATATATATATATATAAGATAAAAAAGAGATATTAATAAAGAAAATCCTAAGGTCAATGAATATCCAAGAAAATGACACTACGCTTCAGAAAAAGGTTCGGTACTGTCTACTACTGTTGATCTTCCTCAAGGTACATTTCAAGAAGGTAATTAATAAACATTAACAAATTAGTAGGTCAAACTTTTTACAGTATCACATTGCCAAAGGAACATCAAATTTGCTTTCCTTAAACAAAGCAAAATCATGAGTTACCTAATATGAGAATCTCCAATTTCATTGAAAACTAATTCATGTGTATGCCACGTACATGAACGAAACCAAGAAATCTTTTTACAAGAAGAAAGGAGGGAAGATAAAAGAGTTATCTGTTGATTGCAAAAAACGACACCCAAGATCTCTATAACTAGAATCTAGAATATGAGAGAGTATTCAGTGGTTGCTAACCACCGGGTCATAGGCTGACATGGCATGCATTTTTTGTGAAAACCCAATCACAAATCGACATGTGGCAATGACGTGGACAAATAAAAAAAAATAAAAAATCTATCTAGATTTGTTTCTCTTTCTTCCTCTATTCACGGCGAGCTCTCCTCCATCTGCAACGGTGCACTTAGTTCCCCACCATCGGATCCATCTAGGGTGCTCGAACTAGTCGTCGTCCTTGTTAAAGAGCATGATACTGTTTTGTTGGTCTGCAATTTGTTTGTAACCTCTTGAGGGCTCATGGATTTGAAGCGATTTGCCTTCCATTGTAAGGGTAGGGTTTGCAATAAAGCTTTGCACACCATGAAGCAGCCTTCATCCGCGAAGAGCAAAGCAGCCTTCGCTCATGGCCAAGGCTCCTTTGTCGACGTCAATAGACGAGCATCGGCGATTTCTAAATCTTTGGAGACTATATCAGCTTTGGTTAACTACCAAGACTTCATATCTAGATGATGCTGATGACGGAAGCTTGGCCGCGAGCGCCTAAATTTCTAGATCTGTATCTGCGCGCTACTCTAGATCTAGCCGAACAACACCCATGGACGAGCGTCGATGTCGCTTGTGAGATTGGCTCATCCATGGCCAGTGACACTGCTGTCCATGGCCGCGGGCCTTTGTCGTCCATGGCCTTAAAAAGCAAAAAGAAAAACAATAGAGACAGCTCGCCGGTGGTCCATGGCCGGTAGAGACTAAATGCTCTAAAGGCATAAATAAATAATTAAAAAAGAATAGAGGCAGGTCATCAGAGGTTCACAGTTCCTAGTGATGTGTGTGAACACACAGTTGCGGATGGAGGAGAGCTCGCTGTGAACGAGGAGGAGAGGAAGAAAGAGAAACAAATTAGGACAGATTTTTTTATTTGTCCACGTCATTGCCACGTGTCAATTTGTGATTGGGTTTCGTCAAAATATGTATGCCACGTCAGCCTATGACATGGTGGTTAGCAATCACTGAATACTTTCTCCTAGAATACAGTAGTAGAGTAAAAGGAATTTGTGCACCCGATTTAAAATCCATTTTTTGATGTGGAATAATGACGATTCCTAGCATAAGTTTTCTCCTTTATTACCCTTTGTATCACTGGCTCAATGAGACTACCTCTCACAAATAACGTTTGCTCATTATGTGAGATATGTGTGTGTTAGGGTTAGAGGAGGGACTTAAACACAATTTATTATATTTTTTGCTAGGCCCTCTCATCACAGACTGGGCCTTACTCGGCCCACACTAGCCAGTTCTATATTAGACTATTTTAGAAACTTTATATCTAACCTTATTAGACCAAACCTATAAAACGGTAAATTACAATATCAATTAATGTACCCACATAAAAAAAACTCTTACATTCTCCCACTTGGGCTATATAAATTGAAATTATACTGTATGTGTGCACCTTTATGTTGATCTAGAAATAATTCTTAATAGTTAATCCAATTCCATAAAGTCTCAAATATCGAATCATGGCGGTAATTGCATGTATACACACAGAGCCTTCCAAGGATACAAATGTTTTTAACTATATTGATATGAATTCAATATGGTAGTGTAGCAATTGGATAACACCTCAAAAAGAGTAATACCTTTATGTGTCATTCACTTTGTCAGTTGATATTCTCTCTTCTTAAGTGTCACAAAATCGGATGTGTCACTAGAGAATATTCCGATGGTTTAGATGAACCTTATATATATATATTATTCTTATAGTTACCTCTACTTTATGTGTAATAAGATATATCCTTAAGGCTAATAACCGGATGCCCCAGCCTTTACTCAAGGTTTACATAATGCCTTGAGATTTTCATTGGATATTTGTATTCAACATGATAATAATGTATTCATAAACACCTTATTGAATGCAAATGAGTTGATACATATCAAAACATGTTATTAAATGTAACAAAACACAGATGTAAACTTTATTAGACTAAAGACAAAAATAGCTCCTACTAAACAACAACACCCTATGATGCTTCTAAGCCCATGTTAATTACATGTCACTCAAATACATAGCAGCGAAGGCCTTTAATTAGTGGATCTATAACCATATCATCTGTGAGAATATGCTCTACTTAATGTCACTATTCTAAATTGTTTCCTTTATGGTAAAAAACTTGACCGCCATATGTTTAGATCTTTTGAGACATCTGTTAATGCTCATAAACAATACTGCAGAGTTATTATCACAATACAACTATATGGACCTATCCATAAAGTCAAATACGGTCAACTCTCTAATGAGATTCTGGAGTCAAATTACCTGAGTAGCTGCAAAAAAAAAAAAAAAAACATGTTATGGACTCTGCTTGCATGATAAAGGCTAATATTGATTTTTGTTTCTTTCTTTTCCATGATACTGTACTTTTGCTAACATAAAGGTATATCCCGTTGTCGACTTCTTTTCATCTTAACAGCCAGCAAAATCTGAATCCGAATACCTTACTAGTTGTAGGCCCTAAACATGTATATAAATCAACATGTAATCTCGTATCCTTTTTAAGTACCTCAAAACCTTCTTGGCAGTAACTCAGTGATCGTGTCCTGGATTTGTCCAATATCTATTTAGAAGTCTTGTTGCAAAAATAATGTCTGCTCTAGCGCAAACTTGAGCATAAATGATTATTCTAAGTGCACTAGCATAAGGAACATCATTCATTTAGGCTTCTCAATATCTAAATGAGGGCAATGTGACATATTCAATGCAGCACCCTTAATAACAGGAGCAATTCCTATCTCACAATGTTGCATATTGAATCGTTCTAAAATACGATCGACATATGTCCTCTAAGAACGATCCCTATGGATCTCAATGCTAAGAACAAAGGATGCCTCACCAAGGTCATTCATATGAGAATAATAAATTTCCTCCCACTACCTTGCAGTACATATACTGATCTACTTTGTTCTCAATAAAACCAAATGAAGTGACAACACTATGAAACTTTATGTATCATAGTCTAGAAGCTTGCTTGAGGCCATAGATTGACTTTTTCATTCTACATACAAGCTTACATGAATCATCTACTGCAAAACCTTTGGGTTGTATCCTAAAGATATCCTCATCAAGGTCTCCATTCAGAAAAGCATATTATCATCCCTCTAGCGTAACTCCATATTAAAATGAGCTACTAATGTCATAATCACTCCGAAAGAATATTTAGAAGAGACTGAGTAAAATGTTGAATTAAAGTCTACTTCTTCTCTCTAAGTAAAACTCTTAAGAGTTTCTTTTAGTTTTATACACCTATTTGCAGCTGATGGGCTTATAACCTTCAAGCAATTCAACAAGCTTCCAAAGACCATTATGTTTCATAATATTGTATCTCGTCTTTCATCGCATCCAACTACAGATCTCTTTGAGGACAAGAAACAACAATTGTATAAGTCACTAGATCAATTACACAGCCAATATTGTAGTCATGCTCTCCCTAATAGACTATATAGTGTGTTGATATAGCTAATCATCTCTATCTGATTGATCTCCAGAGTAGAGCTACTACTACCTCATGTTGGACCTAAGGGGTTTGAAGAACTTCATTAGGAACTATTTCAATAACATGATCCTAAACCTCAATAGGTTCCATCTGTGGTACATGAGGCTCAACAATCGTCTATATAGGTTGAGAAATAGACAAAGCAATTGCTACCATACTATTATTCTTAATAGTCTATCAACAGTTACACTATTCGGTCACATCAAATTCTAGAAACTTCGCTATCAGTGAGTCCATAATTCATGTACCTTAATTGTGATTATAAAATTGATATCCCTTTTATTGATCTAAGTATGATACGAAGTAATATTAAGTGGTTTTGGAGTCCAACTTACTTAATGTTGGATTATATAACCTTATTTTTGCAGGACTATATAACCTTATTTTTGTAGGACATCCCCAGATCTTAAGATGGTCCACTCTTGATTTACGTCCAATTCATAACTCAAAATGAGTCAATGAAACAACTTTGATATATGGAGAGCTGCATTCAAAGCTTCACCTCATAGAAAATTAGATAAATTAGTCCTATTAATCACACTCCTTATCATATCCATAAAGATGCGATTGTGTCTTTTGGCCACACCATTTTGTTCAAGATTCCCAGGCATAGTAAATTAAGTTACTATCCCAGGATCCTCCAAGTGTTTGGCAAATGGCTTTTTAAGTTGTCCAGCCAATAAATGTGATGAAATAAAAATTTTTATACAAGATTGCCGTAATATAAGTGTGAATGACCTACAATAGGTCAAAATTATGGTTTGCAATTTTCTTCTTTATCTTAGTCATCTTACCTCTATAATAGTCTACGTAAGTCTTTAGATCACTTTTAAAAGCAAGGAGAGTGTTGGCTTTTATTAGCCTTTTCATTATTTTCTTAGAGATATGACCAAGTTGTTTATGACATGATGCTGAAGACTATTCCTTAGATAAAGGTCTTTTGGAAACAATCTTCCAACCGTATAAGTGACGTATACAGTATTGGGAGTTAAACACAATTTGTAAAATCCATTGGACATATTGCAGTGCCTAACCTTAATTGAATTAAAGAACATATAAATAGCATTGTTTTTTTTTATATAAAAAAAGTAGTCACACATGTCCAAACTTGATACGAAAACTAAATTCTGTCTAAAGGAAAGTATATAAAATGTGTTTCTTAATATCATATTAAAATCCATAATGTAGCATTAAAATGATATCTCTCATGAAATCAACATCAACTTTATTGTTGTTTCCCATAATGAGCTTTGATTCATCCTTATTTGGGCTCATTTGGTTTATGAATTTCTAAATGGTAAACATAACATGATCTGTTGCACCATTGTCTAGCCACCAATGACCTAGACGGGGCTTTGATAAGTTGGATTCACAAACAAATGCCAAAGAATCATTACATGCATGTTCACACTTGGACAATCAAGTTTTATATTTGTCACACTCTTTCTTTATGTGACATTTCTTCTTACAAAAGAAAGGGGTGGTCACCATCCTTCTTGAAGGATGCTTTTCTAGGGCCTAGATAGTCAGAATGACTATTGGTTTCATGAATTCCGTTATGAGTATGATTTTTGGACATCTTACTCTTCTTGTCCCTAACCTCAGCATAACTATCAAATTTCATGTTGAAGAGTCCTTACAGATGGTTCCAATCTCAGCATTTGACGAGATACCTTTCTAAGCTTCCGAGGCTTCCATCATTTGTTTAGCAATGCAGTCGGTTGGCAAACTACTCCTCAAATATCCCTGAATGGATTGTTTCAATGATAGTAAGCAAATCCTATTGCTCTTTTTCCAAGTAGCAAAATATGCTTTCTCAGGATCCATATAGGTGGTAGTAAAATTTGCTGGCTTTTCCTTAGTAAGAGCAATATAAACATCTGCTGGCTCCATCCCAAATAAAAAATCCTCTCACCATTTCTTAAAGTCTGAACTAGAAAAAACCTCAATCCTAATAGAGTCATCGTTTTTAGAGAAGGTGACTAATTTGATAAGCAATGTACATAATTAGCATTATATGTGAGTATCGTGTAACTTAAAATCGTATAAGTACACATCTTGAGAGTTACATACATCATCATACAAACACCTTCGGGCAGAATATATGACATGCAATTACATGATAATGCCCATGAGAATATATTCCAACCTTCTTGAATTCACCACTTTTGGGTGTCTGAACCACTAGGATCAGTCATTCCTAAAGCATATGCTATACATGTGTCCCCCCATAAACTAATCCACAATCACCTTTTTTGGAAATAAGACCAGGCATTAGAATATGAGACATCCCACCACAATATGAGACCGATATTTCTCAAGCCCAATCAAGTGTGCCACTTTGGTGGTCACAACCCAATTGAATTCTTGAAACTCTCTCATACTAGGAATATAAACTTTATGTCTCACATGTACCATATATATGTGATTTTCTTGAAGACAGTGGTAATTTGTCACTAAAATCACTTGACATGCCAATTATATTGCTCCATTCATTGATAAACAATAAGTTACACTCTAAACATTCCTTATGTAATGACATACATGTTAACTACCATATGAATTTTTGAAATCATAGAGAAATATAAGAAAAAATGCAAAAATACCCTAAAAATACGTGTATATATGGTTATATACGCATTTTCACATATTTAAAAGGCTCAAACTTATAAAATAAACACACCATAGTGTAAAGCATCTCAATATGAGTTGGTGGTACCAAGAACGTCCCAATCAGATGTCGTACGTGCACTTACGCGACGCCGGTAAAACCGATCCAAACCGCCAATTCGACCGGTTGACCAATTTGGTCAACCAGGTTGGGTCACCTGGTCAACAAAAAGTCAATGGGTCCGGTCACCTTATGACATTCCGAATTTCGATCCATTTTTGAGATTTATAAAACGTGCATTTCGTCAGTGCGTTTATAACAAAATCTCACCCAAAACTGATTGTTCTTGAGTTATTTTTTTTTAAAATAGAGATTTCGCTAGAATCGCATTCGATCGAATTTAACCGTTATTTAGAGCCCAAACTTTGATGTCGAATTTCATGGAGTTTTGTGACGAATTTAATTTGATGGTGTTGATATTATTGTGATCAGCATCAATATTACTTGGGATAAGTGAAAGGTGAAATTTGAACTGGG
The DNA here is from genome assembly GCA_024500025.1 of Syzygium aromaticum. Taxonomy (NCBI): domain Eukaryota; kingdom Viridiplantae; phylum Streptophyta; class Magnoliopsida; order Myrtales; family Myrtaceae; genus Syzygium; species Syzygium aromaticum. The sequence goes on along the minus strand of CM044889.1, from coordinate 23,857,592 downwards.
TATGGATTTGGACTAGTAGACCTCCCTTATAGTATGTTTTATTTGATTATCTTTGGCCCTTTTTTCCTGATTTATAATTAGGATTTTCGTAGACTGTTAGATCAATTTTGGGTTCGAATGTGAGCTGTTGGATTGCGATCATTACATTGACTTTCTTTTTTTTTTTTGCTCTCTCTCTCTCCTCCCCTTCTGCCACGCCAGCTATGTGTACGTCTTCCCCTGTGCCTGTCCTCTCTCTCTCTCTCCTCCCTATGCAACGTCCCCTCCATGCACACATTCCTCCTGCCCATGCAGACCTGCCCCTCTGCTCTCTCTCTCTCTTCCTTTTCTCTTCTTCTTCTTCCTCTCTTTTTCTTCTTCTTCTCTGGTCTTCTACCCCGACTGCTTTTGCTTTTGCTCCTGCTCGATCAGTCCTCAGCCTAGCCATTTGCCGCGCCCAACTGTTGTCACCGTCACCTAGTCCGACCGCTGTGCAGCTCGCCCAGCTGCTGCACTGCCCGTCCAGCCAACCCCCTTTGCTTGACTGTCCTTTCCCTCCCTCCTTTGCACATAGCAGTAGCAGCTTACCGCCACGCCTGTCATGGCTTGCTCTTGCTTCGCTCGCCGCCGCATCGCCATGCTAGCTCGCAGCTCGCAACTCACTGGATCGAGCTCGCCCTTGTCTAGCTTAGCTCGCCACCACACGCGGCCATCCCAAACGCCGTCACCCCTCTCTTTAGCTTGCCCAGTCGCCGACTACCGTTCGTCATGCTGCCTCGACCATCGTGCAACCTCCCCTCCCCCTATTTTTCTCTTCCTCGACCTTGAACATGCCGCCAACTAGGCGTTTTGGGGTCCCCATGCACATGGTGCATGAGGAGACCGAATATTCGATAAGCCCGAATCAATTTTACATTAGGCACCTTACCACAGTTTGGGTAGATAAGGATTTAGAGGACCCGTAGCCCCATACTTATTTGGCTGGTATTATCGTATCGTGTTGGAGACTACTAGGCCAATCTTTGGTTTTGAGGGGTTGCAGCATGATCATGAGAATGCGGTGAATTTGGAGCCCTAGGATAAGTATGCTCCCGATGGTGAGGTGACAGATCCTGACAAACCATCAGAGAACCCTAGCCTAGAACTCGAGCTCGCATTAGAACCCGAGCTCGAGCCTGAGGAGGAGCCCATGGAGCCTGAGCCCGAGCCCGAGCCCGAGGAGGAGCCTATAGAGTCTGAGCCGATCGAGATCAACTCCGATATTGAGTTAGAGTCTTCAAGGTTCGATTCGGATTGGGTACCGTAGGAGGATCTGGGTGACGGGGCTTAGGAGCTTTTTAGTAGGGCCCTTTTTGTGTATTCAGTAGTCTACCCTACCACCTATTCCTTTTTGATAATGAAGATGGATATTAACCTTAGGAGCCTATTGTATGAATTTTATGGTCTTAAGCTAATGTTATGAGTTTAATGGTTTTCTTCAAGTACTACCCTTTGTCATTATTTTTTTGTTTGGGTTATTTAATTTTCTGCTTCCTCTTGTGTTCGTCTTCGTGTGTTACGTTTAGGACGGCGACGCATCCTCGGATGTCGTGTTCAATATGGTCACCGAAGGAGTGTCGCGATTGTTGGGGTTTGGGGCATGACATCCCTGGTTGATTTGGTATCAGAGCAAGGTCAACTAGATCCAAGTTGGTCGAAACCTGGATTGATAAGGAGCAATGACTTGGGGGTAGCCAATTAGGGAGACTCGTGTGCTATGCATACCCTAGACTGTGTGATTGTGATTTGCTAAGTGATTTTATGCAATAATGTGTAAGGTGCAGCTGCGCTAGGACTTGAGGTAAGTGCACAAACTTGGTTGACTGAAGTTGAGGGCTGTAAAAAAGAAGAAGAAGAAGTTGAGTGCTGTATGTGATTGGTTGCTTACTTAGTGAATTATTATTGTGATTCACTACCTAGGGCTTTAGACTGGTATAGTTGGCTTAAGTTTCTAATTCCTGCGTGGAATTTAGCAGATGAGCATTTGTGAGAACTAGTAAGATGAACAGCTAAGGTCGAGGTCGCGTAGCCTCGTTAGCTCGAGTTATAGGGGATCCCAAGGTGGATGAAATCTGGAGGGTGCTTGAGGAAGCGGGAATATTATCGGGTAGACAAACGGGGGAAAGAAGCGTTACTGTCGACGTTGCAGCTATCAGCAAGATTGTTGAGAATAATGGAGTTCAGGGGAATAATGTGATTGGTGGAAATCTTGGTCCAGTGCGAGTAAATGCAATCAGACCAATGTCTAAGCTAGTTGAATAGTTTCTGAAGTTAAAACCAGTGAAGTTTGATGGGAGAGACGATTCTGAGGCTGCACCAAGTGGGTAGAAGAGCTGGAGAAAGCTTTTGAGGTGTTGGGATGCACTGAAAAGGAGAAAGTAACCCTAGTAGTCTACTAACTTTAGAAAAATGCAAGCAATTGGTAGAGAGCCACAAGAGGTCAAGTGTTCCCCATTGGTACTACCTTGAATTAGACTGTTTTTACCGAGACCTTCAATGGCAAGTATTTTTTGGAAAGTGCCCGAGAACAAAAATTGGCTGAATTCATGAGATTTCACCAGGGTCAGAGGTCGGCGGATTAGTATGAAGCCAAGTTTGCAAGGCTGTCCAAATTTGCCTTCAGAATGGTGGAGGACCCAATGGACAAAGCCAGGAGGTTCCGAGATGGGCTGAAGCCGGACCTTCGAAGTCATATGATCTCATTAAACTTGAGAGGCTATCATGAGATCTATGATTTTGGATCGCGGTATACCCGACTAGGGATAACCGTCAATTTGGGAAAAGACCTATAGTAAGAAAAAATCGTTTTGTCCCTCATATTCTGAAGAATATCGGGAAGCCAAACTGTTATCAGAACACCCCGTGTAGGCTATGTGGAGGAAGACACGGAAATGGACATTGCCTGAATAGCAGCGAACCATGTTTTACATGTGGTGAAAGGGGCCATCAGATGAAAGACTATCCTAACAACAGGCAGGCTAGGCCACTTGCACTATTGCCATTGCCGCCCCGGAATGGAAATCAAATTGGAGCTATTGAGCTGGCCAATCAGAATAGGCTGCCGGCCCAAGGATGGGTGTATGCAAGGAGGGAAGCTAAGGACGCATTGGCGTGGTCACAGATATGGTCTCTCTCTGTGATCATGCTACATATGCCTTGTTTGATCTGGGGGTGTCGCATTCGTTTATATTTGAACAGTTTGTTAAATTATCTGGGATTGAGCTAAAGTCGCTTGAAGTTATGCTATGTGTGACTACGTCGTTGAATGATAAAGTGTCGATTGCGTTTGGATGCCCTGATTGTAAGATAGTGATTGGCGATAGGGAAGAGAAAATAGATTTGGTGGTTTTAACCATGCATGACTTTGACGTGATTATTGGGATGGACTGGCTAGTCAAACAGAAAACTATTATGGACTGTAGTAGTAAGGTGATCCAATTTAATCCAATTGGACATCATAGATTTGAGTTTGTGGGAAACCGAGGAGGAACCTCGATCCCTTGGATTTCGTCACTTGAGGTGATAAAGTTGTTAGCTGAAAGGTGTCAAGGATTTATGGCATCCTTAATTGACTCAACGGCTGGAGAGCCAAGGCTAAAAGACATAGCCGTGGTGTGCAATTTCTCCGATATCTTTCTCCAGGAATTGCTGAGATTGCCACATGATAAATAAGTGGAATTCGTGATTGAGTTAGCTTCAGGGACAGAGCCGATCTTGATGGCACCCTCTAGGATGTCGTTGTCGGAGTTGAAGGAATTGAAGATCCAAATGCAAAAGTTATTAGATAAAGGCTTCATTCGCCCGAGTGCATCTCCATGAGGAGCACCAATGTTATTCATGAGGAAAAAGGATGGATTATTGAGGATGTGTATTGACTACAGACATCAGGTGATCATTAAGAACAAGTGCCCATTACCAAGGATAAACGACTTGTTTGATCAGTTGCAGGGAGCATCGATATTTTCTAAGATCGATTTAAGGACGGGGTACTATCAATTGAGGATTAAGAAGGAGGATATATTAAAAACGGCATTTAGAACAAGATATGGATACTGTGAGTTTACGGTAATGCCATTCGGATTGAATAATGCCCCTGTTGCCTTTATGGATTTGATGAATAGGGTATTTAAGGAATTTCTAGATCAGTTTGTAATCATGTTCATAGACAATATTTTAGTGTATTCGAAGAGTTCTGCCGAGCACGAGTTACATTTGGAAAAAGTTCTACGAACCCTTAAAGAACATGCACTGTACACTAAGTTCAGTAAGTGTGAATTCTGGCTCTATCAAGTGGCATTCTTAGAAAATGTGGTATCCGGAGAAGGAATTATAGTGGACCCAACAAATATTGAAGCCATCACAAATTGGCCGAGGCTAACGACAGTGATCGAGGTTTGGAGCTTCTTAGGTCTAATGGGTTATTACATACATTTCGTGGAAAGATTTTCGGTATTAGTGACACCGTTGACACAGTTATTAAAGAAAGAAACGAGGTTTGAATGGACGGATAAGTGCAAAATGAGCTTCCAATAGTTAAAACAAAAGTTGACGATCGCACCAGTATTGATAATACCGTTAGGTCCTAGGGAATATGAAATCCACAGTAATGCGTCGCCGAGAGGACTGGTGCATGCTAATGTAACACGAGAAAGTGGTGGCATACATATCTCGATAATTGAGACCGCATGAGCAAAATTACCCGACGCATGACTTGGAATTGGCTGCGATTATTTTTCCTCTTAAGATTTGGAGACACTATCTATATGGGAAGAAATTTTAGATTTATACGGACCATCAAAATTTAAGGTACTTATTCTCCCAAAAAGAGTTGAACATGAGACAGCGCCGTTGGATGGAACTCCTTAAGGACTATGACTGCGAGATTATGTATCATCCCAGAAAAGCTAACAAAGTAGCGGATCTACTAAGCCGGAAATCGAGTATCACGTATATGATGGTCAAGGAATGGACTCTGTTGAAGGGAGTTTGGGATTCGGAATTTAAGTTTGAAGAAAGTCATGTCTCAAGTTTTCTTGCAATATTAATGATTGAGCCGAAGATCTAGACTAAGATTAAGGTTTTACAGTCGACGGATTCAGAGATTTAAAAGATTCTGGGTATGGATGTCACAAAAAGGAAATCGGATTTTCAAGTATCCGAGGATGGGATTTTAAAGTTTCGTGGACGATTGTATGTACCCAGTGATGCAGAATTGAAAGAAGAAATTTTGTTAGAAGCTCCCCGAAACAATTATAGTATTCACCCGGGTAGCACAAAGATGTATTAGAACTTGCGATAACATTATTGGTGGAACAACATGAAAGTGGATGTGGCCAAGCACGTGGCCAAGTGTTTAACATATCAACAAGTGAAGGCGCAACATCGCAAGTCGGGTGGAATGTTACAGCCATTGGAAATTCCCGAGTGGAAGTAGAAACACATCATAATGGACTTTGTAATAGGATTACAGAGGAGCCAAAGGGGTCATGATTCGATTTGGGTGGTAGTCGACCGATTGACAAAGTTAACACATTTTCTGCCAGTGCGAAAGGACTTCGCCTTAGAAAGGTATGCCGAGATTTACGTGCGACAAATAGTCCATCTGCACGGAGTGTCAGTGACGATTACCTTAGACCGTGATCCTAAATTCACTGTCGTTTTTTGAAAAAGTCTTCATACGGCATTAGGAACGAAGTTACAGTTAGCACGGCCTATCACCCCCAAACAAATGGCCAGTTTGAGAGGACAATTCAGACTTTGAAAGATATGTTGCGGGCATGTGTATTGGATTTTAAAGGTAGTTGGGAAGAATAGTTACATTTGGTTGAATTTGCTTACAACAATAGCTACTAGTAGAGTATCAAAATGGTACCATTTGGAGCGCTGTATGGCAGAACTTGTAGAACACCAGTTTGTTGGGATGAAGTTAGTGAGAGGAGCATCACGGGTCCCAAGTTGGTTTAGCAGTTAATCAAGACAGTCAAGGTGATTCGGAATAGGCTTAAAGCCGCTAAAAAAATTATGCAGACCAGAAACATAGGCCTTTGTATTTTCAAGTGGGAGACCACGTTTTCCTCAAGATATGGCCTATGAGAGGATTGTCACGGTTTGGCAAGAAAGGGAAGTTGAGCCCGAGATACGTGGGTCCATTCGAAGTCTTGGAGAGAATTGGCATTTTAGTCTATCGTCTTGTATTACCGCCGAATTTGTCACAAATCCATGATATGTTACACGTGTCTATGTTAAGGAAGTACGAGCCAGATCCGACTCACAATCTGAATTATGAAGAAATAGACGTGAACGATAGAGTGTCATACGTGGAAAATGCTAGTAAGGATTAAGGACAGAATGGAACGAGTGCTACAGAACAAGACAATTCCAATGGTCAAAATAATTTGGGAGCACTATGGAACTGAAAGTGTGACGTGGGAAAGCAAAGAGCTGATGCAACACCAATACCCCCATTTGTTCGAATGATTGAGTTGGGTTGTAAATTTCGAGGACGAAATTTTTGTAAGGGGGAAGAGTTGTGACATTTTGAATTTCGACCCATTTTTGGAATTTATAAAACGTGTTTTTCATCAATATGCTTATAACAAAATCCCGCCCGGAATTGATCACTCTTGGGTTTTTTTTTTTAAAATTAGAGATTTCGCTATGATCGTACTCAATCGAATTTGACCGTTATTTAGAGCTCGAACTTTAGTGTCGAATTTCTCGGAGTTTCATGACGAATTTAATTGGACGGTTTTGATATTATTATGGTTGGTATCAATATTGCTTGGGACAAGTGAAAAGTGAAATTTAAACCGAGTGCGGATTTGGACTAGTAGACCTTCCTCGTAGTGTGTTTTATTTGATTATCTTTGGCCCTTTTTTCTAAATTATAATTAGGATTTTCATAGACTGTTAGATCGATTTTGGGTTCGAACGTGAGCCATTGGATCGCGATAATTTGCCTTGACTTTCTTTCTCTCTCTCTCCTCCCCTTCTGTTGCGCTAGCTACGCGCATGTTTCCCCCTATGCCTATCCTCTCTCTCTCCTTCTCATGCAATGTCCCCTCCATGCGCAAGTTCCCCCTGCCCATACAGACCTGCCCCTTTGCCCCCTCTCTCTCTCTCATCATTTTCTCTTCTTCTTCCTTTTCTTCTTCTTTTCTGATCTTCTACCCCGATTGATTCTTCTTTTGCTCCTGCTCGACCAGTCCTCAGCTGAATTGCTCGCCTTGTACGACCGCTGTCGCCATCACTGAGTTCAACCGCTACGCCACTCGCCTAGTTGCCGCACCGCTCGTCCGGCCGACCCCCTCGGCTTGACTGTCCTTTCCCCCTTCCTTCGCGCGCAGCAGTAGTAGCTTGCCGCCGCACCTGTCATGGCCCGGTACTGCCCAGCCGGCTCGACCTACTCTGCTCACCGCCATGTGCCGTGCCAGCTTGCCAGAGCAAGCTCGCAGCCTGTAGCTCGCCCGACCGAGCCCGCCCATGCCCAGCTTAGCTTGCCGCTGCGCGTCGCCATCTTGAATGCCATCACCCCTCCCCTTAGCTCGCCCAGCCGCCGACTGCCGCTCGCTGTGCCGCCCCAACTACCGTGCAGCCCCAACCAACGTGCAACTTTCCTTCCCCCTATTTTTCTCTTCCCCAACCTTGAGCATTCCCCCAGCTAGGCATTTTGGGGTCCCCATGCAAACAGTGCATGAAGAGACCGAATATCCAGTAGGCCTGGATCAATTTTACATTAGACACCTTACCACAGTTTAGGTAGATGGGGGTTTAAAGGACCTGCAGCCCCATACTTATTTGGCTTGGTATTATTGTATCAGGTTGGAGATTATTGGGCCAATCCGTGGTTTTGAGGAGTTGCAGCATGATCATGAGAATGCGGTGAATTGGGAGCCTTAGGACAAGTATGCTCCCAATGGTAGGGTGACAAATCCTGACGAACCATTAGAAAATCCTAGCCCAAAACCTAAGCCTGCATCAGAACCCGAGTTCGAGCCTGAGGAGGAGCCCATGGAGCTTGAGCCCGAGGAGGAGCCTATAGAGTCCGAGCATGAGGACAAGCCGATCGAGATCAACTCCGATACTAAGTTGGAGTTTGTAGGGTCCGATTCGGATTGGGTACCATAGGAGGATCTGGGCGACAGGGCCTAGGAGCTTTTTGGTAGGGCCCTTTTTGTGTATTCAGTAGTCTACCTTACCACCTGTCCCTTATTGATGATGAAGGTGGATATTAACCTTAGGAGTCTATTGTATGAATTTTATAGTCTTAAGCTAATGTTATGAGTTTAATGGTTTTCTTCAAGTACTACCCTTTGTCATTATTTTTTTGTCTGGGTTATTTAATTTTCTGCTTTTGCTTGCATTCATCTTCGTGTGTTACGTTCAGGTCGGCAACGCGTCCTGAGATGTTGCATTCAATATGGCCACTGAAGGGGTGTCGCGAACCGTTGGGGTTTAGGGTGTGACACACCCGGTCAACAAAAGTCACTAGTCGGGTCGAGTCAATCCTCGGATTTGGGTCGGGTTGACTGTGTCAGGGTGGTTGATGTCAGCCCTAACGTGTGAGGCTCTTATGACGGTGTGTGGCGACGCACGCTGCACCCAGTGGCTCATGGGTGCTCATGCAGCGTCCCCTGGTGGTGTACTACCTATCAGAATCTTCATCTCGTCGAGCACATTCCGAATATGCATTCAAAATCAATTTTTGACGAACAAAAAACACAAAAAAGGACAACATCTGGATGTTCGAGTTCTAGGCTGTGGCAGCTCTGATACCACATGTTGTCGTGATAAAATGACATCCAATATCTCCATAGCTAGAATCTAGAATATAGTAATAGAGTAAAATGAATTTGTGCATTCGATTTGGAATTCATCATTCTTGATGCGGAATAACAACAATCCTCAGCGTAAGTTTTTTCCTCTATTACCCTCTGTATCACTGACTTAATGAGATTGCCTCTTACAAATAGTGTTTGCTCCTTCTGTGAGATATGTGTGTGTTAGGGTTAGAGAAGAGACTTGAACATTATTTATAAAGTTTTAAGCCAAACCCTTTTATCACAAGCTGGGTCTTACTCAGCCCACATTAGCCAATCTCATAATAGACTATTTAAAAAACTTTATATCTAATCTTATTAGACAAATCCCGTAAAATTGTAAATTACAATATCAATTAATGTAACCCACGTCAGAAAAACTCTTACATTGTCAAGATTTCCAACACTGGACCAATAACGACATCAGAAAACAACCGTCATCTAACAACAGCTGAAGCAACGGTGTGATCACACCATTTGAGACTCTCTATCATGTCGGTCTAGTTCCCAAGAGCAGGAACCTTCCAGTTTATCAGTGGATCCTCCTTCCTCTTTTCCTCCCACCATTCCCACTTCTCTGAGAGATATGGCCGTGCAACAACTGCAGACTCACCAACACCCGCTTTCTCATCACCATCGTCTTGATGATGATCGGCATCTTCAACGTTTTCTTCACCGTCTTTAATTTTCTTGCCCAGTCTCTGCAGCCCAGGAATGACGGAAACCAGGCTCGAGTCGACTGTGTCTTCTTCCGAGAAGACGAACCCTAGATCCATGAACCCTTTCAGCTCCACGAACTCGAGCTGCGACAAGCTCTTGCTCAATGCCCTCCTCTTCGCTCTTCCTCCCATTTGGCCGCTTTTGCTGCGCGAGAATTCTGGACTTCTCGGGTTGTTCCATTTGAAACCCTCTTCTTTTTCTTCTTCCTCCTCCTCCTCCTCCTCTGTGATTACCTCTTCTTCATAGATCATGATGTGAATAGGCGTGGTGAGGACTGAGTCTGGAGAGAGAGAGCTTGGTTGGAAGCTTGCTGGGTTGATGCTCGTTTGATCGCTCATGGACCTCACAAGAATCCACGGAGTCTGTGATATATGAATACACGGGTTTTCCTTTTCTGGTATTTCTATGCTTTCTTGACCCGGATCGGATCCGGACGTTGAAGAAGGCAATGTGTCTGGTCGTTTCTCGAAGATCTGGAGCTCGAACCAGCATATATTGATGATCTTCACGACTACTTCGGCTTCTTCTATTACCAGAGGAAATTGTATGATTAATGAGATTTAACGAGGGCACGAGCGGCTTCGTATTTATACACTCTTAATTACCGAGATTGCCCTTGGGTTTGCCTATTATTTGCGGGAAGGACTCAAACTCAGTGTTCACACGTTTGTTTATTATCACTTGATTCAATTTCATTGGTTTTCAGCTTTGATTACATCATATGGGAGAAGTTAGGTTTTCCTAGAAAATGCGAGGGAAGGGCATGTGAGATAATGATCTGACGTGGCTTTTAGTAAGGGAAAATGAACCAATTCGCTTGGGGTTCTCTATTTGTTTCAATTTATATAGTAATAAGTAGGGTTAAGTCCACTTTTCATATCCGAACTTGCTTAGATTTTGGCAAGTGCATCTCAAATTCATTTCAGATGTAATAAAATCTTGTACAATTAGGTCCTTTGATGTACTTGAAATGTATGACTGAGTTTTTTCCTTCTGACATTGATAGTTTCATCAATGTTGATATGACATGCCAAATAATCAATATAGAGAAAAGTTAATCATTGCTAGTTTCATCAATGTTCCTCCAATGTCAATGAGGCAAGGCAATCTCTGATTGCCACATCAATATCATGTAGCCAGTCCCGTCGCTTTAGCAAAATTTACATCACTAGTTAATGAATTTGATTGCACGGAAGAGTATCGACAAATCAGTTTCATTAACTACAAAAATGAGGGAACAAATAATATGCTTAACTGATAATAGTCATGTCTATAACAGTAGGATTATGTATGATACTACATTGGAGTACCACTCAAAGGTTGCTAAAGTAATTCGGTATTCAAGCTGGTTTTTTTCCCTACCAGGTCTGAGAATCTGGTCTTAGTGCAGGTTGCACTATGTAATACCATGTGTCTTAACTTGGCATAGTAAAAAAGTTGGGAATGCATGATCAATGCTGTGACCTTTATGTAAAAATCTTACTCCCATTACGGAATGTTTCGTTCGAGCCATAACTACTTAATTTACTAGTAGGTGTACAAGCGATTACTGCAACCTGATCAACATGTTAAAAGTCAGAAAGTTCCTTCACAGAAATATAAATGCTCCAGGCATAGGTTGGCAGGAGCTCCACTCACTATATGCCCCGAATTTATAACCTTATAGATAGTGGCAGCTATTTGCCAATAAAAGTATCAGAGAAAAAAATATAATCCTGCATAAATAGTACCTAATAATGACTAATGGCAAAAGATGTCAACACGAATTGCAGGTCCCATTTCCACAGTAACCAGTACAAAATTGACCCTTTAAAGCAACATCTTGTTGCTTGCACACCACACGCACAAATGGGTTCCTCTAAGCATAATTCATTTTTGGATTGCTTCAAGAGTGAAGGATTTGGACAACATTGATCATTGAGACCACAACATCATGTTCATACCCACCAAGTATATATTGATACAAAATTTTCTTTTCCTTTCATCTATTCTATTCATTCATATATACTCTGTTTGATTATCGGCCTACTTTGAACATTTTGCTTTGGGAATTTCTAGGAAACAATTGACAGTATGGTTTACTTTTTTTAATCTTAATTCAATTAGATTAAAAGGAGAGATCTATGCCAACGCTGCATATTTTAGTGGACCTAATGCAATAATCACGTTTACTACATTTTTTATTTTTTGGAGGCCAAGCAATGGTTGCGTGTTTTGATAAATTAAGGTTGAAGAAGACATTCTTCGTTTTTTAGTAGTTCGTGGTCAAAATGATGTTTTCCCTGATGCTCGAGGGCAGGATGGTAAATGATCAAAAAGCGTCTTTCGAGAATATTCTGATGCTTTTTTATTTTTTGTATTCAATACTATTTATGCTATTTGAGAAACTCAATTTTTACTAATGGTAAACTTTTAAGCACGTGAGCAAGAGATTAACAATTTCGCACGTGCTCCTTACCAAAAAAAAATAATTTCGCACGTGCTTCTCGTGCCCCCACGCCACTAGCACCGCCGATGATTAGTTTTAGACACGTCTTGAACTTTGTCGGCAAAACAAAAAAAAAAAACAAGGTAAATCGATGGTATTAATAAGTTAAAAACTATGATCTAATATATTCTCACGACTTTGTGTTTGACTTTTTGGTTGCAACAGTAACCCTGTTGAATTCGCAGTAGATGGTAAACCAGCAATTCTCAACTTGACCCTTTCGTATGATATGACACAGAATTTAACCATTTATATTTAGCGTAAATGCTTTTTTGTCATAAGAGAAATCACGTCTTACTTGGGTTTATTTCTACACAATTAGGCTTGTTTAATATTCATATATAAAGACATTTTTAACCTAAAGTTTATAAAAATAGAACCCATTTTAAAAGAATAAATGATCAAAATAAAGTCATCAAACATACAAAAAATAACACACGCACATTTTTCATCAACGGTACAACCAACAAGCATATTATAAACTGGCTGGGAATATTGTAGAGTTATCAAATTGACAAAAACTAGTATAAACTCAATCATACAACAAAAAAATCCTACAACTTTAACTTTATTAAAATAGTCACACGAACTCTGAACTTCAATTTATTGATGGGTTTATGATGTAGGTTGAGATTAACATTTTTATCATAGCTAAAATCTGATTGTCATGCGTGTTCAAGATAAGATACTCCGAAATCTCATAAGTCTTAGAAGAGTCCATAAATTCTAGTTGATTTTGCTTGTACTTATTTAATGCCCAGTGGGTATCATGTACGGTGGCATGATAAGCGTGGGAGTAATCCAATGCCATTTCGTACCTAGAATTCATACCTAGCGTTAAAGTTAGAGATGAAGAAAGTCCCAGGAACTAAATTTGCAGTGGGAATGAGGAGAGAAATTTGATTTGGTCCGGCAACAATTATTGGCATGACGAGGACCTCTACTTTCATATATGACGGCAGCATTGTATATGCGAACAAAGGTCTCCGAAATAATTAAGGGGAATAGACGGCGCACACTCTGCACGTGCGGGGGGAAAGGTAAAATACTTTATAAAAACTAAATGAACGGCTTTTCTAACTATAATCAAGAAATGGAAAACAATGGAAAAATTTTTCCAAACATGGTATTGACAAGATTGATTTGCGATGGTTATGTTTGAATGTGAGGAGCGGTCAGAATTAAGGGGCTTGTGGTTAAAAATTCATATAATAAATTCATTATTACGATAATAAAAATGTTTTAATCTGAATATAGTTATCAATATAGACATAAATTATGGACTTTGGTTACTTGAATTGCACCTTAAATAACCTCCGACCATTTTTTTATGAATTACTATATTTTCCAATAGGGCATAAATTACCATTTTCCTTCTACTCCTTTTAACTAAATGATGCATTAATCCATCTGAAATAATTTTTTTTTCCTATTTTCCCTTTTACATTCCTTTTTCTTTTATAATCCCCCTTCTCCTCTATCTACTAACTGGAGACCTATCCATTGCCGAATGCCTTGTCACAGTGCTTCCATGCACATCCTCCGTCTTTAGCCATCACGATCACCGGTCCATCACCGATCTCTCTATGCATATATGTCAAAGGGCCGCCACTTTTGATGTGTGGTCGTTAGTCACGGACGACACCCAAATCGGAGGTGGTGAGGTAGGTCCATCATCTCATCTGTCAGAGAAGTTAAATTTCTCATTCATCAAAGTAAATGTAAAGACTACCTGAAAGGATAAGCATGCAGACTTCATTTCAAAAGTGACATGACCAGTTAGCGAAAACTAAGGCATTGTCTAGTTGGGCTCAAAGCGCACCTGCACTATTGGCAAATGAAAAAGAGAGAGATTAATTTAATATCCGAAAGAATATGGGGAATATAGTAAAAATTATCTCAAACATGTATACATCTCTATTCTGGGGATGTATACAATAACATCTATGATAATTGTATGCAAGAAGATAAGAAAAACTCAAGAATATACGCCAGAAAATTCCAAAGAATGGCTGCTATCATAAAGATTGCAACAACTCTAAATACAGATTGCCCGAATGGAGTACCCCAGAGTTGATGAAGATTGCAACAGTGAATTGCCGGGCAAATCTCCTTTGGCAGGTGGCTTATATTACATTCACTCCCAGTGAAAATATTTGAATATAAGCCACCTGCCAAAGGAGTAAATGCCCAGTAATTCACCACTTACATGCCAAGCGCACTATCAATCATGTGCTATTAATAAAACTATTATTTTCTGATTTTTGGGCTTGGATGAACAGTGTTAGAGTGCAACATCTATTTATAGCCTCCCAAAAGGTTAGAGACACTTTCCATGCACACAGCATATTCTCAAAACATCCAACAACGAAATAAAATCTTGTTTTCGGCACTTTAATTTGTGCCAAATAATAAAAAAGAAAAGCTAGCGGTCCAATGAGTTAGATATGCTAAAGCTTAATTCCACATCCGTACCACGTTTGGGAGACGGCCAGAGTCAGCATATATTCCTCTATCCAACTAATTGGAGTGGAGAAATTTCAGGACTGGTTTAGTTTTAGCACATTTCGATCTCGTCATTGTTCTGAGCATATTCCTACTGTCTTTTCTTGAAGGGTAAATGATACTAAGAGCCCTAAATTTTGACCTAATATGCAATGTCATAATCAAACTTTTAATTCGTTTAGTGTGATTTTTTAACTATTTCTAAATCTTTAATGTAGTAATTATATTTTAACAAACAACAAATCAAATGTAATTAGATGACATGGCATATTTGATGCCGAGTTAGAATTTTGAATTAATGGGTCAGTACGACATAGGAACATGTGACCGCAGATTCCATTTTCCTATCCATCTACTTTTATATAAGATTTTTTTTTTCTGGTTATCGTTAAAAATTAATAGATTGAGGGACATGTCGGTTAATTCTATCAACTAGAACTAACAAAAAAACAACATTGAACTTCTTAATATAGTATGGGGGCTACATTCAACATTTAGTAATGAGAAAATGCCATACATAGCATATATATATACACCTCATTACACAGTTTAGTTGCTGACCTCAAATCATGACATTTAAGGAAGCGCAAGCTCTTGGAAGCAAGAGGCTGAAGTAGTGATAGGAACTATTCGGTGGAAGAATATAAAGGTGAAGAATCGGGACCATGCGTTCTTTACCACAAGGAAGAACCCTAGGTAAGAATTGTGCTCTGGCATATACCATCTCTTCCTCTGGAATATACCAGGCATTGTGCTGATTTTGGTGAAATAAATACGAACTTGATCATCAACGTGAAGACTCGGGCACGGCCACACGAAGGAGTGGTGCGGAATGTGATGGTGAATAACAGCGTAATTCTCCCTGGCAGAAGAGAACTGCATTGGTATGCATGCAAATGTCAAGGTTGTTCTTGCTTCTGCCAAAGGAGAATTGCCCTGCCATTCAATTGCACTGAATGTACATATTTACTCAGACCTCAGCAAAGGCATCGACAAGCCATTCATCGTTTCCACATGGCAAGTTTCAGACGTATATGTTGCACCGGGTACATAGGGTGACTATCTGATGTTACGTGTCTTGTCACTTCATTATATGTTTATGTGATAGATATACATTTCATGTATTCATTTGCGTTGGAGGAACTTCATCATACTTTCAATTAGGTTAAAATATACTTATATTTCATTTTGAGCAGTGAAATTTATAGAAGAATCAAGAAAGAATAGAGTAATCATAGCATGCACTGCTAAAATGAAAAAAATTTCCACGAGCGATCTTGTTCACCCTTATTTACTGTTTAGTGAGAGAGTGAGATGTTTAAATTCTCAAATCAAAGATTAATAATTTGTAAAGTCTTATTTACATTGACTCTACATGCTCTAATTTTTTTAAAAAAAGTAAATATATCTTGAAATAATTCGATCTTTTGTTTGGCTTTAGTGCAGCTTTCGGAAAAACTTTCCACGGAAGGCCACTGATAGTAGATGAAGTAACAGGATTGGGAGTGAAAGCAAACTACTTCTGAATGCAAAAAAAAAAAAAAAACAAAAATTGCAAATATGTCATTTTATACCGTATAAATATCTAAATTCATTTACCCTCAGTATAATTTACTTGCAATTACCTCTAAACGCTCGATGAGAGAGAACTCATTCTTTTTGCAGGGGTAAAGACATAGTGGGACTCCGATCTTGTTTTCAAAGAATGTTGCTTCTTGTATTCATAAAATATTATTAGCAACTCTATTAGAGTATCTTCACAATATGTGACGGGGAAATGACTTGATTGCACAAAGAGAACTAATTGACCTTTGACCACTTGCTTGGTCACGATTTCGATGAAAATGGAAGAAGAAAAATGGAAAAAAATGCCAATTAAAAGAGTCAAATTACTTCAAAGTTTTCTTCCACTTCATCTTGCTCAAGACTCGTCAGTCGATCACATCCACAGTGTAAAAAGGAAAAAAAAAAAAAAGAGAGAGATTAAAATCCTTTGAAAACTTGAGAGCAAATCGCGAAAAACCCTATAATTTCAAATCCATGACGGAGACCTTCAACGACCGGCTGAATGGCACCAAACGAAAGCACCCTCCTCCTCCTTTGGAACGAAACAGAAATCCTAATGATCTCATTAGCGTCTTGCCAGACGCCATGATTCGCCAGATCTTCTCATTTTTTGCCACTCGAAGACCTCGTCAAGACCAGCGTCCTCTCCAAGTGCTGGCGGTCAACTTGGACCACTGCCACCCATCTCGTCTTCAATGGAGTCCGGCCTCACAATCACGACACCTACTCCTTAGACTTCCCATCCCTTGTCGACAGTGTTCTAATCCAGTGCACCTCGCTTACGGTGAAGAGGTTCCACGTCACCGTCTACAAGTACGACGAGGTCGACCGCCCCGAACTCCACCTATGGCTCCGCTTCACGGCAGGGCACTGCGTGGAGGAACTTTGCCTGTGGCTGACGTCCGAGCCGCAATTGTTGTATATATACTGCCACCGTTCTTGTATTGCTTGAATTGGTTGGTGTGCCTGGAACTCGGTTTCTTCTGTTTCTGGTTGGGTAGGACTATTAGGTGGCCTTGTCTTAAGATCTTGTTCATCTAATATGCAGAGTTGGGTGATGATATCCTCGAGGGACATTTCAGGGGAAGTCCTGTGCTAGAGTGCCTCGAGTGCTGGGGCATGAAGAACATTATATTAGATTCAGCAAGTGTGAAAGAGTTGGTACTAGTCCGCGTTGGTTTCTCTAACATTGATACCATCATTCCGTGTTCAGACTGGACGATATATCTTCTTTGGTGGATCCCGAAGTAGATTTTTTCATTCTAACTGGTGTGTCTGGTGACAAGAGGATGTGCTGCAACTTGTTGAATGAACTTTTTGAGAAGCTGCGCAGAGTTCCTACAATCACCATCGGCAGTGATTACATCATCATAATATTGAAAAAGAAAACATTCATTGTCATGTCTAAATACACATATATATTGTTAACATTCGATTCGTTTTATAAGCTTGTTTTACATATGTAGCAGATACTATAACATTCATTTCATGCACAACTAACGAAAAAAGAAAAAAACAGTCAAGAATGAAAAAAAATTTATATTATTGTCACCTGCATCGTTAAAATTTGACCATGTGTACAATTGATATCTTTCCATACTCCCTACGGTATTCTTGAGATTAGAAAATGGCTGTTTTACATATTCCTAGCAATTTAAAAGCCCTTTCTCTATTGAAATATATAAAAAAAAAAGCTACAAAAGAAATAATAATAAAAAATATCCTAAGGTCAATAAAATATCCGACAAAAATGACAATACACTTTAGAAAAAGGTTCTCAACTGTCTAGTACTATTGATCTTCCTCAGGGTACATTTCAAGAAGGTAATTAATAAAAATTAACAAATTAGTAGGTCAATCTTCCTCCAGTAACGCACTGCCAAAGGAACATCAAATCTGCTTTCCTTAAACAAAGCAAAATCACGAGTTACCAAAATAAAAATTTCCAATTTGATTGACAACTATATCACAAAATCTTTTCAGGAAGAAAGGAAGGAAGATAAAAGAGTTATCAAGATTTCCAAAATTGAACCAATAACAACAACGACAGAAACAACCATCATCTAACGACAGTTGAAGCAACGGTGTGAGCCCACCATTTGAGGCTCTCTCTCATGTCGGTCTCGTTCCCAAGAGCAGGAACCTTCCAGTTCATCAATGGATCCTCCTTCCTCTTCTCCTCGCACCATTCCCACGCCTCCGAGAGATAAGGCCTCACAACAACTGCAGACTCACCAACACTCTCTTTCTCGTCACCATCTTCCTGATGACGGTTGGCATCTTCGTCGTCTTCTTTGCCGTCTTTAATTTTCTTGCCCAGTCTCTGTAGCCCTGGAATGATGGAGACCAAGCGCGAGTCGACTTTGTCTTCCTCCGAGAAGACGAACCCCAGATCCATGAACCCTTTTAGTTCCTCAAACTCAAGCTGCGACAAGCTCTTGCTCGAGGCCCTTCTCTTCGCTCTTCCTCCCATTTGGCCCTTCTTTCTGCGCGAGAACTCCGAGCTTCTCCAGTTGTTCGAATTGAAGCCTTCTTCTTCTTCTGCGATTACCTCTTCTTCATTGATCATGCTGTGAATGGGCGTCGTGCGAAGGACTGAGTCTGGAGAGAGAGCGCTTGATTGGAAGCTTGCGGGGATGATGCTCGTTTGATCGCTCATGGACCTCGCAAGAATCGACGGAGTCTGAGAAAAATGAAGACACGGTCTTTCGTTCTCGGGTATTTCTATGCTTTTTTGACCCGGATCGGATCCGGAGGTTGAAGATGGCGATGTGGCTGGTAGTTTCGTGAAGATCTTGAGCTCGAACCAACATCTATCTACGATCTTCGTGACTGCTTCTGCTTCTTCCATATATGGGGGCCAGAGGAAATTGTGTGATTAAGGACATTCAATGAGGGCTCGTGTGGCTTCGTATTTATAGTCTTAATTACCGAGATTGCCCTTGGGTTTTCCTGTTATGGACGGGAAGGACTCAAACTCAATGTTTTAGTTTATTTATTACTTGATTTGGTCTTGGGTCTTTCTCTAATTGTTTCAATTTCCTTTTAGCCTTGATTACGTCACGCGATAGGTTAGGTTTTCCAAGAAAATGCGAGGGATGGGGATGTGAAAGAGTGATCTGACGTGGCTCTTAGTCAGAGAAAATGAACCAACAACAGTATAAGTAAGAACAGATATTTTGAGGTAATCAAATATTACATTGCTCTAGTACCGAACGCGGATGAAAATTATTTATCAATTAATGAGTAGGTAAAGTCAAAGTTTTCATATCTGAATTTGCTTTGATGTCGGCAAGTGCTTCTCGAGTTCATTTCATATGTAATCAAGTCTCTTAACTTATTTAATTTGTCCAATTAAGTCCTTAAAGTTACTTGAAATATAAAAACTGAGCCTTTCCACCTGTCTTTTGGTAGTTATGCCGATTTTCCCGATATTGATTTGGGCGTGTTCCTCGTCTAAGATGGGTGGGGGTTGACAACCGCACACACTCTCTCTCTCTCTCAGACACAAACACATCAATATCATGGTGCAAATATAGCCACCATAGCAAAGTTAGTGTCAGACAAATCTAGTTAGAGGATTTTGATTGTGCAGAAAAACATCGACAAATCAATTACACTAACCACACATATTAGGTAACAACAAGTATACTTAGGTGAATATAATCATATATTTTATGGTAGCAGGATCGTGTATGATACTACATTGGGGTACCAATCAAAGGTTGCTACTATGTTTCGCGTTTTAACCTGGCATTTCCCTGTGCTAGGTCTGTGAATCTAGTCTTTGTGCAGGTTGTACTATGTGATACCATTTGTCCTAATTGGTTTTTCCCCAATTTTGTTGTATTGGGGATTGGATGCCTGGACAGTTGAGCCTGCGGTAGAGGTTTGCCCTCTCGACCGTTGTTTTTTTTTTTTTTTTCTGATAAGTAAAATGGTGGGGAGGGATGACTATTGTAGCTATCCTCTCTTGAGACGAAACTCTAAGGTTCTCACTATTACTATTTAATGTCCAGTTTGAGTCATAACTACTCAATCCATAAGTAGATATACGAATTGTCAACACAGCTCCTCCAGGTGATGGAATTTAGGAAATTTCTCCACATGAGGTATTAATGCCTAAGGCATAAATTAATCAAAGGTTTACTCATAACATGTCTCGAATATATGACCTCATAGAGACAGTGTGACCACTTTACCAATAAAATTATTAGATTTATCAAAAAAAAATTTAATCCTCTGTATATACAATACCTGAAAATGAATTATTTAAGTTGTTGGTGAAAAATGATGTCGATATGAACTACAGGTCCTATTTCTTCCCATAGGATGGTAACGAGTACAACTAGGAATAATGTTCATATTTCTAGAGTTAACCCTTAAAAGCAACATCTTGTTGCTTGTACATTACACGCACTAATGGGTTCGTCTAAGATGATTGCCACTAAGCCATTAATTTTGGATTTTGCTTCAAGAATGGAGAGTTTGGACAACATCGATCCTTTAGACCGTGAAATCAATTGCAAAGATCGAACCGTATTTCAAGTCTGCTTGGATATTGTTTTACTTTAAACATTTTTCCTTTGAAATCTCCAGAAAATAGTGGACACCACGGTTTATTTTTACTTCCTAAATAAAGGAAAATGAAATGTTTTACACGTTTAACCTTAATTCAATTAGAAAAAGAAGTAGTTAGTACATAATTGTCGAACGAGACCGAATCAAACTTATAGAGGAAAATCTAAAAGGAGAGATCTATGCTAATGCTGCATAATTCAGTGGACATAATGCAATGATTACGTTTTTCTAGTTTTTTTTTTTGTGGGAGGCCAAGCAATAGTTGCGTGTTTTCATAAATTAAGGTTGAAGAGGACAATTTTCGTTTTTTAGTAGTTCGTTGCCAACGTGATGTTTTTCCTTACGCAAGAGGGCAGTTCGACAAAAAAAAAAACACATTTAAACACACGAGCAAAGGATTAACAAATTCGGCACATTCGACCAAAAAAAAAAAAAAACAAATTCGGCACGTGCCTCTCGTGCCCCCACCTCACGTGCACCGCGGGCTTCAAGTGCGACTTTCAACTTCCCCGCGGATGATTAGTTTCAGACATGTCTTACAACTATGTCGGCAAATAAAGGAAAAAAATCAACCAATTATCGACTCAACCTGTTTGCATGATCTTGCATATTCTCAGGAGTTTGAGCTTGAGCTTTTGGTTGCAACACTAACCTAGCTTAAAATTCATGATTAGATTGGAACTAAGCAATTATCGACATAACCCGTTTGCACGACTCAATATGTAATTTAACAGGTTTAGATATGCATAAAAGGGTTGTGTCACAAGAAAAACTGGGTCTTATGTGGGTCTATTTCTACACAATTAGACATTTTCAAATTCATATTTAAAGACTTTTTTAACATTAAAAGCTTACAAAAATAGAACCCATTTTAGAAAGAATAATTGTAGACTGGTAGGGAATATTACAGAGTTATCAACTGACAAAAATTGTTACATACTTAATAATATAACAAACCTTACAACTTTAACTTTATTAAAGCAGTCATGTGAGTTCTAAAAGATTCTTTCACTTATTGATGGGTTCATAATATGGGTTGAGATTAGGATCTTCATTAGCTAAAATCTAGTTATCACGCGTCTTCAAGATAACATTCTCCGAAATGTCATGGGTCTTGAAAACATCCATTTGTTATGGTTGATTTCGCTTGTACTTATTTAATGTCTGATGGATTCTGATGACATGATTTGCGTGGGAATAATTGCTTGGCATTTCATACCTAATGTCAAAGTTAGAGATAAAGAAAGTCACTTGAACTAAATTTACAGTGGGAATGCGATGACCAATTTGATTTGGCATTGACGAGAACCTCTCTACTTTCAAATATGACGGCAGCATTGCATCGGATTTTTCCTTTCGTATGTGAACAAAAGGTCTCCAAAATGTTTAAGGAGAATAGACTTCGCTCCGACCAAAAAAAAAAAAAGAATAGACTTCGCACAATTTACACGTGTGGGGAACAGGACCAATATTTTAAAAAAAATGAAGTGGAAAACGTTTTCTAACTATAACCAAGAAATGAAAAATAATGGAGAAAATTTTCCAAACATTATAATGATGATAGTGTTGATTTGGTCGTGACATCCAGTAGAGGGATGAGAAGGTTTTTCGATGGTTATGTTTGAATGTCAGGAGCATTTAGAACTAAATGGTTTGTGGATAAAAATTTAAATTATAAATTCGTTATGTTGATTAGAATCACAATATTACTATAATAAAAATGTTTTAGTTCAAGTATGGTTTTCACTAAAAATAACCACAGGCCATTTTCTGAAAATTTAGGTATTCTCCATTAATGGATAAAAGAACACTTCTTTTTTACTCTTTTAAATTAATGACACGTTAACCCATTCGAAATAGTTCTTCTTTTATTTTCTTTTTTCACTCATTTTTCTTCTTTTATATTATGCCTTTTCCTCTACCTAGTAATTATACACTGGAAACCTATCTATTGCCAAATCGCCTTGTGGCGGTGCCTCTATGCCCGTCTTTAGCCACCACAACCATCGGGCTGTCACTGATCTCCCTCTGCTTACACGCCTGAGGGCTGTCACCTGAAAGAGTTATAGCATACGTATTTCATCGAAACAGTGACATGACATGCTAGCAAAACTAAGGTACTATCTAGTTGGGCTCAAAGCCCACCTGCACTATTGTCAAATGAACGCAAATACAAGATATAATTCTTGCTGAATGTAGATCTAAGGCAATAATTATCAAGTGAGTGTCGCATTTCGAGTCAAATACTACAATTGCAGTATGAACCCAAAAATTAGAAGTAAAAATCATCTAAAAAAGATATACATATCTCTTCTCACGAAGAGCCCGACCTGAATATGTCAATGCAATCTTGTCTATAACCATCATAAGAAAGAATACAAGAAAAAGTCCAGAAGCTATGCTAGAGAAGTCCAATGTATGACTGCTACCATTTCTAAAGAATCTTATCTAAAATATGTGGAAAAATTAGTAAATGAACAAATAACTAAAAGAAAGTAAATATGGTGCCATAAAAGAAAAGCCAAATGAAGCATCCCAGAATTGTTGAAGATTGCAACGGTGAATTGCCGAGCAAATCTCCTTTGGCAGTGAGCTTATATTACATTCACTCCTGATGAAAATATTTGAGTATAAACCACCTGCCAAAGGAGTAAATGCCCAGTAATTCACCATTCACATGCCATGCACACTATCAATCATGTGCTATTAATAAAACTATTATTTTCTGATTTTTTGGGCTCGGATGAACAGTGTTAAGAGTGCAACATCTATTTATAGCCTCCCAAAAGGTTATGGACGTTTTCCATGCACACAGCATATTCTGAGAACATCCAAAATCAAATAAAATCTTGCTTTCAGCACTTTAATTTGTGCCAAATAATGAAAAAGAAAAGCTAGTGGTCCAATGAGTTACTCGACCAAAGAAAGAAAATGAGTTAGATATGCTAAAGCTTAATTCCATATTCGTACCAGGTTTCGGCGACAACTGGATTCAACTATATTTCTCTATCCAACTAATTGGAGTGGAGAAATATTCAGACAAGTTTAGTTTTAGCACATTCATCGTTATTCCAACCATATTCCTAGTATCTTTTCTACAAGGAAAAATGATACCAAAAGTCCTTAAATTTGACTTAATATATAATGTTATACTTAAACTTTTAATTTATTTAGTGTGATTCTTGAACTATTCTTAAATCTACATTGTAGTCGCTCTATTTAATCAAACAACAAGTAAGATGTAATTAACCGACATTTTACACCAAAAAAAAAAAAAAAAGATGTGATTTGATGACTTGGAATATTTGATAATGAGTTAGAATTTTGAAATGATGGGTCAATGCGACATAGGAACATGTGACCGCAGATTCCATTATCTTATCCATCTTCTTTTCTATACAATTTTTCTTTTCCGTTCGTCGTTAATGCCTAATAGACCAAAAGACATGTCAGTTAACTCTATCAACTCAAACTAACAAAAGAAAGACATTGAACTTTTTCATATAATCCAGGAATTACATTGAATATTTAATAATAATTTAAAAATTATATTAAATAAATTAAAAGTCCAGAAATGACTTTGGACTTATTCATGTTGCTCTTGCTTTTTATTGTTTGATCAGTCACACCAACAATATATCATCCCCTGTCAAATTTTCATATATTGTATTGAACCATCAATTCAAAAGTCTAACTTAGCATTAAATTTTCCATATAATCAAATTACCTTTGACTTATTGTTTGATCAAACAGAGCAACTACAATGAACATTTAGGAATAGTTCAAAAATCACACTAAACGAATTAAAAAATTAAGTATGACATTATATATTAGGCCAAAGTTTAGGGACTTTTAGTTTCATTTTCCCTTTAAGAAAAGACACTGGGAATATGCTCAATGTACAGATGAGATTGAAATGTGCCAAAGCTAAACTTGTAAATATATGTTGACTCCTGTCGTCGCCAAATCCTGGTACGAACATGGAATGAAATTTAGCATATCTAACTCATTGGACCACCAGCTTTCTTTTCACTGGATTTTGGATGTTCTCAGAATATGCTGTGTGCATGGAAAAAGTCTATAACCTTTTGGGCGGCTATAATAGATGTTGAACTCAAACACTGTTTATTGAAGCCCAAAAAATCAGAAATAATATATTATTAATAGCACATGATGAATAGTGTGTATGGCATGTAAGTGGTGAATTACTGGGCAATTACTCCTTTGGCAGGTGGTTTATAATCAAACACTTTCACTGGGAGTAAATGTAATATAAGCTCACTGCCAAAGGAGATTTGCTCAGCAATTCACCGCTGCAATCTTGTACATCTCTAGGATGCTTCATTTAGGGTTTCTTTTATGGCACTATATTTCTTTCATTTTAGTTATTTGTTCAGTTACCAATTTTTCCGCGTATTTTAGGTAAGATTCTTTGGTGATGATCGCAGTCATACATTGGACTTCTCTAGCATAATTTTTTGACTTTTTTCTTGTATTCTTGCGTGTAATGATTACATATAATATTGTATCACGTCACGTTCTTCACGAGAAGATGTGTATATGCTTTTGAGATGATTTTTACTTTTAACTTTTGGGTTCATATTGCAGATGTAGTATTTGACTCGATATGCAAAACCTACTTGATAATTATTGCCTTATATCTTAAAAAATTGTAAAACATTCAGCAATAATTATATTTAATATTTTTTCCAGATATAAAAATAATATTTTTGTGTTCATTTGGCAATAGTGCAGGTCCGATTTGAGCCCAACTAGACAATACCTTAGTTTTGCTAGCTTGTCATGTCACTTTTGCGATGAAATATGTATGTTAACCCGTTCAGGTGGCGGCCCTCAAGAACGTAAGTAGATGGAGATCAATTTCGGCTCGGTGGCTGTGGTGGCTCAAAACGGCCGATGGGCATAGAGGCATCACGACAAGGCGATTTGGCAATAGATAGGTTTTCAGCGTATGATTACTAGGTAGAGGAAAAGGCGCAATATAAAAGAAGAAAAAAGAGTGAAAAAGGAAAAAAAAAAAACAACTATTTCGAATGGGTTAATCTGTCATTATTTAAAAGAGTAAAAGAGAAGTGTTCTTTTATCCATTAATGGAGAAGATCTCAATTCATAAAAAATGACTAGTGGTTATTTTTAGTGAAATTCAAGTAAGGGTTAATACCATGAAAAATCTCAAACCGGTATACTTGTGATAATTTTATTCAAAACTAATTTTTTTACCATTAAAAACTTAAAACTGGTACACCTGTAATAAATTTACCAAAAACTAATTTTTTGACCACTAAAAACCCCAAACTGGTACACATGTGACAATTTGACCACGAACTAATTTGTTGACCACAAAAAACTCCAAACTTGTACACCTATGATAAATTTATCCCGAGCTAAGTTTTTGACCACAAAAAATCTCAAACTGGTACATTTGTGACAAATTTACCATCTATTAAATTAGATTAATATCACGAAAAATCAAATATTTATAAACTTGTGACAAACAAAGGTAAAATCTCAAATTAGTACACACGTCAACTATCATGTGTCATCAAACCTGGTAATTTGACAATAAATTTAATGGAAACTAATAGAGAGTAAATTTACCATAAATGTATTAGTTTGGGATTTTTTGAGGTCAAAAAATTAATCAAAGGTAAAATTGTCACAAGTGTACCGGTTTGGGTTTTTTCATGGTCAAAAAATTAATTTGGGCTAAATTTATTACAAGTGTGTCACTTTTGAGTTTTTCGTGGTATTAACTCTTCAAGTAACTACATTCCATAATTCATGTCTATATCGAAAACCATACTTGAACTAAAACATTTTTATAATTGTAATATTGTGATTTGAATCACCATAATGAATTTATAATTTAAATTTTTAACCACAAACCATTTAGTTTTAAACGCTCCTCACATTCAAACATAACCATCGGAAAACCTTCTTATCCCTCTACTCGATGTCACGACCAAATCAACACCATCATCATTACCATGTTTGGAAAGTTTTCTCTATTATTTTCCATTTCTTGGCTATAATTGAAAAAATTGTCCATTTAATTTCTTTAAATATTGTACCTTTTTCCCACACGTGTAAATTGTGCGAAGTCTATTCTCCTTAATCATTTTGAAGAACTTTGTTCACATAGGAAAGGAAAGGATCTGATGCAATGCTGCCGTCATATTTGAAAGCAGAGCTTCTCGTCAATGCCAGATAAAATTAGTCATTAAATTTAGCTCGAGGGACGTTCTTTTTCTCTAACTTTGACATTAGGTATGATGTGCCATGGGATTATTCCGACGCATATCATGTTACCAGAAATGACATCCATCAGGCATTAAATAAGTACAAGCGAAATCAGGCAAACCAAATGGATTTTTTTCAAGACCCATGAGATTTCAGAGAATATCATCTTAAAGACATGTGGTAACTAGATTTTAACTGATGAATATTCTAATTTCGACCTAGATTATGAACCCATCAATAAGTGAGAGAATCTTTTAGAGCTCACGTGACTACTTTAATAAAATTAAAGTTGTAAGGTTTATTGTAATATTGAGTTTGTACCGATTTTTGTTAGTTTGATGACTCTATAGAGACTGTAATATTCTCTGTCAATCTATAATATGCTTTGTCGGTCATACTGGTGATAAAAAATGTATGTGTGTTAGTTTTTTCATGTTTAATAACCGAAAAATGTATGTGTGAGGTGGGGGCAAGAGAGGCACGTGCCGAGACTGTTAATCCTTTGCTCGTGCGTTTAAAAGTTTTTTGTTTTTTTTGGTCTAATTGCGTTTAAAAGTTGACCATCCTGCCCTTGTGCATCAGGAAAAACATCACGTTGACCACGAACTACTAAAAATATAACGTAATTATTGCATTAGGTCCGCTGAATTATGCAGCATCGGCATAGATCTCGCCGTTTAAATGTTCTTATATAAGTTTGAATTGGTCTCGTTCGACTAATATGTACTGGCTACTTCTAATTCTAATTGAATTAAGGTTAAACGTGTAAAACATTTCATTTTCTATTATATAAGAAGTAAAAAAAAAACACGGTGTCAATTATTTTCCGAAGATTTCAAAGGAAAAATGTTAATATTAGAACAATATCCAAGCAGATTTGCAATAAGGTTCAATCTATTGAAACTTATTGCAATTGATTTCGCAGTATAAATGATCGAGGTTGTCCAAACTCTCCATTCTTGAAGGAAACCCAAGATGAATGGCTTAGCGGCAATCATCTTAGACGAACCCATTAGTGTGTGTAATGTGCAAGCAACAAGATGTTGCTTTTAAGGGTCAACTCTGGAAATATGAACATTATTCCCAGCTGTACCAGTCACAATAGGAATGGGAGGAAATGGGACCGCAGTTTGTATCGATGTCATTTTTCACCAACGACTTAAATAATTCATTATTAAATATTGCATATACAGAAGATTATAAAGTTTTTTTGATAAGTCTGATAATTTTATTGGTAAAGCGGTTATATTGTCTTTATAAGGTTATAAATTCAAGACAAGTTATGAGTAAACCTTTGATCAACTTATGCCTTAGGCAGTTGTACCTCATGAGGAGAAATTTCCTGAATTCCGTCACTCGGTGGGACTGTGTTGACAATTCGTACATCTACTTGTGAACTAATTAGTTATGACTTAAACTGGACATTAAATAATAGTAGTGAGACCCTTAAAGTATAGCCTCAAGGGGATAGCTACAATGGTCATCCCACGCCACCTTTTTCACTTATTAGAAAAGACAAATAGTAGAGAGATCAAACCTCTAACTAGGGGTGAGCATGGTTCGGGCGGGCAGTTCCCAACATGGAACAGGGAACTACCCACTAAGGACTGCTTCCGAGAAATTGAAACCGGAAACCACCTGTTGGTTCCAAAGATTCACTGGGGAACCTGATAACTCTATAAAAATAGAATTATTTTATCTACTTTAGGCAATAAATATTGTAATATTTGTTAGAATATATTTGGATTTCCTTTTATTTACTTAATTTGTCCTTATTTATGCAGAATATTGAGATATGGAGAAAATAAGGAAAGTATGGCAAAAAGAAGGAAATGAATATGCGATTTAGAAAAGAGTTAGAATGTTGACATCACATTAGGAATTTTGTGATTTATCCCCTAATTTTATGCGAAAAAGAAACAATTGCCTTGTGAGAGGAGTTTTGTATGTTATTATATAAATAGGATAGCTTGATGGAACAAAAAGTTTTTTCTTAGAGATCATTTTTGTTTTCAGTGTTCTTAGAGTTTTTCAAGTATTTTGAAGAAAAGACAAAAGTGGTGATAGAATTTTTGTTCTTTGATTCAAGATGTTTGGCTTAATTTCTATTATTGTTTCTTCTTCTATTATGTTCTAATTTTCTATGTTAGAGCTACGATGTATGCTAATCATGATGATATGAATTTCATGCTTTTTATGCTTTGCAAGTAATTTCATTCATGTGAGTTATATATTATTGTGCTTAATTCGTTTAGGTGACTAACCACCACTTGAATGATCTGATATGCGTGTTTGAGACTGAAAAGTAATAATATGTAATTGCTCCTTATAATATATAACCATGAATTAAATGTGGATAGAAATATACTATGTTATTTGTGTAGCTTTTGGTGATAAGTTGGTCCAAAAGATTCAGTGTAAACTGGGAATATTCACAGATTTTAATGAACTTATGTTTATTTAAATTCAAATAGAAATATAATGAATTGATAAACTGAGTAGGTTTGCTATACCTAGAAATAGGATAGTAAATAAACTAGGAAATTTCGCTATCACATATTTGATATTGTTCTTGTATGCATAATGTGTCACGCCTCGACTCTACTCCAATGCTTTCCACATCTCACCTCCCTGAGTCGAACGGTGCGACAACCTAGGAATACGTCGCTGTTGACACTTAATTTTTAGCCGACGCGTCATTAAAAATAGAAAATTCGAGATTATGGTTTTCGATCGAGACGGAACCTATTTCTTGAGCAAAAAATGTTGTTTTTTAATTCTGTCTGTTGGCTAGGCTTCTGTAGATGATTTCCTATTCATTTTATGCAAAAACCCGAAAAGTCAAACGGTTGACTTTCGGGTTGACTTTTTGGTCAACCTTTTGACCAAAAGTCAACCCCGGGTCAAATTGGGGTTTTTCACATAAATAGATTCCTTTCAAGTTTAATTTCACTTTAGAAGTGGAAATTTCAGAAAAATTCAAAGATTTGATCATAAAATCAAGCTCCTAGTGAAAAGTTAACTAGGGTTTGACTTTTGGTCAAACCTTTGATTAAAAAATCGGAAAATGCAAAATTCAAAAATCATCTGATTTCACATTCAATTTACCTTTGGCATTTGAAATTTTGCAAAAATCGGTTTAGAATCAACTTTTTCCCAATTTGCGGAATTTGATTCAAAATCGGCCAAAAATGAAATTACTTCATTTCTAGTCATTTTTTAGGACAGTTTTCTTCATGACATTTGATCTAGAAGTCATCTTATATTCAATTTTCGAACCAATTTTGTAATTCCAAGCCAAACACAAAAACCCCCAATTTTGGCCATAATCAGTGATTTGAATCGATTCTTCATGATTTGCACAATTGACACATGATTGAGCCCAATTTCTTATATGAAATCCAAATTCAAAATCAATTTTGGAAGATTCACATGAATTTGAGTCAATTTGATCAATTTAGTGATCGAATGATCAAGTAGTCTAAGAGTAATTTGTCAAATTAGTGCAATTCAACTTGACCCACTCTAGACTAATATTCAATTTGATGAATTGTGACTCAATTCGGTTAATTGGACTTCAATTAAATTTGTTAGTCTTGCTTGGCCATGCAATTACCCAAATTCAAAGCAATTGAGACAAACAAGCTAAATTGGATCAATTTGTGCATAAATTTCAAATCGGTTCAATCTAATTTGATTCGATATTAATGGGCTCAATTAATCATCAAATCACACTAAATTGGAACAAATGAATCAAAGATTGAACTAGTTCAATCAGGCCAAATTCGGGATTAACCGGCTTAACTCGGTTTAATTCAAATTGAACCGGTCCAATCGGACTGGCCATTTTTCGGTTAAAAATTCGGAGACCGATGATCCATTCCGACTAGCCAAGGCCGGCCCCATCCCTTTGAGCTCAAAAATTACAAAAATGCCCTTGATAAAAAATTACAAAAATGCCCCTAAGTGAAAATTACCAAAATGCAATTCCTTAAGAATTAAGCAAATTAATTAGGAGATAAGCAAATCAATTATGGCCATTCATCTAGAATTGATCATGTCCATCCATAGTGCCATGTCACCAATCCTTAGTCCATAAGGAATATTCTTAATCATTAATGATGCATTCTAAACCATTAGATCAATCTAAGGGCTAGGATTCAATGTTGGAGGGAGTATATAATGTTTTTTCCTTCCAAAATTAAAGAACTCTCTCATTTTTCAGATCTGGTTTCTCTCTCTCTCTCTCTCTCTCTCTCTCTCTCTCTCTCTCTCTCTCTCTCTCTCTCATACTCTCTCACGTATCTCTCTCTCTCAGCCACCGGCCATATCTTCATCGCCGGCATTTTCCGGCGGATCACCGTCGATCCTGAACCTCCAGCAGCATCCTCGGCATCTTCATGTCGCTGTGGTGGCCGGATTTTCGTTGAACGGCCATCGGATCGCATCTTTTGATTTGATTCTTCGTTACTAGCTCGATAGTGCAAAAACGGACTGATTCTCACTTAGTTTGTGTGATCTATTATCATAGGTTGGCCGAGCTTTCCGAGACTTCTCCGTGCTGTCTTTGATCTAAACACGGAGGCCGGATCGCTCGATTTTGCGCCGGAGCATTGTTGAACAAGGTAAGTGCACTTGAACATGATTCTGCAAATTCGTGTATACTGAATCTGCATGCTTGTAATGTCAATTTCAGCTCGTTCATGTCGAAATCTTGCGAAGTGATGAACTAGAGAATCGTAGAGCACGTCTTAAGCTTCGATTTGATATATCATATGCCTTGATCGGACTTGATTTGCTATGTCAAAACCATTTCGGAAGTTAGGATCAGAATCTGGAATGTAATGTGCAGATCTGTTCTGATGATATCCTGATTGATGTTGTGCTGTTCTATGATTTTTCTGATTTTCTACGATCATCTTTTGAAAAAACTTTCTTCATTAAAGTTGTAGATCACATCTTAATCTATTCATCATAAAATTTTCATAAAATTTAAAACATGTTAGCATGGTACGATCTGCAACGTCATCTAGGTGTAGATCGGGTGACAGACTGTTTCTGATTGACCTTCGTGTGTTCTTCGATTTTCATAAATTCGTGTGTTCAAAATCTGAAAACTTTTTCTTCATGAAAGTTCACACTAAGATCAAGATCTTTCCATTGATACTAATTTCATCAAAATTGGAGGTCATTTGGATTTTCAAAAGGAATTTTCACAATCCAATCAGTATCTGTGTCCAGATCTGATTCTCATTCCTTTAGAGCTCAGAAGATGTTTTTCCGAATTTGATAAAGTTAGAGTCCTTTTTTGCAAAAAATCAAAACTAAAAAGTTGTTCATTGGGGTCTCATTATGTTGTCTGGAGAATTTGAGGGCCAAATAGCAATTTTTGAAGGGTCAATTTGCTCAAAATTTCATAAAAGGTCTGCTCGGGATAAAATGTGATTTGCAATTGAGTCCTTCACAAAAATCGAATTTTATAAAAATTTGGAGGCTTTTTAGCAAAAACTCAAAACACAAGACTTGTTTCACACGGAGAATTCTAACTGTAAAAAAATTCTCACGTGTTTTTGATAAGGTTTGATATTTTTCCCGCTATTATTTTGAAATCATAACAGAATCGGATCCAGTCTGTCACCGAGGGTAAATTTGTCATGTTCGGGAAAATCGGCTAGGAATTAGAAAAAATGGTCTTCTTGAATTTTGATCCTCATGTCGTGAGCTTTCAAATGACACCTAAATCACTTCATTTGGACATCATTAGAGTAGTTTAATCACATCTAAACAGAAGCAATCCGAATTTGATAAAAACTGAATAAGTGGTCTTCTTATGAAGCCCACTTCTCATTGTTTGATTGGCTTCGAAATAAGGCCCATGGGCTTGAATGCATGCTTATTTCATTGCTATGCATGTATTTGTTAGATGAATGTTAGGCCCAGTGCATGTTCAGCGGGTAGTCCATTGTGATCATTTAGAACCCGATTTTAGGAGTTAATTGATATGAGTTGCCGTTTTGTGAATGGAAATGGTAACCCATTGTCATTAACCATTGATTAAATAATGTTAGATAATTAGGTGGGTGGTGAATCGAAATGCATGAAAAACAAAGGCTAATTCCGAGGCCCGTGTTTGATTAGTGAATTGGTTGCACCTTTGTTTTTCTTTAGTTGTTTCTTTGTGCATTGTTTGTCATGAATGAATGTAATGAATGTAAATACCGGTACCCGAGAGGCGGTCCATGGGAAGATAATCCGAAATGGTGAAAACCAAGGCAAATCGACCGATGTCCAATTCGGTCTCTATTTGTATTCATTTGATGAAGGCAATAAACCGATGTCCGATCCGGTTTCAATTTGTACTCAATTCATTCATCCCCGATCATGTCTTGGGTTTTAAATTTGTGTTGTAATAAACACCCGACGAGTTGCGGGTTTTTACTTTCTCGCACTTAGAATTGGCTCGTCTTTTCAATATTTTGAGTTTTTATTTTACGAAATGCCTTTTAATACAATTGATTGTTTCTTTCTTTTTCTAGACTAAGATAAGATTAGTTTAGAATCTTAAATGAAAATAAAAAAACAAGATACATGATTACCTAGTGGACTAAGACTTTAAACATGAAAATGGTAAAGAACAAATGTATGACAACTTAGATAACAACCATGTTAAGTTTAGCGGTACCGAAAGGGCGTTAATAGAAATATTAACGTAAGCTAGTCCCCGAACCTTTGATCTCTGGTTTTCGTAGAAATCGAAACGAAATTCCCGCGTTTCGGTTGGGTATTCTAGCCGACCCCCGACTTAGGCTAGTGGCGACTCCTAAAAAAGACAAAATCGATCCGCTGTCACACGAGATATGGATTCAGGGAAGATCCATGTTCATGATCAATGGATCATATGGATGATCAAAAGATTTATATAAAATCATTTTCTATGATATGCCATATGAACCATTTCATGAACACATATCTCTAAACCCGCCTTACCGAGTTCGGCCCTCGTGAGGTAGGTCGCGACAGTCGCTGACTCAATCCTCTCACATCAGAGTTAATCGCGGCGGAAACAATTAATAAAATCCAGACAAATAAATTGGAGAACACCAGAATAACTAAACTAGCACGCCCAACCACCAACACTAAAAACATTACCAAACCCGATATTTACAATATCTATTTACATGCACATTGTACCCTTCCACTACTAACTTAGTCTATCAAGCAAACTCACAACATATTCCATCCACCATAATCATACACCTAAAAAGGGGTAGACACCCAACTCTCTCAAAAATGGTACCCCTGGTCAACATCTCCCAACCTCCTGATCAGTCTCGACGTCCTCGTAATAGCGTTCATTCAAAGTCCGACTCACTGTCACCTGAATCTGATTGCTCCTGGATTGTTCATTCCACTGAGGACTCCGATTCAATTCCGATCTCTATCAGATGATTTATGTCACCTGATTCCCCAGGGGTCTCATCCGGCTCTTCAGCAACGGGATTCTTGTTTGGCTCAATCTCTGGCACAAAGAAAGGATTGTAGTCGTACTTGGGTATGTTCTCCTCGCCCTCATCAGCTTCTACCTCATACTCCGGTATGTTTGTCTCACCATCCTCATCTCCTATATCTGGCTCATCCTCACCTAGACCTTCGCCTAAATCCTCGCCATGCTCCTCCTCCGGATCACCCTTTGGTATATCATCCAAGTCTATGTCCATAGGGTTGAATCCTGCCTGGGACTCTTTGGGGTTCGGATCTAAGTTGTTTACTGAAGAACCTGGAGATACTAGAATGGGGTGGTGTCCAGATTAGGCTAAACTGAGCTTCGTACTAGTCAACTCCCCATCAAGCGGAGGAACAGCTGCTGGGTCCCAATCCCCAACTTCGTCAAAGAGAACATCAAAACCGGTAATGGGGCTAAACTCATATGGCCCATCTCTAAACGTCCAAGCTGTATATGTGTGAGCCTGCCAAGGAGGATGTCCTACGTCTACCCATAACGTCGAAGTATGCTTGATCCAAGTATACTGTTCATCCATAGGGTACTCCACAAGATTATTATCTGTGTGCATAACTATACCAAAACGCTCTGGTGGCGACGGTGGTGGCGGCTAATTCATTGTTTAGGTAGGTGATCTGAAATGGTTTAGTTTATATAACCATGAGACACTTTTCAATAAGTTGCAACCTAAACCCTACCTAGACTACCATGTAATTCCAGACACGTAAAGACACATAATCAATCAATTCACACAAACCCAAACCACAACCACAACAATCAATTCCAAACATATGCCACAACATGCGAACTCTATACAAATCAAACCACATGTCAACCACATGTCAATCACACTGCATTCCTAACCAACTCGTCATGCCCACACTTACTCAAACACTTTCCCGGCCCGCGTCCACATGCCTCGGCCCACTCGATCGCACCCCGATCATCACATGCTTCAGTCCAATCCCACATTCACACTCGATTGTGTCCCGAGCATCACACGCCTAGGTCCGATCCTACATTCACACTTTCCTCAGCCCGCGCCAAATGCGATAGGCCTACATGATTGAAACCCGAGCTTCTAATGCCTTGGTCCGATCCCGGTCTCACCCGAGTTGATCGTGCCTTAAACCGATTTCATTCTCGTTTTTTTAAGCTTCAGCCTATGCCAAATGCAGCAGGCCTACGTAATCGCTGCCCGAGCTTATAATGCCTTGGCCCGATCCCAATCTTACGTTCTCATACAATCACATCAAATTCCGTGCACACACTTACACCTCACACCGTACAATATCATAATCACATCACGAATACACAATCACACATAAAAACAACTTTTTTCCGTACTCAAACATTCTCAAATCAATTCCGGTCCTTCACAGGACTTTCACAAAATCCCGAGATGGACCTAACGGCACCAACCACGCAACAAACGGTGCCCCACAGCACATTAAACCACACGTCACAGCCATCAAACAGTAATTTCCGCACCCAAAATCACAAAATCACAAAATCACACTTTCGGTTCTTCACGACACTTGCATAAAATCCCAAGCCGGACCTAACGGTGCAAATCATACACCTAACAGCACCTCACAGCACATTCAACAATCAATCACAGCCATACTCGGCCTTTAAAACTTATCCCAAAAATCCTTGGATTCAATCCTACGGCCTGCTCATCCATCTAATCCATAATTCCTACCGAATCACGCCTAAATGGGTCAGAAAATACCTGATAAACTAGGCGAGGTTTAGATTGAACTTACTCGGCTCTAAACTAACACGATTAGAGCGAAATGGGTGTTGATCGGAGGTGGCTTGCGGCGGTGGCGGGCATACGATCCGCGGCGGCGACAACGGTGGCTTGGACAGCTCACAGCTAAAGAAACCGAGAGGGAGAGAGAGAGAGAGGGAACGGTGGTGAGGGTGGCGTGAGGTGGTGGAGCGGTGGCGGTGGCGCAACGGCGGTCCGGGATGGCAGTGATCGGCGGTGGTGCTTGGAGGGGGAGAGGGCGGTCGGGACAGGGGAGAGTGAGAGGGAGCCGTGAGTGAGGGAGGGAGAGAGAGAAATGAACAGAGAGAGTCAAATGTCCAACTTAATTTCCAAGTTTTGACCAAATTTGCAAAATGACCAACATGCCCCTCTCTAAGCTTTTCATCCGACGGTCCATATTCGATCTTATCTTGAAATCAACAGCCCAGATCGAATCTCATCCAAAATATCCAAGGGCAATCTTGTAATTTTTCAAAAAGTCAAATGGCAAAATTATCTTTTCCAAATTTGAGGGTAAAATGACCAAAATGCCATTTGCCCATAAAACTAGCCCTTTAGAAATCCTTAGGAGTCAAATGGTCACTTTCTCCGCTTCTCGCCGAAATCAAATTTTTCTAAAGAATTCGGGCTCACCCAAAAATGCACGTTACAACCACAACGTCGTCCTAACGTTCTGCCGTGACTTCCTAATTTTTCAATGTCCGATTTGGTCTCAATTTAATAATTGAATTCTATATAATGTAATTCATGCATATTTTTGACTAACGGACGGCTTTCGAGGAAATTCGCAGAATCGACCCGTGACTGATACTAAATCGAGTCACGTGCAAGTTCATTCAGATCGTGACGACCTTGGTTGTCAATAAAATCGCGGGGATCGATCGCTAGTTCCGATGAGTACGATCGTTTGGTATAGAATCTGGATCGTTCATTATTTCATTTCGTGGTCAAACGGAATCACCCGTAATCCACTAATGTGACCTTGGCGAATCGGTCTAGACTATCCTAAAATCGGCCTACATTGGCTCAAAATGTCACCCCGATGATTTTTTGATCGAAATTCGATTCACGACTGATTCTCTCCAGTCGTACGAATTTAAATCTCTAATTAACCTTTCCCTAATGGTTAGTATCCCAAGAATGATCAGTTCTGGGCGAGACTAGCTATAAGTACATTAATAAATAATTCATCTCATAAATCCTCAAACGTGCAGAGTTTCGGAATGTCACATAATGATCCGAAATTCATATCTAGTGGTTATGGTGAAATCGGATGCTCTAACATATTTTACCTGATTGATTATTTGCCTTTAGTTTATAAAAATTGTCAATTTTTATTTATTCTTAATTATATTTTGATCAGTTAAATAAATTTTAGAATTAGTCCATTTTTAATATTTAATTGGTTTATTATCATCAATTTTTGTGGGACGATACTCTTCTCATCATTATATTACTTGTTTAACACGTTCGTTGACACGTGCAGAATTTTACAAACAAAACCGGACCGCCAGTTCAGTCCGATTCCCGGGTGGGTCTGTAGAATTAGTCCCACCAAGTTTCACGCAAATGTAGGTGACCGAGAGTGAGAAAGGGAGGCGATGACGGGTAGAGGCGCGGCGGTGAATTGATGGGAGTTGAGAGTCGAGCTTCAAATTAGGTATTTTATGGTTTTTATTTTTCTAAATATGTTTTCTTTTATTTTTTGGTCGAAATTTTTCTTAAAAATTATATATATATATATATTAGCGGTTCGATCCGGGTGGGTGGTTCCGCACCTAGAACCGGGAACTGGATTAGTCTTCACGAGAATTGCTGGTTCCGAGTCGGTCTGATCCGGTTCCGGGAGGTTCTCAGTTCCTTTACACACTCTTACCTCTAACACATGCTCAGTTCTCTAGGCATCCAATCCCCAATACATCATAATTGGGGAAATGCCATTTAGGACAAATGGTATCACAGAGTACAACCTGCACAAAACTAGATTCTCAGACCTGGCACGAGGGAAATGCCAAGTTAAATTGCGATATATTGTAGCAACCTTTGATTGGTACTACAATCCAGTATCATACACAATCCTACTACCATATATATGATTATATTCGGCTAAGTATACTTTTTGTTCCCTAATTTGTTTGGTTAGTATAACTGATTTGTCAATGTTTTTCTACGCAAACAAAATCATTTAACTAAATTTGTCTAAAACTAATTTTGAGAGAGAGAGAGAGCTCCACCATTGAGGAGGGTTGTCAACCCCACCCATCTTGGACGAGGAACTTGCCCAAATCAATATCAGCAAAATTGGCATTAAGTACCAAAGACAGGTGGAAAGACTAAGTTATATTTCAAGTAACTTTAAGGACTTAACTGTACAAATTAAATAAGATAGGAGAATTGATTAAATATGAAAAGAACTTGAAATGCACATGCCAACATCAAAGCAAATTCAAATATGAGAACTTTGCCTTAACCTACTCATTAATTGATAAATAATTTTCATTTGTGTTTGGCACTAGAGCAATATGACCTTTGATTTCCTCAAAATATCTCTGTTCGTACTTATACTGTTATTGGTTCATTTTCTCCGACCAAGAGCCACGTCAGATCACTCTCTCACATCCCCATCCCTCGCAATTTCTAGGAAAACCTACCCTAACGCGCAGATCTGTCAAAATGAGTCATAAATTGATTAGTTATATTTAGTAAATTGGTCATAAATGGGTAGAAGTCTTATATTGATGTTAAATGGGTCGTAAATGGGTCACAAATTGATCATAAATGAGTTTACAACTGATTTAAACTTAATGCATTTCTCTCATCCTCACTCAATCTTGCACTCACTCGTTCCGCACTCTCATTTTAGCTTGGATATGAATTTTCCTATATTTAATTAAATATGGAAGTGTTTTAGCAATACGGATCTAATCGGGTATGGGTCGGGTATGGGTTGGGTCAGGTATGAGTTAAGAAAATTGCATTGCGCATAAATAGGTCATAAAAGGGTTAATGGATCAATTTGGGTCGGACCATTTATAACCCGACCCAAACCCGACCCGACCCGACCCACCCATTTGACAGGTCTACTAACGCGTAACGTAATCATGGCTAAAAAGAAATTGAAACTAATAGGGAAAGACCCACCAAATCAAGTAATAATTAAACGTGTAAAACGCTGAGTGTGAGTCCTTCCCGTAAATAACAGGAAAACCCGAGGGCAATCTCGGTAATTAAGACTATATAAATACGAAGCCACGCGAGCCCTCGTTAAATCTCCATAATCACACAATTTCGTCTGGCCCCCATATATGGAAGAAGCAGAAGCAGTCATGAAGATCATAAATAGATGTTGGTTTGAGCTTGAGATCTTCACGAAACGACCCGCCACATCGCCTTCTTCAACCTCCGGATCTGATCCGGGTCAAGAAAGCACAGAATTACTCAAGAACGAAAGCCCGTCTCTTCATGTTTCTTGGACTCCGTCGATTCTTGTGAGGTCCATGAGCGATCAAACGAGCATCATCCCCACAAGCTTCCAATCAAGCTCTCTCTCTCCAGACTCAGTTCTTCGCACGACGACCATTCACAGCATGATCTATGAAGAAGAGGTAATAGCAAAAGGAGAAGAAGGTTTCAATTCGAACAACCGGAGAAGCTCGGAGTTCTCATGCAGAAAGAAGGGCCAAATGGGAGGAAGAGTGAAGAGACGGGCCTCGAGCAAGAGCTTGTCGCAGCTTGAGTTCGAGGAGCTAAAAGGGTTCATGGATCTGGGGTTCGTCTTCTTGGAGGAAGACAAAGTCGACTTGAGCTTGGTCTCCATCATTCCGGGTCTACGGAGACTGGGTAAGAGAATTAAAGATGGCAAAGAAGATGCCGACCGTCATCAAGAAGATGGTGACGAGAAAGCGAGTGTTGGTGAGTCCGCAGTTGTTGCGAGGCCTTATCTCTCGGAGGCGTGGGAATGGTGGGAGGAGAAGAGGAAGGAGGATCCGTTGATGAACTGGAAGGTTCCTGCTCATGGGAACGAGACCGACATAAGAGAGAGTCTCAAATGGTGGGCTCGCACCGTTGCTTCAACTGTTGTTAGATGACAGTTGTTTTCTGTTGTTGTTGTTATTGGTTCAATTTTGGAAATCTCGATAACTCTTTTATCTTCTCTCCTCTCTTCTTGTCAAAAGATTTCTTGATTTTGTTCATGTACATGGGATACATATAAATTAGTGGTAATTCAAATTGGAAATTCTAATCTTTGGTAACTCATGATTTTGCTTTGTTCAAGGAAAGCAGATGTGATGTTCCTTTGGCAATGCGATTCTGTAAGAAGTCTGACCTACTAATTTGCTAGCGTTTATTAATTACCTTCTTGAAATGTACC
This sequence comes from Syzygium aromaticum, assembly GCA_024500025.1. Taxonomy (NCBI): domain Eukaryota; kingdom Viridiplantae; phylum Streptophyta; class Magnoliopsida; order Myrtales; family Myrtaceae; genus Syzygium; species Syzygium aromaticum. The sequence goes on along the minus strand of CM044889.1, from coordinate 23,816,984 downwards.
TTGAGGAAGATCAATAGTACTAGACGGTTGCGAACCTTTTTTCTAAAGTGTAGTGTCATTTTTCTTGGATATTTCATTGACCTTGCGATATTTTTTATTATTATTCCTTTTGTAGTTCTTTTTTTTTTAATATTGAATAGAGAAAGGGCTTTTGAATTGCTAGGAATATGTAACACAACCATTTTCTAATCTCAAGAATACCATAGGGACAGCAAGCAATTAATATTTGCTTGTTCTATGAATGGACAGATATCAATTATACGCATGGTCAATATTTAACAATCCATGTGAAGATAATATATATTCCTTTCCATTCTTGACTTTTATCTTTTTTTTGTTAGTTGTGCGTAAAATGAATGCTATAGTAGTATCTGTTACATATATAGAACAAGATGTAAAATGAGTCAAATGCTAATGAGTTATGTGTGTGTGTGTGTGTGTGTGTGTGTATTTATATTTGACTATGTATGTTTTTTTTACAATATTATGATGTTTTGACCATCCACCTAATCATAGAAAAGATGCTACATATGCAAATATTAGCTTGTATAAAGGGAGTAATATAGCAGAGAGTTAGTGAACGAATGAATATGAATCTTGTACGGGATTCACGTTTATAATTTGTTGCATGACTTTATATATATACTTCGTTTTGGCCAAATTGAAACTTTATTTTTCCATATCCTTTGGCCCCTTTTTTTACTAACTACTCGCCACATTATTTAGTAAGATATAAAGACAATATAGTTATGAAAGGAATTTAAAAAAAAAGATGGGGAAATTTGCAAAATAATGAATGCATTAATGGATGTGATGGGAGTACAGAAAGGAATCAAAGGACAACACAAGTTTTGGCAGATGCCATGAAATGGAAGATCAGGAGCATGTTCTGATGTCCGAATTGATATCCCTCTCATCCTTAACAACCACTAGAAAGGAAGCAACTTGCTTATAAGGAAACTCGAACCTATATCACCGCCAATGGTGATTGTCGGAACTCTGAGCAGCTTCTCAAAATGTTCCTTCAACAAGTCGCAGCACATCCTCTTGTCACCAGACACACAAGTTAGATTGACAAAATCTAAGTCGGGTTCCACCAAAGAAGATATATCGTCCAGTCTGAACACGGCATGATGGTACCAATGTTAGAGAAACCGACACCGACAAGTACCAACTCTTTCACACTTGTTGAATCTATTATAATGTTCTTTATGCACCAGCACTGGCGCAGCTCAATGCACTCTAGCACAGGACTTCCCCAGAAAATTTCCTTTCTAGATATTTTTCATCCAACTCTACCTACTGCCCAGAAATTATGCTTAACTTCATTCACCAATCACGGCTTTGATACCAATTTGTTAGTGAATGTGCAACGGAAGCCCGATACCTTTCGCTCGGGGAGATCACCAAGAAGGAGCTTAAGTCTGAGACTGTTAATAAATCTAGTTAGACCTACATTTATTTAAAAACTTAAGCCAATGAGTTATGGACCAATTAAAATATATTACCTATTCTATACGATACCAATTATCCGATATAAAATTTCTCTAATACAGCTCACACGTGCATCCTAACAGAAATTGTGACCAAGCAATCGGTCAAAGGTTGATTAGTTCTCTTTGTGCAGTCAAGTCGTTTCTTCATCACATATTGTCAAGGTACTCCAACCCTATTGCTAACAATACTTGACAAGTACAAGAAGCAAAATTCTTCGAAAACAGGATCTAGCCCTACTATGTCTTTACCCCTTCAAATTGAATGAGTTCTCTCTCATCGAGCGTTTACCTATAGGAAGTAATTACAAGTAAATTATATTGAAGGTAAATAAATTTAGATATTTATATGGTACGAAATCACATATTTTTATTTTTATTTTTATTAATTTGCTATCAGAAGTAGTTTTGCTTTCACTTCCAATCCTGTTACTTCATCTAAGATCAGTGGCCTTCCGTGAAATCTTTTTCCGAAAGCTGCACTAAAGCCAAGTAAAAGATCGAAATATTTCGATAAAGATACAATTGGATGATGACGTATGGATATGAAAAGGCCACGTTTATTTAAAGTCTTCTATTTTTCAATGTTGTATTGCATTCACAAAAAAAGGAATCTGATTTTCTTTTTTCTGATTTTCTTTTTTTCGTGGAAAAGATGAACTAATGGTAAAATATCCTTATTATAGTTTTAGCAAATCCCATCATTTGTCATTTAAGGTAACGTTGAGAGTCATGCTCGCAACTTGGTAGATGAAGCCTTTTCGACGCAAGAGGAAGAGGTGATTTTACGTGTGTTTGTATGGATTAACAAAGTCAAAAGGTTTAACCCACCCCGCGCGTTGGCTCGGGCGGACGTTCCCCATCTCGCTGGGGGGGGGGGTCCGATTCTCCAAGCGAACACTTTGCGCGACTTAAGTGCAGCGCCGTGGGTGGTGGGTCCCCGCGCTAGCATCGTCCGGGGTTTACGTGACCAACTGTCGGCTGTACGGCGGTTTCTAGTTCATAAAAAAAAAGAGGTTTATATAACCCACATTAGAAAAAAGAAAAGAAATATAAGTTCTAGACATATATACTTTTTGGAAAATTAGAGCATATGGCGTTAATGTGAATAAGACTTTACACATTATCCACCATTAAGTTGAGAGTTTAAACTTCTCACTCTCTAACTAAATATCGAGTTAAGGGTAGATAAGACTGCTCGTGGAAATATTTTCATATTGATAGGTATGCCATGATTACTCTATTCTTTCTTGATACTTCTACAAATTTCACTGCTCAAAATGAAATTTAAGTATAGTGTAACCTAAATGAAAGTCTGATGAACTACCTCCAACGCAAATCAATAGGTGAAATCTATATCTATCACATAAACATAGAATGAAGTGACGAGGCATGTAACATAAGATAGTCACCTTATGTACCTGGTGCAACATCTACGTTTGTAAGTTGCCCTATGGAAAAGATGAATGGTTTGTCAATGCCGTTGAGCTCAGAGTAAGTGTATATCTTCAGTGCAAGTGAATGGCAGGGCAATTCTCCCTTGGCAGGAGCAAGACCAGCATCAATATTTGCATGCATGCAAATGCAGTTCTCTCCTACCAAGGAAGAATTACGCTGTTATTCACCATCACATTCCACACCGCTCTCCTTCGTGTGGCCGTGCCCGAGCCATCACATTGATGATCAAGCTCGTATTTATTTCACCAAATTCGGCACAATGCCGGGTATATGCCAGAGGATGAGATGGTATATGCCAGAGCACAATTCTTGCCCAGGGTACTTCCTTCTGATAAAGAACGCATGGTCCTGATTCTTCACCTTTATATCCTTCAACCGAAGTCCCTATCACTACTTCAGCCTCTTGCTTTCAAGAGTGTGCACTTCTTTAAATGTCATGGTTTCAGATCAGCAACAAAACTGTTAATGTAGTGTAGTCTCTGTTATGTATGGCAAAGAGAGACAACTAAAGGAAAAAGTACACAAGAAATCCTAAAACTTGTGTACAGAATGCCATCAAATCAAAAACTTTTTTAATTGTTAAATTAGGTACCATGCCTTTATCAAAAAGTGCTAATTAATTCCTTTTAAAGAAGTGCACGCTATCTAATCATCATTTGCATAGAAAATTATAGGTTAAACTTTGGCCCCTAAGCAAAATTAATTTTTATTAAATTGCATAGCATATAGTGTCGCGACCTCCCTACGAGTCGGCCCTTGATGGGCCGAAAGGATAGGTAAGAGGCTAATGAATTGCTACGTCTAAATCTTGGACTTAACTCAGGCTCTCTCGGGCCCATACCAACCCGCGACTTAAGGTTCAAGTTATTAACATGCAAATTGAGTTTTATTTAGAAGTCGCCACTAATCGATTTAAGGTGGGTCGATTAGAAACCCAACTAAGGCAACGGGAGAATCGCCTTACTCCTATGAACCAGAGATTCAAATAATTTTGGCGACTTGATTACACTAGTTATATAACCAGTGCCTTTGCGATACCTCATCTTGGTCAAACATCACTTAAAGGTGTTCATATAGTATTCCTATCGATTGTGAATCCTAGAGTTCTAGTCCTAATCAAGCTAAGAAAACGACAATCAATGCATCGGAAGTGCACAAACAAAGGCATAGCATGCCTCTAATCGGACACATGCAAGGTTAAAATTAAACATGCAATTCAAACGTGTGAATCAATCAATATGCAATCAAGCACGACATTTATTATACAAGAAAGCAAGAAAAGGCAATTCCATAGCCCAAATTTCATTTTTTGATTTTCCAAAAATTTTAAAAAGTTTTAATTAAGAAAATAATATTTTATATTAAAATATTAAACTAACAATATAATAATATAAACGGACAGGAGTCGGATCTCCACATCTGACTTGGGTTCGCCAATCCGAGTTCATTACTGGACTGGGCCCAAACTGGGCCCAGTCCGGCCAAATTATATAAATAAATAAAAAGGAAGGGCTCAACCACAACAAGGGTGAGCCCCGGTTGGCCAGGACCCACGGACTGGGAATGACCCAGGTCCACAAGCTTGGCCGACCCAGCTCTCATGCCTAGGCATCCATACTCAGCTGGGCCGAGAGTCAACAATCGGCCTACTAGCTACTCACTCGGCCATTGCCTAGTGGCTACTTAAATACTTTAGGTCGAGGAGCTATGTTTATAGCCGGCCACTACTTAGCTAGCCAAAGAGATAGCTGGCCGAGCCTCAGCCTGGCCCTCTTACGCCCAAGCTTTGGCCGAGGCTTGGCCAGCCACATCTGGCCACCTTTAACCTCCATTTTGCCTTGACTAGTCACCATACGACCACTATCAAGTCCACAGCTCCCTGGCCGACCCCCTACACAACCGGCTGAGGACCGAAAAAATAGATCTCACTCAAGCGTTTCATCAAGCAATTGATGTGCACAACAGAAACCAAGGATCCCCGACCCTCCTCGGGGATTGGGTTTGCTTCGGCGGGCATGACTCACCTATGAAAGCAACGACTAGATCAGGAATAGGGTCGGTATGGGCCGAGGTTCGCACGAAATGGTCAATGCGAGTCCTGGCCAACCTTCAAGCGAAAACAGAGGAAAACAAAAGGACCGCGAAGACTTACCAGTTGAGGTGCACCTAGGAGGTCACCGGCCGGCTTGCTGGCAATGGCAAGGCTGGCTAACTGGCGTCCTTTTTCTACTTGCAAACCCTCAAACCTTGCTCTTTGCTCTCAATTCTTTCTTCTTTCTTTTCTCCTTCTCGAAAATCAACCCCCCTTGTATAGTTCTCTTTCCTTCCTTCTTAAGCTAGCCAGTCACCTTACCTCCTGCTTTGCGCTTGCTCTGCTCTGTGCCTGATCCGCTTCGCCACCTACTTTGCTCCGCTCATTTTCGCTTAGCTGAGGCGTGGCTAGCATCTATTTGGTTGTGCATCATCCATGACAGAGAGAGGAGGGGAGAGGGAAAGAAAGAGAGGTTGGGCCTCTGAGCCTAGTGTGGGGAAGAGAGGGGAAAGAAAGGGAGGCCGGGCTAGGTCTTTCTCGGCTAGGCTTCCTATTCTTTCTAATTATTTTTTTCTAAAAATAACAATAATTTTAAAATTTTTTTAAAGAAAATATGCTCTACTACACCCTATTAATACAAATGCACCTAATGTCTATATGCCACGTAATTAAATAAATAAATAATATTTTTGTTTAGGGGTTAAAAACTAACTCCTAATTTTTGTGCAATAACTTTTAATTGGGAAAAAATATAGGTGTCAACATATACCTATTAGGAGCATTTGCATTAATAGCAATAAAAATTATTAACAAAGAAAAGGAAAAAAAAAGGAAAAAAAGGCGAGACCGGGCCGGGTTGCCCAGCATTTTTCTCTTTCCTCCTCGTTTACACCACATGGGCTGGCCCACTCCTCTTCTTTTTCCCCAGCTCGGCCCGCTCCTTTTCCCCTTTCCCTCTTCTTTTTGTCCCTTGCGACCATGGAGCAAGAAGGATGAGTAGAGCGGCAGAGAGACAGAAGGGTCGCGGCAAATTGCTGAGCTGGGGCCAAGCAGGCAGGGCAGCTGGTGGTGGTAGAGGCTATGCATGCCTGCCGGTGGCCGTTAAAAGCGTCGATGAAAGAGTGTTCGAAGTGGGGGTTTTTCAGAGAGATTGAAGTGAAAATGTGAGATTTGAGAGAGAATTCAAGAGTGAAAGATTGAAGCCGTGAGTGAGAGGTTTCCTTTGTTAAGCCACTGCACCCACACCTCGGCTGACGACTCTCGCCAACACGTCACCATTATCCACAGTAGGTCTTGGCTCGATTTTTTCTGAGTTGTGCCGATTCCCTGAGGATCTCAGCTCGGAGACATGCGAGGCAACTGGACTAAGTTTGATATATCTCGAGCTTGCCTTCTATTCGCCATCGCCAATCCGAGTAGGGCCATCTTCGGCAACAAAGCTCCTGCCTTCCTTTGCTCTGTTTTCCCCTTGTCTCGGCAACCGGGGTTGAGACTCACCGACGTTCACTTACACTTGGTTTCGAGGATTGTTGAGCCTTCCCTTATCACAGTGGCGTGTGGGTACCTTGTCTGCATTGAATGTTGGTGTCGATTCAAGCTCTAATCGGCTCTATTTTGCTGTTCCAATGCGTGCGCACCATAGGTTTGTTGAAATGCCTAAATGAGATCCGGTTTTTGTTTAGTTGTTTTGGTCGGAGTCAAGCCGTCTGTGCTCAGCCGCGCCTTGTCGAGGCATCCTTGTAGTGTTTAGTGATCGTGGGGGTCGGTCGTTTGGCCAGGGCTTGTTTTGTTTTCCTTTGTGCCCGTTTAGAGAGGTTATAGATTAGGGTTTAATTTAGTTGTGAGCCGCGCTTAGTTTTTGTTTAGATTTTTTAGGTGGTTGGGGACTATTTGTGAGCTGGCCTGTCCAGCTGTGTGGGCTTGGTGATCTGTGGTGGTCTTGATCCAAACCGAAATCGGAAATGTGACCTGGATCCCTATTTCAGATTAAAAAAATATTATGTTTAAAAATATTTTAAAAACGACAAAACATTTAAAAAATTCTGAAAAAAATGTTATTTTTTTCTATAAATTAGGAAAACGTATGGAAATTGGGTTTTGAGTAATTTTCTTTTAAAATATACCAAAATCTTTGATAAAAAAAAATTGTGCTCAAATTGAACAAGCTCTTAGGGCTTTATAATAGGCATTTGAATGTCTTTAGAGATAACTGCTAGGTTGTTGTCTGTGCATTTGGATTTTGATTATTACTGGATTGCGCACTTTCAATATATTGATTGTTGTTCCCCTTTAGCTTGGTTAGGAATAGGTGTTTAGGGCTCACAATTGGTAAGATTGCTACATGAACACTTTAGTTGGTGATTGAACAATGTTAAGTACCACGGGGCACTAGTTGGATAACTAGTGTAATCAAGTTCCCGAATTTATTAAATCTCTAGTTTACAAGAGTAAGGTAATCCTCCCGTTGCTTTACTTGGATATCTAATCAAGCCACCATAAATTGATTAGTGACGATTCAAGAATGACATTAATTTACATGTTAAGAACTTGAACTTAAATTGCGAATTGATATGGGCTTGGGAGAGCTCTAGCTAGATTTAAACTTATTAATCCATTAGCCAAACCTCTAGGTGGCAAGATCGATACGGGGAGGTCACGAACATAATGAAGACATTTATTATTAACTAATTATTTCAAGCGATATAATTGACTATTTTTTGGAAAATGCTTTTTAAATAATTCATTTTTCACGAAATAAACGGAGCATAAGTATGACATTGCATATTTAGCTAAAGTTTAGAGACTTTTGGCATAATTTTCCCTTTACGAAAAGACACTAAGAATATGCTCAATGTAATGACGAGATCGAAACGTGCTAAAGCTAAACTTGTCAGGAAATTTCACCACTCCAATTAGTTGGATAGAGGAATATATGTTGAATCCTGTTGTCGCCAAAACCTGGTATGAATATGGAATTCAGCATTAGCATATCTAACTCATTGGACCGCTAGCTTTTCTATTTTATTATTTGGCACAAATTAAAGTGCCGAAAACAAAATTTTATTTGATTTTGGATGTTCTGAGAATATCTTGTGTGCATGGAAAGTGTCTCTAACCTTTTGAGAGGCTATAATTAGATGTTGCGCTCTAACACTGTTCATCGAAGCCCAAAAAACCAGAAATTACATGGTAAAGATGACAGTGTTGATTTGATCGTGACATCCAGTAGAGGGATGAGAAGGCTTTTCGATGGTTATGTTTGAATGTGAGCAGCTTTAGAACTAAGGGGTTTGTGGTTAAAAATTCAAATAATAAATTCATTATGGTGATTCGAATCACAATATTATGATAATAAAAATGTTTTAGTTCAAGTATGGTTTTCGAAATAGACAGGAATTGTAGATTTTAATTACTCGAACTTGACTGAAAATAGCTACTGGTCATTTTCTATGACTTGAGATCTTCTCCGTTAATGCATAAAATAACACTTCGTTTTTCTAAAATTAATGACACATTAACCCATTCGAAACAGTTGTTCTTTTATTTTCTTTTTTCACTCCTTTTTCTTAATTTATATTGCAGCTTTTCCTCTACCTACTAATCATATCCTGAAACCCTGTCTGTTGCCAAATCGCCTTGTCGCGGTGCCTCTGTGCCCATTGGTGGTTTTTGGCCACCACAACCTCCGAGCCGAAACTGATGTCTCTCCCCTTATGTGCTTGAGGCCTGCCACCTGAAAGGGTTAGCATACATATTTCACCGCAAAAAGTAACATGACAAGCTAGCAAAACTAAGGTATTGTTTAGTTAGGCTCAAATCCCACCTCCACTATTTCCAAATGAACACAAAAAGACTACAACAAATGCACCATTATTAAGTGGGTGTCACATTTCGAGTCAAATACTACAACTGCAGCGTGTACCCAAAAGTTAAAAAGTGTAAATCATCTCAAAAAAATTTACACATCTCTTCTCGTGAAGAACCCGACATGAATTTGTGGATACAATATTATCTATAGTCATTATACGCAAGATTAAAAGAAAAGAAAAGTCAAGAACATACACGCAAGAGAAGTCCAAAGTATTACTGCTCCCACTACTAAAGAATCTTATCTAAAATACGTTGAAAAAATTAGTAAATGAACAAATAAGTAAAAGAAAATAAATATAGTGCCATAAGGGAAAACATAAATGAAGCATCCCAGAATTGTAGAAGATTGCAACGGTGAATTGCTAGGCAAATCTTCTTTGGCAGTGAGCTCATATTACATTCACTCCCAGTGAAAATATTTGAATATAAACCATCTGCCAAAGGAGTAAATGCCCAGTAATTCACCACTCACGTGCCATGCACACTATCAACCGTGTGCTATTAATAAAACTATTATTTTCTGATTTTTTGGGCTTGGATGAACAGTGTTAGAGTGCAACATCTATTTATAGCCTCCCAAAAGGTAGGAGACACTTTCCATGCGCACATCATATTCTCAGAAAATCCAAATTCAAATAAAATTTTTAGTTGGGCCAAGAAGAAAAAAGGCTACTGGTCCAATGAGTTGGATATGCTAAATTTCATTCTCTGTTCCTACCAGGTTTTGGCGACAACTGGAGTCAACATATATTCCTCTATCCAAGTAATTGGAGTGGAGAAATTTCTAGACAAGTTTAGTTTTAGTATATTTCGATCTCATCATTATTCCGAGCATATTCCTAGTGTCTTTTCTTAAAGGGAAATGATACTAAGAGTTCCTAAACTTTGACCTAATTGCAATATCAATTTGGTGGTTTTTTGAACTATTTTTAAATGTTCAGTGTAGTCGCTCCATTTGATCAAACAAAAAGTCAGAGGTAATTTGATGACATGGAAAATTTAATGATGAGTTAGACTTGTGAAACGATGGATCAATATGATATAAGAACATGTGATGGCGGATTTCATTTTCTTATTCATCTACTTTTGTACACAATTTGTTTTTTGTTGTCTATCATTAAAACTTAACAGATTGAACGACATTGTCGCGACTAACCTTTGATTAAAGGTCTCGCATGGCATATGCTCTAAGTCTAGGTTTGTGACTTAATTCGGACTCTCTTAAACCCATACCATGTCGCAACTTGTGGTTTAGGTTTTTAACCTGCAAGTAATTTTTATCTAAGAGTCGCTACTAATCAGTTTACGATGGATCGATTAAATACCCAAGTAAAACGATGGGAGGATCACTTTACTTATGCGAACCAAAGATTAAATGAGTTCGGGGACTTAATTACACTAGTTGAGTGACTAATACCTTTTCGGTACCTTTTATCATGTTCATTTTAGAAAATATTTGTTAGGCAGTTTGGATTATTTTTATGACCTATCTCCTAACGTGTGAAGTGATCAAACGAGTGCACAATTATTAAATTAATGACCAATAGTCAAGATAAATATGTGGGCTAAGATTCTAATTCCAACTAAGGTGACAACTTTCAACACATGACGATTTATGTAATTATATATCAATTAGAAATAACATGCATAATAACAATACGGTAGTAGTGAAAATAACATTCAAAATCCTACTGTATAGCCCTATAGGCTTATCTAGCTTAGACGTGATTATTGATCAAATAATTCCCATAATTTAGAAAAATATTCAAAAATATTAATTTCTATGCTATTTCCTAATTTTAAAAGAAAAAAAAGACTTTTTAATATATATTTTTAAAAACATATTATTTTTAATAAAATAAAATAATATTTATATGATATTAAACCGGGTCGGGTCGGGTCGGTGGATCAGGTTAGAGTTGACCCTGTCAATGGACCCGACCCATATGCGATGACTTGGGACGGATCTCTAAATTTGAATCGGGTTGGGGGGTCAACCCGGGTCCTGAACTGCATTGGGCCTAGTTAGGGCTTGGTTTGGTGGAAAAGGACAAAACATGGCCGGTTCAGGCCTTTTTTCAACCTTTCAGGCTTGGGAGGCCATCGGCCGAGCATAAATCCGGCGATTTGCTAGTTATTTTGCCCAGCCTTTGGCCTCAATCTCCTCAGCATTTCAAGTTGAGGAGCATTTCAAGTTGAGGAGATTGGGGGCTAGCTAGCCAACGGACAGCTGACCGGAGTGGTCGCCGGCCAAGGCTCGACCGGGGCTCATTGAGCCCAAACGTCGATCGGAGCTTGGCCGACGAACTCGGGCCAATTTTTGGCCTTCTTTGGCCTCCAGCAACCATCACTAAACTTCCTTAGACTATTGAACTCTTCAGCCAACCTTGACACCGCCAACCAAAGATCAAACAAAACAGACCTCTCTTGGGCATTTTGTTGAACAGTTGGAGCGTATGACTGAAACAAGGGGTTTCAGACCTCTCTTGGGGCCCCAGCCAACTCCGGCAGCCACGACTTACTTCCGAAGGCGGTGTATGGATCGAGAGCAAGGACAATTTGGGTCGGGATTCACATGAAACAGTCGGCGCGAGTCCCAACCAAACTATGCACAAAAATAGGAGAAAACAGGGGCTCGAGAAAGCTTACCGGTCAAGGCTGCTTCTGAGGGGTCGCCGGCCGACTTGCTGACGACAGTGAGGCTAGCCGGCTTCTCTTTAGAACCTGCAAACAACTAAAACCCACTTTTGCTCTCTGTCTCTTTTAAAATCTCTCAAAACCTCTCGATCTCCCTTTGCTCTCTTTTTGGCTGCCCCTTCTCTCTCATCTTCGCCGGCTTATATAGCTATTACCGGCCACTAGCCTCTGCCCCTATTTTCCCCATTCAATGCTCTGCGCTGACCCTTGCTCTTGCTCAAGACTGTTATGGCCAAATTTGTGCGCTGGAGCGGCTTCTCTGCGTTGTCCGAGGTGGTGGCCACTTGCAAGGGGGAAGGAAGGGGGAGAGAGGGAGAGAGGGGGAAGGAAGAGGGGAGAGAGGGAGAGAGGCTTTCAGTGGGCTAGGCCGAGACCAGCTTGTGCGAAAGGAAGGGAAGAAAAAGAGGGAGTAGGTTGGGCCCGCGGGAAAGAAAGGAGAGGGTCGGGTCGACTCGGCCCGTTCCAAATTATTGATATATTTTTTAATTTTTTTAAAAAAAATTAAAAGAAGAAAAATATATTCTAATATTGCAAAATGCACCTAATGTCTATATGCAATGCAATTAAATACAAATATTTTTTTATTTTAGGAATTAAAGAAAATTAACTCCTAAATTTTGTGTAACTAATTTTGGGCAAATTAAAAATAGGTGTCAACAGACATGTAAGTTAATTCTATCAACTTGAATTAATAAAAGAACGACATTTAACTTCTTAATATAGTTTAAAGATTACGTTGAAGATTTAGTAATAGTTGAATAACCATGTTAAATAAATTAAAAGTTCATGGGTGACATTATAAACTAGGTTAAAGTTTATGGATCATAACTATTATTTTCCCTTTTTAAATGTTACAGAAAGAGCATGTTTTACGTTCAAAAAATTTAAACAAATGATGATTGAGTTAATTGACTGAAATTCCCTTCTCCTTTTCTATTTATTATTTTTTTTACTTGGCTAACCAACAATACCGACACGTTCTATCATCTTTGTCATCAATTTCACAATATAAATACGGCCGCGTATTTTCCACTCCTTATCTGGCTTATACACTTCTTATTCCAACATTTTGACCATATTGTCCCACATGTGGCCTACCTTTTAGCATTATTCTCCTCTTTTTATTTGGTCGAATGCGATGTCCCTCTTATTTATTTCTTTTGCTGTTTTCTTGCGGGTCCTACTTTACTTTTCTTCTTCATCTTATTTTTCCCTCGCTATTACCTTTTTTTTTTTTTACATTTTTCGCTTTAGACAAGCCTTCCGCGCATGTCTGTAGACTCTAGACGGAGGATTGTTAGAAGACAGATTAAGCCAAAAGTCCCAGAACTTTGATGAAAAGTTGAAGCTCTGAGTAGTGAACGCGTTGCACAACCCCGCAGCATCTTCCTAACTCCCTCGCTTCCTCTGTGTCTAAAAACATGTGCTCTTCAACATGACGTCGAACTCCTCCCCTATTCGCCATGCTAACTCCTTCGATCCCCACACCAGCTCCCTCACCTCCACTTGTTCCCCTGCGCCATTTGCTTCCACGTTCCTCCTTAGCCTCGAGAGGATTGGTGCGACATCAGTGAGGACGGCATGGCTGGCCCCGAATCGAGCTGCCGTGAGACCACGGAGGCCAGCAGATCCGACGCTGAGCTTGGTGACGTTCTTGCCAGTGCCAGCGGATCCGACGCTAGAGCCAAGATCCGATGAGGGGACGACCGGTGGCCGAATCATAGACATCCTCTTGTTCGACGATGTGTATCAGTGTCCCACAACTTCGATCTCCCTCGGGGCCATTAAACCCTGTGTTTGCAAGCTGCTTCAGCGGGATTCGTCAGTTTTCTGTACATCGGAACTAGCATACAACTATTGTCGGGGAATCACAAGAAGCATTCAACTTAGCATCGCATTTGAATGTTTTTTGAGGAAAACATGGAAGATGACGAGATACCAAGGGCGTGCCTGAAGCGAAAAAAATGAAGAAAAGGGAATAGAGAGAAACACTAATGTCGGTACGAAACTAAAGGCTCGGAAAGATGAGAATAAGAAGGAAAGTGTGACAGATCGGGAAATAAAAGGACAGAAAAAAAACAGAGGAGCAAATAAAAGAAGAGAATAATGCAAAAAGGTGGGTCACGCAGGGGATAATATGGTCAAAATGCTATAATGAGGAGGGTCCAAGCCAAATGAGAAGCGAAAAAGGCGCAATCCTATAAATTTCAAATTACACCCAACTAGATATCATCTTATTCTGCATCATGTATGTAGCATTACTACCCACCAAGAAAAATGACTTTTTTTCTATGTTGGGAATGCTCTGTCACAAAATTAACAACCCCATAATGTGACAAAATATATAAAAAAAAAAACCAAGTGTCATTTTCCGTCCACAAAGATGACAAAGGACTCAAGTATACGATGCTCACAAGTTTTAGAACTTATATGTACGGAATGAAAATGTTAAAACTTAAGTTCACAAAGTTGACAAATTTGAGGACTTGCGCTATAATTATCTCTTCTTTCAACCACATATGAAATACAAATATTTTTGATAAATTATATTCATAATTAACCTATAGGGTTTTTAAAAATATTGCACCATAGGTCTAAACATTATGTACAAAAATGCAATCGAGTCTTAAAACTTTTCAGTTTAGTCAATAAGTCCTAAATGTTTATCAAGAACTTCAATTGACTTCAAAATTTTTCAATTGATACAATTAAGTCCTCAAATTTTACTAAATAACTTCTAAACTTATATTGAGAAGTGTGATCTAAGGATGCAACTTAGGCAAATACCATTCATTATGAGGACTAATTTAGTAGTGTTTGAAAAAAACACATAAAACTTAATTTTGACTATTGAAAAAGTTTAGGATTCGATTAATATTCCGTACACAAGCTTTAGGACTTTGGTGCACTTTTTCCTTCAGTTGTCTCTCTTTTGCCATTCATAACATATATATGCTCTTGATCACACAGTTTTGTTGCTTTGCTCAAACTATGACATGTAAAGAAGCGCACGCTCTTGGAAGGTAAAGGCTGAAGTAGTGATAGGAACTTTTCGGTGGAAGAAAAAAAAGGTGAAGAATCGGGACCTTGCGTTCTTTACCAGAAGGAAGAACCCTAGGCAAGAATTGTGCTCTGGCATATACCATCTCTTCCTCTGGTATATACCTGGCATTGTGCCGAATTTGATGAAATAAATACGAGCTTGATCATCAATGTGATGACTTGGGCACGGCCACGCGAAGGAGCGGTGCAGAATGTGTGGGTGAATAACAGCGTAATTCTCCCTTGGCAGGAGAGAACTCCATTTGCATGCATGCAAATGTTGATGTTGTTCTCGCTCCCGCCAAGGGAGAATTGCCCTGCCAGTCACTTGCGCTGAAGATATACACTCACTCAGAGCTCAACGGCATTGACAAAGCCGTCTATGGTTTTCACATGGCGACTTTCTGTTGTATATGTTGCACTAGGTACATGAGGTATGGGTAATTTAGGGTCAGTGTACTAGAGTGACTATATGATGTCATATGCCTCAACACTTCATTTTATATTTGTGTGATAGATATGGATCTCACATATATTTGTCTTTTTGGTCGCTCAACTTTATCCAACTTTCAAATAAATTATACTTTAGTTCAATTTCATTTTCAGCGGTGGAATTTGTAAGAATATCAAGAAAGAGTAAGTAATTATAGCATACACTGTTAGTGTAAAAATATTTCCACAAATGGTCATATCCACCCTTGATTTGATATTTGGTAAAATAGTGAATAGTTTAATCTCTCAAATTAATGGCGAATAATGTGTAAAGTCTTATTTACATTGACCATGTATGCTCTAAATTTTCCAAAAGGTGTATATGTCTAGATCTAACATTTCTTTTTTAAACACATGTTACCTTTTGACTCTATTAACGCACACAGATGCACACAAATTGTTCCCTTGATCAATAAGAGTTCACCCACCAATTGGTGAGCATAATCAGCACGGTTATTTTAAGTGAAAAATGATGTGATTTGCTAAAACTAGAGTTAAAATATTTTACTATTATTTATCTTTTCCATGAAAAAAGATAGTCAAATTCCCTTTTTGTGAATACATATAACATAAAACAATTGGAGACTTCAAATAAACGTCGTTTTTTCATATCTATTAGTCATCACCCAATTGAATGTTGATTCGAATATTTGGATCTTTAACAATCTCTAAACTTTAGGTCCATTCTCAATTTTGTCATGAACTTTTTTTGGTCTAAAAAACACTCTAACTTTAACTCTCGTTTTTGTCTAAAAAAGTGCAAAGTTCAGTCTCAAATTATTTTTTGTCTAAAAAAATGATGACTTTAACTCTTTTTCCAAATCTGCTTCCATTAGCCCTCTATCCTAAAATCATTGTGGGTCGTCCCTAAATTCCTTAATTTTCATATCAAAGAATGATTTCATTTTGGAGATAATTTTCCATGTCACCATGCTCATATGCATTTGTTATAAACATGGAAATGCCATGTCAAACAACTAATGGTAACTTTTGGATGGAGGGTTGATGATGGTAGATTTGAGACTAGATTGAAAGTTAATAATTTCTTTTAAACAAATTCTTTTTCCTAATTTCCCTAACTTTCATATCAAAGAACGGTCTCATTTTGGAGATAATTTTTCACGTCACCTTGATGATGTAGATTTGTTACCGATGTGGAAATGCCACGTCAAACAACAAATGGCGATTTTGGGATTGAGGGCTAACGAGGGCGGATTTGAGACTCGATTGAAAGTTGATAATTTTTTTTAGAAAAAAATTCCTAATTTCCCTAATTTTCATGTCAAAGAATATTTTCGTTTTGGAGATAATTTTCCATGTCACATTGCTAATATGGATTTGTTACTAATGTGGAAATGCCGCATCAAACAACTAATTACAATTTTTGGATGGAGGATTAATGGGGTCAAATTTGAGACTGGATTGAAAGTTGGTAATATTTTTTTGGAAAAATAAAAGGTTTGGGATAAATTTAGGACTGGAGTTAAAGTTGGTGATTTTTTTATAGATAAAGAAAAAAGTTTGGGGCAAATTGGGACTAGACCAAAAAGTTTGGGGCTTTTTTTTTAGACAAGAAAAAATTGAGGGCAAAATTGGAGCTTGATCTAAAATTGGGGTATTGTTTTAGACAAAAAAAAGTTTTTAACAGAATTAGAACAAGACCTAAAGTTGTGGGTTGTTTTTTAGGGAATTAGGCTCTAAAAGGTGGATCAAAAAATATTGTTAGTGAAAGAAAAACTATTTCTTAATCCAAAAAAAATGCAAATAACTACTAAAAAATTAGAACAAATATAATAGAACAATTGTGGATATATAATGTGGGTTGTGTAACATTTGTGTACACAATCCACCTTCATCCATCATCACCATTGATATGATTTGTTATTTTATCAGAAATTAATTAACCTTCTGAAAGTGGCTTCCTACCAAAAATGTATTCAGATATTGTACCATTTAAAAATCTAGATTCATTTACCCTTAATATAATATACTTGTAATTACCTCCTATAGGTACTGTCCGATGAGAGAGAACTCGTCCTTTTTCAAGGGGTACATACATAGAAGGACTCTGATCCGGTTTTCAAATAATTTCGCGTATTGCATTTGTCGGATATTGTTAGCAATTTGTTAAAGTATCTTGACAATACCTGAAATGACTTGATTGCACAAAGAAAACTAATTGACTGTTGACCACTTACTTGGTTACGGAACAAAATTTTGATGAAAATTGAAAAGAAGAAAAGACAAAATATGTGTGTGCATGTACCAAGTAAATGGCCAAATTACTTCAAAGTTTTCTTTAACTTCGTCTTGCATAGAACTCGCCATCCCGTTCCAGTCACCATGTAAAAAGAAAAAGAGAGAGTAAAAATCTTTTGAAAACTTGGGGTAAAATCCATAGAGATCCTAGAATTTCAAATCCATCGTGGAGACCACCGTCCACAGCGCCATCGTCCGCAAATCCTCCGCTGACTACCTAAGTCGCACCAAATGACACCGCCCCCCTCGTCCTTTGAAACGAAGCGGAAGCCCTTGGGATCTCATCAGCACCTTGCGCTGCCGGTCCACTTGGACCACCACCACCCACCTTGCTCGCAAAGGTGTCCGACCTCTCAATCACGACACCTAATCCTTGGACTTCCTATCCCTTGTTGGCAACGTCCTGATCCAGTGCACCTCACCCACGGTGAAGAGGTTCCACGTCACCGTCTTCGAGTACAACGAGGCCAATTGCCCCAAGGTGCTTCCTTTCTAGTGGTTGGAAGCGAATCTAGACACCTTTTAGTGACAGCCCATCACGATTTGATAGAGCATGAAAGGGATGTCAATTTGGTCATCAGAGCATGCTCCGGATCATCCATTTCATGGAATCTGCCAAGACTTGTGTTGCCCTTTTTTCCTGTCCGTAGTACCATCCCATCCATTCATGCCTTTAATTATTTTACAAATTTCCCCATGTTTTTTTCTAATTATTTCATAACTATACATTGTCTCGATATCTTACTATAAAATGTGGCAATTAGTTAGTAAAAAAGAGGGTTAAAGGATAAGGAAAAAATAAAGTTTTAATTTGGCCAAAACAAAACGTATCTAAAAAGCGATGTGACAAATTATAAACGTGCATTAAGTAAATGATTCCTATTCATTCATATACTAAATCTCCGCTTTATTACTCCATTTTATACAATCTAATATTTGCATCTACAGCGTCCTTTTTATGATTAGGTCAATGATGAATACCTCATTATAATGGAAAAAGGAACATACATCATCATACAAAGATACACACGCACACACATATTTATAACTCTTTAGCATTCGATTGATTTTATGATCTTATTCTACATATGTAGCAAATACAACTATATCATTCATTTCCAATGCACAATTAAGAAAAATAGAGAAAAGTCAAGAATGAAAAGAAATTTATGTTATTGTCACGTGCATTGTTAAGATTTGACCTTGTGTACGATCGGTATCTGTCTATACATTGATTGTCACGCCCCGCACCCTACGAGCGCACGATCATCCCTCGATGGTCGATCATTGAACGCGACGTCCTAGGTACGTCGCCGACCCAACCCAGACATCAGAGATTTAACACACGCGGAAGCAAATAGAAACAACCCGGACAACGAAACATGATAAAGGGATAGCACAAAACAATAATCACATAACTTAATAAGGTAGTCACTATTACAGGACAATAAACTGGGCTACCAATACCCAACCACGCTTTTCAAAGGGGACGGTGGTCGACAAGCTTATCTCCTCTACAAAAAGGTACTCAAAAGACAGGGCAAAATAACCTATTCTTCAATCCCTGTGGTACTCTGGCGGCATCTCTAAATCGATCACGGTCGCAGATCTGAAATGTGGTTATATAATAACCGTGAGAACGAGTCTCAATAAGTAACCCCCTATACCCCACGTAGGCCAATGCGTACCCAGACAAGTCTAACATGCGATCACCAGACAATATAATCAATTTCATATAACCAACTTACCTCACCTCGAATCACGAGCCAACCCTGCATATCAGTCCAAACAAGATAATGCAAGAAAAGTTCATCATCATATCACGGTCACCCGGCACGCGCAATTTCACTCGCATTCAACCAGTCCAGCCAAGCAACCACACGTTCAACCGGTCAATTAAATCACACGCTCAACCAGCCAAATCAGTCACACACCAGCCACAATAGCACTCGATCAATTCAACCAGTCCGATCACCCAATCAATTAATCAATTCAATCAATTCGATCAATTCAATCACACTTAGGTCGCATGCATGGTCGAACAACTTTCCACGATCTCCCAGGTCCTTTCACTCGGCCCGCGCCACTGCGCCTCAGGCCCCATCTCACAGCCCGCGCCACTGCGCCTCAGGCTCAGCCCTCAGATCAAGCCGGGCTCGGTCCCGCGTAACCACGCCTCAAGACATATTTCCATTCCAATGACCCGCGTAACCTACGCCTCAGGTCTAATCATGCCTTATTCGCCACACCCGCGTAACCTACGCCTCAGGTTGGCAGCCCTCCGATCGATCCGGGTTTTCTCACATGCACATGCACCACAGCACAATTCGCCAATCTTGCAAGTCGTACCAATCAAAACCCAGAACATATTCACCACGTCACAATTCACCAATCAACGAGTCGTACAAATCCAATTCACATCATAGCCCATCACACTGGCCCACAAATCCGCCATTCACGCCAACCACATACGAACATCATGCCCACCCACGAATGCCACAGCAAACCAATTATTGATCTACTTACGTTAGCCAGTAATATGAACCCAAACCATCCCAATTCCAAATCACAGGCTCACAACTTTGACATCCAAGCCGACCACAATCGCACGTCAATTTCTCCCACACACGCCACGACAATATTATCAATTAGCCCACTATAATTCGTCATTAATTAAGCCCCACAATTATCACAATTTAATATAACAATATGCACATGCAAATATCGACCTTACTCCACGTTTATCCCCTAAACCGGTACTAATTAATCTCTAGACAAGCCTAATAATACCCAATGTACTGGGTAAGGTTTAGGGAGTCACTTATCAAGTTTTGGCCCGGGAAAAGTCGGCTCGGGTCCAAAATAGCCCGGGCGAACAATGTGGACTAGGCGCGGGCGCGGCCCACACGGGTGCGCTGGCCGGTCACTATGGACGCAGTGGCCGATCGGCGTGCCCGGTGCGTGGGCGCGGCGAACGCGCGGTGTGCCTGGGGCTCTTGGGCGCGCGGATGGGCAACGCGCCCGGGCGGGCAACGCCCGGGCGACGGGCGCGGGCACGAGCGCGTGAGCGGCACGGCCACGGGCAACGGGCTTCGCTGGCCGGTTGGCTGGCCGGCCGGGCTGGGCTGGCTGGGCTGGCCGGCGACGACGGCGACCGGCGGCAGGCGGCGGCAGCGGCTGAACAAGAGGGAGGTGGGGCAGTCGGGTGAGAGAGAGAGAGACAGAAACAGAGAGCGAGAGAGAGAGAGAGAGAGGGGGAGAGGGAGACGGAGGGGCTGAGGGGGAGGTGGCGGACCGGCGGCGGGGCGGAGGCGGCGGCCGGACGGAGCGCCGGCGAGCTAGGCAGGCGCCGGGTGCGACGAGCAGCGGCGGCGAGCTCGCTGCTGCGCTCGCGAGGACAGAGGAAGGGGACGGCCGGGGCGGCTAGCGGGCGACGCGACGGCGGCGAGGCTGCACGGCACGGCGGCGACGCGAGGCTAGACGGGCTGACCGGCGGGCGGCGGAGGCGAGCTGGCAACGGCGGCGTGCGACGGCCAGGCGAGCTCGGGCGGCGTCGACTGGTCGGGCGAAGCAGAAACGAAGCCGGGCCAGGCGTGCGAAGCAGACGAAGAAGAAGAAGAAGAAAAAGAGGAAGAAAAAGAAAAAGAAAAAGAAAGAAAGGAAAAGGAGAGAGAGAGAGGGCAACAGGCGGGAGTGGGCGTGTGCAGGGCATGGGCGGATGGGACAGTGCAAGGGGGGCGTGTGCGCGGGGAAAGAAGAGAGAGAGAGAGATATAAAAAAAAATAATTTCATTCAAATATTAAATGCGATCTGATGGTCCAAATTCAAAACCGAAAACGATCTACCGGTCCATAATAAGCCTCGTATATAAAAAGGGACAAAGGCCAAATTAATTAGATCGAACTATAACGAGGGAGGTCTACTAGTCCAAATTCGCACCTAGTCAAAAACTCTCTTTCTTCCACTATTCCTGTCAATTTCGACGCTGGCTACGATAGTATCGACACCGTCCAATTTATTTCATCCCGAAACTCCCGAAAATCGACTGCCAAGTTCGGGGTCTAAATAACGGCCAAATTCGATCGAGTGCGATTCTAGCGAAATCTCAAAATTTAAAAATAATAACCGGGAGTGATCAGTTCCCGGGTGAGATTTTACTACAAGCACACTGACGAATTACACGTTTATTAAATCCCAAAATTGAGTCAAAATCCGGGATGGCACAATTCTTCCCCTCTTACAAAAATTTCGTCCTCGAAATTTACAATCCAACCCCAACTATTCAAACAAATGGGGGTATTGATGTCATATCACTCTTCGCTTTCCCCTGTTGCACCTTCAATCCCATAGTGCTCTCAATTTACTTTGACCATCAAAATTTTTTTGTTCCGCAACACTCTTTCTATTCTGTCTTCGATCCGAACTGGCTTTTCCACGTACGACACCCTATCGTCCACGCCTATTTACTCAAAATTTAGTACGTGGGTCAGGTCCGGTTCATACTTCCTCAACATAGACACGTGGAACACATTATGAACATGAGATAAATTTGGCGGTAGCGCAAGACGATAAGCCAAGGTGCCTATTCTCTTTAAGACCTCGAATGGGCCCACGTACCTCGAGCTCAATTTTCCTTTCTTACCAAATCGAGACAATTCTCTAATCGGTGACACCTTGAGGAATACGTGGTCTCTTACTTGGAACTCCAAAGGCCTACGTCTCCGGTCTGCATAATTCTTTTAGCGGCTCTGCGCGGTTTTGAGTCTGTCCCGAACAACCTTGACTGTCTCAATTGACTATTGCACTAACTCTGGATCCGTAATGCTCCTCTCACCAACTTCATCCCAACAAACCGGTGTTCTGCAGGCTCTGTCGTACAATGCTTCAAACGGTGCCATTCTGATACTCTGCCGATAGCTATTATTATAAGCAACTCAACTAAGGGCAATTATTCCTTCCAACTTCTCCTAAAATCCAATACACATGTTCGCAGCATATCTTCCAAAGTCTGAATCGTCCTTTCAGACTCACCATCCGTCTGAGAATGATAGGTCGTGTTAAACTGTAACCTCGATCCTAATGCCGTATAAAGACTTTTTCCAAAAAGCGATAGTAACTTAGGATCACAGTCCGAGGTGATCGTCGCTGATACTCCATGAAGACGGACTATGTGTCGTACATACAAATCGGCATACCTTTTCAAGGCGAAATCCTTTCGCACTAGTAGAAACTATGCTGACTTTGTCAACCGATCAACTATCACCCAAATCGAATCATGACCCCTTTGACTTCTCGGTAATCCCATTACAAAATCCATTGTAATGTGTTCCCATTTCCACTCGAGAATTTCCAATGGCTGCAACATTTCACCCGGCTTGTAATGTTGCGCCTTCACTTGTTGACACGCTAAAACTTAGCCACATACTTGGCCACATCCACTTTCATGCTATTCCACTAATAATGCTGTTGTAAGTTTTGATACATTTTCGTACTACCCGGGTGAATACTATAACTACTATAATGTGCTTCAGACAAAATCTCTTCCTTCAGTTCTGTATCACTTGGCACACATAACCATCCACGAAACTTTAAAAAATCCCATCCTCGAATACCTGAAAATCCGATTTCCTTTTTGTGACATCCATTTCCAGAATCTTCTTGATTTCTAGGTCCATCGGTTGTAAAGCTTTAATCTTAGCCCGGGTTTCCAGTTTAATCCTCAATGTGGTGAGCAAACTCTAAACATGACTCGCTTCACACTTAAATTCCGAATCTCGAATTCCCTCCAACAGGGTCCATTCTTTGACCATCATATGCGCGATGCTTGATTTCCAACTCAACGCATCCGTTACCTTATTAGTCATTCCGGGGTTTTATAATATATCGCAGTCGTAGTCCTTGAGGAGTTCCATCCAATGGCGCTATCTCATGCTAAGTTCTTTTCGGGAAAACCGATACCTTTAAACTCTGATGATCTGTATAAATCTGAAATCTCTCCCTACACGAGTTATGCCTCAAAACCTTAAGAGCGAAAATAATTGCTGCTAATTCCAAATCATGAGTTAGATAATTCAGCTTATGCGGTCTCGTTTGTTGCGATGTGTCTGGCACTACTCTTCCACGTTGTGTCAACACACATTTGAGTCCTCTTAGCGACGCGTCACTATAGATTTCATATCCTCCCAGACCTCACGGGACCGTCAACACTGGCGTGATCATCAAACTCTGTTTCAATCCTGAAAACTCATTTTGTAGTCATCTGTCCATTCAAATTTCGTTTCCTTCTTTTGCAAACGCATCCACAGTGTTACTAACGTTAAAAACCCTTTTCCACAAAACGTCTATAATAACCTGCCAGATCCAAGAACCTCCGAACCTCGATTACCGTTGTCGGTCTTGGCCAATTTATGATGGCTTCAATCTTCGCAAGATCTACTGCAATTCCTTCTCCGGATACTACATGTCCTAAGAATGCTACTCGGTAAAGTCAGAATTCGCGCTTACTGAACTTGGCATAGAGTGCGTGTTCTCTTGAGGCCCGTAGAACCTTTTTCCAAATGTAACTCACACTCGGTGGAACTCTTTCAGTATATCAAGATATTGCCTATGAATCACGATTACAAACTGATCCAAAAATTCCTTAAATACCCGATTCATTAAATCCATAAAGGCTGCGGGGCGTTCATCAGTCCAAACGGCATCGCCGTAAACTCATAGTGTCCATATCTCGTCCTAAATGCCGACTTTGGCACGTCCTCCTTCTTGATTCTCAATTGGTACTAACCAGTCCTCAAGTCGATCTTACAAATATTGATGCCTCTTGTAACTGGTCGAGCATATCATTTATCCTTGGCAACGGGCGTTTATCCTTAATAGTCACCTGATTCAACTATCTGTAGTCAACACATAACCTTAACGATCCGTCCTTCTTCCTCACGAATACAAGTGGCGCTCCCCATAGAGACTCACTCAAACAAGTAAAACCTTCATCCAATAACTCCTGCATTTGGACTTTCGATTCCTTCAATTCCGACATTGATATCTTACAAAGCGCTCCCAAGGTCGGTTTTGTCGCTAGGGCCAACTCAACCACAACCTGGACTCTCCTATCTGGTGGCAGTCCCAGCAATTTCCTAAGGAAAGACATTGGGGAGATTACACACCTCGGCTATATCCTTTAGTCTTGATTCCTCAACCAACTAATCAGCCACAAATTAATTATTTTTATACACCTCAAAGACAAGCTCAATTCATCCGATTTCAATCCAACAGTCTCCCAAAACAAATCACCCCGGTTCTTTATAAAATCCGAAATTTCCAAGAATAACTCATCCTTCCAAACTCATCCAAGAATGTTATTAGTAAATCAGAAATCCATAAATTGATTGCGCCTATCCACCATAAGTGATAATACGTCGTACATAATCATCCAAGTAATAATTTCAAAACCATCTCCTATTGTACCAAACACCATGTCATAACGTATCTAAACTTTCAAGGCACATCCTTCACCTCCTTCTTAGCCACAACATACACTTTTCCCTACATCCTTAGTTGATTTTGATTAATCTGCAGGGCAGCTCTCACTTAATGTCCTACCTGCGGTCGCTGCGATTGCATTGGTGACCTAACCTGTCGGTTCAACAATTCCTCATCTGGTAACCTTACTGTCCACATCCTCAACATGCTCCACTTTTACCTTGGCAATGGCCATTCCTATGCCTCTTTTCATAAGACCGACACGCAACGTTAGAGTGGTAGTTCGGCTTTCCAAAGTTCTTTCTTACTAGAGGGACAAATATCCGATTCTCTATCATAGGCTTCTTTCCATAGTTCCCATTGTCCCTAGCCGGCGCGAACCGCGATCCAGAAGTGGCAGTCCTTCCATTCATATCTGTGTCAACCATCGAACTCTCTCATACAACTCGTTGTAATTCCTTAAGACCCAAAAGTACCAATTGATTGCGAAATTCCGGTTCCAATTCATCCTGAAACCTCCTTATCCCATCCACATGGTCCTTGACCATCTTTAGTGCGTACTTAGGTAACCTTACTATTTGACCTCGTACTGATCGACTGACATCCGATTTTAGCGAAGCCAAAGAAACCCTGTCATTTTCTGTCTTCGCACACTCTCTTAAAGTACCTCCCATTGAAGGCCTCGATAACGACACCATAGCTTGGAATTATGCCCTTTGAAATATTCTACTTCGAGGGCCTTCTTACCAATTCTTTGCATTTCCTTAAAGTTGATGTCTAGGCAGTGTCACTTTCTCCTCATCAGTGCACCCGAATACCTGAAAAGCTTATTTTTCTACGTCTCATGTCCAAAGTAATGTAGCCTCAGGGTCACCTCTTTCCATCGAACCTTGCAAGTTTAAATTTCAAAAATTTTCCAACTAACTAACGCATCTGTCTGATTGCATTAACTTACCCTTGACCTTGATTCCCAACCTTTTCATTATGCCCATGATTCCCGTTATTCCCATCGATGACGACAATAGTGGCCTCAACCTCAGTAGAAACAGTCGCACTTCGCTCCTCAATCTGCCTTCCCCTTAAAATTCCAACTTCCTCGATTGCCCTCAAAATCTCATCCCATCTGGGATCCCTTAAAACTCCAACTTGTGGACCTACCAGACCTCGACCTCGACTACTCATACTCACAGGGTTCACATCACCCACTTACCTGCTATAATTTCCCCTTAAGAATTAAAGACCTAGGCCAACTATGACAGTCTAAGCCCTAGGCAACGAACCACAACGCAATTCATTAAGCAGGCAGTCAATCACCACACCACTCAATCACAAAGAACAGGGATCGTGCACTAACCTCAAGTCTTGTCGCACCTGCATTTCCCGATTTAGTGCATAATATCACTTAGCAAACACAACCAAGCAGTCTGGGTAACGCATGGCCAACAAGTCTTCCTAACTAGCTACCCCAAAATCATCGCTCCTTATCACTCCAAGTTTCGACCATCTTGGTTCGAGCTGACCTTGCTCTGATACCAAATCAAACAGGGATGTCACGCCCCGCACCCTACGAGCGCGCGATCATCCCTCGATGGTCGATCATTGAACGCGACGTCCTAGGTACGTCGCCGACCCAACCCAGACATCAGAGATTTAATACACGTGGAAGCAAATAGAAACAACCCGGACAACGAAACATGACAAAGGGATAGCACAAAACAATAATCACATAACTTAATAAGGTAGTCACTATTACAGGACAATAAACTGGGCTATCAATACCCAACCACGCTTTTCAAAGGGGACGGTGGTCGACAAGCTTATCTCCTCTACAAAAAGGTACTCAAAAGACAGGGCAAAATAACCTATTCTTCAATCCCTGTGGTACTCTGGCGGCATCTCCAAATCGATCACGGTCGCGGATCTGAAATGTGGTTATATAATAACCGTGAGAACGAGTCTCAATAAGTAACCCCCTATACCCCACGTAGGCCAATGCGTACCCAGACAAGTCTAACATGCGATCACCAGACAATATAATCAATTTCATACAACCAACTTACCTCACCTCGAATCACGAGCCAACCCTGCATATCAATCCAAACAAGATAATGCAAGAAAAGTTCATCATCATATCACGGTCACCCGGCACGCGCAATTTCACTCGCATTCAACCAGTCCAGCCAAGCAACCACACGTTCAACCGGTCAATTAAATCACACGCTCAACCAGCCAAATTAGTCACACACCAGCCACAATAGCACTCGATCAATTCAACCAGTCCGATCACCCAATCAATTAATCAATTCAATCAATTCGATCAATTCAATCACACTTAGGTCGCATGCGTGGTCGAACAACTTTCCACGACCTCCCAGGTCCTTTCACTCGGCCCGCGCCACTGCGCCTCAGGCCCCATCTCACAGCCCGCGCCACTGCGCCTCAGGCTCAGCCCTCAGATCAAGCCGGGCTCGGTCCCGCGTAACCACGCCTCATGACATATTTCCATTCCAATGACCCGCGTAACCTACGCCTCAGGTCTAATCATGCCTTATTCGCCACACCCGCGTAACCTACGCCTCAGGTTGGCAGCCCTCCGATCGATCCGGGTTTTCTTACATGCACATGCACCACAGCACAATTCGCCAATCTTGCAAGTCGTACCAATCAAAACCCAGAACATATGCACCACGTCACAATTCACCAATCAACGAGTCGTACAAATCCAATTCACATCATAGCCCATCACACTGGCCCACAAATCCGTCATTCACGCCAACCACATACGAACATCATGCCCACCCACGAATGCCACAGCAAGCCAATTATTGACCTACTTATGTTAGCCAGTAATATGAACCCAAACCATCCCAATTCCAAATCACAGGCTCACAACTTTGACATCCAAGCCGACCACAATCGCACGTCAATTTCTCCCACACACGCCACGACAATATTATCAATTAGCCCACTATAATTCGTCATTAATTAAGCCCCACAATTATCACAATTTAATATAACAATATGCACATGCAAATATCGACCTTACTCCACGTTTATCCCCTAAACCGGTACTAATTAATCTCTAGACAAGCCTAATAATACCCAATGTACTAGGTAAGGTTTAGGGAGTCACTTACCAAGTTTTGGCCCGGGAAAAGTCGGCTCGGGTCCAAAATAGCCCGGGCGAACAATGTGGACTAGGCGCGGGCGCGGCCCACACGGGTGCGCTGGCCGGTCACTATGGACGCAGTGGCCGATCGGCGTGCCCGGTGCGTGGGCGCGGCGAACGCGCGGTGTGCCTGGGGCTCTTGGGCGCGCGGATGGGCAACGCGCCCGGGCGACGGGCGCGGGCACGAGCGCGTGAGCGGCACGGCCACGGGCAACGGGCTTCGCTGGCCGGTTGGCTGGCCGGCCGGGCTGGGCTGGCTGGGCTGGCCGGCGACGACGGCGACCGGCGGCAGGCGGCGGCAGCGGCTGAACAAGAGGGAGGTGGGGCAGTCGGGTGAGAGAGAGAGAGACAGAAACAGAGAGCGAGAGAGAGAGAGAGAGAGGGGGAGAGGGAGACGGAGGGGCTGAGGGGGAGGTGGCGGACCGGCGGCGGGGCGGAGGCGGCGGCCGGACGGAGCGCCGGCGAGCTAGGCAGGCGCCGGGTGCGACGAGCAGCGGCGGCGAGCTCGCTGCTGCGCTCGCGAGGACAGAGGAAGGGGACGGCCGGGGCGGCTAGCGGGCGACGCGACGGCGGCGAGGCTGCACGGCACGGCGGCGACGCGAGGCTAGACGGGCTGACCGGCGGGCGGCGGAGGCGAGCTGGCAACGGCGGCGTGCGACGGCCAGGCGAGCTCGGGCGGCGTCGACTGGTCGGGCGAAGCAGAAACGAAGCCGGGCCAGGCGTGCGAAGCA
This sequence comes from Syzygium aromaticum, assembly GCA_024500025.1. NCBI lineage: Eukaryota > Viridiplantae > Streptophyta > Magnoliopsida > Myrtales > Myrtaceae > Syzygium > Syzygium aromaticum. The sequence continues at coordinate 23,788,262 of CM044889.1, read as the reverse complement.
GACGAAGAAGAAGAAGAAGAAAAAGAGGAAGAAAAAGAAAAAGAAAAAGAAAGAAAGGAAAAGGAGAGAGAGAGAGGGCAACAGGCGGGAGTGGGCGTGTGCAGGGCATGGGCGGATGGGACAGTGCAAGGGGGGCGTGTGCGCGGGGAAAGAAGAGAGAGAGAGAGATATAAAAAAAAATAATTTCATTCAAATATTAAATGCGATCTGATGGTCCAAATTCAAAACCGAAAACGATCTACCGGTCCATAATAAGCCTCGTATATAAAAAGGGACAAAGGCTAAATTAATTAGATCGAACTATAACGAGAGAGGTCTACTAGTCCAAATTCGCACCTAGTCAAAAACTCTCTTTCTTCCACTATTCCTGTCAATTTCTACGCTGGCTACGATAGTATCGACACCGTCCAATTTATTTCATCCTGAAACTCCCGAAAATCGACTGCCAAGTTCGGGGTCTAAATAACAGCCAAATTCGATCGAGTGCGATTCTAGCGAAATCTCAAAATTTAAAAATAATAACCGGGAGTGATCAGTTCCCAGGTGAGATTTTACTACAAGCACACTGACGAATTACACGTTTATTAAATCCCAAAATTGAGTCAAAATCCGGGATGTCACATTGAACAAGCAAATATTAATTGATTTCCCACCCTATAATATTCTCGAGCTTAGAAAATGGCCGAGTTACATATTCCTAGCAATTTAAAAGCCCTTTTTCTATTCAAATATAAAATAAAAGCTACAAAAGAAATATTAACAAAGATATTCTAAAAGGCTCGCAACAAATTACTATTGATCTTCCTCAAGGCACATTTCAAGAAGGTGATTGTTAAACATTAACAAATCAGTAGGTCAAACTTGTCCCCAATTTTGGGGAAAAGAAATTCACCCAATGAAAAAGGTTCCATAAAAAATAACTTTTTACAGCATTGAATTGCCAAAGGAACATCATATATGTTTTCCTTAAGCAAAGCAAAATCATTAGCCCACCATTTGAGACTCTCTCTCTCATGGCGGTCTCGTTCGCAAGAGCAGGAAACTTCCAGTTCATTAATGGACTCTCCTTCCTATTTTCGTCCGACCATTACCATGCCTTCGAGAGATGAGGCCTCGAATTAATTGCAGCCTCACCTGTTGGGATATATTTGAAGGTAAAACACTCACAAATCACACAACTCAAGAAAAGAAGACGAAGAGGTCTTTTTACTTTCTTCACCTTATTTCACCTTATCAAAATGATCACCTTATCAGAAACAGTTACAAGACTCGCCTTTATGTAGGCTTGTTATAGGACTCTTGGACTTAGTTTTAACTAAATCATAAATTATCTAATATTTCAAGGAGATACGTTCCTAGCAATTTACACAACATTAACTAGACATAGAAATTCTGACACTCTTTGAAAAATAACACTACAATAAAGATTATATTTAACTCATCGATCTTCTAAATCGACAACTAGTTAGCCAATCGATAACCATTAATATTGACAACTCGATAGTTGATCGATAGTCTTGACATTTATGAATTTTGTTTTTTTTCTAACACTCCTCCTTAAACGAAATTCTCTTCCTCTTTTTGTAGTTTGCTTTGAAACAAACTTGTCTCAGCCTCATTCTCTTATCCTCTAGCTGTATCCCAGGGAATTTCTCCATTAGTTTCTTTTCTAGCTCACGCAAATTCACCACCATTCTGGGCTGGTCCTCATTCTCTGAGTCTCCTCTTATTTCCAGGACATTCTTAAAGAGATTTTGGAGGCTCATCAACCTCCGGCGAATATGATTGCCTAACTCTCGACACCGTTTCTTCAAGAGAGTCATGTTAATGTTGAGCTCCTTTACTGCACGAGTTATTGACATGTAAAAGTACTACGATAAATTGCTCCTTCGATAGGATCTTGCTATTGTCGTGGCTATCACTCGTCTTTCGGGCGTCCAACACCCACTTCACTGTGTCCCTTTTCTTGGTCACTGTTATATAGTGGCAAAACACATTTCTTGGGCTCGTTCTGTGCATCCATCTCCTCAAAAATCACATTCCCAATTGCAGAACAATTTTGAATATCAAGATCTTCTTGAATAGCATCATGAGGATTGAGTTCAAAATCAAGAATTTGTGGGAAAAAATGATCAGGTGAAAAGCTTGTGATTAGAGGAGAAGCTTCACAAAGGCTCTCTAGATGATCAAATGGAAAATAATAGTTCCAATCCAGTGCTGCATATCCATTTCCAGCGAAAGCAAAATCAGGACATAATATAGTACCTTTGTCTTCAACAGGATTTTTGGAATTACCTCTGAACTAGATTTTGCCTTTGACTTTCTCATTTGCTTTATGTACTCTTTGATATATGTAGTGGAGAATATCCCACGCCTCCTTAGACGTAGTAGAGTTCGAAACCTTCTTGAGCATAAAATCATCTAAACCTTGATAGATGATTGATAGGGCATATTGCTCTTTTGCTTGAACTTTCTCCAAACCAGTCTTCCGATTTTGACTCAAGGTGACTTCGTCTTTAGACTCAACAAGTTCCCATACACCTTAGGCACCAAGTAGAGCTTTCATTCTAATAGTCCAATTACCATAGTTTTCTTTGGTAAGATGACGATATTGAAGAGGAAACTGAGTGTTTGTTGAGGTCATGATCGCAAACCGTATGCCATGATACCAAATTTGTTGGGATATATTTGAAGGTGAAACACTTACAACTCTCACAACTCAAGAGAAGGAGATGAAGAGGTCCTTTTACCTTCTTCACCTTATTTCACCTTATCAAAAACGATTACAAGACTCGCATTTATATAGGCTCGTTACATGATTTTAAGACTTACTCTTAACTAAATCATAAATATATCTAACATTCCAAGGAGATGGATTCCTATGAGTCTTCACAACATTAACTAGATATAGAAACTGTAACAAACTCTTTGAAAAATAGCATTGTAATAAAGACTCTATTTAACTCATCAAACTTCTAAATCGACAACTAGTTAGCCGATCGACAACCATTAATACAACAACTTGTTTAATGAATTGACAACTTGATAGTTGATCGATAGTCTTGGCATTTATGAATTTAGTTTAATTTCTAACATCACCAACACTTGCTATCTCATCATCATCTTCTTGATGCTAATTGCCATCTTTATCACCATCTTTAATATTCTTGCTAGTCTCTGTAGCCCGGGAATGATGGAGACCAAGCTTGAGTCAACTCTATCTTCCTTCGAGAAGATGAACCCCAGATCCATGAACCCTTTTAGCTCCTTGAACTTAGGCTCCCATAAGCCCTTGTTCAGAGCCTCCTCTTCACTCTTCTTCCCATTTTGCCTTTCTTTCTATGCAAGAATTCCGAGCTTCTCGGGTCGTTCAATTTGTTACCACTTTGTTCATGGGTCATGCTGTGAATAGGTGTCGTATGAAGAACTAGTATGGAGAGAGAGCCTGATTGAAAGTGTTGTACAATTGGTATCAAAGCTTGAGGATAGGATTTTCTAGATTGTGATTTGGGATTTTCTTCTTGTCTGATTATTATCTGAAAATTCTATTCGTTGTGATTATGTCTGGAGTAAAAGTATAAATTGAGAATTTTAACGAAAGGAACAACTTTGGGTTATGGAACGGCAAGATGGAGGTGTTATTAACAATCTAAGGTTTGGCTAAAGCATTAGAAAGCAGGGATAAGTTGTCAGAATCAATGAAAGATGCCCAAAATGAAATGCTAATGAGGAAGGCATGGAGTATAATCCTATTTAACCTGTCAGATGAGGTGTTAATAGAGATAGTTGTGGAGAAAGATGCCATAGCGTTGTTGGCAAAATTTCATGCACTCTATATAACGAAAAGTTTTAACAATCACTTGTACATGTTCAAGATGATGTTTCAGTTTCAACACACCAAAGGTACATCTATCTTATCCAACCTAGATGAGTTTGATAAACTAATTTTTGATTTAAAGAACGTTGGTAAGATTTTAGATAATGAAGTACATAGCTTGATGTTATTAGCTTCTTTACTTGAATTATGGGAGCACTTTACTGATTCACTACTATAGGGTGCACTACGATTACCTCGGAAGTGGTAAACTCCACCTTGTTCTCTAAGGCATGGTAGAGAAAGTTGCAAGATAACAGCTTAGCGCAAAATGTAGTGCGAGGGCTAACGATTCGAGTTAGAGAACAACATTGATGGTCTAATAGTAACAGAGGTAAAAGCATATCAAAGTCATACCATAGAAAGTCCAAGGTATGTGTGAAGTGTTTTCATTGTCACGAGAAGGGGCATATAAGGAGAGACTGTCTGAAATTGAAAAACCAAGGTGATAGATAGAATGCCATAAGTAGTGCGGTGAACGTTGCCGATGAGAGTACTAGTGATGCAGAACCTGTCTTATGTGTGACTACTAGTTCGTCAGGATACGAATGTGTGCTAAATTCAAGGTGTTCTTATCATATGAGGCTACATAAGAACTGGTTTACAACTTATTAGACTGTAAACGATGGTAGAGTTCTGATGGGAATAATGTAGTCTTCAAGGTTGTAGGGATAGAGACAATTTGAAATTGAATGCACGATGGTGTGGTGCGCACATTAACAGATGTGAGGCATGTAGTGGAGCTCAATAATAATAACCTTATTTCTTTAGGGATACTTGATGACATCAAGTGTAAGTACGCCGTTGAAAGTGAAATTCTAAATATCTCACAAGGTGCCATGATAGTGATGAAAAGGAAGAAAGTGAACACTCTTTGTTATCTATTGGAGATACCATGACCAAAGCTTGCTGCAGTTTCATCAAGTGAGTCTGACTCTAGCATGACTCAATTATGGCATATGCTACTATGGCACATGAGTGAGGCAAGTATGACGATACTGAGTAAAAGAGGGTTGTTGAAGGGTCATAAGATAAGGAAGCTGAACTTATGTGAGCATTGCATATTTAAAAAGCAGAGCCATATTAAGTTTACTATAACTATTCATTCGACCAAGCAACTGGTTGAATACATTCATTTAGATGTCTAGGGCCCGTCTCCAGTTCCTTCAAACGGAGGTGCTTAATATATGTTGACATTTATTAACGACTATTCGAGTAAGGTGTAGGCCTACTTTCTAATGCACAAATCTGATGTTTCAATTGATTCAAGCAATTTTGAGAAGTAGTTAGACAAACAAATCAAGTGTTTAAGAATCGATAATGAAACAAAGTTCCTTGCTAAAGATTTTACTGACTTCTGCGAAAGAGAAGGGATTATGAGATATCACATAGTACTTGGGACACCACGGTAGAATGGTGTAACAGAATAGAAGAACAGAACTTTACTTGAGCGACCTCGATGCATGCTTTTGAATGTATGATTAGGCAAAGAAGAATTTTGTGCCGAAGCAATGAACATGGAATGTTACCTAGTCAATTAATCTCTATCATCTACTATCAAGTGGAAGACTCCTAAGGAAGTATGGTTGGAGAAACCTATTGATTACTCCAGATTATGGGTATTCAGATATCCTGTGTTTGTACATGCGAGTAATGGTAAACTCGAGCCGAGAGTGTAGAAATGCATATTTCTAAGTTATGCACATGGAGTTAAAGGCCACCGGTTGTGGTGCATTGATCTCAAATCACCCTGTTTTCTAATTAGTAGTGATGCGATATTAGACAAGACTGCAATGCTTCAACAGAGGAATCCTGAGACATAACTAGCAGAGCAGACAATCATTGTGTCAGTAGTGAGGTTGAGCTTTAGGTGAAAACTCCAGAGACCTTAAAGGTAACACAGGTAAAGATTGCAGATGAGCCACGATTCCTGAAGTTGGTGATACTGCACAACAAACACAGCCGCAACACATTATATCTACAGGCAGATAGAGAAGACATATTAAACCACAGCTACATTAGATATATATATATATAAATGTATAATACTTATGCATTGACTATAAGTGACAAGGTGGAGATAGACGAATCTTCATCTTAATCTAAGGCGATGGCTAGTAGTGAGTCGTCGTAATGGCTAGAGGCTATGAGTGAAGAGATTGAATTACTCTATTGAAATCAAACATGGGAGCTGGTAAACATATCCAAGAGCTAGAAGATTATTTGCAGCAAATGGGTCTACAAACGGAAGGAGAGCATTTTCGGTGTCGAGACAGTGAGATATAAGGCGAGATTTGTTGCGAAGAGGTACATGTAGCGAGAGGACATCAACTACAACGAGGTGTTATTGTTGATGCTGTCTTGAATTCCATGAAGTTTCGATCGATTAGAGACTCGGAAAAATCAATCGGGAAATCTATGAAGGCTTGGAGCTTGTAGGCTACATGTTTCAAATATATTTCCTATCTACATGGGATTTCATGGGAAATAGTCCTAATTTAATATAACTAGAATATGTCATGATATTCCTAATATTTAGGGGATAATCACTAAAGATTTATTAGTTAGTTTCCTAAACTAATAATATCTTTAGGGTGGAATTTATTGGGATTAGGGAAGTAGGGATTTGAGGATCTATTTATTTAGCATTGTACCTTGTATCAGATATGCTCAAAAATAAGAAATCATCTCTCTCTCTCTCCCATGGACGTAGGCGGAATTTTTCTGCCGAACCATGTAAATCTCTGTGTTTGAATTAGTCTTGTTTCATCTCATCTAGTTAGGGTGCTCTTCTGCACAACAATTATTTCTCGTGTTAAGACATACTTCTGTTTGTATATTACTTGCTTTAGTTTCTGTACGGGATCTCGAGCTAAAGCAATTATACGTGAAAATGACATTTCTTCACAGTGAGTTAGAGGAATAGATTTACATGAAGCAGCTAGGGGAATTTACTATTACAGATAAGAAAGACCATGTTTACTATTACTATCCAAGCAATTTGATACTTTCATGGCTAGTTAGGACTATTCGAAAAATCAAATGGATAGCTATGTTTACTTTAGGAGATTGGAATATGGGTTTTTGATTTATTTGTCATTGATATGTAATACTGACGTGTTGATAGCAGTTAAGAATATGTTTGTTATTGATGTATTGAAGACTTAGTTGAGTATTGAATGTGAGATGAAAGATTTAGGTGTTGCAAAGAAAATATTAGGTATAGAGATTTTGCGTGATAGGATTGTGGGAGTTTTATGTGGATTTGGATCACGCTTGTGATTTGGATGAGTGCACGTCTTTAGTAGGATATGTGTTTACACTAGCAAGTGGTGTAGTGAATTGGAAGGCATCCTTATATGATCATGTTGCCTTGTCTTCAACTAAGGTAGAGTACATGGCACTTACCTTTATAGCGGAGGAGGTGATAAGGCTACAAAGTTTGATTTCGGACTTCAGGTTAGAGTAGAAAAATGTTGATATGCATTGTGACATTCAATGTGCGATATATTTGACATATAAACATATCAATATCAGGTATCATTTCATTCGAGATGTCTTGGAGAATGATAAGGTTGAGATGTCTTTGCGAGGAATAAGGTTGTGAAAAAATTGCTATAGTAGGAACTTGGTAGACATAATGACTAAGCCTCTTCCTTTGGCAAAGTTCAAGCTTTATTTTAGTATATTTGATGTTTGTAGAGAGTGAGTGCCCGTTAAGGTGTTGGGAGAACAAGATGAATGATAAGCACGATAACTTGGCTTCAAATGTTAGGGCAAAGTAGAAAATTGTTAAGTTTTATCTCGAATTTGAATTTATGTACAAGATCCCGATCCGATCAAAGGATTTGTTTGGATAAACATTCACTCCTTGACCGGTTTGACCGATCAAGAAGTGGGTTCTTTAAATGGCGTACGGTGGAGGACGTCTTCAACAAAAGGCAAGAAAAACTCTCATTCACTGCAAGACAAAAGGGGCTCCCTCTATTCTGATATTATATTTATTGTGGGGGATGAAAAGGCCGTTGGAGAGAAGATAAAAACAAAGTAAAATATATTTAATGTGTTCCTCGGTGTGTGGATAGCCGCCAGAAGCAAATGGAAGCCGCACGGTGAAGAGCTCTCCTTTCGACGCCGCACGATGGATGGAAAATCGTGAAACCGCACAAGAAGCAAGAAAGCTCTAAGCCCGTGAATTTGTGCTATGAGTTTTATATTTAATGAGTTATTTATTTATAAATATTTTGAATTACGGCTTAATGTAAGTATGAAAAACACTCAAGCACTTGAATAAGAGATTATAATTATGATTTTATGATTAGAACAGATTATTTGCTGTTGACTTTTCCTGTAGATAAAGATACCAACACTCAGATTGAATACATAATTTTTGCTATTATTTATTATTTATTGTTTATTTTTCTCTGATTCTCTCACATTAATTTCATTGCAAAATCTTGGTTGGCTTAGGCGTTAATTTTACACCAGGAAGCTTGTTGGGATGATGCTCATGTGATCGGTAATGGACCTCACAAGAATCGACGAAGTCCGACAAAAACTAATACACGGGTTTTTTCGTCTTTAGCAGTTTTGAGTGATGATGGAGATTTAAGGGAAGGACTTAAACTCAGTGTTCACACGTTGGTTTGTTACTTTATTTGGTCTTGGTCTTTGTTTAATTGATTCAATTTCATTGGGACATCATGCAAGAAGGTGGGTTTTCCTAGAAAGTGCGCGGATGGTGATGCCTGAGAGAGCTGAGGTGGCTCTTTGTCTGAGATTATGAACCAATGAATTTTCAAGGAAATCCCAGAGTACATTCACCAGTACCAGATGCAGATGAAAAATATTTTATCAATTAAAGAGTAGGGTAAAGTTTACTTTTGGCAAGTGCATCTCAGATTTAGTCACGTGTAATCGGCTCCTAACATTTTTTAACTTGCACAAAGAAGTCCTCTTAAGTAACTTCATATGTACAACTGAATTTTTCCGGTTGTCATTGGTAGTTTCGTCAATATTTCGGGCCCTTTAGCTACTACGATCACTGATCTCTCTTCACTTATATCTTGGAAGGCCCCTACCTTCGAATAAGTGGCCCTTAATTATTGGGCGACGCCTGAATAGAAAGTGGCGGGGTAGGTCCATTATCTTATTTCTCAGAGAAGTTAAATTTCTGATTCAACAAAGTGAATGTGAAGACCATCCAAAAGGATTGGCATACATGCTTCATCTCAAAAGTGACATAATTAGTTAACTAAAACTAGGGCATTGTCTAGTTGTGCTCAAAGCCCACTTGCACTATTGGCAAGTGAAAAAAAGAGAGAGATTATAATGCTAGAAAGAATATGAAAAATAATTATTGCTGAAAGTTTTACAATTTTTTGAGATTTAAGGCAATTATGATCAAGTAAATGTCACATTTCAAGTCAAATGCTAAAATTGAAGTGTGAAACCCATGAAAAGTAAAAATCATCTCAAACATGTATAAACATATCTTCTCGTGAAAAAATTCTATGTGAGTTACGGATAAGCCCACCTTAGATAGCTAAAACCTAATCTCTTTTGAAGGTGAAAGTATAGTTTTTTTTTGCTTTCGAAGCATGGGAAAAACTGAAAAAGCTTGACTTTGACTCGCATTGTGGCAGCAATTTTCCGATCCTTGCTACAGGAGGCCTGCAGTCGGATCCTGAACCCAATTTACAGGTCGTTCGAGCTACTCTGCGGTGGGAGCTGGCAGCTCTGCCATGCAGCTACAGAAGCTGTCCTCAGCAGCTTGCCCATCGTCTCCGCCTCCGCCTCCAAGGCCGCCAAGCCGCCCCTGAAGGCCTATGGAATCCAACATGTCCCGAGGGAGGATAACCCCGCCGCCGCAGCGATGGGGGCAGCTGCAGGCGAGGTCAACCGGGCCAGGCCGATCAGTAACAAGATGATGATTGAGTATCAACTTTTGCCTTTCCTACGTGAACAAAGGTCTCCAAGATAATTAAGGAGAATAGACGGAGCCCAATTTACAAAGTGTGGGAAAAAGGTAAAATATATAAAGAAATCAAATGAAAAAAACTTTTCTAACTATAACCAAGGAGAATTAAGGGTTCGTTTTGCTTCTCGGTTAGAGCAATTAGCGATAATTTTGGTTAAAAAATCAAAATTTTAAATTCATTATGGTGATTCGAATCACAATATTGCAATGATAAAAATGTTCAAGTATGGTTCGCAGTATAGACACAAATTGTGGACTCCAGTTATTTGAATTTCATCGAAGATAACCAACGAAAATTTTGTTTTCACTCTGTAAAAAATGACACTTTAGCCCATATGAAATAATTTTTCCCTATTTTCCCTTTTTCACTCCTTTTTTTTCCTTTATACTCCCCATTTTCCTCTACCTACTAATCAGTTACTAGAAATTTGTCCATTGTTGAGTTGCCTTGTCGCAGTGCCTTCAATCGCATCCTCTGTCTTTAGCCACCACGACCACCAGGCCGCCATTGATCTCTCTTTGCTTATACGTTGGAGGGCCACTATCTTCGATATGTGGTCGTTAACTGTCGACGACACCTAAAAACCATATATACTTCATCACAAAAGTGACAGGTCCAGTTAGCAAAAGCTAAGGAATTGTCTAGTTGAACTCAAAGCCCACCTGCACTATTGGCAAATGTAAACAAAAAGATTATTTTTATATCTGAAAGAATATGGAAAATAATTATTGCTGATTGTCTTACAATTTTTTTCAGAAAAAAAGTGAAGAGTATATGCTAGAGAAGTCCAAAGTATGACTGCTATCATCACTAAACAATTTTATCTAAAATATTAAACAAATGCAATCATCTGATCATAAACAATTTTAATAGATGAACAATTAACTAACAATAAAGTAAATATAGCGCCATGAAAGAAAACTTAATTGATTGAAGATTGCAACGGTGAATTGCTGGGCAAATCTCATTTGGCAGTGAGCTTATATTATATTCACTATATATACTCACTGCCAAAGGAGTAAATGCCCAGTAATACACCACTTACGTGCATGCTCACAATCAATCATTGGCTTTTAATAAAGATTTTACTTCTGATGCTTTTGGCTTCGAAGAACAGCGTTGTAGTGCAGAATCTATTTATAGCCTCCCAAAAGGTTGAGGACATTTTCCATGCAAACAGAATATTCTGAGAACATCCGAAATCCAGTAAAATCTTGGGAACTTACATTTGAACGAAAAGGGAAAAAGAAGCTATAGTGGTCCAAGGGGCTAGATTCCATGTTCGTTCCAGGTTTTGGCGACGACCGGAGTCAATATATGAAAAGTCCATCCAACTAAATGGAGTGGAGAAATTTCCAGGGAAGTTTAGTTTTAGCACATTTTGATCTCGTGTATATTCCGAGCATATTCTTATTGTCTTTTCTTATAGGGGAAATGATACTAATAATTTCTAAACTTTGGTTTGATATGCAACGTCCTACTTAAACTTAGAGTGATCCTTGAACTATTCCTAAGTGTTCAATGTAGTCGTTCGATTTGATCAAATAGAAAGTCATATATAATTTGATAACATGGAATATTAAATGCTGAGTTGGACTTTTGAAATGATGGGCCAATATTATATAAGAACATGTGTATCCAACTTCTTTTTGCTTTCTATTGGTAGAACTTAACAGATTGAAGGGCGTATCGGCAAATTTTGTTAACTCGAACTAACAAAAAGATAGTTAAGCTTCTTAATATAGTTTAGGGACTATATTGAACATTTAGTAATAGTTTAGGGATTATATTTAATAGATTAAAAGTCCACGGACAACAGTTCACATTAGGCTAAAGTTTAGTAAATGAGCACGCTTTACATGTGAAAAAATTAAACAAATAAAGGAAAACATTTATTTCCTAAAGGTTTGACTTTTTCTAAAATTTGAAATGAAAATTTCATGAAATTAGAAAGAGTTTACTTACTAAAAATAAGAAAAATATATATTTCATTCTAAAAAGTGACAGAGATTTGAGAAATCATCTTTGGAGCTTTATTAGAACCCGTTCAATTTCCGCAATAATTACAGCTGTGAAAAGAAATGCTACAGTTTTCTGCAAGGTATTTGGCAAACTCCTTGTAACTATAACACTGTAAAAGCTTTAATAACTTATAGCATCTTCTAGGAAATTGACTCATCTTGTTTGAGAAATTGCAGTTTTAAAACATGTATTATCAAACACATAAGTTACAATACTTCACTATATAGTCACAACACAATTATAGCATAACTCACAGGTGTACCAAACAAATGCTTAGGGTATGTTTGCTTGAGTGAAAAGTTTTTTCGTGAATTAGCTTTATGGACGTTCACGCAATTGGTTTACTGAAAATAATTAGTTAACGGAAAATCATTTATGGACAAAAGAAAATATGTATGTTTAAAGTTAGAAAAATGAATTCCCTAACCTGAAAAGGGAAAATATTTTTTTAGAAAAAGAATTTCCTAGAAAGCATTTTCCTTTATGATGAAATTTTCTCCCGAAACAAACAAACTCTTAGTTGAAATTCAACCTCATCCACAATGAATCAAAGACTCTCCTCATATGAGTCTCCATGCCAAAGAACTTTATTTGGTTACTGTGGAGTGGAGTCCACGCATTGTCATTATTCAATGAGGAAGAAAAAGCTAAACAAGGCATGCGCAAAAAACTTAGTGGGAGATAGGGTGACTATTCAAATCGCTTAGTTAGGCTAAGAAAAACGTGTTCACAGAAATTGGAAAGAAAGTGTGAGGAATCGACAAGTTCTACTGTTAATCCCCAAATTAGCCTTTCTTTATCCTTTCACTAATAAAATATAAGGGTAAAAATGTATTTTTTCCCTATTACATTTTCTTTCCTCTCCATTTTCGCATCTTTCCAGACAAGGCAAATTCAATTGTTCACTTCTTTTACCTTCATTACCTTCCAAACAGCAAGTAAAATATATTTTCTACTCTTTATATTCTTCTTCACCTTTTATATTCCTCGCTTTTGATAAAAATTCTTCCGAACATAGGATTAGATCGCACATGAATTGGAAGTGAGCGACCAAAAAAAAAAAAAAAATAGAAGTGCGAATGCCCCTCCTGAATGATAAGAACTGTAAATTGCATGTAACTTGATGAATCGGAGAAAAGACTAGCAGGACTCTAGTTAGAGGATGAATGACGATCAAAGTACGATTTGTTCCAAAATAATGGCTGACAAAAATTATTTATTGATATTAAGTATGATCCTGTTGTCATATTTAAACATTTTTTAAAGGTTTGATGTGTTTCGAGTTAAAAAAAAAAAAGAAGAAGCAAAGTGTGAGTTTTGTGAAATTTATAGAAAGATAGAAGGTATGTTTGTTGGAGTGAAAACTTTTTGTTGCTGGAAAATGTTTTTAGGAATTCAATTGCAGAAAAGTGAACGGTCTTCATTGTTTATCTTTTTGATGAATGCGCATATTTGCTTTGATCGTGTTTACTAGATAATGTTTCCTCGAAGACCAAAGAGTTCCCCACATTAGTTGCTCTCCAAAGCTCGTGAATCATCCAAAAACTATTCAATTTTCAAACTGCCGGAAGGTGAGAGACCTTCCTAGATATCTAAAGTATGTCCAAGATATTCCCAAAATTTCTAAAGTTCCTGATGTTTACTGACCTAATCATTTCAAATACATACGGAGAAACCTAGGTAATTAGTTAGGAAATCTTTTCGAGTACCTAAGGAGAAATCTAAGTATTTCGTCAAAATCCTTTTGAATACCTAAGGAGAAATCTAGGTCGTCAAAACACTTTTTGAATACCTAAAGAGATATCTAGGTATTTTGTCAAGACACTTTTCAAATATCTAAGAAGAAATCTAGATATTCCATTAAGAAATCTTCAAACCATTTCGATGATTTCCAATTGTTTATCAATTGGATCGTTAGATGCCTTAGGTAAGTTCTAGGTGTTTATCAGTTAAATCTTTTCGTATACCTAAAGAGAAATTTAGGTATTTCGTCATGATATTTTTCGAATATCTAAGGACAACTCTATATTTTCCGTTAAGGAATTTTTAAACTCTTGATTTGATTTCCAAATGTTTACCAATTAAATAGTTAAATGCTTGAGATGAGTTCCAAGCATATATTGGTTAAATCCCTTAAATATCTAAGGAAAAATCGAGGTTTTTGTTGATTTAATCACTTCAAGTGACTGGGATAAATTGCGGATATTTCCTAAAGAAGCCTCTAATGTATAGGGTGATATTTAGGTGTTTATTGGCCAACCTTTTTGAATGAGAAAATCTAGATATTTTTTCGAATACGTTGTTGAATATCTGAGATGAGTTGCAAGTATCAGAAAACTTTTGAGAAATCTTAAAGCCTTTCAAATATCTGAGTTCCAGATGCTTGTCAGGTTTACAAAAATTGTTCCAAACCCATGTTTACCCCACCACTTCCTATTTAGGTGTCGTTGATGATAAATGACCACATATCAAAGTAAGATGTTTTCTGACTTCTTACTTTGGTTACTAATCGACCCACAATAGATTAGTTACGATTCCTAATTAAATTGAATTGCATGTTAAATTGATTGAATCAAATACTCAAAGTTGCGATTGATATGATCTTGCGAGAGTTCTCGCTAAGTTTTTGGTTAAGTGATCCATTAATTTTCCTTTTAGTGGTTCACTTTTGGGAAGGTAGCGAAAAAAGTAATAATAAAAGTGTCAAATGCCTTGTTATAACTTTATGGATAGACAGGGTTTTGCCCGTTGTGTATATAACTCTCTTCAAAGAGTAACAAATAGCTTTCAGATTCCAACTATACTACTACCAAATAATTGATTGATTTGCTAAATTCTCAATAAGAACTTTTTTTTTTTTATCTAATTATGGTGTAATGGTGAGCAACTTGATATATTATATTCCAAATTTCAAATTGCGATTCGCTTATATTAAACTTTAGCTAAAATTTCAAAGAATGTAGTGAGAGTAGGCGATAAATAGTCATATTGAAATTAATACCGATTGCTTAATTTTTTGAAAGTGCACAACATACAAATCACGGTTGTTGGCAGGCCTACTTCATAGCGTGAGGGAAGGGAAAGCAGGTCAAGTATTCCCCCATCTTGCTTGCCTAGTCACGTCATGGTTTTAAGAGATCTGCCGCTTGTTCAATCAGTAAGCTTTTGGGATGTAAATCGAGTTATTGATGAGTTAAAGATGGGTCAATCACAAACCCATTAAAGCCCTTTTTTTTTTTTTTGATAACCATTAAAGCCCATTTTTTAGTTTCGCTCTATAATAATAAACCCATTATAGCCTCTTATTAAAATTTCAAGTAACCCATGTCCTTTTTGATCCGATAAATGAGTCAAAATGCGGATCCTTGGCCCATTTTGGCACCTCTAGTTATGGTATGCAATTGGAGGATGAGAAGGTTCTTTGATGGTTCTGCTTGAATAGGAGAGGAGGGGGTTAGAATTAATGAGTTTGTGATTAAAAATCCAAATAATGAATTCATTATGGCAATTTGAAACACCATATTAGGACGATGATAATAATGTTTTAGTTCAAGTATGGTTCTCCATATAGACATGAATTTGGACTTCAGTAACTTGAATTTCACCAGAATAACCATTGACCATTTTCTAAGAACTGCTCCATGAAGGGGTACAATAACATTTTCCTTTTTTTTTTTTTTTTTTTGGTCGAAACATTTTCCTTTTACTCTCTTCTTTTATATTCCCTCTTTTCCTCTATCTACTAATCAATTACTGGAAACCCATCCACTGCCGAATTGCATTGTCGTGGTCCCTCCAGTCACATCATCCATCTTTAGCCACCATGATTATCGGGCCGCCATTGATCTCTCTCTGCTCACATTCTGGAGCACTGCCACCTTCAATATGTCGTCATTTATCGGCGACGACACCTTCGATATGTGGTCACATCTCAGAGAAGTTAAATTTCTCATTTAACAAAGTGAATGTAAACACGACCCGAAAGAACTAGCATACATACTTCATCTCGAAAGTGACATAACCCGTAAGCCAAAAAAAGGGGATTATTTTAATGTCTGAAAGAATATGTTAAATAATAATTACCGAATGTTTTACAATTTTTTAAGAATTACGGCAATTATCATCAAGTAAATGTCGCATTTCAAGTCAAATCGTAGTTGAAGTATGAAACCGAAAGTTAAAAAATGAAAATCATCTCAAACATGTGTACACACATCTCTTCTCGCGATAGGATTCAAGAATATGATCATTATATGCAAGATTAAAATAAAAATTCAAGAATATGTATTGACAGAACGGAAGAAGCACCACGGCATGCATCTGATTTGAAGACCCCACAATTGAACAAATGTAATAATTTTCTAGCAACGATGTCATAAGCAACTTGGCACAAAAAATTAATAAATGAACAAACGAATAAAACCTAAATGAAGCATCCCAGATTTGCTGAAGATTGCAACGGTGAATTGCCGGGCAAATCTCCTTTGGCAGTGAGCTTATGTTACTTTCACTCAGTGAAAATATTTGAGTATAAACCACCTGCCAAAGGAGTAAATGCCCAGTAATTCACCACTTACATGCCATGCACACTACTATTCATGTGCTATAATGTAATGTAATTTCTGATATTTTGGGCTTGGATGAACAGTGTTAGAGTGCAACATCTATTTATAGCCCCCCAAAAGGCCAAGGACGTTTTCCATGCACACAGCATATCCTGGGAACATCCAAAATCCATAATATTTTCGGCTCTTAAATTTGAGCAAAACAAAAAAAAAGAAAAGCTAGTGGTCCAAGGTTTTTGGCGAAGAGTCAACATTCCTCTATCGAACTAACTGGAGTCGAGAAATTTCCGGACAACTTTAATTTTAGCACGGTCTGGTTGATATTCCGAGCATATTCCTAGTGTCTTTTCTTAAAGGGGAAATGATATTAATAGTGCATCCACAAATTCACATATGTTCTTTACGAGAAGAGATATGTATACATGTTTAAGGGGAAAATTGTCCAAAAAATCCTAAATTTATTGAACTTTTGCCAATTCAATCATAAATTGTTCAATTTTGTCAATTAATTCATAAACCTTTTGTCAATTTGTCAATTGAGTCAATTCAGTCAATTTTGGTAGGAATTCGCTAACATAAACGCTGGCCATCTTACATGGCACGACCGGCATTGATATGGACAATATTTCTTCTTCCTTTTGCCGATGACCAACCACCGGCCACAGGCAGTAGCCGGGTAGGCTAGCCTTGCCTGGGTGAGGGTCGTCTTTGCCCGTCACAGGCGAGTTTTGGTCGGGCGAGCCTCGGTGTGGGCTCCCCTAACCAAATTTGGTGAGGCAAGCCCTTGCCTTGGCTTGGGCGAGGGTTGGTCTCTCTAGATCCGGCCCAGGCAAGATCAAACCTTGCTAGGGCTCGCCCTCGCCCGATCAAGCCTTGCCTATAGTGGCGGCGGCGACCCTCGCTCAAGCAATGCTAGCTTGTTCGGACATGGCTGGTAGCCGGCCATTGATTGTGGCTAGTGGCTAGTCAATGGCAAAAGGAGAAAGAAGAAAGGAAAAAAAGAAAGAAAGAAAAAAAAATCCAAAAGATATTATTAAATATTTGCTACCTGAGCACCAGCCTTGCCACGTAGGATGGTCGATATTAAAGTCAGTTAATTTTTATCAAAATTGGCTGGATGGATTCAATTGGCAAATTGACAAAAGGTTTAGGATTTAATTGACAAAATCGAAAGGTTTAGGACTAAGTTGGCGAAACTACAATCGGTTTAGGACTTTTTGAACAATTTTTCCCATATTTGAGATTACTTTTACTTTAAACTATCGGTTTCACACTTTAATTTAGCGAAAGAGCACGCTTCACATGTAAGAATTAAACAAATCCAGAAAAAAAATTCCTAAAGGTTTAACTTATTCGGAAAAAAATGAAATGAAGTTTTCGTGAAATTAGAAAGATTTAACTTACCAAAATGTAAGGACATTTATAGGAAAAGAGCACGCTTCACATGTAAGAATCAAACAAATCCAGAAAAAAAATTCCTAAAGGTTTAACTTGTTCGGAAAAATTGAAATTAAGTTTTCGTGAAATTAGAAAGATTTAACTTACCAAGAAATGTCTCGGAACAAATTCCCATAAAAAACGCCTTTCATCTAGTAACTCAAGATGCCTTAGAATGAAGAACCAACTCCAATTGCATCTATAGCTAGAGGTGAAGGGCCTCCTTCTTTGAGAAACTCTCAAGTAAGATAAACATAATTCACCTAACATATAAAGCTATAATATAACCTAAACAAATTTACATACTAATTCGCAGATTACGAAGATATTGTATCCCTCAATGAACTAAAGTATGCAAGGAAAAAAAAACGACATAATTATTCCAAATTCTAATTTTAGAATATATGAAATCAATTGAGCAGTAAATCTTCGTCAACTGAGGTGCTTCTCCTTGAAATTCAATCAGCAGACTTGGTAGTGGGGAATGGAAAGGAATCATCAATCCAGTGGCACACTGGGATACGAGAGGGAGAGAGAGAAGAACATTCTCTGAGATCTTCTATTATGTACGATCGAGTTGGAGCTATTTTTCCTTGTAACATCTATTCGTTATTCTTCCACGCCCTTTGTTATAGACATCAATTTTGATGGTACGTTAAACTCTATGTGTGAGACTAAGTTAATACCATAAAATTCGAAGACAAATTAGGACTAGTAATATTTTCAACTAAATTGGAGTATTTTCATTGATTATAAAGCGAGTGAACATGGATGAAGTATACTCCTGAACATCTGCATATTGGCTACCAGCTAGGAATTGACATCCAAGAATAGACTTTATTGTGCGTAGGAAGTTTTAGCATGAGCATCTGCATGTGTTTGTTTGTTTTTTTATTTATTTTCGTAATGAACAATATTTAGATTTTAGCTGTCCCAAATATATATTTGGATAAAGAACCTCTAGTACGGTGTGTGATCCTATCATAGTCAATCAGGCGAGTGATTAGTGAGACGTTCCACATATAAGATGCAGACAAATCTACAAGTGAAAGTGGTAATATAAATTGCAGAAATTTGCCGAGTTTTCGAAAAGAAACTGTAAACGAGATTTTCAATGGTTCAACTTGGGTGTACATACTCCTCTTATCCAACTCTAGTAGCCCATATAAGCGAAATTCCACAACTCATGCCAAGACTACAACTATCGCCTTGTTATAAGTGCAGGACTTACTGTCGTGTAGATCCTGTCTTCCTTCTACAGCAACCCACTATAGACTTAGTAGCTCCGCTCTCTAAACTACAAACCATAATTGTAAGCGTTTACAAAGAGTCCATCGCATACTTTATCCTTCGCCTAGACAAATGCCTTCACTAAATATACACGACTTCTCGTGTGTTTACAAATGGGCTTGTGATAATTCCTAGGAACAACATTCAAATGAATATGCAAGCTTACAAATAAGGACTCAAAACGACGCTTCACAAAACGTGGCTTAGTGAAAAACAAATCTCGGCAATGCTCCAAACGTACATGACCTGTTTAATCCCTGGACACAAGACAACCTGACGAGGACTGTCGACCCTCAACAAGATTGTAGTGAGGGCCGATGACCCTTACTTGACCATCGAAAAAGGATATAGCCCTCACCATGAGCAAGTGAGGGCCTCCATACCTTCGCTAGTTTGGTGGTGGCGCCATGGTTGCCACCATCCTGGGCGAAGGCAAACCACCTTGGCTCAATGGCGGCGACCCTGCTACCACCTTCGAGCTGGTGAGGGCTGGTCGGCCTTGCTGCTACTGTAGCATGGTTAGCTAGCCCCCAAATTTTACTAAAAATTGCAAATAACTCCTTAAACTTACATTGAAGAGCGCAATTTAAGGATGCAACATATGGAATTTTTCAGGAACACATAGACACTTTTAGGTTCCATCCATTTAAATGGCTTGATTTCACTTTTTGGAAAATATTTAGGACTTAATTGAACCATTGATAGTTTAGGAGTTAACTGCATTATGTACAAAAACTTTACGACTTCGGTGCACTTTTTCCTACAGTTTTGTTGCTTGCCTTAAACTGCCCAAACGTAAAGAAGTCCACACTCTTGGACCCAAGAGGCTAAAGTGGTGATAGGAACTCTTTGGTGGAAGACAATAATGGTGAAGAATCGTGACCATGCGTTCTTTAGCAGAAGGAAGAACCTTAGGCGAGAATTATACTCTCGCGTATACCATCTCTTCCTCTGGTATATACCCGGCATTGTGCCGAATTTGGTGAAATATATACAAAGCTTGATCATCAATGTGATGACTCAGGCATAGCCACACACGGAGTGACATGGAAGGTGGTGGTGAATAACAGCGTTATTCTCCTTTGGCAGGAGAGAATTGCATTTGCATGCACGCAAATGCTAATGTTGTTCTTGCTTCCGCCAAAGGAGAATTGCCCTGCCATTCACTTGCACTGAATATACATACTTACTCAGAGCTCAGCAAAGGCATTGACCAGCCATTCATCGTTTCCACAGGGCAACTTTCAGTTGTATATGTTGCACCAGGTACAAAGGGCATGGGTAATTCTGGGTCAGTGTACTTAGGGTGACTACGTGATGCTACATGCCCCATCCCTTCATTCCAAATCTATTTGATAGATATAGATTTCACATATCCATTTAACTTGGTGGTCTGTCAACTTTATCACGCTTTTAAATAGATTATGCTTCGTTCAATTTCATTTTCAGCGGTAAAATTGTAAACTGTATCACGAAAGAATAGCGTAATTATATCATACATTGTCAATGTAAAAAAATATTTCCATGGAAAGAACTGTCGATTAAGTCCCTCCACAGCATGAAAATGCTAGAGGTGTTCAAGATTTTCAAGTATTGGAAGAATCAAAACTCAGGAATGGAGATCTTCAATCACATGACGGTGTTGATTGCATGAAAGAGATTAAAAACAATAAAGACGGATCAAGCAAGGAGGACGGCTTGAAAGTTGTGTGCTTCTAGTATGCAGATTTCGGTCATGTTGCTTATCGAGGTCCAGTGAAGCTGCATGTTGGGCAAACACAAGCAAGAAGGCTGTGAAGATCACGCAAGCATAATTGAGGACATGGATTTCGTGATACCATCCAACTTTGACTATCACTACGAGTTTGATCCTGACGTTTTCTCAAAACATCCCCTAATTAAACTACTTTTGGCTCGAGGGACAAAACTTACTATGGAGTGCATGATGCTGAAAAATGCAATTGTCCATCGCTTCAAAACTCGAGGACACGTATTCTCCAACCCGGGGAGGATGATGCATTCGACAAAGTTGATATTTGTCCAGATATTGATGTTTCAACCAGGTTTTGGTGAAGATGGACTTCACAAATCAAACAAGAGTCGTAAGGGATTAGGATTCTTCTCATAGATAAATTAGCAGACTTGTTTGTATCTTTAAGGCTGCTCTTGGTCATTGGGATTTTTGGATAGGATATAGATCGGATTGGATAAAAATGGGATTTCTGGTGTTTTATATAGATTTCGGAAAATATTGAAAAATGCAAGCTGGATTGAATGTTGGCCATTCAGATGAATTGAATGTCGACATAATAGCTCCGCCACTGACAAATCCCACCTTACTCTCCTCGCCATACTCCGCCTCCTCCTCCACTCTGCTCATGTCGGATCGAATGTCGAATGTTCAGATTTCCAAGCCCTCGTGGAATTCCATGCTCCATCTTCATCAACGGCCTGCAATCTTTAGAGTCTGGGTTCATCTCCTTCGTTCATCCACTTTGTTTAAAACATCATTAACATACTCTGACTTTTGTCTTTGAATTCCTCGCTGTCATTGAAAGCAGCATACTTAGGTCGAGGTCGAGCTCCAGTCTTGCTCCAATCTGGCAATGGAGCTCCTCCGTGGGAGGCTGTGTGTGGCGGAGGCTGTGGATGCCAGTCATGGGTGGGTAGAGGGGAGATAGAAGAGAAATGAATGTGAGACATATTTTATCCCGGCATAGTCTACTCCTATGTTGGATTATTCTATCCAGAGTATATCCAGACATATTCGGATTTTGGATTGACCCAAACACCGGATATGACAACTATTATCTTATCCGGTAACTGGCCCACCAAACGCCACCTGAGGTTTGATTCTCATTAGGATTTTATTAAGTTCAATATTTAGTTCTAGTAGGATCTTATGTTTCCCTGTTTTATAATATTGTATGAATGAAAGGGCAATGCTTTTCTTCTTTTCCTTTTGGGTCAGTGGAAAGACTATTTCAATTGATGGAAAAAAGGGGAAGAAGAAAAAGAAAAGGGAAAAGAAATCAAAGGACTCCCACCATATATGCTGCTGCGAGTATCCTCACAAGCAATTTGCTTCCTTTCCAGTGGTTGGAAGCCAATCTATACACTTTTTAGCGACCGCCCAGCACGTTTCAATCGGCATGAAAAGTATGTCAATTTGACATTAGAACATGCTCCGAATCTTCCCATTTCATACAAAATCCGGCAAAACTCCTGTTGTCCATTTTCCATTGCGTACTCCCATCCCATTCATTCACGCATTTGCCTCCATATCTTACTAAATAACGTGGTCAATAGTGAGTGAAAAAATGGGGTCAAGGATTAAAGAAAAATGAACTTTTAATTTGGCCACACAAAATGGATAAATAATGTGATGCGACAAATGATAAACACACATTAAGTAAATGGTTCATATACATTTGTTCACCATATCTCTACTGTGACATTAATGGATTAACTCAATGAGATAATGTCCACTTTGACTTGTCTCAGACCGAGCCTCATGTTTTGGTCTTTTGGCATAAAAGCAAACACTTTTATGAGGGCTCACCTATCTTGAGCACACTTAACTTAGAGTTCTAAAACTAAGCATTGACATTACGTTAAAAGGCGGCTTCGTGAGTGGATTTCAATCTTTACATATATATCTCAGAATCACTCTCCCATGTTTGGTGCACAGTTTCGTTCATTTCTACCCCCTTCGCCTTCCTTGAAGCTTGCTAGGAGCTACACCATGTCCAAGCCCTCTAGCCATTGCGACCACTCTCCACTCTTATCGGACCGAGTTGTTACATCAATCAACCTTGTACAAACTAATATTGGCATCTTTAGCATCTATTTTAATTGTTAGGTCGATTGTGAATTCATTGTTGAATTGGAAAAAAAGAAGATACATCGTTATACACACACAAATACACATGTATCGTTAGTATTCAAACCATTTTATGCTTTTGCTCTACATATGGAGCAGAACTGAGAAAAAAGATCACAAAAAATTGTCACTTATGATAAATCCCAAACTAATTTTTTGACCATAAAAAATCCCAAACTGATATACTTATGATAAATTTACCCTTTGTTAAATTTGATTAATATCACAAAAAAAATTATAAATTGGTAAACATGTGACAAACAAAGGGTAAAACCCCAAACTGGTAAATCCATCAACTGTCATATGTTATCAAATTTAACAATTTGACGGTAAAATTTAATAGAAACTAAATGAGGGTAAAATTGTCACAGATATACCAGTTTAGAGTTTTTTGTGGTAAAAAAAAGTAGTTTAGGATAAATTTGTCACAAATATATCAATTTGAGATTTTTGATGATATTATCCCTTTTTTCATTTGGTATGGTATGTCATAGGAGTACTATATATAATTGAGAGGCTTCGGACATTGGATGAAAGGTGGAGAGGAGGAAAATTTTCTATATCCTCATTGGCATATACCATTTTATTGGAAAAATTATATTACAAATCTTAAATCTCATGTATGCCATGTAATCAAGTCTTAATTTTTTCAATTGGTTTAGTTAATTCCTAAACCTTTTTCAAAAAGTACAATTGAGTCATAAAATTGTGCTTTTTGATTAAAAAGTATAGGATTTAATTGAATTAAATGAAAGGTTTACAATTTCATTGAATCCCACACACAAGGTAGAGGGTTCTAGTACACTTTTTCCTTACTTTATCACTATGAGAGGATTGAGAGGAAGACTAATGGAATTAGAGATAGATATCCTATCCCAATAAACAGGCCCTTCCTCTTGGCTGTTAAATGAGACTGTTTATTGTTGACACCTGACTTTTGGTCCAAATTTTCAATTTTACATAAAATCAAAAAATTAGGATAAGGAACCTTGGCCATACTTAGGAACTTATTTCTAAACAAAAAATATTTTTCTATATTTTTCTTTAATTTTTCCTTAATTTCTTTTGATAAAAATGGGAACAAAATCAAGAAAATTACTAAATGGAATTCAAAAATTCCACAAAAATAGTTGTTAGTCTTATTTTAATTCAATTTTATCCCTAAAACATAAATTTTACAAAATTTCATTTGGGAATATGTTTTCCCCAAATTTGGGTAATTTCATATCCTAATTGAACAAAAAATTCAATTAAATCGTTTCTAGTCATTTTTAGGCTATAGTGTCTTCAGAACAATTGATTTTGAGACCCTGAACTATATATTGTTCAGTCCAATTTTACAATTTGTGAAAATAATTGAAAAACCCCAAAATTAATTGAAAATAAGGGATTTCATGACCCAAATTGGGGATTTCATTCAATTGGACATTTTTTTTTTATTAAAACCTATTCCTTCCCTAAGGGTAATTAAACACGAGTGATTCAATTTTGGCCTCAATTTTGCAAAATTAGGTCATTTAGACTCTCAATTGAATGAAGACCCATTTTACCCAAATTGAAATTTTGTGTTTTTGGGCTTTATTGTGATAAAAAATCAAACCGATCCCTTGTTTTAGAGCAAAATTGGTCAAAAAAGTCTAAATGATAGGTTAAAATCATGAAATTGGGACAAAATAGGGTCTAATTTTACAAATCAAACCAGCCTGGGTCTACCAGGTCAGTCGAATCCAACCCGGGTTGGTCTTTTTCTTCACCTGATTTGGGCACGCGAGGGAAAGAGGTTTGAAACAGTTGGTTAGCCCTGCTCCTTTGCCGACTCGGGTTCTCATTTCTAACATGTTAAAAATGAAATGGACAGCTAGACTCCAACTATCCACCCTTAACCAATCTAACTGATTGAGGAGTTGATTAGGGCCCAAAATGACCCCAGGGAGGAGGACAAAAAGGAGCGGGAAAACTAGTTTCCACACACAGAACCCGTTTGACAGAAAGTCAAAGAGAGATAGAGAAAGTGAAAGGAAGAGAGTAGAGGTTTCACGATCGATTGCCCGACTTTGCCTTGACCGGAAAAGTGCCGGCGAATCGGCCAGTGAGTGTGACCTCATCCTCTAAGAACCTGCGAAATGGCTGATTGGGAAGCTCTGAAACTGAGCTCCGATCAGCCAATCTAGGGCTTCTCTAGTGAAACAGAAGCCACAAACTTGGAGAAGAAGTTCAGGAGGATCATCCTACAGCAACCGATTGGTTTGGAATTTCAGATTTGGCCTCCAACGACAAAGGTGAAAACGCTTCCTGATTGAGCATCACCTATTTGTCAAAATGCTTAAATGAATGCCCGAGTTAATTCGTGTGTGGTCTTTGAATTTGTTCACTTATGTTGTGCTTATTAGTTTCTTATTCAAGTTTCTAATCCATTTTTTGTTCGATTTATGCATTTTGGATCAGTGGTTTGGCATTTGCATCAAGTTGGCCTACAAAACCCCTTCTCCGAAGCTGATAAACCTTACCCAAGCATTTCCTCATGGCAAAAAGCCACTCAAGCCAGTCCATTCTGCTCATTTTAAGCTTAAATACATATTTTGTTTGACTAGAATGGATAGGATATCTTGATGTTTGATCTGGACACTAGATAAGCTAGGTTAGTTTCGTTTTAGATAATGATTTTTAGGCTTAGGAATCGCTGGTTTAAGGAGGTTCAATGGTGATCTAATAGGAATGGATGGTTAGAAGGTGATTAGGGGAAGGTTTAGGATCATTTACAGTGGCCGGAATCAGGCCGGAAGGTCATCGGAGTGGCAGCCAAAGTGTTGGTGGAAGTAAGGTGGCATAGATACTAGGTGCTCAAGAAATGCTTGATGAAATGCCAAAGAGAAAAATGAAAAAAAAAAAAAATGGTGCTGTTTGGCACCGTCCCCGTCAAAGAAGGCTGGAGACTGGCTCAGGCTAGTCCAATTTGGCCGGACTGGTCTGAACCGGTCCGGTTCGTCCCGGGAATAAAAAAATTTTAAAAAATCTTAAAATTCATAAAAATCAGAAAAATTAATAAAAATTCAAAAAAATCAGAAAAAATAGGGAAATTCCAGAAAATTTTAAAAAAAAAATCCAGAAAATCCATAAAAATTAGAAAAATTACAGAAAATCTAAAAAATATAAAAAAAATTTGGAAAATTCATAAAATAGAAAAAAATCAGAAAATTTTAAAAATCAAAATTTGGGTTTTGGGGAAGTGAGAAAGTCAAATAAAACTTTTCCCAAAAAAAAATTTTCAAAAATTCACAAAATGACTCAAAACCCTTATGGCCACCCATTTTGAGTGAAATTAGAATTTTTTTGGGTTGCACAAGTGGTTCTTTGTAGACTCTTTAGTTTAGGGATAAAAATGAGTTAACCCTAAAAAACCCTAAAAAGGGGCTTAACCCCCCAAAATGGGTTCTAACCCCTAAAAAACCCTAAAACCTCAAAAACCAACAAAATCCTTAAAAATGAACAAGTCTTTAGGGCTTTACTAGATTTTGATTGTTTTAATTGATTTTCATTTTAGAGACGATATTAGGATTGTTGTTTGTGATTTGAATTGGTTGTGCATTCCCTTATTGATTCATTAACCCCGTTTAGAATAGTTAGGACTAGTGGATAGGCCTCGAGAAAATTGCATGACACGTTAGATATTTTAAATCATTTTAGGTACTGAAAGGGTGTTAGGGATTTTAAATCGGGATCGTTAATGTAATCAGGTCCCACTACCCATGAAATCTTTAGTTCGCAGAGATTGGACTAGTGGCGCCTCCAAAACAAAACATTTTTTTTTTTTTTGGTAAGGTACCAAAACAAAACATTAGCTAAATAGAAAACAAAATAACAAGTATTCGCTATTTTGTGAGGTATGGTCATGGAGAGACCTTCATTCATTTAATAATAAAACATCTTATCATTCAAAATGAACGAAAATACCTCCTAGCGCGCTTAGGGTAAGAAAAGCGCGGTGCAACATCTATTAGTGTTCGAGTACCATTAAAAAAGAAAGCTTATTGATCCACATGATCCACCTTAAAGTGGCAAGTGGAGAGCATACTTGTTGAGCCTGCTTCCAATATCACCAGTCATATACGGATAAAATTTACAAGAACATTTGAGAGAACAAAGTGGGATTTTGGGAAATTTTCTTTTCTCCCAATCTGCTGTTCAATCTTGCGCACTTATTCCTACGTTATATGCAAATCTCGATTTTTGGTTTGATAAAATACATAGTGAGATATGATTTGTGCCTATGGAGGCTCAAGTCTAAATTTTCCATGATGATTTGCATATAATGTAAGAATAAGTGCACAAGAAATCCTAAAACTCGTCATGAAAATGCGATTGAGTCTTAAAACTTTTAAAAAGTGCAACGAAGTCATAAAACTTGTCAAATTTGTGCAATTAAATTCTTCTATTAACTTCGTTAGTTTCACTAACGAAAAATGCAAACAAGAAATTTTTTTTTTATCATTTTCTATCTCCTACATGGCGTTAACCTTAACTAAAGCATGAAGCATACAACTAAAACTATGTCACTTTGGTTCAAACCTTAGTTTTTTTCCTAAATCTTATTTAAATTAGATTAGAAAAATAGAAAAGGCTAGAATCTATTTTAGAAAAAGAACACAAACTTAAAAAAGGAAAACAAAAAAAGCCACAGGCCTTTGTGAGACGATGGGCCCGTTTGGTTCAGCTTTCATGCTAGCATTAATCAAATGTTAGCATTTGGAATGCTACTGGTCATGTCCCATTTTTTTTTTTTGGTTTGAAGCTGCTCATCTTCTTCACTAGGCAGCCCGTGAGGGTAGTCGGTGAGGGTGGCTGGCCAGGGAGAAGGGCTGGCAAGGTCGCCTGGGGTTGGGCGACCGCCTAGGCAGCAGCCCAGGCGACGCCGTCACTGGGGTCGCTCGACCCAGGCTGTTGCAGCCTAGGTCACGTGACCTCAGGCGATGGCAGCCTGGGGTCATGCAACCTCTGGCGACGGTTGCCTGAGGTCGGGCGACGGTCGACGGCGCCAGATTTGGCTCGCCGGCTATCGTAGCCCTTCGCCGGAGCCGGCAAATGGTGCTTTACAAAAAAAAAACTCCCAAAGCCCATTTGTAAATAAAAATAATCAAACACAACTTGCATTTTCTCAAGTGGCTTTCAAATGATTTTTACCAAACACTATTTGCATTTCTCTAAGTGGCTTTTACCTAAAAGTATCTACATTCTCCAAATGAACGTTCTAAAAGCCAAACCAAACGGGCCCGATGAAGGCTTTGGATGGGGCGGCGACCTTGCTAGGGCAATAGTGTCGGCTGATGACCCCCACCCAGATCTAAGGGATGGCGCAACCTTCACAATTTCCGCATCTTTCTAAACAGGGTAAATTCAATTGTCCACTAGAAAAGTAGTGTGGCAATTTTCTATTGGATATTTAAAGCAATTAATCGTACAATGGAGGTCCGACTCATTTCAGTCCTCAATTGAAACTTCTTACATCACTTAGTAAGCACATGTAATAAGATGTTTTAGTAAATCTAGCATTTCTCGAACTTTAATTTGTGAAATAAGACAAAGCATCTAATTCATTTTTTTTTGGTCACAAAGGATTTAATTCACATGACATGATACTTGGAGCAACCAATTCAATTGTCCTTGATACTAGGAGTGATCGGTTCTCGGTCCGGTCCGATCTGGTCCCACCTAGGAATTGGAAATCCGATCAAGATGACTGGTTCCTAGTTTTTAAGAACTAGGGATTGGACTTACCAGTCTGGTCCGGTCCGGTCCAATGGAATCAGTGACTATACCAAGTTGTTGGCATCACTCACCACTATGTATGAAAAGTCATTGTATTTGGCTCATGCCTTGTGTTCTGCACCATCGGAACACAAGTCTAGTACACGTGCATTCGTGCAATGTGTACAAGTCTAACTAGCTAGTATGTTATCATGTTGTATATGTTGTATGCACGTACATAATTTTTTAAAAAAAAATTAAAAAAAATGTAAGCGGATCGGTTCGGTTCCCACCCTAGAATTGGGAACTAGACCAGTGGCCTCTGGAACTGCCGAGAACCGATTAGTCCAGTCTAGTCCAAGCAATTCCCGGTTCGGGTGGTTCCCCTTGTGCACCCCTACTTCATACTAAGGCAAGTTTAACGACAAAATACTTAGGTTTTCTGATATTGGTGAGATTAAAAACTCCATTACAATTGATAAGAAGTAAGAGGCTATGCTGCTTAGGTCTCCCTTAGCAAAATAGAAAAGAAAAAAAACTCGGAACACATTCCAACAAAGGAAAAAGAAGCCTTTCATCTAGTAATTAACTCCAAATGCATTAAATTGAAGAACCAATTTATGGAGAGGGGTCAAGGGTTCTTTATAGAAACTTTCAAGTGAGGTAAACGTAATTTAACTAAAATATTTAGCTTTAATAGGTAACAGTATCATCAAATCCTTAATCTCTACATAAGTGTGTCGCGATGTTACTCAAAATGAAAAAGCTAATGGATTACTAAGCCAAAAACTAAGCGCGGACTTTTGCAAACTCATACCAATTAGGAGTGATCAGTTCCCGGGTAATCGGGTTCCCACCTAGAAACTGAGAACTGAACCATTTGGTCCTAGAACTGTACTAGACTGTATTGACCTGTCTGGTCCCCATTCGCAAACAAAGCAAATACATGTGCAATCATCAATGTAAAACATTATACGAAAGATAGTTTTGGGATCATCAAATTTTTCTTGAGATGTTTCCCCAACACAGGAGGCTTAAGAAAATCAACAGCTAGAATAGGATCACTCTTTGGATTGGCATTGGCAGGAGCCGCCATGATTTGGTTCAAACGATCAGATAGATATAGCAATGTTTTTCGCAAACTGTCAATCTGATGCTGAAAATGCATAAACCATAGATCCTCCAGCTTGGCAGCTATTTAAGTCACCTAAATAAAATGAACAATAAGCACAATGATTTTAACATGATCAGTCCATGACAATGGCTTAATCGTGTCATTTGATTGATTCAATAATCTGCTATTAGCGGCTCAAGTCCCTAAACATCAAGTAGGAAAATAAAAGACATCAAACTTCCTAAAAAATGAACAAGAAAAAGAAAAGACAGATAGATTCAAGCCACTTTTCAAACGGGTTGATCTATATACAAATGGGAGATCATCGCTCGACGCAACTGCTTGTTTTCCTTAGTAACACGCTTGGCATGCTCCTCTACTTTCTCCGCCTTCCTCTTGAGACGATCTCCACTTGGCGTGTTGGCTTCACGGTCACGTTCGGCATCTTTGGGAGGGACTTGGTTAGGACCTTGTGCTAATGGATGTATCGTGTCGTGGCATGGTAGGTCTTATCTTTCCGTTCAAGCTCAACCCCCAATTTAGCTTTTGAGTGTGGCAGGCATGCCAAGCTTTTTCGATGCGGCGGAGCTCCCTTTTATAATTGTGGTCCTTGGAGGTGAATTGGACTTGAAACTGACTCAGCTTGAGAGGTGGTAGCACATCCTGCAAGACCCGATATTGGTGTGCCACATGGAGTGGATAATAGGAAGTCGCACCAGTAATGGGATCGGTTCATTGTCGCCATTGGAGAGGCATGCCTCGTAAACTTGGAACCATCTAGCTTGCCATAAAAAACCTTTGGGACTCAGATTTTTTTAAAAAAATTATCCACTTTGAATAAGAAAGATTTGGAGTACGATCCTTGGGGGTTCCAAACTTCGCAATAGGATGATCTGATTCACTAGACTCATGTTGACCCATATGGATGTCAAATTTCTTGGTACGTGAAAAAAACCAAATTTGCGAGAGTTCAATAGGAGCACGGAAAGTCTTTCCTTTGTTTTGCATAAATCGAGTAAGAGACAAAAATGTTTCAACTAAATTAGTGTTGACAAAATTCATTCAAGCACATCTTTGTCTATCTACCCACACAACATAAGGATCAATAGCATTCTTACAATGAGGGAAGACTATGAATCCAGAGAAAGCTAGAAGGAAAATCCTACCATTCAGAAAAGTTGAAAAATTTGAGAAACATTGACTTAATAGAGATAGGGGACATGTGTGGCAATTATCTTTCAAAATTTTGTTTATTTCATTTATATTCATCGATACACTGTTAGTTAAATCTCGCTATGAATTGATCACTCATGAAAAATTAACCGATAGGAAAATGCTATTAAGGAAGTAAGTACGTACAACCTGAGAACTTTATCATGGATTGACAATTTGATGATAAGGATTGACGAGAGACAATTTTGAGCCATTATAGATCGATTGAAGAATGGTTATAGAATGTTTTACCAATAGTATACAATCGTATCATGGGTGATTCCGCTTGAGCATTGTATGGATTGCGAATGACCCTAAACTAATTCCTAACGATCGTGTACTTTGGAACTAGTGATTGTCCCTTCACAATTACATAACAACCGAGATCATCCATGGCTTGAGAAAGCTTAAACGTGGATTAATACCAAGTCAGCCACGAGTCGAATATGCATAACTCTTAAAAGCCGCCCCTTAGTTTGAGGTATACTAAAGTTGCAATCGATTGATTTTGATCATGAATTAGAATCCGAATTTGGGTGTCAAACCTTCGAGGATTTCAAGATTGAGCTATTGGACATCGCCTCATTAATTCTTCGAATTATCGATTTGCTTGAAATGCTCGGAAAAGGAGTTAACAGGCCGAGATTATGGAGCCCATGAGGAAGTGGGCCTGACAAAGGTACATTGGGCCTCAAGCCCAATGTGTTTCGGCCATTTGTGCCCAAGACAAACCCAAGTGCGCTCAATGAGGCCCACTAAGCCCACTTTACCTTATTCAAGCCCAAGTTTGAGCCCAATAGCATTTTCAAGTGCATTCTTTATCCGTTTAAGCCCAAACTTGATTTATATGAGCTCATACAAAATTCTAGCTCTTTTACATATATAGTATTTATACTTTGTGAAATTACCATTTTACCCTTCTAGCATTTATGATCAAGAGACAAAGGGTTTAATGATGAAGACTTTGGGGGCAATTGGTATGATGAATGAAGACTTTGAAGGCATGCATTGATGAAGTGAAATATCTCTCTTGGCCTCTCATCTCACTCTCTCTCCTCTCTCCCTTAACCGGCCAACTTCCCTCTCTCTCTTTCTCCCTCTCATTTCCGCCCATCTCTCCCTCCTCTTCCTTCCTCTCGGCTCACCATTTTCCAGCCACTGTCTAGCCCCCTTTGGCTTGTTTTGCCGACCAGGGCTACTAGCAGCAATGCTGTGACCTCCCGCCACTTGTCCAAGCCACCAGTGTGCCGGTCTGCCTCTCCTTCCTTGCTGTCCAGCTGCCCATAGCTGTTGTCCAGCTGCTGTTCAACTGAGACACCACCATCGTCGCCACCCCGTGTCGTTTCTGGACTAAGCCGTGCGTAGCCCTCTCTGCCGCCGTAGCGTTTATGTTATCGGAATCGCTAACAGGTGAGTTGTCACCTTAATCCCTTGATTAGTAGGCTAAGCTTGATTAGGATGAGTTTAGAATAAGTTAATTATGTTTAGGGCTAATTAATTAGGGATTAATCAATAAACTATCGCGATAAGTGATAAGTAATAGTGATAAGTTATCAAGAAATGTGATAAACTATCAGAGTTTTTAATGATAAACTATCACCAATATTACAATAGGCTACCGAGGTTTTAATGATAAGCTATCAAGGATTTGAGGATAAGCTATCGGATTATTTTATAATTAATATTTTCTTATTAAATAAAATAATTTTTCAAATTTAAATAGTAATATTTTATTAATTTATTTGTGTAGTTTTTAATAATAATTTGTGATTGTTTTAGGCTTGAATTGTGATACCTATGTTGGAAATTGTTGTATAAATTAGCTATAATAGCAAAATGAATTGTATTGCTATTTTCAAGGATGGAATTGCGGATATATGAATAGTAAAACCCGAGGTGTCGGGTTTATTTGTCAAATTTTATAAGTGGAATAGGGTGAGGATATTTAAATATGGAAGCATGCCAAGTTTGATGATTTAATTATATGTACATTATCACGTGTGATTATTCTAGTACATTTTTACGTGTGAAAGTTGCAATATTTTTGACGCATTAGCACGTATCATGTCTGCATTGGCTAAATTGAGAAAGATATCAATGGGACTTGAGTGGTTGCTATGTGTGCATAATCGCCTAAAAGTTCCAATTGTACCCGGTTATACCGGAAGACCGCCAACTTAGCGTTTGGTCGTGGCCATGATAGGTCATACTCAATTTGGTAATTGGATGCCGTCGCAGGAGGCAGGGTGAGACAAAGTTGTTCGCGAATTGAATTTGGAACGAACCCCTTTTATGGGATGCCATCATTGAGGCAGGGTGAGATAATGCCGTGCTTGACAGGGCGGGACGATGCTCGGTTATGCCGGAAGACTGCCAACCTGATGCGTATAATGCAGGTTGTGCCATGCCTTGAGTAGCCGTAGTAATCGGAATATGCATGAAAGAGTATGGAAGCATTGGGCTTGATTATGGGATGAAATTATGAGACACAATATGGGACAGTCCGAAGCGGTTTCACCTTATAATCGAGACTCGTGTGGATGCATTGTGCATAGGAAAAACTACTGCGTACTCTAATTGTATTATATGCTTGTTGTATGATGATTATATATGGAGATTGATAACGTGCAAGGCATGTGCCATGGCAATGTAAGATTACCTACGATTGTGTAATGGCATGTTATGTGCGTCGGGCTAAGTTGCATGTTTTAAGTGCATCCAAGATGAGTTGACCTCCTAATCGAGGCTTAGATCTTTAACTCGCTAAGTTTATCTCGTTATTCTTTGTTAACTGTTTTGCAGACCCTTGACCATGAACCGCCCTCCGATGTGTTTTGGCGTGCTTATGGATATGAGCATGATAGTAGTAGAGTTATCGGTGGGACTGGGTAGGGTTTATGAGAAGCATATGTCAATCATCTAGGTTGACAAGGGGCTTGATATGTGGCAGTCGCATGAATTCATAGCATGATTCATTAGGGAAGGGGGTAGCTGGTTTGGCCCGATTAGAGGCTTTGATGGACCCCCTTATGGTGGCGTTGGAGATGAGATTTGGGACCCTCTGGATTTGGATCCTCTTGACGGAGTTGTTACTAATCCGGATACCAGCTCGGATGACATAGAGTCCGAAGTGGACAAAGTGGAATTCAACCTAGAGCCTCCTCCGGGATATAGGCAACTGTGGTGATGGGTTTGGATATTCCATCTTTTTGATCACCCTTTCTAATAGTAAAGCTACGTTAACCTGATCGCCAAATCCCTTTTTGTTTATGCGTGGTCTTTTAGGAAGTGGCCTTGTTATAGGCTTGTATATTGTATCTTCCAGGGGTTGACGTTGTATTTATAAAATGGTTTTGCTGTTTTTTGAATCAAAGTGTTTTTCTTATTATCCTATTTTATTGATTGTTGTTGGGGTTTTCAAGTTTGCTTCCGCATGCGTTTAATTGTAAGTTTGATCGATTGGGTTGGTGATGCATCTTGGGATATTGCCATTTTACGACCATTGGCGAGATGTTAGCACGCTCGGGATTTGGGGCGTGACAGATAATTGAACAAGATGAATATTGGCTCTAATTTGATAGGCGGACTAATCAATTCAAAGTCTAAAGACTTTTCAATGGCAATGCTATATTCTTCCAAAGTCGAAGTTAGTTCATGTGTACCGAATATGAATGTAGATATTTGAGGGCACCAAAATTGTGCGAATGCTTGTACAACATCCCTTTATGTTTTGATGTCGAAAAGGGGAATGAGGGGGGCCAAGCTTGCTTTCCACATATGCTCGGTTGTCAATGTCAAATCGATCCCACCATAGCTTGAGTTTGGCCTTCGAAGAAGAAATGAATCAAACATCAGACCTCCTCATTGTATATAGACCAAGACTCGATCAACCCTTTTGTCATGGACCAACCAAAGGCATGGTAAAGTAACTAAATTGCATAGTAAGGGATTAGAAGACTTACTTCACCAAGGAAACGATGACAAACACATAGACAAGCGCATGAAATGTCCGGCTCGATTTCTACTCTATATGGCTTAACAAAGTGGAGTCAAGAGGGTGGGATGACTAGTCCTAGGCTTGTG
The DNA here is from genome assembly GCA_024500025.1 of Syzygium aromaticum. Lineage (NCBI taxonomy): Eukaryota > Viridiplantae > Streptophyta > Magnoliopsida > Myrtales > Myrtaceae > Syzygium > Syzygium aromaticum. Next base: position 23,753,059 of record CM044889.1, on the reverse strand, counting down.
TAGTAAGCTAAGTCCTCGTAACTCTGGCTCAATCAAGAGTAGTGCCCCAATGCAACACGAGCTTGCAGGTAACGAACGGCACTCTTGATACCAAAAAGAAACTTTCGGCATTGAGTTGGGCAAACTCTACTTCCTAGCCTTCCAGTCGAAGTCATATCCAATTCAATAAGATCCTAAGTGATCCTATTGTGGCCTAGGTCCGACGGCAAGTTGTGTGTGCTAAGATATAGTGCTAAAGCTTTGAAGCATTCACAAAAGTTTATATCAAACATTACTTCAAAAATCTAAGAAATAAATATCCAATCCCAAGCTCCAAACCTGCAAGACAAGGGTTTAACAATTACTCCTCCTCTTGTAACTACCAGTTGCAAAAACTTTACACATATGTAGGGACTTACCTAGAGTCCTTGCTGCAAAAAAAAAATATTCTCAATTTCAAAAATATGGCCTAAGTCCACTAAGAATTTTTCAAGTCCCCAATGGAGTTGCCAAGCTTTCGCGACCCTCCTGAAAGTGGACCACCTAAGAGTTGGCTAATAAATTACTAAGCTTAAACTTAGCCGGGGCTTCTTTAAACTCGTATCAATTTGCTACATATGGTTCAAGTTATTAATGTGCAAATCATTTTCAATTTGATGTCACCACTAATCTGTTTTTGCTTGGTCGATTAGAAACCCAAGTAAAATATTAGGAGACTTACTTTACTTCTACAAACATGAGTTGTGCATTCGGGACTTTAGTATGCTAAATTACTTTAATGCGCTTTCGGTACCTTTTCTTTTATGTTTGGAAATATTTATGTAGGCAAATTGTATTAATTTTAACTTAGACTATTAACATGCAAGGCGATCATGTGGGTGCGCATTTAACACTCAATAACCAAAGCAAATAAGCAAATAAATCACAAGAAAGAAAATAAATCAATTATTTTTGGGTTTTCTTTTATTTTATAACAAAGGCTAATTTGTATGACATACAATTTTAATTAAATGAGTCTAAATACTATATGACATGCACATGATATTTTTCGTATTTATTTATTAAAATTCGTATTAAAAAATTACAAAAATAAAAACTACCCTAAATAAAGGCTAGTCTATTCATTCTAGGAAATTATTTAGATTAAATCCTTTTTCAGTTATGAAAACCTTATCCTATCGGCTAGATATTATCTAAGCATGCAATGATATCTAGATTATACTTAATCTATTAAGAAAAATCGTATCTAGAGTCTAATCAAATTTATTTTATAATCTATCCAAACATGCAGTATTAGCTAGAAGTCTTACCTAAACCTAACAAGCAATCTTTTTGAATTTTTTTTAGATAGGGAAAGCAATCAAACAAGATAAGTATTCAAATCAAGCAAGCTATTATCCACCACCAAAGATATCATCCAATCAATTTAAATGAGGAAACAATATCTGGTCAACTCAAAATTTGTCGCAAATAAAATCAATATCTTAATCTTAAGGCTTAAAGACAAAGATATCAATTTTAAACCCGCGCAATCAATAATTTTGTCTAAAGGCTTACAGATTCGGATTAAAGATCATGTACAATTGCAGATTAGGAAAGTTATCCTGATTGGGATCGTATCTATCATTCAAAGATTGCCAAATTCAAAGATTGTACCTATCATTCAAAGATTCAAGTTATATAACAATCACTCAAAGTAGACAATAGAATATTTGAATTGAATTAGGAATTAGGATAAGCATTTTACCTAATTTAGAGATAACATTGCCAAATTTTGACGGATAAATAGTCATGGCTACGGTTCGGAACCGGTCGGTTCCGGTTTGTGGCCAAGTATGAACTGGCCGGTTCCGGTTCAGGTTCGGAACCGGTTCTGGGCCGGTTCATAATTTTTCTTTTTTGTTTTTTTTTCCTTTTCCTTTTCTTTTTTTTTCTTTTCTTCCTCCGCCGGTTATAGCCGGGGCCGGCATCGGGGGAGGCCGCCCTCGCCTGGGCCGGGCGAGGCTCGACCTCGCCAGCAACTGGAGAGGCCGGCCTCGCTTGAGGCCGACGAGGTCGAACCCTTGCCAGATCTGGTGAGGCTTGACCTCGCCGGTGTCGGGCAAGGCCGACCTCACCTGCAACTGGTGAGGCCAGCCTTGCCCGACGCCGGCAAGGCTCAACCTCATCTGCAACTGGCGAGGCCGGCCCTTGCCTGACGCCGACGAGGCCGGCCTCGCCTGAGGCAGGCCACCTCACCTGAGGCCGGCAACCTCGCCTGCTAAAGTTTTTTTTTTGGAACCGGAACCGGGCCCATAAGGCACGGGCCGATTCCGGTTCCAAACCGCAGGCCCGGGTTTGACCAGGCCGGTTCTTGGCCGAAACCTGCCCGTGGCCATGACTACTGATAAATGACAGTTCATGGACAGTGGATCTCGGTCGCTCATGACAAGGATGGCCGATGGTGGTGTCTTTGTCGAGGACTCTTGGGTCGGCTCGATTCTCGGTGAAGCTAGCTGTGGCAAGACTTGCGACTTGGGCTGCTTGATAGTGTTTCTAGGCTCGATTTAGCCCATGATCAGAAGAACCTGCAAAAATAGAGTAGAGCACGCTTAGCTAGGGGGCTCGGTTGTGGCTGACGCAGGGGCGGCGTTGCGACAAAGGGATTCCCGTCGCCACGGCCTAGTGCAGGCAGCAAGGATGGCATCGCAGCAAGGCTCCTAGAATCAACATCGAATCGGGACAGCTTCATCAAAGGGCAAGGGAAGAATAGTAGCAAGATCCATCGTGTAGGTGTGGAGTGGATCAGGATAGCAGCCTTGCCGTCTCACAGAATAGGGAAGAGCAAGCGTCGTCCAAAGCAGCTGTGCTGCAGTTGGGTGTCTTGGTGTGGGCTACTAGAGGTAGCAACATCATTGGCCGGCAGGGAAACAGCAGTGTTGGCAGGGAGGCGCAGCAAGCGGGGCAGCAGGGTCCTACTGTGCGGGGGAAGCTCAGCCGCCGAGTGGTTTGGCTGTAAAGTGCTTCAACTGAAATTTCGGTTCTCCTCTCAGGTGCTAATTTTTTCATGTCTCTCGATTGTGATTTAAGAATTCTGAATTACCAACCTCTAATTTGTGAGGCATTGATATGTTTATATAGGAAAAATCTAGGTTAACTAACCGGGCTTTATTTATTGCAATAACGGGCTTTACTAACTCAAGCCTTTTTCTCACTTAGACTCTTAACGGGCTGAATTGAACTCATTTTAGGCCAATTAAGGCCTTCCCTTTCTTGTGAATTTAGGCCAAGCCTAGTCCATGGGTTGGCCGAATTCTTGCTCATATTTGGGCTCAATTAATGACAAGCCTGTTCCTTTAAGGGCTATTTCTTGCTAAACTTAAAGCGTTTTAATCTAACGGGCTGATTCCAACTCAATTAAAACTCAGAAGACCCCTTGCGATCCATGAAATTTCAGCTAGCACCTTCTCCTTGAGCTCGGCCGAATTTTGCTCTTTCTCATGGGCTCAATCCATTCAATTAAGCTCAAAATCACTTGCTGCCAGTTCAATTAAGATGCAATGAATGTGCCCAAATTATATGCATTTTTTTATGAAAATTAACTAAATATTTTTGCTAGGGCCGGAGATCAGTCCCTAATTTTCTATACAATAAATCCCTAAATGAGTAACCAAAATTTTGGTTTCAACAGGTGTCAACAGTCTTTTATCTTTTAGGAATTGATTCTTACTGGTATTTTTATTAAGTTTCCTTTTCAGTTTAATTAGGATATCGTGTTTCCCTAGTCTGTACTATTTTTCTAGTCTAGAGGACTCATATTTCAGATAGGAGCAGAACTTTACAGAGTCTGTAAAAATCATTATGTTTCTTTCTTTTCAATAAGGTTGATAATTATTTTAATTTGGCAATTTTTTGCTTTGGGATTATGTGGTGCGACTCTTCTGTTTTGGATGATGTTTAGGAAGCCCTAGATGAGATGCTTAGGAAGCTCTGGGTGTGAAGGCTAAAGATTTATTCTGTGTTTTGGGACTCGTTGCCCTACTTCATTCTGATCACTAATTTAAAAGATGTTTAAATTAAACATTTTAATCAGCTTTTTGCCCACAAAACTTAGACAAAATTAGAGACTAATAGCACAACTATTAAAAGCGCATAGTACTTAGCCACTAAAAGTAGAGTTTTAGAGTGTGTTTGTTTCGCAGAAAACTCAATGATAAAGAAAAATGATTTTCTGGAAAGAATTTTTTAGGAAAACGGTTAGTTTTCCTTCATTTGGTAATATGTAATGAAAATCGTTTTTTGACGTTTGGATTTTATTAGAAAATAATTTCAATCTCATGACATTATCTCAGGCAAAAAAGAATCGAATTTTTTAAATTATTTTTATTCTAAAAAAATTGAAATTTTAATTTTTTTAATTTTTTTTTAAATTCTAATGTTTAATTCCTTTTCTTTTTTCTTCTCTTTCCTTTCCTTTTCTTTTTCTTTTTTTCTTTTCCTTTTCCTTTTTCTTCTCTTTCCTTTTCTTTTTTCTTTTCTTTCCTTTTCTTTCTCCTCCTTCCTTTGCCATGATTGGCCGGCGACACCCCAGCAATGACCCTAGGTGAGCTTAAGCTCACCAACCTGAGGTGAACCGCAAGCTCGAGCTTGCTTGGATCTGGTGAGCAGTGAGCTCGCCGGCCTCGATTGAGCCCTAGCTTGCCTAGATTTACCAAGCTTCGAGCTCGCTGCCTTAGATGATGTCCAAGTGAGGTAGAGGCGGTGAGGTCAAGCCTTACGCGACACCGACGAGTTCAAGCTCGCCAAATCTTGGCGAGGTTCGACCTTGCCAATGACATAACGTGTATTTCGTCAGTGCGCTTATAATAAAATCTCGCCCGGAACTAATTATTCTTGGGTTATTTATAAATTAGAAATTTCGCTAGAATTGCGCTTGATCGAATTAGGCCATTATTTGGAGCTTGAACTTTAGTGTTGAATTTCTCGGAGTTTCGTGATAAATTTAATTAGACGGTATCGATATTATTGTGGCCAGCCTCGATATTGCCCGGGATAAGTGAAATGTGAAATTTGGACCGGGTGCATATTTGGATTAGTAGACCTCTCTCTGGGTTTATTTTGGTTAGTGTTTTGGCCATTTTTCCTAATTTATTAATTAGGGTTTTTTGTGAGCCATTGCATCGATTTCGGGTTTGAACGCAGGCCGTTGGATCGCACTCAAGTGCAAAAGTTTTATTTTTGTGTGTGTGTGTGTGTGTGTGTGTGTCTCTCTCTCTCATCCCCTCCCCCTGCTGCACGTCCACTCCCCCCTTTCCCATGCAACCCTCTCTCTCTCTCCTCTTTTTTCTTATCTTTTCTCTTTTTCTTCTTTCTTCTTCTTTTCTTATTCTTCTTCTTCCTCCCACGCTGTTGCCCTTGCTTTCTTCTTGCTGCTCACTGTCAACAGCCGCCCACCCGTCCCCGCCACGGGCCCAGCTCGCTGCCCATAGCTCGTCGGGCCGAGCTTCTCCCCGCCCAGCTCAGCTCATCATCTCGCACCACCGTCTCGGACGCCGTCGCTTACCCTTGGCTCGCTACTACCACCCAGTTTCCCCCCCAAGCCGCCGTCACCCCTGCTGCTCCGGCGACGACACGGCTACCTTTGCTTTGCCACCTCTTGCTCCCAGCCGCTCACCTCTATCCCGACCACTCATCGTCACTGCTTTGGTCGAACTACTTGTGCCTTGGCCAAGCCAGTTACCATCACTTGCCGTCGCCACCGACCCGCCTCCACCGCCCGAGCTCCCCCTCTCTCGCCCATTGCCGCCCTGGCTGTCGTCCCCACCATAGTTGCCGTCATGAGCTCAGCTCGCTAGCCTGCTAGCAGCTTATTGCCGCCATCATCGTTATCGCCATCACTCGTTGCCGCCACCGTGTCGACCAGCTCACTGGCCAGCCAGGCCATATGCCTAGTCGAGTGCCCGGCCATGGCCGAGCTTGTTGCCTGCGCATCCAGCCGTGGTCGAGCCCGTTGCCCATACGCTCAGCCGTTGCCCCGACCGTGGTCGGACAGCCCAGGCCTCTACCCAGCTCGTAGCTGAGAGTCTCGGGTGTGGCTGAAGGCCATGCTAAGACCGTGCCGTAGGCCCCAGTCATGGCCAAATGCCTTCCCGGCCATTGTGTCCTGCCACGCTGAGTCTGTTACTATTCACCCAAGCCATTTTGGCCCCATTGCCGATTTTTTCCAAGCCAAATTTAGGTAAGTGACTTCCTAAACCTTACTTAGTATAATGGGTATTATTAGACTTGTTAATGGATTGCTTGGTGTTAGTTTGATGGCTAAGTTAGGGCTCAATTTGAGGATTGTATATGGTTAGTTCTTAGACTAAATTGTGGTAACTTTTGGGGTCAATTGATGGCTGTTCATGGTTGGTTTGTGGTGGCATTTGTGAGCGAAATTCTATGCTCAAGTGTGGTTGATTCGTGTTGGTTTATGGGCTGAATGTAGCCGGCTTGAATGACGGAATTGTGAGCCATTGTAGTGAGTTTATGACTTGGAAATGGGGCACTAGAAATGTGTTGGAATGCTAGTTGTGTAATGTGGCAAACTTGTGATGCCTTAAGGAATGAATTTGGTACTTGATTGGAATGAGTGGCGATGGAATATATTATGGTGTGGTTTGATTATGTGAATGACGTGAGAATTGATTGAATTATGTGGCGTGTGTGATTGCTTGAACAAGCCTGGATCGGTCAGAGGGTTGCCAACTTGTAGGATGTTGACCCAGGTTATGAGCAAGGACTTGTGGGAGTTGACTTGGGTTGTGAGAAAGGTCCTAAGATATGTTGATGTGGGATAAAGCCTAGATTGATTGGAGGACTGACCTGAGACATGTTTACGCGGGTCGTGAGAAAGTGAGAAAGAATATGTGGAGTGTTGACCCGGCTCGTGAGAAAGGTCCTAAGGCATATTGATGTCGGATAAAGCTCGGATTGATCGGAGGGCTGACCTGTGGAGTGTTGACCCGAGTCGTGGAAAGTGGCTTGACATGCATGCGAAATGTGCTTGATTGAATTGGGTGAATGTACTTGTGTATGGCAATCTAATGATAGTGATATGTACATTGGGTGTTATTGGATTAATGTGAATTGACTAATATGCAGAGTTGGCGCATGATTTAAGGAAAGGAAAGTACATTCATGTGGATTTTATTTGTCGGTTGTCAAATTGCATGAGGAGACTTGTTCGGGCACGCATTGCCCTATGTAGGATTTAGGTTGTCTACTTATTGAGATTTATCTCATCCCCCGTTGTTAAACATTTTTAGATTTGGAGTAACGGATAGTCTTTACGTGTGGTTTAGAGATCGGAAGTGACCTTGGACATTTGATACTTCGTTTCATCTTTGGATGCCCCTCTTTTGTATAGTGAAGTAGGCTACCCAATCACTGTTCCCTTTTGATGTTGTGTATTTATAAATGTTGTAGTGCTATCCCTTGTTATTAACTATCATCAGGGTTACTTAAATTTCGCTTCCACTTGCGCACGTCCTTGCATGTTTCGTATGGGTAGGTAATGCGTCTTGGGACGTCGCATTCAATACGGCCATCGAAAGGGTCTCGCGAGCCCGTTGGGGTTCGAGGCGTGACATCCCCGTTGATTTGGTATTAGAGTAAAATTAGCTCAATCCAAGATGATTGAAACCTAGAGTGATAAGGAGCGATGACTTTGGGATAGTCAGGTAAGGAGACTTGTATGCCATGCGTACTCCAGACTGCGTGATTGTGGTTACTGAGTGATTTTATGTAATATTATGTGAGGTGCAAGTACGTCAAGACTTGAGGTAAGTGCACGAACCATGTTGGTTGAGTTGAGTGCTGTATGTGATTGGTTGCCTACTTAGTGAATTATTGTTGTGATTCACTACCTACGACTTTAGACTGGTATAGTTAGCCTAGGTCTCTAATTCCTTATTGGAATTATAGCAGGTAGGCGGGTGTGAGATCTAATGAGAATGAGCAGTCGAGGTAGAGGTTGAGGTCGAGGTCGTATGGCCCCACAAGCTAGAGTTGCGGAAAATCCTCGAGTGGATGGCATTCTAAGGGTACGACAAGAAGTCGAGATTTTAATGGGTAAACAGACTGAAGAGTGGAATGCTACTGAGGCCACTGTTGCCTCTGCTGAAGTCGCTGTTGCCACCGCCAACGGAGCTAATGGGAATAATGGAAATCATGAGAACAATGTGAATGATGGGAACCCTGGTCAAGGACAGGTAAATGTAAATAGGCCGATGTCCAAGTTGATCAAGCAATTTTTGAAGTTGAAGCCTCTGAAGTTCAATGGGAGAGTTGACACTGAGGCTGCACCTCGATGGGTGGAAGAACTAGAGAAAGCCTTTGAAGGGTTGGGATGCATTGAAGAGAAAAAAGTAACCCTGACAGTCTACCAGCTTCAAAAAAATGTAAGCGATTGGTGGAGAGCCACCATATGTCAAGTGTTTCCCGCTGGTACTGCCTCGTATTGGACTATTTTTACCGAGACCTTCATTGGCAAGTATTCTCAGAAAGTGCTAGAGAATAGAAGTTGGCTAAGTTCACGAGACTTCGCTAGAGTCAGATGTCAGTGGATCAGTATGAAACCGAGTTCGCAAGGCTGTCCAAATTTGCCCCAAGAATGGTACAGAACCCAGTGGACAAAGCTAAGAGGTTCCGAGATGGACTGAAGCCGGACCTCCGTAGTCAGATGATCTTATTGAACTTGAGAAGATATCATGAGATATATAACCGGGCTCAGGCAATTGAGCGAGATTTGATGGAACGGGCTGCCGCCTCTGGATCGCGGCAGACCTCGGCTTGGGACAACCGTCATTTTGGGAAGAGACCCATGAAGGGAAATAATCATTTTGTCCCTCCCGTTCGGAGAAATATCGGGAAGCCAAATTGCTTTCAGAATGCCCCGTGTTGGGTATGTGGAGAAAAACATGGGAATGGGCCTTGCCCAAAAAGGGGCGGAGCGTGTTTTATATGTGGCGGAATGGGTCATCAGTTCAGGGAGTGCTCTAATAATAGATAGGCTAGGTAGCCTATGCTACTGCCACCACCACCTTGGAATGGAAATCAGGTTGGAGCTATTCAGCCGACCAATCATAATAGGCCACCGACCCAAGGACGAGTATATGCAATGGCAAGGAGAGAAGCTGAGGACGCGTCTGGCATGATCACAGGTACAATCTCTCTATGTGATCATGCTGCATATGCTTTATTTGATCCGGTGTCATGCATTCTTTTGTATCTGAGTAGTTCATTAAATTGTCTGGGATTGAGCCGAAACCACTTGAAGTTATGTTGTGTATGACTACTCCGTTGAATGATAAAGTGCTGATTGCATTTGGATACCCTAATTGTAAGATAGTGATTGATGATAGGAAAAAAAGGATAGATTTGGCGATTTTAGCTATGTATGACTTTGATGTGATTGTTGTTATGGACTAGTTAGTTAAATAAAAAGCTATAATGGATTGTAGTAACAAGGTGATCCAATTTGATCCAGTTGGACATCCTAGATTCGAATTTGTGGAAAACCGAGGAGAAACCTTGATATCTTGGATCTCGTCACTTGAGGTGACTAAATTGTTAGACAAATGGTGCCAAGAATTTCTAGCAACTGTAGTTGTAGTTGATTCAATGGGTGGAGAGCCAAGGCTAAAAGACATAGCTGTAGTGTGCAATTTTCCCAATGTCTTTCTTCAGGAATTGCCGGGATTGCCACCTGATAGAGTAGCGGAGTTCGTGGTTGAGTTGGCCTTAGGAACATAACCGATCTTGAAAGCGTGCTATAGGATGTTGTTATCAGAATTAAAAGAATTAAAGGTCCAAATGCAGGAGTTGTTGGATAAAGACTTTATCCGCTCGAATACGTCTCCATGGGGAGCGCTAGTGTTATTTATGAGAAAGAAAGATAGGTCTTTGAGGTTGTGCATTGACAACAAACAGTTAAATCAGGTGACCATTAAGAATAAATATCCACTACTAAGGATAAACGACCTATTTAATTAGTTGCAAGGAGCATTGATATTTTCTAAGATCAATTTAAGGACGGGTTACCACCAATTGAGAATTAAGAATGAGGATATACCAAAAACAACATTCAGGACAATATATGGACACTATGAGTTTACAGTGATGCCATTTGGATTGACTAACTCCCTTGCAGCCTTCATAGATTTGATGAATAGGTATTCAAGGAATTCCTAGATTAGTTTGTAATCATGCTCATAGACCATATCTTGGTATATTCGAAGAGTTCCGCCGAGCACGAATAATATTTAGAAAAAGTTCTACGGACTTTAAGGGAACATATACTCTATGCTAAGTTCAGTAAGTGCAAATTTTGACTTCATCGAGTGGCATTCTTAGGACATATAGTATCTAGGGAAGGAATTGCAGAGGATCCGACAAAGATCAATGCCGTCACGAATTGACTGAGGCCGACAACAATAACCGAGGTTCGGAGTTTCTTGGGTCTGGCAGGTTATTGCAGATGCTTCGTAGAGAGGTTTTCGGCATTAGCGACGCCGTTAACGTGGTTACTAAAGAAGGAGATGAGGTTTGAATGAACAGATAAGTGTGAAAGAAGTTTCCAAGAGTTAAAACAGAGATTGACAACCACACCTGTATTGACAATCCCATCAGGTCCGGGAGGATATGAGATCTATAGTGACGCGTCGCTGAGGGGATTGGGATGCGTGCTAATGCAACACAAAAGAGTAATGGCATACGCATCGCGACAATTGAGACTGCATGAGCTGAATTATCCGACGCAAGACCTGGAATTTGCCGTGATTATATTCGCTCTTAAGATTTGGAGACACTATTTGTGTGGGGAGAAATTTCAGATTTACACGGACCATCAAAATTTAAGGTACTTGTTCTCCCAAAATGAATTGAACATGAGACAGCGCCGATGGATGGAACTCCTTAAGGACTATAACTGCGATATTCTGTATCACTCTGGAAAAGCTAATAAAATAGTGGATGCTCTAACCGGAAATCAAGCATGGCGCATACGATGGTCAAGGAATGGACTCTATTGGAGGGAGTTCGGGATTTGGAGTTTAAGTTGGAAGTGAGTCATGTCTCAAGTTTGCTTGTAGCATTAAGGATTGAACCAAAAATCCAGACTAAAATTAAGGCTTTACAATCGACAGACTCGGAGATTCAAAAGATTCTGTGTATGGATGCCACAAAAAGGAAATCGAATTTTCAGGTATCCAAGGATGGGATTCTGAAATTCCGTGGACGGTTATGTGTACCCGGTGATGTAGAACTGAAGGAAGAAATTTTGTCCAAAGTTCACCGTAGCAATTACAGTATTCACCCGGGTAGTACGAAGATGTATCAGAACTTGCGACAGCATTATTGATGAAATGACATGAAAGTGGATGTAGCCAAGTCTGTGGCCAAGTGTTTAACATGTCAACAAGTGAAGGCACAACATTGCAAGCCGGGTGAAATGTTGCAGCCATTGGACATCCCTGAATGGAAGTGTGAACACATCACAATGGACTTTGTAATAGGATTACCGAGGAATCAGAGGGATCACGATTCAATTTGGGTGGTAGTTGACCGATTGACAAAGTCAACATATTTTCTACCGGTGCGAAAGGACTTTGCCTTAGAAAGGTATGCCAAGATATACGTGCGACAAATAATCCGTCTTCACAGAGTACCATGAACGATTACTTCAGACCGTGATCTTAAGTTTACTGCCGTTTTTTGGAAAAGTCTTTATACGGCACTAGGAACGAAATTACAGTTTAGCACGGCCTATCACCCCCAAACAGATGGCCAATCTGAAAGGACAATTCAAATTTTGGAAGATGTATTATAGGCATGTGTATTGGACTTTAAAGGTAGTTGGGAGGAACAATTGCATTTGGTTGAATTTGTCTATAACAATAGCTACCAGTAGAGTATCAGAATGGCACTGTTTGAAGCGTTGTATGTCAGAGCTTACAGTACACTGGCTTGTTGGGATAAAGTTGGTGAGAGGAGCATCACGGGTCCTGAGTTGGTTTAGCAATCAGTCGAAATAGTCAAGGTGATTCGGGACATACTAAAAACCGCTTAGAGCCGCCAAAAAAATTATACAGACCAGAGACGTAGGCCTTTGTAATTTCAAGTGGGGGACCATATATTCCTTAAAGTATCGCTGATGAGAGGATTGTCACGGTTTGGCAAGAAAGGGAAATTGAGCTCGAGGTACGTGGGTCCATTCAAGGTCTTAGAGAGGATTGGCACCTTGGCCTATTGTCTCGCACTATTACCGAATTTATTCCAAGTTCACAATGTATTCCACGTGTCTATGTTAAGGAAATACGAACCGGATTCGACCCACGTACTGAATTATGAAGAAATAGATGTGAACGATAGAATGTCGTACATGGAAATGCCAGTAAGGATTGAGAATAGAATGGAACGAGTGTTATGGAATAAGACAATTCAGATGGTCAAAGTAATTTGGGAGCATTGTGGAACAGAAGGTGTGACATGGAAAAGAGAAGTGCTAATGCAACACTAATACCTCCATTTGTTCAAATAATTGGATTGGGTTGTATATTTCGAGGACGAAATTTTTGTAAAAGGGGAAAATTTGTGACATTCTGAATTTCGATCCATTTTTGGGATTTATAAAACGTGTATTTCGTCAATGCGCTTATAATAAAAACTCGCCTAGAACTAATCACTCTTGAGTTATTTTTAAATTAGAGATTTCGCAAAAATCGCACTCAATCGAATTAGGCCGTTATTTAAAGCCCGAACTTTGATATCCAATTTTTTGGAGTTTCGTGACAAATTTAATTGGATGGTATCGATATTAATGTGGTCAGCCTCGATATTGCCTGGGATAAGTAAAAAGTGAAATTCGAACCGGGTGTGGATTTTGACTAGTAGATCTCCTTTTGGGTTTATTTTGGTTAGTGTTTTGGCCCTTTTCCTAATTTATTAATTAAGGTTTTCGTAGGCCGTTGAATCAATTTTGGGTTTGAATGCAGGCCGTTCGATCGCACTTGAGTGCAAAAGTTTGACTTTCGTCTCTCTCTCTCTCTCTCTCTCTCTCTCTCTCTCTCTCTCGTGCCCTCCCCCCTGCTGTACGTCCACTCCCCTCCTTCCCCATGCAACTCTCTCTCTTCTCCTTTTTCTTTTCTTTTCTTTTCTTCTTCTTCTTCTTCTTCTTCTTCTTCCTCTTGTGCTGCTACCCCTGCTTTCTTCTTCCTCTTGTGCCGCTACCTCTGCTTTCTTCTTGTTGCTCATCGTTGACCGCCGCTCGCCCATCGTCGCTGTGAGCCCAACTCTCTGCCAGCAGCTCGCTGGGTTGAGCACGTCCCTACTAGCTCAGCTCACCGCCGCGTGCTACCGTCCCGGACGCCGTCGCTCCCCCTCGGCTTGCCACCACCACCTAGCTTCCCCCCCAAGCCGCCGTCACCCCTATTGCTTCGACGACGGCGCATTGCCTCTGCTTCACCACCCTTTGCTCCCGGCCATTCACCTTTGTCTCGACCACCCGTTGCCATTGTCTTGGCTAGACTGCTCGTGCCTTGGCTGAGCTAGTTGCCGTCATTCACCGCCATCGCCGGCCTATCTCTACCGCCCTAGCTTCCCTTCTCTCGCCCATCATCGCCTTGGCTACCGTCCCCACCGTAGTCGCCGTCGCTCGTCGCCACCACTGTCGTCATCGCCGTCGCCGTGCCAACTAGCTTATCGACTAGCTCGACCACCTGCCCAGCCAAGTGCCTGGCTGTGGCCGAGCCCTGTTGTCCGTGCGCCCAGCCATTGTCCAGGCCGTGGTTGGACAACCCAAGTCGCTGCCTAGCCTATGGCCGAGTCACCCGTCTGCTCAGGCTGTTGCCCAGCCCATGGCCGAGAGCCCCGGCTATGGCCGAGGGTCGTGCCGAGCACCCCGGCTGTGGCTAAGCACCTTGCCGGCCACTGTGCCCGTGCCACGCCGAGCCCGTTATTATTCACTTGAGCCATTTTGGCCCCTTTCTGATTTTTCCCGGGTCAAATTTAGGTAAGTGACTTCCTAAACCTTACTTAGTATAATGGGTATCATTACACTTTTTTAGGGATTGCTTGGTGTCGGTTTGATGGCTAAATTATGCCCTATTTGAAGATTGCATGTGGCTAGTTCTTAGACTAAATTGTGGTGACTTTTGGGGTTAATTGGTGGCTGTTCATGGCTGGTTTGTGGTGACATTTGTGAGTGAAATTCTATGCTTGAGTGTGGTCGATTCATGTTGGTTTGTGGGCTGAATGTAGCCAGCTTGAATGGTGGAATTGTGAGCCATTGTAGTGAGTTTATGACTTGGAAATGAGGCACTTGAAATGTGTTAGAATGTTAGTTGTGCAATGTGGTGAACTTGTGAGCCTTAAGGAATGAATTTGGTACTTGCATGGATTGATTAGAATGAATAGAGATTGAATATATTATGGTGTGGTTTGATTATGTGAATGACGTGAGAATTGATTGAATTATGTGGTGTGTGTGATTGCTTGAACAAGCCTAGATCGATCAGAAGGCTGCCAACCTGTAGGATGTTGACCCGAGTTGTGAGAAGGGACCTGTGGAATGTTGACCCGGGTCGTGAGAAAGGTCTTGAAGCGTGTTGACGTGGGACAAAGTCCAGATTGATCGGAGGGCTGACCTGAGGCATATTTATGCGGGTCGTGAGAAAGTAAGAAAGGACATGTTGACCCAGGTCATGAGAAAGGTCTTAAGGCGTGTTGACGCGGAACAAAGCCCAAATTGATTGGAGGGCTGACCTGTGGGGTGTTGACTCGGGTCGTGGAAAATGGCTGGACATGCATGCAAAATGTGTTTGATTGAATTGGGTGAATATACTTGTGTATGTCGCTCGAATGATAGTGATATGTACATTGGGTGTTATTGCATTAATGTGAATTGACTAATATGCAGAGTTGTCGCATGATTTGAGGAGAGGTAAGTACGTTCATGTGGATTTTATTTGTCGGTTGTTATATTACATGAAGAGACTCGTTTGGGTACGCATTGGCCTATGTGAGATTTATGTTATCTACTTATTGAGATTTATCTCATCCCCTGTTGTTAAACATTTTTAGGTTTGGAGTGACGAATAGTCATCACATTTGGTTCAGAGACCGGGAGTGACCTTGAGCATTTGATGCTTCGTTTCATCTTTAGATGCCCCTCTTTTGTTTAGTGAAGTAGGCTACCCAACTACCGTTCCCTTTTGATATTTTGTATTTGTGGATGCTGTAGTACTATCCCTTGTCATTAACTATCGTCAAGATTGCTTAAATTTCACTTCCACTTGCGTACGTCTTTGCGTGTTTCGTATGGGTCGGTGACGCTTCCTGATATATCGCGTTCAATACGGCTATCGAAGATGTGTCGTAAGCTTGTTGAAGTTCGGGGCGTGACATTGCACGAGGCAAGCGAGCTCATGCTCGTCAAATCCCAGCGAGACTCAAGCTCACTGCGTTGAGGCAGGCAAGACTCTAGCTCGTTGGGATTTGGCGAGCTCGGCCTTACCTGAGGCCGGCGGAGGGAGGAAGCAGGAAAAATAAAAAATAAAAAAAAAATAAAATAAAGGAAAGGAAAAAAAAGAAAAAAGAAAAAAGAATAAAATATTAACAAATTTAAGATAATCAATTTCGAAAGTTGTTTTTACCTTCTTAAAGTAGGGAATCAACTTTCCTAAATTTATACATTAATGGTTTTCTTGATCGGAAAGTATTTTCGGTTAGACCACATCATTTTTGGACAACCAAACGAATAAAAGTCCGGAAAACACTTTCCCGAAAAATAATTTCACTAAAACATATGCACCTTAGAGGCAAAACCTAATGGTTTTTTTTTATGTACTCATGATGTCTCCACGAAAAGTACATATTTTTTTTTGGTTAAAAAAGAAACATGTGCTCATGATGTCTCCACTTCCCCCGCATCTGTGTTTTCCTCCATAGTCACAAACTTACCGACATAATATTGGACCAATCTGTCTCTTCCTGGGTAGATATGAAGGAGAGATGAATATCGTTCTTAAAGAATAAAGGAACATGGGGATACCGAATCTACATGTGGTGTATGCATGAAAGAAAGGTCAAAACTTTTCTTCTTTTCTTTTCGCATGTGGTGTACGCAGAAAGGGCAAAACTTTTCTTTCTTTTTTTAGGAAAAAATAACATCATATGGGTCATAACTTTTTCGTAGCACTTACTTTGGAGTCATGACTTCTCAATTGATTACTTAAATTCTATAACTTTTAGAAAACGTTCACTTTAGCGTCATAATTTTTAAAAAAACGTTCATCACAAGTGTCATATGACTTTAATTGTCATATAGTTTTTCCTGAAAGAGAAATCAGTGTTGCCACTCAAATGACCGTTTTTTTTAAATTATTGTACTCAAGTGATCGATTGAAATATTATCACATAAAAGTGAGTATTGCACGAAAGTTATGATATTTATGGTATCATTTCCTTTCTTTTTTGTATGTGGTGTTTGTAAGAAAGGGAAAGACTTTTCTTTCCTTTTTCTTTTTTTAGGTCAGTGGCATGACTCTTTCAATCGATGGAAAAAAGAGGAAAAACTTAAAGGACTGGGACAAGAAATTCAAAGGACTCCAACCATATATGCAGCTACGAGCTTTTTCATAATCAATTTGCTTCCTTTCTAGTGGTTGGAAGCGAATATCAACACTTTTTAGCAACGGCCCATCGCGTTTTGATATGGGCATGAAAGGGATGTCAATTTGGACATCAGAACATGCTCCGGATCCTCCATTTCATGGCATCTGCTAAAACTTGTGTTTGTCCTTTCCCATTTCCGTTCTCCCATCTCATGCTGCATTTGATTACTTTTCAAATTTCCCTGTCCTTTTGTCTGTCTGTTTATTTGTATTGGTATCTTACTAGATAATGGGCAACCAGTTGTTCAAAAAAGGGGGTCAAAGAACAAGGAAAAATAAACTTCTAATTTAGCCACATAGACTGGATCTATGAAGCAATGCGATAAATCGTAAACGTGCACTATACCTGCTATATAACTCCACCTTATACAAGCTAATATTTGCATTAAACACGTAAGAAAGAACACACATCGTTATATAAATATGCACACTTTATGTAACTTTTAACATTCAATCACTTTATGACCTTGTTTTACACATGTAGCAGATACTCCTGCAATATTCATTTCACGCTCAACCAAGAGAAAAATAGAAAAAATCAAGAGCGAAAGTAACTTTTGTATTATTGTTACATGCATTGTTAAGATTTGACAATGTGCACAATTGATATTAATACATAGAAACGAGCAAATTATAATTGCTTGCCCTCCCTAAGGTACTCTTGAGATTAGAAAATGCCTGAGGAACATATTCTTAGCAATTCAAAACACACCTTTTTTCATTCAAATGCCAAAGAAGACCTACAAAAAAATAATAATAACGAAGAATATCCTAAGGTTCCGAGAAATATGACATTAAACTGTAGGAAAAGGCTCACAACTGTCTAGCAACATTGATCTTCCTCAAGGTACAGTTCAAGGAGGTAATTAAAAAACAATGACAAATTAGTGGGCCAAAGTGTAGATATTGGTAAATCTGGAATAAAGTGAGAGAGATATGAAGACAACCGTCAGTGACACGAGTAAGGGCATTGTTCCATTGAATATGCTTCTTCAAGATTGTGCATAAATATTAGCCTCTCTCAAGCCCTAGCTCATTGTCAACGAATCAATTGGTTATTCAGTTGCATTACAGGGCAAGTTCTCTACTGGCAGGTAGCCACTCGCGTAACTTTCCCGGAAAATCGGATGCGTTCTATGAGTGTGCTTTCTGCCAAAGGAGATTTGCCCGGCAATTCTTCTGCATTCATGCAGATGGGGTTTTCTTTTTTTTTTTCTCACTTCTCATTCTGTTCATACAGTTCGTCTGTATTTCTTGCGGAGTGCCGTTCGAGTTCAAGCAATCAATTCGCGGAGGAATTCTCAGTTTCCACAATCAAAATCATGGCACGTAACTCCTCTTAGCTAATCTTAGCATGACCATATTTGTTGTTTTTCAGGTCATGGGGTTAATGCATGCACGTACGAAAATGCTATTTCCATCTCAATGCAACTTTTCTATATATAAATTTATTAATTTTCAATCCTCTTACTTGTACTACATTTCATTTTTTTTTTTTAACAATTCTCTGTCCCACGAAATTGAAACTTGCTTAATTTAGGAATCGAGCTTTTATATAGCTGGCATTAGTTGGTCTTCTGAATTTGC
Source organism: Syzygium aromaticum (assembly GCA_024500025.1). Taxonomy (NCBI): domain Eukaryota; kingdom Viridiplantae; phylum Streptophyta; class Magnoliopsida; order Myrtales; family Myrtaceae; genus Syzygium; species Syzygium aromaticum. The sequence goes on along the minus strand of CM044889.1, from coordinate 23,734,802 downwards.
AAGTAACATTTCTGGTAAGCAAGATCCTAATTTCACCTTTTAAAATAAAGAAAATTACCAGAAAGAACAGCAAGTTTTGTGAAAGCATGAAGAGACTAACTGTGGAGTAGCGTATATGTCACGCCCCGTGTAACATCCCGAAATTCAACCCACTTTCGTTATCAATGAAATTGATAATATTTTTCATTGCGTTTTAGTAAGTCTCGCCCGGTTCTGATCAATCTCAGGATACTGATAAATAGGGAAAGGCTAACTAGGAAAAACGGCACGTGAACCCAAGAACTTGACCACGAATTGAGTCCGATCCCGAAGTACGACGAGAGAGTATTTTGTGCCAAGTGGGCCAGTTCAAGGAAAGTGACGAATTGAGGTCGACCGACGACGTACGAATGGATAGCGGGTGATTCCGCACGACCAAGAGTACGCCTGGGGTGAGTGATCCCGAACTTGTTTCGAACGACCGTGACCCTCGGGACTAGCGATAGATCCTCGTGTTTTCTGGAAAATCGACATCGTCACGACTCGAGTGCCCTAGGTCGATACGCGTAACCCCTAAACAGCCGTCCGTTAGTGAGAGACACTAAAACTGCAAATTGAGTTGAATTGATCGTGGAATTGAGTACGAACTTCGGCATCGAATTTCGTGGGCGTATGCGACTATTTTGCAAGGATGATGTCATTTTTATGTGGCCACTCATATATGAGATCAATAGAGTCGAAATTTGGAAATTTAACCCGGAACCAGAAAATTACCGTTTTGCCCTTGTACCCATATGTTTGGATTCCGAATTTTGGGATTATTGGGAGATTATTTTAGAGTTTTATATTGGTTTATCTCAGCCCAATAATGCTAGAAATATTGGTCTCTAATGCCCTTGGATATTTTGTCTAGAATAAACCCCAACCTTGGATTAGGGGCAAGATGGGCATTATAGGAGGTTGGTCACCTAACCCACTAGGTTCAACTATGTTTAAACCTTGCAATGTCTCTCTCTCCTCCCATTTTCTCCCATCTTCAGCAGACCATCCCCTCCTTCACGCCAACTCCCTCCTCTCCATCTTCTTTCTTGCTTGGCCCTGGAAGACCAAGCTCGCCGGAGGAGCTCCGTCGCCGTCGAAGTCGATTCACCACCGCCGCCACCACCTTGCCTAGCACCATCCAGCCATCCCACTCCCCTCTCTCTCTCCCGTCCGCCGCGACCAGCATCCCCCTCCCCTTCGCCGTATTGGATCGCCGTCCGTTGGGTAGCCGTGCGTCGCCGCCGGGAACTGTTGCTATCCAGCCATTTTCGCCACTTGTTCAACCTTGCTTAGAGCTTAGGGTCTCAAGTGAATATAACCCTAGACCCTAATTAGGCTAATTTACACTTCAAGATGGGTTTTAGGGGTTATTAAGGTATTTTAGGGGTTAATTAGTGTGGGCTGATTTGGGGCTGAAGTTGTGGTGACTTTAATGGCCTAAGGTGATGATTTAGGGATGGTTTAAGGGCTGTGGATAATTGGATTAGTGGTTTGTTGAGTTTGGTCTGCTTGGTGATGCCTATTTGTTGATTTCCGGTACAGTTACTGTTGCGTCGTCGGATTTTGTTATTTTTGGTGTGACTTGTGTGGGCAGAATTTGAAGAAGTGTTCTTCATGAAAGTTGTTTACAACATCTTTAAGTATAACATATTTTAATTTGGGAATTTTTCGAAATCATTTGGTGCCATTCGGAAGTCCATCTTTGGACCAAAATAAAACTGCCCGATTTACTGTTCACCCGACCTTCAGGTCTGTTCGAATTTTTATAAATTTTCCAGGACTATTTTCAAAATATTTCCTTCATAAAAATTGTTGGGGACATTTGTGGCTATAACATATAAAAATTTCAGAGCTTTTCAAAATGATTTGGGCACTGAATAAGCTGTATTTTGATGGCCTGAGGGGCTGTCCGAGCGAACCGGATTTTGTCCGATTTTGAGTGTCAAAACGAGGTATTTACGGTTAGAACTGGGTTTTGAGTTCTTCACGGAAAATGTTCATTGAGATGTTTTGTACAACATATCCAAATTTTATAATTTTTGGAGTTGAATTACTATTTATTTGAAAATGGATTCCAGAACTGTGCGCTAGCTCAGAATTGTTCAGAATCTGTGTATTCGGTTTTCCCTTGTTCTTAGTGGCTGATCATTGTGGTCATGATTTGGGCTATTATGTGAATTGAGCATGGGCACCTTGATTTGGACAAAAATGTGAAGTTGGCGGGTGAAATTTGTGGACCGAGTGGTGGCTGTTTCCATGGTGACTTTTGTACTCCAATGTGATGATTTAGAAGTGGTTTAGTGGCCTAAGGTGATCTGGTTGGTGATCGATTAAGGTAGGTTCGATCGGATCATTTGGTGGATTAATCGCGGTCTAAATGCGGAATGTAATGGGCACAACAATCGGGCCGTACAGTGGTTGTTTATGTGGTGGAATTGGGAGCCTAATGTGATGATTTGGAGTGGATTAGAGGCCTAAAGGAGACTGATTAGTGGTTGGCCACAGTGGAATTTATCGAGCCTTATTCGGCGAAATTGAGGATTAATTATGAATGACCGTGTGTGCTTGATTTGTCCATTAAGTGGCTAATTGTTTATGGCTTGGTAGTGGTTACATGATGCCAGGATTGAGCACTTATGTGGCTGAGAAAGGTTCGGCTTGGTGGACCTTAGACTTGTGCAAGTTTAATAGCTTAATTGCGTGATTTTCATGTGCCAATAATGTACCATGACTGATTTGAATTAATTGATTGATTGGGCACATTGATTCATTAAATTGAATATGTGTGGTGAAAATTGAGCATATTGCGTTGTGAATTGAACACGTGGTGTTGTGCAATTGAATGCTCACTATGAATTTCTCGAATGCCTCAAGTATGAACGTTATAGCCATGAGTGTGCATCTCAAGCATTGGTACGGCATGTGCATATACGAGTGTGCACGAATGACATGTGCATTGTGATCACTTAAAATGCCCTGATATGTTTTACGCGGGGTTTAGATAAAAATTGGTGATTGTGAATATGTGATCACAATAAGCCATGATGTGTTTTACGCGAGGTAGTGAACCCGTCTTGAGGCGTGTTACGCGGGACGATGCCCAGTTTACCGGAAGATGACCAACCTGATGCGTTTTACGCGGGTTATGTGTCATGAGCCTGATACGTTTAACGCGGGCCAGAGATCGATCTCGAAGTGATAGACCTGATGCGTTTTACGCGGGTCGGACCTGATGCGTTTAACGTGGGTTGGAGGAGAAATTGATAAATGGTAAGAGTGCTAGCATGCAAGTGTGCGATGATGCATCAATGAGGCATGAGCATGAGTGCGAGCATGAGCATATGCATGACATGCGTCGTGACGAAGGGATATGCATATATGTGCCGTGATTGAATTCTGTGGCATGATTATGATTATATATCAATTGTCTAACCTGCAGGGTCAAGTAAGTTTTGGATTTGGGCCCGAAGGCCTAAGTCATTTATGGTTTAGACCGTGTGTTGTTCGGTTGGTGCTCGTCAAGAGGTGCATGTTAGCCTAATTTAGGTTTAGGGGGCCTACTCGCTGAAATTTATTTTCACTGTTGTTTAAACCCAACTTTTTAGACCCCCGACCTTGAGATGGATTCCGACCCTAAGGAGGAAGAGCCGATGGAGTGGGAGTCTGATCCCAAGCCATTTACCCTTTCGTTGCCAGTGGCCATTGATCCTTTTTGATCTAAGTGCTTAGGTTGTAATGGATATTGTATGTCTTCGTAGCTTATGCAAGTTCTAATTATTGTTTGTGTCACTATCCTTGGTCATGTGTTTTATTGTCTAGGTGTTGTGTTGCTTCTGCGTGTGCTTGTTCTCTGAGATTTGGGCGTTGGGTCGGCGACGCTTCCTAGGACGTCGCACTCGAATCGACCTTTGCAAAGGATGTGGCGAGTCGTAGGTTGCGGGGCGTGACACCCCGAACCCCATCAAGAGCGCGACATCCCTTTCCGGGGTCGAATTTGTGCAACGACCCAGGAAATGTTGCCGACCGAACGAATCCATCAGAGTTAAATCGCGACAGAAGCAACAGTACAATCCTGGACAAATAAAATAGTAGAGAATTCGAGATAAACGATTCGCCAAACCGCCAAACATTGTAATACACTTTCAAAGATTCACAATATCCATAATAATTTACAGGCACACCGAACCAGTAACTATTAATTTCCAAAACACAAAAGATCAGCATCCTAAGTCAGTACTATCCAAAAATGGGACACTCTCAACTATCACCTTACTCCTAGAACTAGTCCTTACACCCTTTAGAGAGTGTTCACTCAGACTCGTTCTCCTCGTCCTCCTTATCTACATTCTCCTCCAGTTCGTACTCATCCGATGACTCTGAATCGAGTCCAACCTCAATAGGATTTTGTTCATCCCCTAACTCGGGCTGATCCTCAGCTTGCTCCTTTGCATCTAAATCCTCTCTGTTCTCCTCTGGCTCCTTTGCGGGCTCGTTCTCCGGCTTGTCCACAGGCTCATGCTTAGCTGGCTCCTCTCTGGGGTTCTCACCATACTCATCCTTCGGTCCTACCTCATGTATCCCGTCTAGATCTATGTCCATAGGGTCAAATCTTGCCTGCGACCCTTTTGGATTTGGATTAAGTTCATTTACTGAAGAATCAGGTGCAGCCGGTGCAGAATGATGTCCGGACTAGACTATACTAACCTCTGCACTAGTTGATTCCCTATCAAGAGAGGGTATAGCTACCGGATCCCAATCACCCACGCCATTGGACGGAACGTCAAAACCACGGACGGGACCAAACTCATCCATCCCGTATCTGAATATCCACGTGGTAAAAGTGTGAGCCTACCTGAGAGGTAGTCCTATGTCTACCCAAACTATAGAGGTGTGCTTAACCTAAGTGTGATTCTCGTCTACTGGATATTCTACTACTTCGTGGTTGGTGTGCATGGGGATTGCAAAATGCTGTGATGGTAATGGCAGGAGATTCATGACTCGGACAGTGGCTCTGAAATGGTTTGGTTGAAACAACCATAAGATCACATCTCAATAAGTCACAACTTAAGTCCCACCTAGGCTATCACGTATTTTCAGACACATTCAAACACACAATCAAGCAATTCACCCAACATCATCCATACAATCACACATACCTAAACTCTTGGCATAAGTAGCTTGCACGTTAGCCCATAATAACAACATTCGCATCTTACACACGCATATCATCACACCACATTTACAAATCCCACACATCACACTCGTTCATGCACCACCACATCATTTTCACTTATTATTTGTCGTTATGCTAACACTTGGTCAATCACTTTCTCCGCCCGCGTAAACATGCCTCAGGCCCACTCGATCGCGACTCGAGCATTACATGCCTCGGTCCGATTCTACTTTCACTTGCCATACCACATGTCTCATTCTCAATCATTTTCCTCGGTCCGCGTAAACACGCCTCAGGCCCACTTGATTGTGACTTGAGCATTACACGCCTCGGTCCGATTCCACTTTCACTTGCCATACCACACGTCTCATTCTCAATCATTTTTCTCGGCCCGCGTAAACACGCCTTAGGCCCTCGATCGCGATCCGAGCATCACACGCCTCAGGCCCGACCCCAATCCTCGGCCTGCACTAAATGCGATAGGCCTACATAATCGAAACCCGAGCTTATAATGCCTCGGTACGATCCCGGTCTCACGATTTCAATCATTAGGCCTGATAATCAATCCAGCCCTTAATTTCTACCAAATAACGTCTAAATGGGTCCGATAGTACTCGATAACTTAGGCAAGGGTTTAGATCGCGACTTATCCAACTCTAGACTAACGCGGCTAGAGTAAAATGGGGGTAGTAAACGACGGTCTTGCGACGGTGGTGGCGATTGGCTCACGGCGGCGGCTTGGGTGATGGCCGACTCAGCTCATGGCCGTGAGAGAGAGAGAGAGAGAGAGAGAGAGAGAGAGAGAGAGAGATGGTGTGAGGGTGGCGTGAGGCTCGGCGGTGGGGCAGTTTGGCGCAGCGACGGTGTGGAGCGATGGATGGTGGCGATGCGACAAGGGCACGGCCAAGGTGGGCGATCAACGTAAGGGGAGGGAGAGAGAGAGGAAGCCGAGAGAGGTGAGAGAGTGAGAAGAGAGAGTGAAATTGGACTTAAAAAGTCCAACCCAATAATTGAAAAGCCAAAATGACTATCTTGCCCTTTACTCTAAAATCCAACTGACGGCTGAGATTCGATCTTATCTTGAAATCAACGGTCCGGATCGAATCTTTTCCAAAATATCCAAGGGCAATTTGGGGATTTCATAAAATTCCAAGGGCAAAATTGTCCAATCCAAAAGTTAGGGAAAAATTACCAAAATGCCCTTGCCCTTGACAAATTCCCAAGGATAAAATGGTCACTTTTCCATCCTCTTGCCGAAATTGAATTTTTCTTAAGGATTCGGGAAAATCCAAAACTGCACGGTCCAACCACAACATCGTCCTAATGTCCTGTCGTGATTTCCTAATTTTCCAATGCCCAATTTAGTCTCTAATTAATAATTGAATTTTATTTATAATGTAACTCTAACGTTTCTCAAACTAACGGGTGGCTTTTAGGGAAATTTGCCTATTTGACCTGTGACTAATACTAAACCAAGCCACGTGCAAGTTTGTTCAGATTGTGACGACCTCGGTTGTCAATGGAATCGTGAGGATTGATCGCTAGTTCCGTCAGGCACAATTGTTCGATATAGGTTCTGGATCGTTCGTCAGTTCATTTCGTGGTCAAATGGAATCACCCGTGATCTACTCGTATGACAATGACAAATCGGCTCATAACTATCATAAAATCGGCCTGCATTGGCTCAAAATGTCACATCAGCGATTTTATGATCGAAAATCGGTTCACAATCGAATTTTTCTAGTCGTATGAATTTAAATTCCTAATTATCCTTTTCCTAATGGTTAGTATCCCAGAAATGATCAGTTCCGGGCGAGAACTATTACAAGTACGTTAATAAAATCATTCATTTCATAAATCCCAATTGAGCAATTTTCGGAATGTCACAATAACCTAATTTGGGCCTACGATATCATCAAACATAATTTCATCAGCCAGCTTTTCTATAGACATAGGCTTATGACATCAAAGATCATATCACGGTGGATGCCTTCAATTGGTATCTAGTGCAATTTTCGTAGGAACGGTATAGAAGACACAACACATTGCTTTTCCAATGCAACTGAACTAGAAGTACATTGGATAGTATATTAGCAAAAAATTTGATTCACCGTTTGGTAGGAGGATGGAATGGTGAACTTCAATGGATGATTAGGGCTATCGAGGGCAAAGACATGGTGGCGAGACTTCTTAAATCATCATTCTTAGTGACCATATATTGCATTTAGATGGAGAGCAACCACAAACATTTTCAAAGCAAGTCAAATGACATCCGCATTATTTTGGCCAAGATGCGTGAAATTGTTAGAGGTAGAGCTTACTATATGGAGACTTCCTATCTCCATCTTCTCACATTATTATTCTATTTGTGATATTGGGGGATGCCCCTAAGCTTGTGTACTATATTTGATAATTTTTTTTTTTTGGTAAGGGTAAGAATTTGTATTACTTTTCCAAATCACCATGTACACAATATATTTGATAAATGATACTTACATTTTCCAAAAAAAAAAAAGGCATGAATAGTCAACCTGTTTCTAGACTTTTTAAACCCCAATTTTATCCTAAACACATTTAATCTAAAACGTTTTGCTTTTAGTTCTACTGTCCACATATTGCCTATTTGTAGACTTTCTAAATTTTCAATTTCTCTGTAAAGACGCTTATATTAAAACTTTTCAACTTTCATTTCTAATATCAACACATCTAATAGAAAGCGTTGTCCTCTCTAATATTAAACCCTTAAAGCATCTAATATAAAAACAAATGTAAATCTTACTAAAACACTACCAACAACCTCCCTTTTTTTCTTAACGTTTTATTGGTCTAATTTAAATCTTGATTAAATCTACCTTGTAGCACCTCGAATTGTACAAATCCTAGATTTGGTTGCATATATTTATATATATATATATATATATATATATATGTATATATATGTATATAAATCAAACTAAAGTTGACACCAATCAATTTAGAAAAGCCTAGATCGATCGGCTACCTAAAGCATTAGGTAGTGTTTGGGAGTTGAACTACCTAAGCGCATATAATGGGTTAAAATGAAGATGGAAGATACAAAGAAAAGAGAAGATGAACAAATTTAGTTCCTTGAAATCCTACATCCACCATAGAAATCCCCATTTGACTTCGCTTATTGGGAGAGATTCAATCTCCTTAAATAAAGACGTACAACATGGTTGTTAAACATAGCTTATGATGTTTATGGTAAATACAGTTATTACATATTGGACCTATCTTGCCAACACTCCCCCTCCAAGTTGGAGCGAAGATGTCTTCTAAGCTAAACTTGGCCAACATTTGTTGAAATACTCTTTTAGAAAAGGGTTTATCAAACACTTCAGCAAGTTGTTCTTTGCTTCAAACATAAGGAGTTATCTCAAACTTTCTCTTGAATAAAATGACATTCAACTTTTATTTGTTTTGTTCTTTCATGGAAGATTGAATTTCACGCAAAGTGAGTTGCTGCTTGATTATCACAAAATAGCTTTATAGGAGCACAAGATCCATCAAGAGCCAAGTCACTCAATAGCAAGTGAAGCCAAACCAATTCACATGTCGCGGATGCCATAGCTCTGTATTCTACTTCAACGGTAGAACGAGCAATCACACTTGACTTTTTGCATTTCCACGTATTGAGATTGCCTCTTACAAGAGTACAAAAACCAGTGGTGGACCTTCTATCAGTGGGACTACCAGCGCAATCAGCATCAGCATATCCTACAACCTCTATTTGACCATGTTTTTTTCATAAGAATGCCACATCATGGACATGACTTAAAATATCTCAATATACGGTTGACAAGTTCCATGTGACCTTCAGTAGAAGCATGCATAAATTGACTCAAAAAGCTAACAACATATGAAATGTCTGGTCGAGTGATAGTTAGATAAATTAGCCAAGCAACTAATCTTTGAAACTAGCCAAAATCTTATAGAGGAGTAATCTTTTTTATCAATTTGTTCTCAAAGTCCATAGGAGACTCTACAGGTTCGACCCCCAATTTTCATGTTTCCTTTAACATATCAAATGCATATTTTCTCTAAGAGAGAAACAAGCATTTACTGAAACTAGCAACTTCAATTCCAAGGGAGTATCACAACTGACCCAAATCCTTGATGTCAAACTTCTCATGCAAATTTTTTTTGAGAGTTTCAATCTCTTGTAGAATATCACCGATAATGACAATATCATCAATGTAGATTAATACTACCACAATTCCTTTAGATTTTTTCTTAACAAATAGAGAGTGCTCAGACTTACCCATTTTAAATCCAAATGTCATAAAGGCAGTACTCAACTTTTTGTACCATGCTCGAGGTGATTGCTTCAAACCATAGTTTGCCTTTTGAGTTTGCAAATAAATCCTTGATTTTTAAGGGCTAACCCAAAGGAAGGTCCATGTACACTTGTTGTGACTGACCTTCGATTAAAGGTCTCGCATGGCGTATGCGCTAAATCTAGGTTTGAGACTTAACTCAGGTTCTCCCAAGCCCATACCATATCCTGACTTGTGGTTTACGCTTTTAACCTGCAAGTGATTTTTATTTAGGAGTCACCACTAATCAATTTATAGTGGGTCTATTAGACACTCAAGTAAAGCATTGGAAGGATTGCCTCAATTCTACAAACTAAATATTAAATGAGTTCGAGGATTTGATTACATTAGTTGAGTGACTAGTGCTTTTTTGATACCTTTTATCCTATTTATTTCAGAAAATATATGTTAGGCAATTTAGATTGTTTTTAGTACCTATCTCCTAATATGCGAAGTGATCGAACAAGTGCACAATCATTAAATTAACGATTAGCAGTCAAGATAAATATGTGGCCTAAGATTCTAATCCTAATTAGGGCAACAACATTTAACACATGACGATTTATGCAATTATATATTAATTAGAAATAACATGCATAATAATAATACAACAGTAGTGAAAATAACATTCAAAATCCTATTGTATAGCCCTATAAGCATATCCGATTTAGACATAATTATTAATCAAATAATTCTCATAATTTTGAAAATATTCTAAAATACTAATTTCGAAAATATTTCCTAATTTCAAAAGATATAAAAAAATATTTTTATTTTTTTGAAAAAATATTATTTTTTAATACAATAATAATATAATATTAACCGGGTCGAGTAAATGGATTTGGATTAGGTCAGAACTAACCCAGGTCAACAGACTTGACCCATATGCATTGACCCAGTTTGGATATGCGGAAGTGAATTGGGTCGGGGCTAACCCAGGTCTTAGACCGGAAGCGGTTTATCGACCGGTTCAGGCCAAATCCTGACCTTTCAGGCTCGGGAGCCATCGGCCAGGTAGAAATTCAATGATTTACCGGCTATTTCACCTAGCCTTTGGCCTTCATGCTGAGGAGATTTGGAGGTGGCTAGCCACCACATGGGCGATCGGAGTAGTCATTGGCCAAGCGCTGACCGAGGCTTATTGAGCCCAAACGTCGGTCAGAGCTTAGCCAACGAAACCAGGTAGATTTTTAGCCTTCTTTAGCCTGTAGCAACCATCACTAAACTTCCCTAGGCTACCTAACTCTTCAGCCAGTCTCGATATTGCCGACTAAAGATAAAACAAAACAGGCCTCTTTTGGGCATTTCGTCGAACAACTAGAGTACGTGACTGAAACAAGGGATCTCCGACCTGTCTTAGGGGCCCTGACCAACTTTGATGGCTACAACTCGCTTTTGACAGCGAGTCTAGATCGGCAGAAGGATTGGTATGGGCTAGGATTTGCAAGAAAACGGCCAACGGGAGTCCCAGCTAACTTACGAGTAGAAACAGGGGAAAATAAAGGAGGGCCGAGAGGGCTTATCGGTCAATGTACATTAGGGGGGTCGCTGGCGATGTATGCTCATCGGGAAGGATCGTTTGGCTTCTCCTTCAGGCCTTACGATCCCCTCCCGGTTTATCTCTCTCTTTTATCTCGGTTTCTCTTAGAAATCGCTTAAAATCTCTCTCTCTCTCTCTCTCTCTCTCTCTCTCTCTCTCTCCCTCTCCTTATGCTTTGTTTTTTTGGCCCCTCTTCTCTCTCCTCTTTGCCGGCTTATATAGCAACCGCCGGTTACTAATCCTGCCTTGGAAGTTGTCCATTTAAGGCTCTGCACTAGCCTATCGCTCCTACTCAAGACTTTTGTGGCCATATCGCATGGTGGAGCGAGTTATCTGCACTTCACAGGCGATAGTTGGCTACAAGGAGGGAAGGAAGGAGGAGAGAGGGAGAGAGGCCAAGCTAGTAGGGGGGAAATCAAAATAGGCTGGACTGGGCTAGCTCGCGCGTAAGGAAGGGAAAGAAACGAGGGTGCAGGCCAGGCCCATGGGGAAGAAAGGAGAGCGCCGGGTCAACTCGAACCCGACCTGGCTCGATCCGAATTTTTTTAATTAATTTTTAATTTAATTTTAAAAAAGAAAAATAAATATGCTCTAATAAACACTATTAATGCAAATATGCCTAATGTATATATGCAATGTAATTAAATAAATTTTTATTTTAGGAATTAAAGATATTAACCCCTAAATTTTTGCATAATTAATCTTGAGCAAATTAAATTAAAAATAAATACCAATAGCTGCCCCTTTTTTAAGGTGAGCTCACAAAGGTTGCATTCAAAGATAAATGACACATAATTTTGGTCCGTGTATGTGCAATGAATGATATTTTTGGTGGGACCATAGGTCCCATTTTTATGACGTGATACAAGATGATACTTGCTAAAACAAATAAAAATATACCTAAAGTTACCTACCTTGTTAGGATGGTAGAGTAATTCTAGATAGTTGGTGTTGTGTGTCGAGGATACAAACCTATCTTCGGTCACTTCGACGGGAGAAATCGTTTGTCTAGGGACCAGACTTATCTTCGATCATCTCAACGGGATTTCATTTGTCTAGAAACCGAACCTATCCTCGGTCGCCTTGACGATGGAAATTGTCTGTCTAGGACCCGAACCTATCATCGATCACTTCGACAGGATTTTGTTTGTTTACGACTTGAACCTATCTTCAGTCACCTTGAAGGGGTTTGCTTTGTTGAAGTACCTACATCTAGTCAAATGTACCTGAAAAGGCTTAATGTGAATAGAGGGGGGTGATCCCATGTTTGGTAATTGCTTGACAAAGCACCTGAATCCTGTTTGAAGTACCTAAAAAGACTTGATCGATAAATGTATAGGTCGGTCTAGTGCGTCTAATGGCTTGGTGAATAAAGGGAATTAACCCAAATGTTCGATTTTGCCTGCTTAATACCAGAATCTTTCTTTGGGCACACAACAGGATAATGAAAATACCTGCTTAGTCCCCGAAACCTCTATTCGGGTGCACCACAGGGTGATTAAAGTACCCATTTAGTATCCAAAACTTTTCTTCGGACGCACTACAGAGCAATGTAAGAGACTACTTGGTCCTTGAAACTTTCTTCGAGTGCACCACAGAGCTATTAAAGTGCTTGTTTAGTATCCAAAACTTTTCTTCGGATGCACCACAAGGCGATGAAAGTGCCTGCTTAGTCCCTGAAGCCTTTCTTCGAGCACACCACAAGGCGATTAAAATGCTTGTTTAGTATCTGAAACTTTTCTTCGGACGCACCACAAGGCGATAAGAGGGCCTGCTTAGCCCCTGAAGCCTTTCTTCGAGTGCACCACAGGGCGATTAAAGTGCCTGTTTAATATTTAAAACTTTTCTTCGGACGAAAGATAGGGCGATGAAAATGCCTGTTTAGTATTTGAACTTTTCTTCAAACACACCACAGAGCGATTAAAGTGTCTGTTTAATATTCAAAACTTTTTTTCGGACGTACCATAGGGCAATTGAAAGTGCCTACTTAGTATCCGAAACTTTCTTTGAAACACCACAGGACAATGAAATTGCTCAAAGGGAATACCTGGCTAGTATCTCTAGCCCTTAAGGGTATGTCTTCTATTAGATATGTTTCTGTGCAAAACCATATGCATTCGTCGAAGAAATGGACAATTAAGGTTATTCTAGTCGAAGAAATGGACAATTAAGGCTATTCTAGAATACATACATCTTTAAAGACATTTGGGTTGCATCTTACGTAATGAGAAATGCCTTTCTTTTTAAAAGGAACACCTCATTTATCCTCCGGGTGGTTGAAAAGAGTTCTGATGAAATACTTGGGGTTCTTACCCGAAGGTTTAATGGTTTGCTTAGTGGGTCCTCGCCAACAAGTCTTGAAGAGATTCAAATAATGAGTACCCAAGGGTCCTCGTCTGAGGATTTAATGGTTTTCTTGGTAGGTCTTCGCCAGCAGGTCTTGAAGAAACTTAAGCAATGGGCACTTGGGGGTCTTTGCCTGAGGAATTGATGATTTATCTATTGAATAACCGACCTTTCTCGGTACACATCACTGGAGATGGTAAAGAAGGCTTCTCCAGTGCTCGAAATTTCATGGGGTTCCCCTAGGGAGTAAGAGACTCCGAGATACGAAAGCATGCCGTGTCAATTTCACTTGGGGAATAAGAGCGCCAGTTTGGTATTTGAACTTCTTCTGGGATACACTGTTGGGGAATAAGAAGGGACTTTACGTTATAAAAGGACGTTAGATCAATAAGGGGACTTTGGCTACAGAAGCAGTTGTGTCGATCCCATTGGAGGGAATGTTCAAGAGTCTTTGGATGTCTTTGGAGACAATCCGGATGTCAAGCGCTCTTTGAGTCTTCATAGACATTTTATTTTTCAGAGATGATTAGAGCAAATATGTATGCATTTATCGAGGATATAGACAAGCTAGGCTATTCTAGAATGCGCATTTCAAAGCTCACGCATGATGATTTTGCCATGTTTGCATCACTAAATAGCCACTAGGGGCAATTATTAATTAAGATAATTTTTGCTCACAAGGTGGACTTCTCAAGATGTTGAATGAGAGACCTTTAGTTAGAAAGGACTTTCTACTCGTTATCATTGAAAAATGGTTGTTTGTCCTAACCATTAATGCGGGAATATCGAAAGTACTCAATTTGACCATTGTCATATCAACAAGGGTCTAAGTTTTCTTATAAACAGTACAATCTTACCAATTTGAAATGTCCTTTTTCAAGATCGTAATGTAGACTGTCCGAATCAAGGCCATGAAAGAAAATGCTCCGTGATCATCTCTGGGTTTACAAGTTAAGAACACTGCAAAATAAGATGGAAGCAGTCTTGCTCACACCTTCTCGAGTGATGTTTATAAACATTTGAAACTCTAAGTTAATTCAGGTGCCCTAATCAAAAGAGACTTCATAAAGGACGTAACGTAAGCTCGGACGAAAGGATCATTGGGCTAAAAAATGTGTGTCTAAGGAGTGAGAGTTGGTGATCATCTTGGCATTGTCACTAGTCTTCTTCTTCACCGTAGGGATTTTCTTGGAAAACTCCCTGGGGTAATTTGGCGCTTTGGCTTGTTGGACTTTTGTCCAACAATTATAAATTCGCTTGAGGATACAAATTCCTTCGCTTTTTTATCGCTTTTTGTTTATGGGCATTGGCATTACTTTTACTAGGCATATTGCTTTTTTATGCCCCTAGTTTTCAACATTTTTTTTTTCATTTATGGGCATTGGTCTTGCTTTTACCAAGCACATTGCTTTTTCACGCCCATAATTTTCATTAATTGATTCCATCATTTTTTGCTGTTCTTTTTGCGTTGTCAAGAACTACCCTAGCCAAATTTGAACAAAACAATACTATTTGGCTTTTAGGGTCTTCATTTTCATTTGGCACTCTGGACCATAATGCTCGAACTATGAAGACCTCGCTTTATCCTTGTGTGGGAGATGATCACCAACTGAATTCGTACAAAACGAAATCACCAACTCAATTAGGCTAGAAAAGGATATAAGTGTATGTGATAGAAGAAAGATTGTTCTTCGTCATCCTAGGGCACTTAAATCATCGTGAGTGTTCACTTGTAATAATAACACTTGAAGATTGATGCAAGTGAGAGCAAGAAAATTTCTATTTATTTTTTCTCACCTCGAGCTGCTGATTTACCTCTAGTTGCCCCAGTATGGGGTGGTTCTTGACATGGGTAATTTGAAAAAGAACCTCCAAGTGTATGGGCTCAAAATGGTTAAGCAAAGGATCATCGGTAGTGTATAGGGCAGAGATATGAATTGTTTCTTATCATTTTGGCTACCGTACCTTATGCGAGAAATCTCTTTATCTTGTAAATATGGAATCTTTTCACTCGTCTCATCGGAGATAAGTACATGGAGATGTGTATGGACTAAGGATTGCCTTTCGTCATCCCAACACATCTCGTTCAGCATACCCGAGCAGTTCGACATCATTCGTCGAATTGTCATCTAGAAAATTTTCACATGAAATTGGTGAATTAAACAAGTAAAATTGTCACGTACCGACCCTACAGCACACGAGCATCCCGCCATGGTCGAACTCATGCAACGCTCCTAGGACATGTTACTGACCTAAAACTCAAACAGAGAACAAAACACATGCGGAAGCAACATAACACCCGTACAAAATAAACAACATGACTACGGATAGCGAATACTACAACCAGAAAATCAAATAAGCACTTGGCACTACCAAAGGAAGCATATACAAATTCATATACAACAACGACCCAAACCCCAAAACGAGGCGATGGCCACTACTGACAAAAATGGGTAAGTAGCATGGATCGGGGATACTATCTAAGGTGAGGCTTTGGTCAAAAAGTCACTAGCTCGACCTAACTAAACTGAGGCTGACCTAAGGGGCCCAGTCCAGGTTAGATCCTGATGACTTTGATGAGCTATCGGACAGCTCGATCATTGAGTCAAGGGAATTTGGCTCGAACTCGATCTTAGCCAGCTCCGCCTCGGAATCCATCTGCTCGGGCTCACCCTCCAGATCTGCGTCCTCCTCCATAGGCTCCGGCTCGTCCTCCGCCTCATCCATCGGTTCTGGTCCCACGTCAAAAACTACCGGATCCTCGGCCATCATGTCGAGCTCCTCCACCTCTCATTGGGCATGTTCGTCGTTAGAGCTCGAGTTGTCCTCAGTCGAGGCATCTACCACATCTCTGTCTGGGCGCTACGGATCGGCCTGGCCTTGCCCTCTAAAATGGACATCAAAAAACTGGAGAGGTCCATACTCTCCATCGTGATCCCTAAACGTCCAGGCAATGTACTCGTGGGTCTCATAGTATGTTGCTCCTACATCTACCCAAACTATAGTATAATGACTGACAAACGCATCCCCGTTCCCTACGGGGTGCATTGTCACCGCATGCTCCACTTGGTGTGGGATCCCAAAATGGACTGGTACCTCAAATATCGTTAGGGCCGGAGGTCTGAAATGTTGGGTTATACAACAATGAGAACACATCTCAGCAAGTAAAACCCCCTAAACCTAAACTAGGCTAACATGCACCTCCTGACAGACAAACAACCACACAAAACTTGTATCACAATCAAATAACCTAGGCCCTCGGGCCTAGATCGAACACACCGATAACCCTGCAGGTTAGATATATAATATCACAGTAATAGCTTACACACGAACATGTTTAGTCACACGTATGCCATGCACACGCCTGCCCACTGACCAAAGCATTCAATCACAAGTATGTCATTAGTATGCCTATGCTCATAATTTGACTCAATAATGCGCATTGCCATTTTCTATTTAAGATTTGACTCGCGTGAAACGCCTCAAGTCCGACCCGCGTAAAACGCATCAGGTCCTTCAGTCATTATCAACACTTCAAAGCCCACGTAAAACGCATCAGGTCCAGTGTCTCTAGCCCGCGTAAAACGCATCAGGTGCAACACTGATCTCCATATATGAACCAAAATCCACGTAAAACGCATCAGGCTAGCCGTATTCTGGCAATCCGGGCATCGTCCCGTGTAAGACACATCATGACGGGTTCAATACCCCACGTGACATGCATTAGGGCTTTATGTGATCACACGTGTACACACCGATTTTTATCTAAACCCGGCGTAACATGCATCAGGGCAATTAGGTGATCACATGCTCACGTCAGGCACGCTTCCTCGCTCAATTCTCATTTCATGTCAATGCTCAGCATACGAAATGCATGGCCACGCACAATGAGCACTCGATTTCACACGGCACACAATTGGTTAAGGCCAACTCAAGGGCATCTCAACGTGTTCGCTTATCCGATTTAATTCCCTTCGGCACATCACACAAATGGACACTCACGTTTCACATATCGAATCAATGGAATTCACGCCAATTATTGGCCAATCGCATACCGCATCATCCGGCCACACGAACACACGGCATGGCATGATAAAATTCAGCACAAACCAACCACTAATCGAACAACACGGGGCATCATGGCAATTTCTCAATTAAGCTCCTCAGTAATCCATCTAAGTCCACTTAATCACAATATGGACAGCCACCAAACAAGTCATTCTAGGCCAATAATTATCCTCAAAATACTCCATTAGGCTCCCAAAGACATCACCAAAATCAGCCACCTTGAGAACAATGTGAGGTACGCTCGGGATTCCATAATTGAACCCTAACTTAACTGAACTTGGGCCAATTCAATCCAATATTCCCAGCCATCACACAACACATTTTAGGCTGCCCAACCTTATTTAAATTGCCATGCTAAGCCACCAATTTAGCCACAAGATCGGCCCTAAACATTCTCCATAATATAACCCCTAAAATACCCTAAATAACCCCTAAAACCCATCTAGAAAAGTACATTAGCCTAATTAGGGTTTAAGGTTATCCTTACCAAGTCTTAAGCTCCTAATGAAGGCTGGACAGGTGGCAAGGGTGGCTAAGCAGCGGTGGTTCCACGTCGGACCAGTGGTGATGAGCGGTGGCTCCTTCGATGGCACTTGGCGGTGGCAATGGCAAGGGGCCTCACACGGCCGAGAGGGGGAGATCGGCGAGAGGGAGAGGGAGACGAGATGGTGAGAGGGAGTGGAATGGAGGGATGATGACGATGGTGGTGGCGTGACGGCGGAGCAACTCGGGCGGCGTGCGGCGGGCGGTCGGGAGAGGGCCGAGAGAGAGGGAGAGAGAGGCTAGCTTGGAGAGAAAGAAAATGAGGAGGGAGAGTGAGTGAAAAGTGTTTTGTTAGAGAAGATAGTGGAGTCCAAGTGTCATAATCTCCCAAAACTTGACCAAAATGCCCTTCAATCCAAGAGTTGTGATTCAACTTAGTCCAATAATTGATAGGCATTAATGTGCATTATCAATCTGAATTATTGGGCTGATTTTACCTACCAATTAACTCCCAAAATTCGGAATACCAAAATAAGGCCTAGGGGTAAAATGGTAATTTTCCCGTTTTTGATCGAAATTCCATTTTTCGACCGTACCAAACCTAAATATATTTGGCCACACTAAAATGACGTCATCCTTGCCAAATAGTCGCGTACGTCCTTGAAAAATTGACATCTAAGTCCGGATCAAATTTCACGATCAAAATTGCCCAATTAGAATTTCAGGCTCTCTCATTAACGGACGGCTGTTTAGGGGTTACATGTATCGACTTAGGGTTACTCGAGTCGTGATTGTCTTGATTACCAGGAAAATGTGAGAATTTATCACTAGTTCCAGAGGTCACGATCATTTGGTTTAAGTTCGAGATTTGTTTGCCACACGTACTTTTTGTCGTGCGGAATCACCCGCGACCCAATCGTACTACACTGACCAAACTAAATCCGTCACCTTCCTGTGATTGGCCTACATTGGTTCAATATATTTCCTCGACATTTCTTGAAATCGGAGCTCGATTCGTGATCGGGTTCCTGGTCCACACACCGTTTTTCATAGTTAGCCATTCCCCATCGGTTAGTATCTCGATAGTGATCAGTTTCGGGCGAGACTTACCAAAATTAATGAGAAATAAAATCAATTTTATTGATTCCAGAAATGGGTCGAAATTTGGGATGCTACAACTCTTCCCTCTTGCAAGAATTTCGTCTTCGAAATTTGCAACTTAAACTTATCTATTCAAACAGCGGGGGGTATTGACATTGCTTGGCCTCTTCGCTGTCCCAGGTGGCACCCTCAGTTCCATGGTGTTCCCAAACTACTTTGACCATCGGGATTGTTTTGTTCCGTAGTACTCGATCTTTTCTGTCCTTAATCCTAATCGGTCTCTTCACTTATGACACCTTATTGTCCACTTCTATTTCCTCGTACCTCAAAACGTGGGTCGGGTCTGGTTCATAGTTTCTCAACATTGACGCTTGGAAAACGTTGTGCACTTGGGACAGATTAGGCGGCAAGTCAAGTCGGTAAGCCATATCTCCGATCTTCTCCAATATCTCGAATGGCCCAACATTCCTTAGGCTTAGTTTTCCTTTCTTGCCAAACCGAGATAGTCCTTTCATCGGAGACACTTTGAGAAAAACATGGTCATCTATCTGAAACTCCAAAGGTCGTCGTCTCCGATCGGCATAACTTTTCTGGCAGCTTTGCGCTGTCTTTAGTCTTTTCCGAATGATCTCAATGGCTTCAACCAATAGTTGTACCAACTCTAGGCCAGCTATACTTCGCTCCCCCACTTCGTCCCAGCATACTGGTGTCCTGCACGCTCTACCATACAAGACTTCAAACGGGGCCATCTGGATACTCTGTTGGTAGCTATTATTGTAAGCGAATTCCACCAAGTGTAGTCGTTCTTCCCATTTTCCCTGGAAATCCAGCACACAGGCTCTCAACATATCCTCCAAGGTCTGGATTGTCTTTTCTGATTGGCCATCTGTTTGTCGATAATAAGCCATACTAAACTGTAACTTTGTTCCTAGGGCCATTTGTAGGCTTTTCCAGAAGTTGGCCGTAAATCTCAGATCGCGGTCCAATGTGATCATTACTGGTACTCCATGCAATCGGACGGTCTGTCGCACGTACAACTCGGCGTACTTTTCCAATTCGAAATCCTTTCGTACAGCTAAGAAGTGTGCCGACTTAATCAATCTATCGATTATCACCTAAATTGAGTTGTGCCCCCTCTGACTCCTCGGCAATCCGGTGACGAAGTCCATCGTGATATGCTCCCATTTCCACTCCGGAATTTCTAGTGGTCGCAGAAGTGCTCCCGGCTTGCAATGTTGTACCTTAACTTGCTGACAGGTCAGGCACTTCGCTACATGCTTGGCTACATCGGTCTTTATGCCATTCCACCAGTAATGTTGCATCAAGTTCTGGTACATCTTCGTACTACCTGGGTGGATGCTGTAGTTGCTGCGATGTGCCTCTCTTAAAATCCCCTCGTTAAGTTCCTAGTCGTCCGGAACGCACAGTCGTCCATGGAACTTCAAGATTCCTTCTTTGGACACTTGGAAATTCGGTTTCCTTTTTGCGGCGTCCATCCCCATCATCTTTTGAATCCCTTGGTCCATAGACTGCAATGCTTTGATCTTGGTCTGTATCTCCGGTTCAATCTTCAATGTCGCAAGTAAATTCGACACATGGCTCACTTTGAGCTTAAACTCTGAATCTCTCACCCTTTCCAGTAAGGTCTACTCTCTGATCATCATGTGCACCATACTTGACTTTCTACTTAGCGCATCGGCCACGCGGTTTGCCTTTCCGGGGTGATACAGACTATCGCAATCGTAATCTTTCAGAAGTTCCATCCACCGACGTTGTCTCATATTTAATTCCTTCTGCGAAAATAGGTACTTGAGGCTCTGATGATCCATATAAATCTGGAATTTTTCTCTACATAGGTATTATCGCCAACTCTTCAGGGCGAGGATGATTACCGCCAATTCCAGATCATGCATCGAGTAGTTCATCTCATGCGGTCTCAACTGACGACATTCATACGCTACTATTCTACCATGCTGCATTAGTACGAACCCTAGTCCTTTTAGCAACGCATCGTTGTAGACCTCGAAACCTCCTGATCCGGACGGAATAGTCAAAACCGGGGCAATCGTTAACCTATGCTTCAATTCTTGGAAACTCTTCTCGTACTTATCATCCCACTCAAACTTCGCTTCATTCTTGAGCAGCCGTGTCAACGGCGTGGCTATTGATGAAAATCCTTCCACAAACTGTCTATAATAGCTTGCCAGACCTAAGAAACTCCGAATCTCCGTTACGTATGTCGGCCTCGGCCACTTTATCACTGCCTCAATCTTCGTCGAGTCCATAGAAATCCCATTTCCTGAGATAACGTGTCCAAGAAATGCTACTCTGTTGAGCCAGAACTCGTACTTACTGAACTTGGCGTACAATGCGTGTTCTTTTAAGGTCCGCAGTACCTCAGTCAGGTGTACCTCATGTTCCTCAAGCCTCTTTGAGTATATCAAGATATCATCGATAAACACTATGACGAATCGATCCAAAAATTCTCTGAATACCCTATTCATCAGGTCCATAAAGGCAGCAGGGGCATTCGTTAAACCAAAGGACATCACTGAGAACTCATAGTGCCTGTATCTTGTCTGAAATGTAGTCTTGGGTATGTCCTCCTTCCTGATTCTCAGTTGATGATACCCAATCCGTAGATCGATCTTGAAGAATACTGAGGCTCCTTGCAACTGATCGAACAGATCATCAATCCTCAGCAGTAGGTACTTATTCTTGACTGTCATTTGGTTCAGCTGCCGGTAATCTATACATAATCTTAGAGTCCTGTCCTTTTTCCTTACAAACAACACTGGCGCTCCCCATGGAGACGCACAAGGACAGATAAAACCCTTGTCTAGTAATTCATGTGTCTGGACCTTTAACTCTTTCAATTCCGATAAAGACATCCGATACGGTGCCTTCGAGATTGGCTTCGTTCTTGGGACCAACTCTATCACAAATTCTACTTCCTTTTATGGTACCAAACCCAGTAATTCATGAGGAAAGACCTCAAGGAAATTGCACACTATAGGTATTTTTTCCAACTTAGGTTCTTCCACTGTTGAATCGATTACATTGACCAAATATCCTTCATAACCTTTGTCTAGAAATTTGGTTACTTCGAGCGAGGAAATCCAAGGGATTGAGATTCCTCCTCGGGTTCCCTAAAATTTGAATTTAGGACGTCCGACCAGGTTAAATTGGATTGTCCTATTGCTGCAATCCATTACGGCTTTCTGTTTAATCAGCCAATCCATTCCTATTATTACATCAAAGTTGAACTGTCACGCCCCATACCCCACGGCACGTAACATCCCATCACGGTCGATTAAGGTGCAACGCTCCCAGGAAGCGTCGCCGACCCACGCCCAAACAGAGATCAATCACATGCGGAAGCAATAAATAATTAAACCCTGACACAACCGATATGAGAACCAGGGCAGCAAACATCACATAAGAAAATATTTACATAATGGTAGTACTATTAAAAACCATTTAAACAATATTTACAAGTACCAAAAGAAAATACAAACGGTTAGTAGCCACCAGGTTAAAAGGGGGGGTAAGTGGCTAAGGGGTTAGGCTAAAACTCAAGTAGAAGGCTATAGTCCAAAAAGGTAATGGCCCTTACTGCTAACTAAGGGTACTGGTCGAACCTAAGGCTCCTAGTCGGGATCAGACGACTCAGTGGAATCATCTGATGGCTCCTCAGAAGTATCCTCGCTAGTCCTCGAATCCTCCGAATCCATGGCCTGGGCTTGCTCGTCCTCAGAGTTCGGCTCCAACTCCAGGTCAAGATACATCTCGAACCTCTCCTCATCCGATCATAACTCAGCAACCTCTCCATCCTCCTCGACATCCTGCGCCATGGCCTCGGGTCCGTCATCCTCCTCATCCATAGGCTCGGGGTCCTTAGCTAGCACGTCGGGCTCCTCATCAAGCTCCATCAACTCGGGTGTGACCTCAGGGTCTATCACCTCACCATCGGCTATGTTTGGCTGCATCAACCCGCCTTCGATTGGGATATCAAAAGTCCTGAGGGGCTCTCCCTCATTCCCATTGACATCCCGGTGGCACCATGCCACGTATTCCTGCTTCTGATAATAATCCACGCCTATATTCACAACTACTTCTGCTCTATACCTCACAAAAGTCTCCCCATTTCCTGAGGGGAAGGTACTAGTATACTGTCGGATCTGCAGAGGGATCCCAAAAAGTGGCGGTGGTCTCTCCATCTTCACGGCCGGGGGTCTGAAAAGTTTCGGTTTAAACAACCGTGAGACGAATCTTAGTGAGTTCAACCCCTAAACCTAGGCTAGGCTAACATGCAATCTCCTGACCGGAAACAAACATTTAAAATCATAACACAACCATAATCAAACAATTCTCTGACCCTGCAGGTTAGATAGTTCAATATATAATAATCATGGCACATACGTGGCACACACAGTCACACGTATGCCAAACACATCCTCATGTACCGAGTCTCACACACTCGCATGCTAATCAATGCATGTTTATGCATGCAAATGTCATCGACATGTCATGCATATTTTCTCGGCCCACTGGCCCACACTGGCACACTTGCCCAATTCATTATTATTTATTACGACTCGAGTCATCACTTTTTCACGGCCCGGTGCGTCTAGCTTGCTCCAAAGTGCATGAGGCGCAGCAACCGATCTAGCTCAGTGTCTCTAGCCTGCTTCAAAGTGCATGAGGCACAACACTGACTTCTTGCAAACCAGAGTCTGCTTCAAAGTGCATGAGGATGGTCGCCTTCCGGACGTACCGGGCATCGTCCTGCTTCAAAGTGCATGAGGACGGTATCGACCCAAAGGTCCTTAGGTGATCACACAACTCATTATTATCTGAACCCAGCGTAGAACGCTTTAGGGTATTTTAGGTGATCACATGCTCATGGCAGACACGCATTCTCGCACAAGTTCACTACAGGCCTCACTCTTGGCATACACAATGCGTGTCCATGTTATGCAATGCAATGCACCACGAGCACTAATATAAATCGAACACCCAACATACAACATGGTAATGCGAAATCAATTGCCATCAAGCACAATTGCCATACAATCAGTCAACTCGGGCATACCCGGCAATTCCATCAATGTACTCCTAACTTTGCCAATTAATCCAAATATCCTTCCTAAACAATTCTCATTGGCCAACTACAATTTCCGGATTACAAATTCTATCAAACAGTATACTAATCTTTCTCAGCCAGTACCGGTATTCCTAAACCAGTCCAGAAAATTGCACTAATCAGTCCTGATCCGAGTTTAGGAATTTTACTCACCTAATCCAAGCTCACGACGACGGGGAACGGCGGCTGATCACTGGTGAACAGTGAAACCGGCGGCGAATTCCTGGCGAACGGCGTACAGATCGCAGCGGCCGGCAGTGTGAACAATGCCACATGAACAGTGCCGTGTGAACAGTGTTTCTGTACGGACACTATGCGGACAACGGGAAACGGTGGCCGGCGAGGTGCCAGTGGCGGCCGCGACGTGCCGTACGGCGGCGTACGGACGACGGCGAATAGTACCGACCGTACAGACACTGTACGGACAGGTATGGTTGGCATTGTACAGCGTGGTTGGACGGCTGGGTGGCGACGAAACGGCGATCGGAGCTCCGGCGAAGCTCCGGCGGTACTGTTTGCAAAACAGAAAAATGAGAAAAGAAAAGAAAAGAGAGAGAGAGCTATTTATGGACCAAAACCGAGACCTGTGGTGGCTGCATAGAGGTGGAAAGGGTTGCTGGTGATGATGGCTCGACGAGGACAGCTTCAGCTGGTACTGTTCCGGCGTGAACAGTACCAGAAACAACAGAAACGGTGCTGCAGAACAGAAAACGGAAGAGAAGAAGGGGAATTCTGGAAAATTTTTGACCGAATGGGGGTTTACATGAGAGAGAGAGATATATGTTTGGTCAAAGGGGGTCAAAGGTAGATTAGTGGTGTCCAAGTGTCAAGATTTAGGGCTATTTGACACTTTTGGCCTTGATCCTAGGGCTAATATTCATCCAAATCCAATAATTTAGGGGTAAAATGGTCATTGGTCCTTAACCCAAGCTGACTAGACCTGGTTTAGCCTTAACCAACCTTGGTTAAACCCCTAATAAAAAATAATTTTCGGAATTAATCAAAAATGGCCTAGGGGCATTTTCGTAATTTTCCGATCCCGAACTGAAATTCCAATTTTCGCACATATGCGTTCCATATGTGCGTGGCCAACGTAATATGGCGTCGGAATCGCGAAATTCATCGCGCAAGCCCTTGAAAATCCACGTCAAAGTTTCGGGAATAAAATAATATTATTTTTCCAATTTTTGTGGAAATTCCACTTTTTGTCCAAAATGACTCCTGGTAAGCGTGGCCACCCAAAATGGTCTCGGCCTCGAAAAATAACCTCATTTGGCCTCGAAAAGCGACGCTGGCGTCCCGAGGGGCAAAATCGTAATTTTTCACCCCCGGACCGAAATTCCAATTTTCGTTTGTACTAACTCCAAATGTATGTGGCCAGCTCAATATGACGTCATATTCCCAAAAATAGTCTCTTAAGCCTTCGAAAATCGATACCGAAATTCGGGCCCAATTCCGTGAACAAAACTCGCTAAACTCTTAATTTCAGGGTCTCTCACTAACGGGCGGCTGTTTAGAGGTTACGCGTATCGACCTAGGGCTATCCGTATCATAATGGTCTCGATCATTGAGAGAATGAGAAATTATCGCTAGTTCCAGAGGTCACGATCGTACGGTTCGAGTTCAAGACTGGTTGGCCACGTGTACTTTCGGTCTTGCAGAATCACCTACATCCCTATTGTACATCGTAGGCCTTGGCCAAACCCAATCCATTACCCTTTCCTATGATCGGCCCACGTTAGCCCAAAATATTCCCTCAGTGTCTTTCGTGATCGGTGTCCGTTTCACGATAGAGTCCCTGGTCCACGTACCGTTTTCTAGTTAGCCATATCCCATTGGTTAGTATCCCGAGAGTGATTAGCTCTGGGTGAGACTTGCTAAAATGAAATGTGAAGTAATATCAGTTTTATTGATCCCAGAATTACATCGAAATTCGGGCTGTTACACGAACATGGCCAACACTGCCAAATCGATACTTTCTTCTATATCCCCAATCACTATTTTACAGTTGGGGCATCCAAATGAAACTAACATCCTATCATTCATCGACGTCGACACGCTAAGCATAGTCTCAAGCAACACTGGTTCAATACCAACCAATCTAACAAACTGTTCCGAAATAAAAGAATGGGTCGCCTACGGATCAAACAATGCATGCACAACATGGTCATAGAGAGAAACCAAACCTGTGACCATGCCCAGCGCGTCCTCAGCTTCTCTGCGTGCCGTTGCATAGACTCGTCCTTGTGCTGGTGGTCGACCTTGGATGGCTGGTGGGGGATTTCCAGCCTGGTTCCCTATCCGGAGTTGTTGTTGCATCGGAGGCCCTAAGGGGCGTTGCTAGAGGCAATTTCGAATTTGGTGCTCCAGACTTCCACATTTGAAGCATGCTCCAAACCAGTTCGGTTGATGGTTTGGCTTCCCAATATTCTTCCTTGGCGGTGGGACGAATCTTCTGTTTCGATTGGTTTCTTCCCGAAGCGGCGGTTGTTCCTGTTCTAAGCAAACCATGACCCGGAAGTGGCTGCCCTTTCCTGTTGATCTCGCTCAATAGCTTGGGCGCACTCATACATTTCTCCATACTCTCGGATGTTGAGCGAAATCATCTGACTCCAGAGGTCCAGCTTTAGCCCATCTTGGAACCTTCGAACCTTGTCTGTCGGGTCCTCAACCATCCTAGGTGCAAATCTCGACAGTCTTGCGAACTCCGCCTTATATTGGTCCACGGTCATCAACCCTTGGCGAAGTCTCATGAATTTCGCCAGCTTCCTTTCTCGGGCGCTCTCAAAGAAGTATTTGCCATAGAACGCCTTAGTAAAGGTGGTCCAAGTCTAAGCCGAGCCCAAAGGGAACACCTTTCCTCTGGTGGCCTTCCACCAATCATTCACATTCTCCTGAAGCTAATACACTACCAATGTTACTCTTTCCCCCTCAATGCATCCCAGAACCTCAAAGGCTTTCTCTAATCCTTCCACCCATTGTGGCGCAGCCTCGGGGTCACCTTTTCCATCAAATTTAGGAGGTTTCAACTTCAAAAACTGCTTCACTAATTTCGACATCAGCCTAATCACGATTGCTGGTCCTGGGGCTGGATTCTAATTATGTTCCTAGTTCCTGTCATTTCCATTATTCCCATTGGCCCAATTGTCGGCAGCAATAGCGGCCTCAGCAGTAGCGGTATTTCTTTCCTGGGTCTGCCTACCCATCAGTGCTCTCATTTCCTCTAATATCCTCAAAATGTCATCCACCCTAGGATCAGCTGCAATCCTCACTTGGGGGTTCTCACGATTCTGGCCGCGGCCTCGACCTCTACCACGACCTTGGCTTCTACCTCTTCCTTGGCTACTCATCCTCCCAACTTGCAAGTTCACCTACCTGCTACAATTCCACTCAGGAATTATAGCCTTAAGCTAAACTAGACCGGTCTAAGGTCTTAGGCAGGTAAACAATACTGCAATCAAGCACTCAACATACGGCTTAACACAAACAACAAGGAACTTCACCTAAGGAGATTCGTGTATTTACCTAGGTTCCTGTCGTACCTGCACTGTATGGGTCAGTTCAGACAAGCAATCAACCAAAATACAGACAGTCAGGAGGTATACTTAGCACATGAGATTTCCCTACTGGCTACCTAAAGTTGTCGCTCCTTATCACTCTAGGCTTCAACCAAATTAGATCGAGCTGACCTTGCTCTAATACCACTTCGATGGGGGATGTCATGTCCCGAACCCTACGGCACACGAGCATCCCACCATGGTCGAACTCATGCAATGTTCCCAGGACACGTCGCCGACCTAAAACTCGAATAGAGAACAAAACACATGCGGAAGCAACGTAACACCTGTACAAAATAAATAACAAGACTAAGGGTAGCGAACACCACAACCAGAAAATCAAATAAGTACTTGGTACTACCAAAGGAAGCATATACAAAATTCATATACAACAACGACCCAATCCCCAAAATGAGGCGATGGCCACTACTAAGAAAAAGGGATAAGTGGCCCGGATCGGGGATACTATCTAAGGTGGGTCTCTGGTTAAAAAGTCACTAGCCCAACCTAACTAAATAGCGGCTAACCTAAGAGGCCCAGTCCGGGTCAGATCCCGATGACTCTGATGAGCTATCGGACAGCTCGATCACTGAGTCAAAGGAATCTGGCTCGGACTCGATCTCAGCCGGCTCCGCCTCAGAATCCATTTGCTTAGGCTCACCTTTCGGATCACGCATCCTCCTCCATAGGCTCTGGCTTGTCCTCCGCCTTGTCCATCGGTTCTGGTCCCACGTCAAAAACTACCGGATCCTCGGCCATCGCGTCAGGCTCCTCCACCTTCCACGGGGTAGGTTCATCGTCAAAGCTCGAGCAGTCCTCGGTCGAGGCATCTACCATATCTCCGTCTAGGTACTACGAATTGGCCTAGCCTTGCCCGCTGAAAGGGACATCAAAAGACCAGAGAGGTCCATACTCTTCGTCACTATCCCTAAATGTCCAGGCAATGTACTCGTGGGTCTCATAGTATGTTGCTCCTATATCTACCCAAACTATAGTATAATGCCTGACGAACGCATCTCCGTTCCCTACGGGGTGCACTGTCACCTCACTCTCTACCTGGCACAGGATCCCAAAACGGACTGGTACCTCAGGCATCGTCAGGGCCAGGGGTCTGAAATGTTGGGTTATACAACAATGAAAACACGTCTCAAGGAGTAAAACCCCCTAAACCTAAACTAAACTAACATGCACATCCTGACAAGCAAACAACCACACAAAACTCATATCACAATCAAATAACCTAGGCCCTCGGGCCCAGATCGAACATACCGATAACCCTGCAGGTTAGGCATATAATATCACAGTAATAGCTTACGCACAAACATGTTTAGTAACACGTATACCATACACACGCTTGCCCACTGGCCAAAGCATTCAAGTACAAGTATGTCATCAGTATGTCCATGCTCATGATCCGGCTCAATAATGCGCATTGCCATTTTCTATTTAAGATTTGGCCCGCGTAAAACGCCTCAGGTCCGACCCGCGTAAAACTCATTAGGTCCTTCAGTCATTACCAACACTTCAAGGCCCGCTTAAAACGCATCAAGCGCAACACTAATCTCTATATACGAACTAAAACCCGCGTAAAACGCATCAGGCTGTCCGTCTTCCAGCAATTCGGGTATTGTCCTGCGTAAGATGCATCACGACGGGTTCAATACCTTGCGTGACACGCATCAAGGCTTTATGTGATCACACGTGCACACACCGATTTTTATCTAAACCCAGCGTAACATGTATCAGAGCAATTAGGTGATCACATGCTCATGTCAAGTACGCTTCCTCGCACAATTCTCATTTCATGTCAATGCTCAGCATACGAAATGCACAGCCATGCACAATGAGCACTCGATTTCACACGGCACACAATTGGTTAAGGCCAACTCAAGCGCTTCTCAACATGTTCTCTTATCCGGTTTAATTCCCTTCGGCACATCACACAAATGGAGTACTTTTCACATATTAGCCAATGGCACACCACATCATCCAGCCACACGAACACACGGCATGGCATGATAAAATTTGGCACAAGCCAACCACTAATCGAACAACACGAGGCATCACGACAATTTCACAATTAAGCTCCTCATTAATCAATCTAAGTCCAATTAATCATAATATGGATAGCCACCAAGAAAGTCATTTTAGGCCAATAATTATCCTCAAAATACTCCATTAAGCTCCTTAAGACATCACCCAAATCGGCCACCTTGAGAACAATGTGACGTACGCTCAGGATTCCACAATTGAACCCTAACTTAACCGAACTCGGGCCAAATCAATCCAATATTCCCAGCCATCATACAGCACATTCTAGGCCACCAAACCTTATTTAAATTGCCACGCTAAGCCACCAATTTAGCCACAAGATCGGCCCTAAACATTCTCTACAATATAACCCCTAAAACCCATCTAGAAAAGTACATTAGCCTAATTAGGGTTTAGAGTTATACTTACCAAGTCTTAAGCTCCTAATGAAGGCTGGATAGGTGGCGAGGGTGGCTGAGCATCGGCGGTTCCATGCCGGACTAGTGGCGATGAGCGGCAGGTCCCTTGGCAGCGCTCGGCGGTGGCAACGGCGAGGGGCCTCACGCAGCCGAGAGGGGGAGATCGGCGAGAGGGAGAGGGAGATGAAACGATGAGAGGGAGTGGAACGGAGGGATGAGGTCGATGGTGGTGGTGTGACGGCGGAGCAACTTGGGCGGCGGCGGCACCAACGACGTGCGACTGGCCGGTCTTTCGACAGGCGGTCGGGAGAGGGCCAAGAGAGAGGGACAGAGAGGCTGGCTTGGAGAGAAAGAAAATGAGGAGAGAGAGTGAGTGGAAAGTGTTTTGTTGGGGAAGATAGTGGAGTCCAAGTGTCACATTCTCCCAAAGCTTAACCAAAATGCCCTTCAATCCAAGGGTTGTGGTTCAACTTAGTCCAATAATTGATGGGCATTAATGTACATTATCAATCTGAATTATTGGGCTGATTTTATCCACCAATTAACTCCCAAAATGTTCCAAAATTCGGAATACCAAAATAAGGCCTAGGGGCAAAATGGTAATTTTCCCGTTCTGGGCCGAAATTCCGTTTTTCGACTGTACCAACCCCAAATATATTTGGCCACACTAAAATGATGTCATCCTCACCAAATAGTCGCATACGACCTCAAAAAATCGACATCTAAGTCCAGATTAAATTTCACGATCAAAATTGCCCAATTAGAATTTCAGGGTCTTTCACTATCGGGCGGCTGTTTATGGGTTACGTGTATCGACCTAGGGTTACTTGAGTCATGATTGTCTCGATTACCAGAAAAACATGAGAATTTATCGCTAGTTCCAGAGGTCACGATCATTTGGTTTAAGTTCGGGATTTGTTCGCCACGCGTACTCTCGGTCATGCAGAATCACCCGCGATCCAATGGTACCGCATTGGCCAAACTAAATCCGTCACCTTCCTATGATCGGCTCACATTGGTCCAAAATATTTTCACGACGTTTCTTGGAATCGGAGCTTGATTCGCGATCGGGTCCCTGGTCCACGCATTGTTTTTCCTAGTTAGCCATTCCCCATCAGTTAATATCCTGAAAGTGATAAGTTCCGGGTGAGACTTACTAAAATTAAATGAAAAATAAAATCAATTTCATTGATTCCGGAAATGGGTTGAAATTCGAGATGTTACAAAAATTACCGTGCAAAATTCCTTTCCAAAAGACATGCAATGCATTTGGGAGAGCATTAAGCATCTATTCACTTTAAAATGTTTCCTTTTTCCTTAATTCTTTCTACTCTTATGAAAAGAGTTTTAGAGAAAGAAATACTTACCTATGCTGCAGTAGCGAGGCAAACCTGCAAGGTAATAAGAGATACCATGTTAATGAATGGATTTTTTAGGGACAGAAATTGAAAACGATACAACATTATCTTTCGGGTCTCCCTTCATTTGAGTTTAAGCTAATGACTCATTGAGCTTTTTCGAATATTGACAATTCCTATCAAAAATAGCATGAGCTCATGTCAGAAATGAAGTGATCAAGGGTAAATTGAGAACAATACTAAATTACCCTTTCTCTATTTTGTTTTCAAAGCTAGCAAAGTCTTTTCTTTAGAAACCACTACTTGGTTGGTCTTAAAGCTCAAATGAAATCATTTGTAGTTAAGGGTACTCCTAACTAGGCGGTTCGATTCTCGATGCATGTTGTGTCAATGCGGTTCTAGCATGTTGAGGAGCTTCTTAGGAATCAGAGGATTCCTAATCCTGCAAGGCATGTACAATTGCTTGCATAAGGATCTTCACAGTAAAGCTAATCTTAACTTCAAATGTCTTCGACTGATATGGGCGTCGTAATCCTTTCGATGACTACTGTCGAGACTTCCATGATTGTCAGGATTAGGATCGGCGCTATCTTGTCATATGCAAAGTCCTTTCAAGTTGTTATGTTGGACCTTTACTCAAATCTGTCTTATATAAAAGGAAAGGATATGTCATTTCTATGCTAAAGTGGATGAGCTTTAGGAATGAAATGCATCCTTTTTGATGGATTAGAGGGATTCAATGCCCCATAGTCTACTCTCCCAATTAAACACTCCCTGTACTTTAAAGAAAAAACACATTAGTTGTTTGCACAGACTTGGGCTCAGACAAGGAACAAGATACATCATTTTAGTGTTTCGTCGTGTTTCGTTAGAGAAGTCTCAACATTTGTACTCTATTCGGCTTCCTAGTACGTCAGAGTCCTAGCATGCTCCTCAGTTCGTTATCTACAAAAGAAAAGGGATAGAATGTCATTTCCAAAATTTGTTAAGGAATAAAACATACCTTTTTCTTTCAAAATGAGTAATCTCTTCTTGGTTTGCCCCTGACTTTCTTGTACGAAATGATGTTCCACTCATCATGGAGTCAAGGAATGCTCAGCACTCCCTCTGACTCTTTGGGACTTATATCTCACACTAGTGCTGACACTTGATTTTTAGTTCATTTTTTTTATATTTTCAAAAATCTTAAAATTAGGACTAGGAATTTTGGCTAAGCCTATAAAGCTATTTCTAAACCAAAAGATAATTGTTTATCATTTTTCTGCATTTTTTCTTAATTTGTTTTATTCAAAATAAGTAAGAAAATCAAGAAAAATAGCAAATGGAATCAGAAAATTCCACAAAAATAGTCATTAGTCTTATTTCAAATCCAATTTCATGAATATATCACCAATTTTGAAAATCTCAATCGGGTATATTTTTTTCCCAAAATTGAGCAAAATTAAACCGAATTGAACAAAAAATGCAATTAAATTTTTTCTAGTCATTTTTAAGTCATAGTGTCTTCATAACAAATGATTCTGGGACCATGAATTATATAATGGTTGGTCCAATTGCACAATTTGTCAAAGAAATAAGAAAACCCCAAAATTTAACTGAAAATTAAGAATTTTGAGCCCAAATTGGGAATCGTGCCCAATATGAAATTGTCGAACCATGAGACCATCATTTCTAGGGTTAATCAAATATGGGTAATTCAATTTTGCCAAATTAGGTCATTAGGACATCAAATTGAATAAAATACTATTGACCCGAATACAAAAATGTGAAAATCTTAGACACAATTATAACAAAAATTGGGAAAAATTACATATTTGGGTTCGAAATATGATGAGGAATTTGATTTTGGGGTTTAATTTTGAAAATTGGGTCAAAATTGAGCTTAATTTGAGAATTTAGTCTAACTTGGGTCTGCCGGGTCGAACGGGTCAACTCGACCTTACCCGAGATTGTTTATCTTCCTTACTCAACCCACCCAAGGCACAATAAACCTAGAAAATATCTCCCGAGCCCCAGACTTTGCCAACCTCCCTTGATCAAATTAGCACGTTTTAATTGACTGGGTCAGCTGGAGAATCTCCAGCTAGCACCAGGTAACCGATCTAACTGATTGAAAATCGGTTCCAACAAACTTTGGGCAGGAAAAATCGATGAATAAAAAGAAAAAAAAAGTTGAACATTGCGAAGGGTAGGTGTTCGACGAAATTACTAAGAAAGAGAGGAGAGAGAAACAGGGGAAATCAAAGAGAAGGATCTAGAGAGAGAGAGGATCGAGAGTCCCCTTACGAGTGTTCGGTGCTCTCGTGGACGGCGGAGCACTGGCAAATCGTGGATTGGTCGTGACTCTCCCTTGGTTGTTTCAGTCAAACAAAACTGATCATGAAGCTTTGAAAATGAGCTCCGTCTGGCGTGTCGAAAGCTAATCCGACGAATCAGAAGCTACTAGGGTGAACATCAAGTGTCAAGGAACAACTCTAGAGGCGCGGTTCAATTCGGAAATTCCTCTTGATCATCGAACGAAGAAGGTAAAGTTGGCTCATAATCATTTTTTTTCAAAATTTTCTAGAATTTGGTTTCAATCTCAATATGAATGTTTGTGTGATTTCGTCGATGAATCTTGACATTTTGATGTTCACAACTAGTTTCTAATCATTTTTGGTGTTGTTCGATTGCATTTTGGGCATTAAAAAATACATAAATCGAGTCGGCCATTTCTGGAAATCTCGTTGGAGCAGGTACGACCTCACCATAGCACATCATGTGCCCTTAGGCCATTCAAGTCAGTTTTTCTTGATCCTTGTTTGGTGTTTTGTTAGTGATTAGGATCGAATTTGATGGCAAGGGTGTTATATGTTGTGTTTCTAAGGTTCGGTTAGTCGGTTTAGGTTTGTAGCAAATTGGCATTTTCCGACGAGATTTTCGCCGGTTGGTGATCGTCCAATGGCCAATCAGCTGGTTTAGTTTGATAGAGTGTGATATGAACCTGATCCAGAACCAAAAAATCGATTGAAAAGGGTGCAAAAAGGTTGCCGGTAGTGGGCTCAAAGTCATGGTCTTGAAAACGTCGAATACAAAATTGTGCACACTACCTGTTTGGGGAAATGCCTCAATGAAAAATGCTCAAAACGGTGCCGTTTTGGTGCTAGACTCGCCGGAGAAGGTGACCAATGATCGACACCGGCGATGCCTGGTTCGGTCAATGCCGAATCGGGTTGAACCGAGCCAATCCGGTCCATTTTCCGAGCACGAATTTTAAAAAAAAGTAAACAAATAAATAAAAATCCTAAAAAAACATAAAAAAAAATAAAATATATAAAAATTTTAGAAATTCAAAAAATTTCAGAAAAAATAAAAAATTCACAGAAAAATATGAAAAATTAGAAAACTCATAAAAATTCAAAAAAATTCAGAAAATTCATAAAAATTCAAAAAATTTAGAAAATACAAATAAAAAAGTGAAAAATTTAGAAAAATCAATAAGAAATTGAAAAATTCATAAAAATTTTCAGAAAATCATAGAAATCAATTCTTAGTTAATGAAATTTCCAAAAAAAAATAAAAAAAATAATTTTTTTTTTAAAAAAAAATTCACAAAATAGTCCAAAAACACCATGGCCAACCATTAAAAGTGAGATTTGAATTTTTGAAAGTGTCCAAGTGGCATTTTTTAGAAAATCCCAAATTCAGGGATTATAACCCCTAAAAAACCCTAAAACCCTAAAATATGTGAATCATGAAATGAATAAGCTTCTAAAACTTCATTAGGGTTCGGATATTTTAATTGATTTTCATTTTTAGAAATCATTTAGGATTGATTGATTTGATTAACATTGATTGTACATTTAATACTTGATTGGTTCTTCCTGTAATTAGAATGATTAGAAGTAGTGAGTAAGCCTAAAAAATTTGCATAACATGTTAGACATTGTATCGTTCTTAAGTACCGAAAGGGCGTTAAGGATCTCGATTTGGGATCGTTAGCGTAACCAAGTCCCCGTACTCAGAATCTTTGGTTCGTAGAATCGTAGTATTTCTCCCATATCTTGATTAGGTTTCTAGCCTACCTACCAATACTGACTAGTGGCGACTCCAAAATCACAAACTTAGATTAAATAGGAAATTACCATTCGCTGTCACGTGAAGTATGGTCTGACAGAGACCCTCACACGAAAATACCCCTTTAGCGCGCAAATCCCGAAAGCCCAAAAAAAAAAAAGGCGGTGCAACAGGCTTGGCAACACTGCAGGGGACTTTTCCTTTTTAAAGTCGACTTAGGCCTAGATATAATGATATGCTTGTGTTTTGTGCTTATAAGAATCCCAGGTACGTCCCGCTAACGATAGTGTTAAATGGTTTTGCAAGCGGATGGTATAAGGGGTGTAGTCTTTGCTAACTTTTGTTTTGTAGGATGGCGTTGGGATTAAATGTGATTTGAATGAATTTTAGAAGTGTTGTTTAGTTATTAATTGCTATGCATGCCTTTAAGTTGCTTTAGCACTACACTATTAGCACACACTACCCGTGACTTAACCCTAGCTACATTTAAGATTACCCTTATGAGGTATGTGTTTATGTGAAATTATGAGCCAAATGCTCATGGGATAGCTTAAATGCAATACCGATCATCGAGGTGAAATAATATTTCATTACTTTGAGCCGATTGCCTATTGGAATTGAATCTCTTGTCCATTAAGGTGATGACCTTGAGCCTTTAGCATATCATATCATTTTAAGTGTCAAAACTTCACTAATTGCATTCGCTTATCTTTGTGGTTGGTATATCTAAAACCAAACAAAAATATTATGGCAAGAAAGTATCGTTCCATTTCATTCTTTTATAATTATGCATGTTAGTTGGCACATTTTCAAAAAAATGCTCAATGACATTCAATGCTTGGTCTAAATGCCCTTTCATTTTAGAATGCATGATTAGGGCGTCGTAGTCCATTTGACCATTCTTTCATCTTTAGATGAAATATATAGGTCCATGGCAGATTTTCCATGTAATTCAAGTGCTTATTTGGTCATTTCAATATATTCAAAGTTGTAAACCATAGTTTAGGACTTTATGGTCTATATGGAGTATGACAGAATGGGCATTTACATCACATATTGAATTTGTCCAAAATCTCAACTACATGCTCTTTTAAGGTTTAAACGGACTCAAAATGACATTTGCATTACTTTCAAGGCATGTAAGTGTACTTTACCTCCATTTTACCTAAAAAGGACATATGATTGAAATGGAGGCATTAAAATTGATTCATGATCTATGGTGATTAATTTTAAATCTTTTTGGATGATTAGGTTCAATGGGAAAACTAGACATCTAAGTAATTCCCATTCCTCGAAAGGAACTTGTTGCTTGGTGGAAAGGCATGTCCAAGGACAACCAAGCTTATGTCTAAGAAAGACTTGAATACCTTCTCGAGCTTATGTATGTGGAACATTAAGTCAGCTTAGTCTAGGCTTTGGCGTATTTTTGGGACGTTTCCACCGCCACATTCCAACTTGGAGAACATGAATTGGTACCAATATTAGAAGAATATCAAGCAGCCATTAGAATAATTCTAAACCTAGGATCATAGAGCCACCCATTGGACTTAATCCTGTAAGCCTTTTAGCCGAATTCCTTAACCTCAAAACTTCCAAAATTGAAAAGTTAATCAAATCAAACACATATAGATTTCCATTATCCTTACTAGTAGACAACTTTTCAAAACTTCCTAGGGAAATGGGAAACACTTTAGCCCAGGTATTCATTTTAGCTTTCTTTGGCTTTATTCTATTCCCCGTGTCCAGAACAAGATTAAAACCTTTAGTCGCTATGATCGCAAGACAAGCATGTCTTAAGTGAGACTTCTCTAATATGCTTCTTGCCCAAATCGTCATTTCCTTAAGCACATACCAAAATCATGGGAAGGGTATCTTTCAAGCTTCTACTGATTTTTTGTCATTATGGTTCATCTCACACATTCGACCATGGTGTCGTTTCATGAACATTTGTGAAATTTGTTTGGCTATAAATCCAATTGAACGATACATTCGCCTCCAAAGCAAATTACCCAAACAATCTTTCTTAGATTTGGCCAATTTCATTAGAGCCCTAACTCTTGATCAAATCTAATGGCGGATCAATTGGCCAAAGATTAATAAGGTGAAGATCACGAGTTGAGAGGGAAATGCGGTACCATTGCTTGGTTTGAATGGAGGAGAAGCTTATTGTCCTTTAAGGGTTATTAGACAATTCAGGATACTTTAGCAAGTACCATTGGTATGGAATCCTGAAGAGTTCGCCTTTGACATTCCAAGTGGAACTATATCTGAAGAGGAGAAGAATAGCCTTCAAACCAAAATTCATAAGATCATCCTATCTCTGGATAACTCACTTGAAAAAATAATTGAGTGGCCAAATAGCTTGGAAAAAGACATGAAGATTTACATGGCCTCTAAAGAATACATCAAATGGATAGAAAATAAACGTCCAATTGATGTCGAGCCATATGTCCCGTTGAGCGTGGTACCAGATCCTATAGATGAACATGTCCTAGAATACATTATTCCAAGCATGCCTGGAGTGGAACCCTACATCCGTAAAAAGGTCATGATTGATGTAGAAGAATGAGAGTCTTGAGCCAAGGAATAGGAAGAATACTAAAAGGCGAAAGCTGTCTTAGCTAGCAAGAAGCCTAGGATTGGATGATTTAGATTCCCATTTGAGTTTAAAATAATGATGTCAAATAATTTCAAATTTTAGATGCAATGATGGATTGATCATTTTTTAAACATGCATAGATAATTTCAAAACACGATTTCTAAATATAAAGGAATCACCATGGATTGCAATTCTTTGAATTGTATGATTCCTTGAGAAAGACATTGATGAAGAATTTTATACAAGACTAAGGCTTGTATGAAAATTTTTATCTTTAATAATCTCATGAAACCATATAATCAAAAGACTGTAGGGTTTCGTAATCATTTTGCTATGCTAATATCGGTCTTTTTATAAAGCAAGTTGTCTAGCAACGGAAGGTAAAAGACCTCAAACTCGATTACAAGTTAGAATGGAGGAAAAAGAAACCCGTGCTCGACTAGCTGAAGTCAAGAATCAAATGACCCAAATGGTCGCGATGATGATAAAAATGAAGGCTTTTATTCTTACATCTAGTGGACAATATCCTGCTACTCTAAATATGAGAACTTCAAACGCAATCGAAACACCGATTGAAGACCCAGTCAGAAACAAAGAACTGGTTCAAGAGAATCCTCCAAAGACTACGCCCTGAGGTAGTAAATTTGGAAGAGGATGATCAAATCAAGAAGACATCCAAAACAAAGGATGAAGAAGAGGCCAAGAGATTGGCTAAAATAGAAGAATGCTTAGCAAGTCAAGGCTATGAGCTTCAAAGGTTTGACAAGTTCTCGCCGTACGTAAAGGTGGTTGTTCTAGAAAATTATAAGGAACCAAAGTTCGTGAGCAAGTATGATGGCACTAGTTGTCCCAAAAGCCATTTGAAGTGTTATCTTCGTAAGATGGTGAGATATTCGGATAACACGCCACTTCTTATTAACACATTTCAAGATAGTTTGAGAGGAGTGACCCTTGCATGGTACACAGCCCTCGACATAGAAGACTTCATTAAATGTGATCATTTGGCGGGAGAATTTCTTCGCCAGTACAAGTTTAATGTTGAAGTACTCCTAATTTGGGAGAATCTCGTTAGAATCGAGAAACGGAAGAATGAAGGGTTCAGAGCCTATGCTCAGAAATGGAAAGCTATTGCCTCACAAGTAAAGCCTACCATAAGTGAAGATAAGCTCATTAAGCTCTTTCTAAAATCATTGCGAATTGAGTATTATGACAAGCTTCATGTATCAAGTTGTCAAACATTCACCATGTTAGTAAAGATTGGCGAGAGAATTGAATGGGGGTTAAAAGAGAAAAAGGCTCA
Organism: Syzygium aromaticum; assembly: GCA_024500025.1. Classification (NCBI taxonomy): domain Eukaryota; kingdom Viridiplantae; phylum Streptophyta; class Magnoliopsida; order Myrtales; family Myrtaceae; genus Syzygium; species Syzygium aromaticum. Next base: position 23,695,267 of record CM044889.1, on the reverse strand, counting down.
AGAAACAGCGATACGAAGGCCTTACCCCGGGAAAAAAGACAAAGAGCCCATCCAAGAAGTGGCTATGGTGTTTAGCCCAAATACTCATCAAGCATCATTTCCAAGGCAATCAAATGGCGCTTGGAAAAACCCAAGGTAGTTCGAGCCAAATAAAAGACCCGTGAGGCAACATACACCGTTGCCCCGACCCCTATCAAAACTATTACCAATACTTCTAGAAAGGCATTTGTTGGCCAAGGAAGTACCGAGAGACAATCCTGTGAGATTTTTTTGGTACAATGAATCAAAAACCTGTACCTATCACATGGGAGAAAGGGGACACGATGTAGATAATTATCCAATTCTAAAGTACAAGGTTCAATAGCTTATTGACAAGAAGATATTGAACTTCCAAGAGCTCAAACCAAATATACATTAGAATCCTCTTCCTAAGCACAATTTAGTGAACATGATCAAAGATGAAGAAATAGTGATCAAGTCTGACGATAAAGATGAATATGAAGTTAAGATTAAAGCTTCTCGATTAGGAGATGCCCGCTTTCATCAAAAAACACTCCTAAAAGTCGAGATTGTAGACAACTTAGGAGAAGACTTTGGAAAATATAACTTCCAAGTGAAATATACCCCATCTCCATGGGCATTCAAAGATAAAGTAATTGTGCCTGATGGTTAGGATGGTATGGATGAAGAAACCAGTCTTGAGGAAAAAGCCCTATCTGAGAAGGAAATGCTCCAAGAAGAAATAGATGTGAATGAAAAGGAGAAATAAAAAATTTCAATAGGGTGAAAGGTGTTTCACCTAGAAATTAACTGTTGAAGGCAAAACCGTAGATCTATTCGGTTAGGACAACGTTAAATATAATTACCGTGTCAAATATACTCCACCACCATAGGCGTTTAAAAATGAAGACATTGTACCTAACGGATGGGGTGGCATGGACAAGGTCCCAATTGGTCAACTAAATCTCGAGGAGAATAAACATCAGGAAGAGAAAAAGAAGAAAAAGATTCGCCAAGGTGATAGGCGATTTGCTCGTAAGGCACAAAAACAATGTAAAATTGTTGATTTTCTAGGTCAAGATAGTGGCCAATATAATTACCTTGTCAAATATACACCTCCTCTATGGGCATTTAAGAATGAAACAATCATACCTAATGGCCGGGGTGGAATGGATGTTGATGAAGTCAATAGAAGCATGGTATCCATGATTATACCATTTCTAATCAAGCTTGATAAGGTAGATAACTATAAGGAGGAGGAAGGTCCTGTCACACTAATCACTATCCAACTTCCCATTGATTAGCTAAAGATTAAAGAATAAGAAACACAGCCTGTGATTATCACTCTCCCTCCAAAAGAAAAGTCTGACACTAAGTGTATACCTTGGGATTACTCTCCTAAAGAAGTCAATGCCACAACTCGATTAGGGAGATGCAATGTCCTGAAGGAAAGTGAGCACGAAAAGAAAGGAGTAACCGAAGAAGATGTCAAACAATTACTTTCAGTCATGAAGACGAGCGAATTTGAAGTAATTGAACAGCTAAAAAAGATGCCGGCACAGATTTCTCTGTTGGATCTCTTCAAGATTTCAGAAAGCCACAAAATGGTTCTTATAAAGCTTCTCAACGAAGTGCACGTTCCAGAGACAATTAATGAAGTGCAATTGGAAGACTTTGTTAGCACTATTCTTCTGAAAGATTAAATTGCCTTCTCCGAGAAAGATTTCCTAATCGATGAGCGTTCCCATAGTAAGGCTCTGTATATCACCATCAAATATCGGGGCAAGAAGGTGTCACGGGTGATGATCAATAATGGTTCCACACTTAATTTATGTCCACTAAGCACACTGCATCGCTTGGGGATTAACAAAGAGCTCATTAAACCTTCTAAAGTAATGGTGCGTTCGTTTGATGGAATGAAAAAAGATGTTATTAGCGATATGAAGCTCGAGGTGAACATAGGCCCTGTGCCTTTCCTGATTGACTTCCAAGCAGTGGATATTTCAAGGACTTTCAACTTATTACTCGGAAGACCTTGGATTCATTTGGCTAGTGCTATTCCTTCAAGCCTCCATTAGAAGGTCAGGTTTGTCATTAATGGCAAGATGATCAACATACATGGGGAGACATATTTCACCACCGACAAAGAGAGTACAATACCGTATGTCGAGCCCGAAGTAAAAGAAGAACGAAGTTATCATTCCTTCGAAATGATTTCAATGGTGCAAATTCTTGCTAGTTGCATCATAAAATCCCCGGAGTTGTCAACACCATCCATTATGTCTAGAAGGGTATTATGCCAATATGGATTTACTCCCGGTAATGGTCTTGGATCGAAATCCCAAGGGATCAAAAAACCTATCACTCCGCTTGTTACAAGAATGAAACATGGAGTAGGTTATATTTCAAATAACTCTAAAGACCACCATGGAGGCCAAGGCCGAGATCGAAAGAACTATGGAGGCTGAAGAGGGCAAGGTGATCGCCTCATTAATCCATTCATATAGAAGGGCAAAGTTAAAGAGCTTCCCTATCATCAGATCCACATCAAGGAAACTTTTCGTAGACCTTCCAAGCTACTTTAAAAAGAAGACTTACATGCAGAGGAAGAATTTGTTCTGCCAAGTTTATTTGAAGAGAATACCATCAACGTTATCATAACTGAGATAGAAGATACTTATGCATTGGAGTAGGAAGATCCTCTTGAACTTTTTTTACTAGTTTTTTCCATTGCATTTTGCTGATTAAAATTTCAAATTTCTTGTGATTTCATTTGCAATTTACATTCCTATTGAGATAGATGTAATCACATTTTTCAATCCAGTAAAAGTGGTCAAATGTTTTGTTAAGGACATGTAGAAACAAAACCAAATCTATGATGAACATTATCCTCATTCGTGAGGCTTGAGGTTTTGGGTTTGTATATTGCTCCTCATTATGAAAAGGATTTTAAGAGAAAGAAAGTTTGATGATATGAGGACTAGCTTTGTCTTTTTATTCTTTTAAAGTTAGTTTCAAAATGAATTTCCAAAAGGGCTTTTCATAGGACCATGTGCGTTATTTAATTCGTATGCGATTACTAATCATGTTTGTTACATGTCAGGCATGAGCATTTGCATATCTATAATAGGTTCATATGTGACCCAAATCTTTCCAAGGAAATTACTTGCAATATTGAAGAGGACAATGAAGATGAGGAATGGGTCAGAAAGGAATAGATTCGTCATAAGAATCAAAGCCAGTCACATTAGAGAAAATGATCACTGTTAATTTAGGTGATAAAGGAAATCCCAAAGAAGTTAAGATTGGAGAAAGTCTTCCCTCAGCTGTGACATTCCGAAAATTGCCCATTTGGGATTTATGAAATGAGTGGTTTTATGAACGTACTTGTAGTTAATCTTGCCCGGAACTGATCATTCCTGGAATACTAACCATTAGGGAAAGGCTAATTAGGGATTTAAAATTCGTACGACTAGAGAAATTCGATCGTGAATAGATTTTTGACCCTAGAATCATCGAGGTGACATTTTAAACCAATGTAGACCGATCTTAGGATAATTATGGGTTAATTCATCACTGTCATACAAGTGGATCACGGGTGATTCCATTTAATCATGAGGTGAGTTGACAAACGATCCAGAACCTAAACCGAACGATCGTGCCCATCGAAACTAATGATCGATCCTCGCGATTATATGACAACCGATGTCATCACGATCCGAATGAACTTGCACGTGACTTGAATTAGTATCAGTCACGGGTCGAATACGCGAATTTCCCCAAAAGTCGGCCGTTAGTCAAAGATGCGCTCGAGTTACGTGTTATAAAATTCAGTTATTAATTAGAAACCAATTTGGGCATCGGAAATTACGAATGTCACGACAGGACATTAGGACGACGTTGTTATTGGAATGTCTTTCCTTGGATTATCCCGAATCCTTCAAAAAAACTGAATTTTGGCGAATGATGAAAAATGATTGTTTTACCCCTGGAGGTTTATTAAGGCTAAGTATTAAAGGGGAATGGCATTTTGGTCATTTCGCCCTAACTTTTAAAAAGGATAATTTTGCCCTTGGAATTTTATGAAATTCCAAAATTGCCCATAGATATTTTTGGAAAAGATTAGATCGTGGCCGTCGATCTCAGGATAAGAACGAATCTCAGCCGTCGATTGAAAATGTGAGAGAAGGGCAAGATGGTAATTTTACCATCAAGGGCACAAATAATTGGTTTTTAAGACTAATCTTTCTCTCTCTCCTCATTCTCTCCCTCTCATCTCTCGGTCATCTCTCTCTCTCCCCTCACCGATTGCCCCCCTTGGCTGTGCCTTGATCGCCACATTCTGGGTCGCCGTTCGCCACATCGTTGCCGATCCGCTGCCGAGCCGAGTTCCCCACCGCCTCTAGCCACCATCCCCTTTTTCGTCCTCTCTCCCTCTCGGCTCATCCTCTCTCTCTCTTGGCCATGAGGAACCAGCCACACTGAGTCACTGCCCGCCGAGCCACCGCCGCCGTTCGTTGCCGCCGAAAGCCGCCGTGAGGCCACCAGCCTACTGCCCCATTTCTCCACTCTAGCTGAGTTAGTCTAAAGTATGGGTAAGTCGCGATCAAATCCTCGCCTAATATATCGGGTATTATCGGATCCGTTTAGACACAATTTAGTGTAGTTTTAAGGACTGAATTGATTGATGGGCCGTAGAGGCGAAATTGGAATGATTTGGTGAATTTTTAGTGGCCAATTGAGTGTTGGAATGGGCTGATTGGAGTGTTGTGAAATGCTGTTTGGTGTGTAAATGGTGCTATTAGGTCCGGCTCATAATTTCATGAATGTGCCATGAAGAGTTGGAAGTGAAATGCTATAGTTTTGGGAGTGAAATATGTCAATTTGTGTGTTAACTGTATAATTGAATGTGATTGGTGCATTTAATTAATGCTCGAGAATGTGTACATGTGAGATTTATGGCGTACGATATGTGTGTGATCACTAAAAGGCCCTGAGGCGTGTTTACACGGGGTGCAGATAAAATGAATGGTATGTGAGTATGTTCGTGTGATCACTAAATCTCTGAGACGTGTTTACGCGGGGAATTGAATCGGCCTGAGGTATGTTTAAGCGAGTCATGATATGACTGTGGGATTTGGCCGAGTATTATAAGCTCGGGTCGCGATCACGTATGCCTGTCGCATTTGGCACGGACCGATGAAAGAAAGTGAGATTGAGATCAGTCTGAGGCATGTTAAGCTCGGGTGAGACAGGGATCGGACTGAGGCAACTTAAGCTTAAGTTTCGATCATGTAGGCTTGTCGCATTTGGCACGGGCTAAGGAAAGAAAGTGAGATTGGGATCGGACCTGAGGCGTGTTTATGCGGGTCGCGATGGCAAGTTAACGAAAGTGATGTGATGGTGCATAAATGAGTGTGAATTATGGGGTTTGGAAATGTTGTGTGATTGAGATATGTGTTTAAGCGTGAGAATGGTTGGAATGTGTGTAAAGTTGAATGTTGTGATTGTGAACTAACGTGCAAGCTGAGTATGCCAAAAGTCTAGGTAAGTGTGATTGTATGGATGTTGTTTGTATGTATAGCTTGATTGTGTGTCTAAATGTATTTGGAAATACATGGTAGCCTAGGTGGGGTTTAGGTCGTGAACTTATTGAGAAGTGTCTCATGGTTGTTTCAACCAAATCATTTTAGAGCGTCTACTTGAGCCATGAATGTACCGTCGCCGTCGTCGTAGTATTTTGGGATAGTTATGCACGCTGATCATGACGTTGTAGAATACTCGATAGATAAGAATCACACATGGGTTAAACACACTTTTGTAGTATGGATAGACATAGGACTACTCCTCTAGCATACTCATACGTATACGGCCTGGATGTTCCAGGATGGGGTAGACGAGATCAGATCTGTTCGAGGATTTGACATGCCATTTGATGGAGTAGGAGATTGGGATCCGTCAGCTATACCCCCTCCAGATGGAGAGATGACTAGTTTGGAGGCTAGTCTAGCACAGTCGGGACACCAGCACGTCCCTGCAACACATGAGCCAATAGTAGCGAAGCCAGATCTAGCTCCGGAGGAGTCGCAGGTCGGGTAAGACCCGATGGACGTAGACCTAAGTGTGGAGCCAGCGTAGGACCTTGTAGATGAGCAGCCTGAGAAGGATCCCGGAGACAAACCAACAGAGAACGAGCTAGTGGAGGAGCCGAAAGAAGTGTTCAAGGATGAGGAGAGGATTGAGATTCGAGTAGAGTTGGGGGATGATGATAACCCAATTGAAATTGAGGCCAACTTGGAGTTGTCAGATGAGCATGTGCCTGACGAGGATGAGGATGATGATGATGAGGAGAGTGAGTCGGAGTGGATACCGTCCAGAGGATGTAGGGGTTAGATCTTAGAGTAGGTAGTGTCTTATTTTTGGAGTAGTGCTGACCCAGTAGGCTGCTGATCTTTTTGTATGTTGGTGGTTTTGCAGTTAGTAGTTTGACGTGCATATTTATGTTGGTGGATTGTAAAGGAATATTGTGTGTGTGTGTGTGTGTATATATATATTATATATATATATATATATATATATATCAAGGTATTGTTTCATGTATTGGTAGCTTGGCGATTTTGTTTCCCTTGGGTTCTCTAAAATTCTATTGTCCGGGTGTTTGTTACTTCCGTTGCAATTGAACTCTGAGAAGGATCGTTGGGTCAGCGTCGTTTCCTGGGGTCGTCGCACTATTCCAACCCAAGAGAGGGATGTCGTGTGCTTGATGGGGTTCGGGCATGACATCACCATCCGAATGGTGTCAGAGTAAGGACAACTCGATTTAAGTCGGTTGAAGCTTGGAGTGATAAGGAGTGAAGACCCCAGGATAGCTGTAGTTGACTAGGGAGACCTTAGTAAGCCATAGATGTACCTAGTGCTACAGGTATTTCCAAATTGCTTGTTGTGATTGTTGATTGAATTGAGTGTTATAATGATTGGAGTGCAGGTGCGTCTGGACTTGAGGTATGTGCCCAAACCTCATTGTCTATGATTTGGTGTTGTGATGGTGGATTGCCTGCTAAGTGAATTATTGTGTTAATTCACTGCCTAGGACTAGACTAGTTTAGTTGGCGTAGGTCTCTAATTCCTGTATGGACTTATAGCAAGTGGGAGAGTGATAGAATTTGGGAAAAATGAGCAACGAAGGAAGAAGTGTGGGAAGAGGAACAGGAAGAGGTCTAAGAAGAGCTGCAGGAAGAGGAGCACGGGGTCGAGGTAGTGCTCAAGCTAGAGCTGTAGAGAACCCCAGAGCTGATGCTAGACCTATGGAGGACCTCGTAGTTGGTGTTAGAGTTGCAGCGGACCCCAGAGTTGATGGAATTTTAAGGGCCCTCGAGGAGGTGGGGACTTTGATAGGCAAGCAGACTCAAGGGCGAGATGCCATCATTGCCCAAGCAGTTGAGGCCGCTGCAGCTGTTGCCATTAATAGCAACAATGGAAATCAAGGACAGGGGCGGGTGAATGCAAATCGACTAATGCATCAGCTAGTCGAGCAGTTTTTGAAGTTAAAGCTCCCTAAGTTTGATGGTAGAGGTGATTTGGAGGCTGCGTCATTGTGGGTAGAGGAGTTGGAAAAGGCTTTTGATGTATTGGGGTGTACAGATGAGGAGAAAGTGACGTTAGCAGTATATCAATTGCAAAGAAATGCAAATGATTGGTGGAAAGCCACAAGAGAACGAGTATTCCGAGTTGATACCGCCTAAACTTGGGTGATATTTGTGGAAGCCTTTAATGGCAAATATTTTTCTGAGAGCGCCTGGGAACAAAAGTTAGCGGAGTTCATGAGGCTTCGTCAGGGGTAGAGAACCATGGATCAATATGAGACTAAGTTCACTCGATTAGCTAAGTTTACCCCGAGGATAGTAAAGGACCCACTGATAGGGCTCGGAGGTTCCGAGATGGTTTGAAATCGGACCTTTGCAGCCAGATGATTTCTCTGAATTTGGGGGACTATAATGAGATTTATGAGCGAGCTCAAGCGATTGAGCGGGATTTAGCGGATAGGGTTGCCGCTTCTAGGTCGAGGTTTGCCTAAGATAGGGACAATCATCACTTGAGAAAGAGGCTAATGATGGATAACCAACGTTTTGTCCCTCATACTAGAAGGAGTATAGGGAAACCGGCCCATTTTCAAAATGGTCTATGTCGGATATGTGCAGAAAGACATGGGACTAGACCGTATCTAAGTAGGAGCATTATATGTTTTAAATGTGGCGGAATGGGCCACCAAGCGAGGAATTGTCCTAGTAACAGGCAAACTAGGCCGTTGGTGCTACCGCCACCGCTTAGAGTTGGAAATCAAGTTAAGCCACCTATACCCACAAACCAGAATAGGCCGTCGGCTCAAGGACGAGTATATGTGATGGCTAAAAGGGAAGCGGAGAACGCGCCAGACGTAGTCACAGATATGGTCTCTCTCTGTGATCATGCTGCATATGCTTTATTCGATTTAGGGGCGTCACGTTTGTTCGTGCCTGAATAGTTTGTTAGATTGACTGGTATGGAACCGTGATTGCTTGATGTTTTGTTGTATGTTACCACCCCATTGAATGATAAGATTTTAGTCTCGTTGGGGTGCCCGGATTGCAAGATTGTAGTTGGTGATAGAGAAGGGAGAATTGATTTAGCGGTTCTAGCGATGTACGACTTTGACGTAATAGTAGATATGGATTGGCTGGTTAAACAGAGGGCAGTAATGGATTGTAGTAGCAGGGTGATCCAATTTAATCTAGTTGGATACCCTAGATTCAAATTTGTAGGAAATCAAGGATGAATCTCGATTCTATGGATTTTGTTGCTAGAAATGACTAAGTTATTGACGAAGGATATGAAGGATTTCTAGCGGCTATGATTGATTTGACGGCTGAAGAGCCGAGGCTAAAAGACATAGCCTTTGTGTGCGATTATCCCAATGTCTTTCATTAGGAATTGACGGGATTGCCACTAGAAAGAGAAGCAGAGTTTGTTATTGAATTGGCACCTGGGATTGAGCCAATCTCGAAGACACCTTATAGAATGTCATTGTCGAAGTTAAAGGAGTTAAAGGTGCAGATGCAGGAGTTATTGGACAAAAGATTTATTCATCCAAGTGCGTCTCCATAGGGAGCATCAGTCTTGTTTGTGAGAAAGAATGATGGGTCACTGAGGTTGTGCATTGATTATCGACAGTTAAATCAGGTGACTATTAAGAATAAGTATCCTCTGCCAAAGACAGATAATTTGTTCAATCAGTTGCAAGGGATTTCGGTATTTTCTAAGATTGATCTGAGAATGGGATATCATCAATTGAGGATCAAGAAGGAGGATATACCGAAAACGGTATTCAGGACTAGATACGGGCATTATGAGTTTACAGTAATGCCGTTTGGGTTGACGAATGCCCCTGCTGCATTTATGAACTTAATGAATTGAGTGTTCAAGGAGTTTTTAGACCAATTTGTCATAGTCTTCATAGACGACATATTGGTGTACTCAAAGAGCCTAGAGGAGCATGAGTTTCATTTGAGTAAGGTTTTACAAACATTGAGAGAACACAAACTGTATGCTAAGTTTAGCAAGTGCGAATTTTGGCTCAATCGAGTAGTATTTCTTGAACACGTGATCTCTGGGGAAGGAATTTCAATAGATCCGGCAAAGATTGAGGCTGTAATGAAGTGGCCGAAACCAACGATGGTAACTGAGGATCGGAGTTTTCTAGGTTTTGCAGGATACTATAGACCCTTCGTGGAAGGGTTTTTGGCAATAGCAACACCGTTGGCACATTTGTTGAAAAAGGAAACAAAGTTTGAATAGACCGACAAATGTGAAATGAGTTTTTAGGAATTAAAGCATAGATTGACGATGGCACCGGTGTTGACTATTCCGTCAGGACCTAGAGGATACGAAATTTATAGTGACGCGTCGTTAAAAGGATTAAGATGTGTACTGATGCAACATGGGCGAGTAGTGGCCTATGCGTCAAGATAATTAAGACCACATGAGTTGAATTATCCGACGCATGATTTGGAATTAGCCGCAATAGTGTTTGCCCTGAAGATTTGGCAACATTATTTATGCGAAGGAAAATTTCAAATTTATACTGACCATCAAAGCCTCAAGTATTTATTTTCTCAAAAGGAGTTAAATATGATGCAGTGTCGGTGGATAGAACTACTGAAAGATTATGATTGTGATATTTTATATCACCCTAGAAAGGCAAATCGGGTAGTCGATGCATTAAGTAGGAAGTTAAGTATCGCGCACTTGATGGTCAAGGAATGAACTTTGTTGGAAAAGGTAAAAGACTCGGAATTTAAGTTTGAAGTAAGTTAAGTCTCGAGCCCGTTAGCCATGCTAAGGATTGAACCGGAAATTCAATCAAAGGTTAAGGCTTTACAGTCTACGGACCAAGAAATCTAAAAGATTCCAGCGATAGATGCTACTAATAGGAAACAAGATTTTCAAGTATCCGAGGATGGGATATTGAAGTTCCGTGGACGAATATGCATGCTTGAAGATGCGAAACTTAAGGAGGAGATTTTATCGGAAACGCATCATAGTAATTATAGCATCCACCCTGATAGTACAAAAATGTATCAGAATCTGAGGTAACACTATTGGTGGAATGGTATAAAGGAAGATATAGCTAAGCACGTGGTTAAATGCCTGACATGCTAGCAAGTGAAAGCGCAACACTGTAAGCTTGGAGGATTGTTGCGACCTTTAAAGATCCTAGAATGGAAATGAGAGCATATCACTATAGATTTTGTGATGGGATTGCCAAGGAGCTAAAGAGGCTACGATTCCATTTGGGTAATTGTCGATAGATTGACTAAATCGGCACACTTCTTGGCAATATGAAAGGATTTCGTACTAGATCAATATGCTAATTTGTATGTGCAACAAATCGTTCGATTGCACGGGATACCAATGACGATTACGTCTGACCGTGATCCCAGGTTTACTTTTAACTTTTGGAAAAGTCTGCAGACGACATTAGGATCGAAGCTACAGTTTAGCATTGCTTATCATTCGCAATCGGATGGCCAGTCTGAAAGGACGATTCAGACATTAGAGAATATGCTTCGGGCATGCGTATTGGACTTTCAAGGTAAGTGGGAAGAGCAATTGCCCTTAGTAGAATTCGCATATAATAACAATTTTCAGCAGAGTATTGGAATGGCGCCATTTGAAGCGCTGTATGGCAGAGCCTGTAAGACGCTTGTGTGTTGAGACGAAGTGAGAGAAAGAAGTATTATTGGGCCCGAATTAGTTTAACAATCGATTGAGGCAGTTAAGATTATATGCGAAAGGCTGAAGACAGCGCAAAGCCATCAAAAGAGCTATGCAGACAGAAGGCGAAGGCCCTTGGAATTCCAAGTGGGGGATTACGTGTTTCTTAAAGTGTCGCCCATGCGAGGATTGTCCCGATTTGATAAAAAGGAAAAGTTGAGTCCAAGGTACGTGGGACCTTTTGAGGTACTAGAAAGGATTGGAGAATTAGTATATCGCCTTGCATTACCGCCAAACCTATCGCAAGTGCATAATGTGTTCCACGTATCAATGTTGAGGAAGTATAAACCGAACCCAACCCATGTGCTGAATTATGAGGAAATAAAAGTTGACGATAGGGTGTCGTACATCGAAAGACCAATCAGGATTGAAGATCGAAAAGAAAGAGTTCTAAGAAACAAGACGATCCCGATGGTCAAGGTCATATGGGAACATCATGGGACTGAAGGCGCAACTTGGGAAAGTGAGGATCTAATGCAACGTCAACACCCCCAATTGTTTGAGTAGTAGGTTGAGTTGTAAATTTTGAGGATGAAATTTTTGTATGGGGGGAACAGTTGTGACATTCCGAAAATTGCCCATTTGGGATTTATGAAATAAGTGGTTTCATGAACGTACTTGTAGTTTGTCTTGTCCGGAACTAATCATTCCTGAGATACTAATCATTAGGAAAAGGCTAATTAGGGATTTAAAATTCGTACGACCAGAGAAATTCGATCGTGAACCGATTTTCGACCATAGAATCGTCGATGTGACATTTTGAGCCAATGTAGGTCAATATTAGGATAATTGTGGGTCGATTCATCACTGTCATACAAGTGGATCACGGGTGATTCCGTTTAACAACGAGGTGAGTTGGCGAACGATTCAGAACCTAAACCGAATGATCGTGCCCATCAGAACTAGCAATCGATCCTCGCAATTATATGAAAAACGAGGTCGTCACGATCCAAATGAACTTGCACGTGACTTGAATTAGTATCTGTCACTGGTCGAATACGCGAATTTCCCCAAAAGCCACCCGTTAGTTAGAGACGCGCTTGAGTTACGTGTTATAAAATTCAGTTATTAATTAGAAACCAATTTGGGCGTCGGAAATTATAAATGTCATGACAGAACATTAAGACGACGTTGTTATTGGAATGTTCATCCTTAGATTATCCCGAATCCTTCAGAAAAACTGAATTTCGGCAAAGGATGAAAAATGACCGTTTTATCCCTGGAGGTTTATTAAGGCTAAGTATTAAAGGAGAAGGGCATTTTGGTCATTTTACCCTAACTTTTGGTAAGGATAATTTTTCCCATGGAATTTTATAAAATTCCCAAATTGCCCTTGGATATTTTTGGAAAAGATTAGATCGTGACCGTCGATCTCAGAATAAGAATGAATCTCGACCGTCAATTGGAATTGTGAGAGAAAGGTAAGATGGTAATTTTACCATCAAGGGCACAAATAATTGGTTTTTTAGACCAATCTCTCCCTCTCTCTCCCTCTCATCTCTTGGTCATCTCTCTCTCTCCCCTCACCGATCGCCCCCCTCGGCCGTGCCTTGACCGCCACCGTCCAAGCCGCCGTTTGCCGTACCGCCGCCGATCCGGCTACCGAGCCGAGTCCCCTACAGCCTCTAGCTGCCGCCGCCGACCCCTTTTTCCTCCTCTCTCCCTCTCGGCTCACCCTCTCTCTGTCTAGGCCGTGAAGAACCGGCCACGCCGAGTCGCCGCCTATCGAGCCGCCGCCGCCGTTCGCCATCACTGCAAGTCGCAAGCTGCTGTGAGGCCACCAACCTACTGCCCCTTTTTTCCACTCTAGCCGAGTTAGTTTAGAGTTTAGGTAAGTCGCGATCTAACCCTTGCCTAGTATATCGGTATTATCGAACCCGTTTAGACTCGGTTTAGTATAGTTTTAAGGACTGAATTGATTGATGGGTCGGAGGGACGAAATTGGAATGATTTGGTGGATTTTTAGTGGCCAATTGAGTGCTGGAATGGGCTGATTGGAGTGCTGTGAAATGCTGTTCGTTGTGTAAATGGTGCCATTAGGTTCGGCTCGTAATTTCGTGAAAGTACCGTGAAGGGCCGGAAGTGAAATGCTGTAGTTTTGGGGTGAAATGTGCTAATTTTTGTATTGACTGTATAATTAATTGGTGCATTTAATTAATGCTCGAGAATGTGCACGTATGAGATTTATGGCGTACGACGTGCGTGTGATCACTCAAAGGCCCTAAGGCGTGTTTACGCGGGGTGCAGATAAAATGAATGGCATGTGAGTATGTTCGTGTGATCACTAAATCCCTGAGGCGTGTTTATGTGGGGAATTGAACTGGCCTGAGGCGTGTTTACGGGGGTCGTGATATGATTGTAGGATCGGGCCGAGTATTATAAGCTCGGGTCGTGATGACGTATGCCTGTCACATTTGGCGTTAGCCGAGAAAAGAAAGTGAGATTGAGATTGGTCTGAGGCATGTTGAGCTTGGGTGAGATCGAGATCAGACTGAGGCATTTTAAGCTCAGGTTTCGATCATGTAAGCCAATCGCATTTGGCGCGGGCTGAGGAAAGAAAGTGAGATTAGGATCGGACCTAAGGTGTGTTTACGTGGGTCGCGATCAATAAGCCTGAGGCATGTTTACGCAAGCTGAGGAAAGTGAACGAGTATGAGATGGTACGAGGTGGCAAATGAAAGTGAGATCGGACCTTAGGCGTGTTTACACGGGTCGCGATGGCAAGTTAATGAAAGTGATGTAATGGTGCATGAACGAGTGTGAATTGTGGGGTTTGGAAATGTTGTGTGATTGAGATATGTGTTTAAGCGTGAGAATGGTTAGAATGTGTGCAAAGTTTGAATGTTGTGATTGTGAACTAACGTGCAGGCTGAGTATGCCAAAAGTCCAAGTAAGTGTGATTGTATGGATGTTGTTTATGTGTATAGCTTGATTGTGTGTCTGAATGTGTCTACAATTACATGGTAGCTTAGGTGGGGTTTAGGTCATGAACTTATTGAAAAGTGTCTCATGCTTGTTTCAACCAAACCATTTCAGAGCACCTGCCTGAGCCATAAATCTACCGCCGCCGCCGCCGCAGCATTTTGGGATAATTATGCACGCTGATCATTACGTTGTAGAATACCCAATAGATGAGAATCACACCTGGGTTAAGCACACTTCTGTAGTATGGGTAGACATAGAGCTACTCCTCTGGCAGGCTCATATGTATACAGCCTAGATGTTCCAGGATGGGGTAGACAAGATCGGACCCATCCGAGAATTTGACGTGTCATTTAATGGAGTAGGGGACTAGGATCCGTTGGCTATATCCCTTCCAGTTGGAGAGATGACTAGTTTTGAGGCTAGTCTAGCACAGTCGAGGCATCAGTACGTCCCTACAATGCCTGAGCTGATAGTAGCGAAGTCGGATCTAGCTCCGGAGGAGTCATAGGCCAGGTACGACCCGATGGACATAGACCTAAGTGTGGAGCCAACGGAGGACCCCATAGATGAGTAGCCTGAGGAGGATGAGCATAGGGAGGATCCCGGAGACGAACCAGCAAAGGACAAGCCAGAGGAGGAGCCGAAGGAGGAGTTCGAAGATGAGGAGAGGATTGAGATTTGGGTAGCGTCGGGGGATGAGGATAACCCGATTGAGATCGAGGCCGACTCAGAGTCGTCAGATGAGTATATGCCTGACGAGGATGAGGACGAGGATGATGAGAAGAGTGAGTTGGAGTGGACGCCGTCCAGAAGGCGTAAGGGTTAGATCTTGGAGTAGGTAGTGTCTCATTTTTGGAGTAGTACCGATACAGTAGGTTGCTGATCTTTTTGTATGTCGGTGGTTTTACAGTTAGTTGTTTGGCGTGCATATTTATGTTGGTGGTTTGTAAAGGAATATTGTGTGTGTGTGTGTGTATATATATAAATATCGAAGTATAGTTTCATGTATTCGTGGTTTGGCGATTTTCTTTCCCTTGGGTTTTCCAAAATTCTATTGTCCGAGTGTTTGTTGCTTTCGTCGCAATTGAACTCCGAGGAGGATCATTGGGTTGGCGACATTCCTAGGTCGTCATACTATTCCCACCGAAGAGAGGGATGTTGCGGGGTCGATGAGGTTCGGGGCGTGACACAACAGAGGCCGAAAGAATCACAGATTTGCTCAAAGAATATCAAGATATATTTGCATGGCTTTATGCTGACATGCCAAGCCTTGATCCAAGCATAGTTGAATATGTTTTGCCAATCGATCCAAATATCCCACCAAAGAAACAAAAACTGAGGCAAACGAAGCCGGACTTGGCAAAGAAAATAGAAGAAGGAGTGATTAAATTGCTCAAAGTCGGTTTTATCGAAGTAGTACCATATCTAGAATAGGTTGCCAACATAGTACCTGTAATGAAGAAAGATGGTCGAGTATGGGTATGCATTGATTATCGCGACCTAAATAAAGCAAGTCCTAAGGATGATTTCCCGCTTCCACATATCGATGTATTAGTGGATAGCACTGCTGGGTTTGAAACATTTTCATTCATGGATGGTTTCTCAGGATATTATCAAATCCTCATGAAGAAAGAGGATAAGGCGAAGATGTCTTTCATAACACCATGGGGCACATTTTGTTACAAGGTGATGCGTTTTGGTTTGAAAAATGCTGGTGCCACATACCAAAGGGCAATGGTAACTTTGTTTCATGACATGATGCACAAAGAAATCGAGGTATATGTGGATGACATGATTGCAAAATCTAAACAAGGAGAAGATTATGTTGAGGTACTTCGCAAATTGTTCGAAAGACTTAGAAAGTATAAGTTGTGGTTGAACCCCAATAAGTGTGTATTTGGGGCAAAATCTGGCAAATTGCTAGGGTTTGTAGATCCCTCCAAGATCAAGGCAATATACAACTTAAAAACTCCTACGATAAAAAAAGTGAGAAGCTTATTAGGGCAATTAAATTACATTACCCATTTCATTTATCAGCTTTCTAAGACTGCTAAACCATTCTTCAAACTGTTGAAGAAAAATGCCAAAGTGAAGTGGGATGCAAAATGTCAATAAGCCTTTGACAAGATCAAAGAATATATGGTATGCTCACCAGTGTTGGTACCACCAATCTTTAGAGTTCTGTTGATCTTATATTTGACAATTTACTATAAGTCGTTAGGAGCGGTGCTTGTACAAAGAAGACCAAATGATGGTAAAGAACAAGCCATTTATTACTTGAGTAGGAAGTTCACAATATCATAAGAGAATTACCCAGCAATCGAGAAGACATGCATTGCATTGATTTGGGTACTACACAGATTAAGATAATACACCCTTTGTCACCAAATTTTGCTAGTGATTGAGAATGATCCGATCAAGTACCTTTTTGAGAAATCCTCCTTGGTCAGAAAATTGGCAAAGTAGCAAGTCTTATTATTTGAATTCGGCATTAGAAGGTCATCCCAAAAGTCAGTTAAAGGATAAGCAACATCAGACATGTTAATAGAAAATTCACAAAATATTGCCAGTCCTTAATAACAACTTGATGATCATATATTAACCTTAGCCGATGATAAATGGACCATGTATTTTGATGGTGTAAACAATTTATCTGGATCAGGAACTGGGGTAGCACTGATCTCCCCAGAAGGCCAATACTATCTGGTATCTACAAAATTGATATTTCCATGCACCAATAATGTCGCTAAATATGAGGTATTCTTGGTTTACAATTAGCCCTTTCATTGAAGGTAAAAAAGTTATAAGTACATGGAAATTCTATGCTCATCATATTGCAAACAAATGGTAAATAGCAAACTCGAGATACCAGGTTAATTCCTTATCATAGATACTTAAGGGATATGATAGAAAACTTTGATGAAGTAACATTCAATTATTTCCCAAGAACTCAGAATCATTTTGTAGATGCTCTTGTAATTTTGTCATCCTTACCACAAGCTAAAGACGGTATGGATATAAAACCATTGAGAATCAATATTCTTAAACAACCAGTTCATTGCATGATGGTCTAAGCAGAGTTCGACAATGAATCATGGTATCATAACATTAAAAGATATCTTCAATCGGGAGAATTTCCTGAAGAAAGTCAATCGTGTGACAAGAAGTTTATAAGGAAGATAGACAACAAATTCTTCCTCAGTGGTCAAATCCTCTATAAGAAATCATTTCATTCAACCCTACTAAGATATGTGGATGCTACAGAAGCTAAATAGATCATGAAAGAAATTCATGTGGGTAAATGTGGACCGCACATGAATAGACATCTTCTAACCTAAAAGATTGTGTGGTTGGGATACTATTTGATGACAATAGAATCAAATTGCATTCAACATGTGAGATGTTATCATCAATGTCAAGTTTATGGAGACAAAATCAATACACCATCAAATGAGTTACATCAAATGTCCGAGCCATGGCCATTTTCAATGTGGGGCATTGATATGATTGGTCCAATCAACCCCAAGGCATTAAATGGGCATCGATTTATCCTGTTTGCTATTGACTATTTCACTAAATGGATTGAAGCAAACTCCTACATGAATGTTGCTACCAAGAATGTTGCAAGATTCAACAGGCGGGACATCATTGCTAGGTATGGAGTTCCAAAAGCAATAATTATGGACAATGTCTCAAATCTAAACAACAGGATCGTAGATGATTTACTCGAGCACTTCCACATCCGACATCTGAACTCATCTCCATATCGTCCACAAATGAATGAAGCAGTTAAAGCAGCAAATAAGAATATAAAGAAGATATTGGCCAAGATAGCCGAAAATTATCGTGATTGGCACGAAAGGTTACCGTATGCTCTGATGGCATACCAAGCTTCAATTCGAACATCAACTGGAGCAACTCCATTTTCCTTGGTTTATGGAATGGAAGCATTTCTACCTGTTAAAGTAGAAATTCCTTCATTAAAGATACTATCCCAGTTGAAGCTTTCAAAAGCTGAGTGGATTTAACAAAGATATGAACAACTCAACATAATCAATGAAAAGAGATTGAGACTTATATGCCATGGGCAAGCTTATCAAAGAAGAGTGGCTAAATCCTTTAATCGAAAAGTGAAACCGAGGAATTTCAAAATAGAGGATTTAGTAGTGAAGAAAGTAATCTTTAACAATTCAGATCCTCGTGGCAAATTCATTTCGAATTATGAGGGTCCATACATTATCAAGAAAGTTCTTCCTATAGGAGCATTGATTCTTGTAGATATGGCAGGAATAGAATTGGCCTATCTTGTAAATGCAGATGCTATCAAGATTTTCTATTCGTGAAGACGAACATTCAAGAAAAGATTCGGATCACTTTAGAACATGCGCATATCATGCATACCATGCATTTCATGAACATGTTTATCTGTTTTATAGAAGAAAGCAAAAAGAATCCAAACCAGTTGATGATTTCAGAATCCTCAATGGAGTTATCAAATAATAGAGGAAAGTATCACTTCCAATTCTATTTTCCATTGATATCCTCTAATGTGCTTTCCCCTTTATCATCCCCAGAGAAACATAGAAAAAGGAGCAACAAAAGAAAATTTTCCAATGGAATCAAAGCAAAAACATGCAAACAATAGGGATAAGTTGAATAGACAAGTATCCCTAAATCGTGAGTGCATGTGTCGAAGAAATCGCCTTTTTAAGAGAAAAACGAACTTCTTTTTCCCAAGCGGAATGACACTAAATTGAACCAAAACAAAATAGATTGTTTTGAAAAGGAAAATACCTCAGAAATGTTTCAAATCAAAAGTTTTGAAACACGCTGTCTTTGAAAATGCACTAAGCATCAAAATTCCCTAAAAGGGATAATTTGATAAAAGGTTTTGAAAAATTTCATAGAAAAAGTTTGGATCAAATCGAATGGAATGATCTTCAAATGATGAAAAGTAAGCCATATTCAAACACGTCCCCTATACACTCAAAGTCAAAATGTAGAGGTGAATGAGAAAAACTCATCCGAAGGGAATAGTGGATGTTCGCAATAATTACATGGATTGAAATGATGAAAAGCAGTCATTCCACTATCCTAAACACAAGCTTATCTCTTGCAAACCAAATTTGAGCCGAAACAGTGGAAAAGTTTTTCCAAAACAACCTTGTTAAGAACCACCCCATATTGGGGCAAATTAAGAGATTTGTGATTGACAACTATGGAAAATAGGATCAATAAAGATTTTATTGCATTCTCTTGCATCAATCTTTCTATGATAACTCCAGATAAAGTCATATGAAAGCTTAAGATATCCCAAGAAAAAGAAGAGCATTTCATTTCTTATACCCAAACACATTACCTTCGGCAAAGGCCAATTGAGCCTAAATATTCATTTCAGAATCCTAAATTGGTGATTATCTCTCCGCACTGGAGCATGAACATATGATCCACTTTAATAGACAAGAAACAAAAGGGTATGACACAGAGTCCTTAGAATTCAAAAAGATCAAAGGTAAAGAATTATGGGCATGAAAAAGCAGTGTGCTTGGTAAAAGCATGACCAAATGCCCAATAAAAAATAAGGAAGAAAAGAGAGTTCATAAGAAAGATCGAAATGACAAAGCAAAATCAAGATCATGAGAAATCATAAATCACAACAATAGAGAATGAGCAAAAGAAAAGAGATGGTAATAAATATTTAGGGGACTCTAATGTTCATAAAAAAAGACCCTTAGTAAGCAAAAAAGAAAAAAGGTGGTGATGCCAAGAAGATCACCAATTTCATAAAATCCATGAATTCAAACAAATTAGTCTTTTGAGCCTATCCAATACCAATAATACAACCTATCCCTAAAGACTTTTTAGATCGGAATGTTGAGAGTAGAAACTTGACTTTATGCCAAGACGTCATCACTCAAAGAAGTGTATGCATTAATATCTTGTTTTCCAATAAGTCATCACTCAAAGAAGTCAGATATGATCAAATCATGTTTCTTGGCCTCCGAATGCCTATCGTTTGAATAGCCATTAACCAAGCTAACATTACAACCATTTGAAAGACCTTATCAGATCAATTGGATTGTATATATTACGAACATCTCCGAACACCTAAGGATTGGTTAAGAGAGATAAAATTGAGGGATATCATACTAGTCCCCCTTTAATTGAATAAAGAAAAGACTAAGTCCATAGATTGAAACAAATCTTTCTAATGAAGGTCTTCCAAACGATCATTTCAAGCATTTCTTGAAAGATTGCAAGCGGTTTGTTTAAATAATTCCTTGAAAAGGAAATTTGATTGTCTAAAAATGCATTAATGCAAAGAATGCATGTTTCCAAACTAGGTTTCAAAAGTTTTTGGACAACTTAAAACCAAGCTTTCAAACAATTTGTGGTAAGCTAAAAAAAAACCAAGCTTCAAAAAGTTTTGATTAATTTCAAAACTACTTTTCAAAATAGTTTTTGGCCAACTGAAAAATCATACAAAGGTTAGTGAAACCTCAAAATCACATAACTCACGATTAAGGCATTCATTGTTTGAAGTCTTCCCAAAATCCTACCGGTAAGAAACCACTAGGCAAATTAAAGTCCTACAGGCGAGGAGCCCGTAGGCAAATTCAAAGTCCTATAGGCGAGGAGCCCCTAGGCAAATTCAAAGTCCTACTGGTGAGGAACCATTAGGTAAATTTAAAATCCTATAGGCAAGGAGCCCCTAGGCAAATTCAAAGTCTTACAGACGAGAAGCCCCTAGGCAAATTCAAGTTCTACAGGCGAGGGGCTCCTAGGCAAAATCAAAGTCCTACTAGTGAGGAACCACTATGCAAATTCAAAGTCCTACAAGCGAGAAGCCCCTAGGCAAATTTAAGTCCTATAGGCAAGGAGCCCCTAGGTAAATTCAATGTCCTACATACCACTAGGCTGAGGCTCTGCTAGTGTCAACGGGGTGTGTTCTTTTTTTATTTATTCACCATTTTTCTCTTTATTTTTTTGAAAACGACAAGAAATTTCAAGGGAAAACAGTGATTTATAGCATGCTTACAAAAATAAAGGCATGAATTGGAAGCAAATATTCTGAAAAAGTTTTAGTAACTATCTCTTTCAAAATGACCATGGTATTAAATCCACAACTAACCTAGACTAATCATGGATCGACCGAGACATACAAAAAAAAATAAGTAAATTGCAAAGTGCAAGATCTTTACCGAGAATTATGACAATCACAGAGACATACACATGGAACGTGAAGTTCGTTTTCTATCTAGACGGCTTTAGCAAAGTGAAGTTAAAATGATGTATGATGTCGCAATTTCGCGTTGGTGTCAGGTCCTTCTAACCTCGTCCTAGTCGAACGGAATACCTTATAGTCATGCAGATAGCGGGTAAAAATAGACACTTTACAACACTCAGAAAGAAATTTGAGGGAAAATAAATGCAACCTCTACATTGCGGTCTCACGTTCAAGATCGTATCTTTCTTAACACCATCCTAAAATGACTTATAGCAGCCCAGGTTCGGCGACATGCCTATGTGTGTAGCAGTGTAGTGCTAAATTATTAAAACATGCACAATAATTTATAAATAAGCACCGCTTCAAACATTCAGAAAATAAACATTCACTCTCAAACTCCAAAACTATAAAAATAAGGGGTTTATAATCACAACACCCCTTATAACTCCTAACTGTAAGAATATTTAACACCTTAACGTCGGGGTCATACTTGGAATCCTTGCTGCTAAAAAATATTTTTGAACAAGGTAAAATTTCTAGCCTAAGTCCACTTAATCAAAAGCATGATAAATGTATTGATCCCAAGCGAAGTCGCCGGTCTATCGCGATCGATCTTTGGTTAAAGGTATCGCATGGTGTATGCACTAAGTCTAGGTTTAGGACTTAACTCGGGCTCTCCCAAGCCTATACTATATCGCGATTTGTGGTTTAGGTTTTTTACCTGCAAGTGATTTTTATTTAGGAGTTACTACTAATTAGTTTACAATGGGTTGATTAGACACCAAAGTAAAGCAATGGGAGGATCACCTTACTTCTACAAACCAAAGATTAAAGGAGTTTGGGGACTTGGTTACATTAGTTGAGTGACTAGTGTCCTTTCGATACCTTTTATCCTATTCATTTCAGAAAAATATTT
The DNA here is from genome assembly GCA_024500025.1 of Syzygium aromaticum. Classification (NCBI taxonomy): domain Eukaryota; kingdom Viridiplantae; phylum Streptophyta; class Magnoliopsida; order Myrtales; family Myrtaceae; genus Syzygium; species Syzygium aromaticum. The sequence continues at coordinate 23,672,888 of CM044889.1, read as the reverse complement.
GTTAGGCAGTTTGGATTGTTTTTAGGGCCTATTTCCTAACATGTGAAGTGATCGAACGAGTGCACAATCATTATATTAACGATCAACAGTTATGATAAATATGTGGCCTAAGGTTCTAATCCTAACTAGGGTGACAACATTCAATACATGACGATTTATGCAATTATATATTAATTAGAAATAACATGCATAATAATAATACTACAGTAGTGAAAATAACATTCAAAATCCTACTTTATAGCTCTATAGGCATATCCGATTTAAACATAATTATTAATCAATTAATTCACGTAATTTAGAAAATATTCAAAAATACTAATTTCTAAAATATTTCCTAATTTTAAAAGAAATAAAAATATTTTTTAATAAATTAATAATATAATATCAAATTGGGTCGGGTCAGCGGATCCGAATTGAGTCAGAACCAACTCAGGTCAACCGACTTGACCTATATTCATGGACCCAAGTCCTGGACCAGATCAGGCTCGGTTTGGTGGAAGAAGACAAAACAAGACTAGTTCGACCAAGTCAAACCGGCCCTATTTGGCCAACAGAACCGATCTACCAGCCGGTTCAGGCCAAATCCTGATCTTTCAGGCTTGAGGGCCATTGGTCGATAGAATAGGTCTATCAACTAGTTCAGGCCAAATACTGACCTTTTAGGCTCGAGGGCCATTAGTCGAGCAGAAATCCAGCGATTTGCCAGTTGTTTCGCCAACCTTTGGCCTCTATCTCCTCAGCTCTTCAAACTGAGGAGATTAGGGAGTAGCTGGTCACCGAATGGTTGACCGGAGAGGTTGGAGCTTGGCTAATAGACCTAGGCCAATTTTTGGCCTTCTTTGGCTTCTGGCAATCGTCACTAAACTTCCCTAAACGACCTAACTCTTAAGCCATCCTCTACACCGCTGAACGAAGATCAAACAAAACAGGCCTCTTTTGAGCATTTCGTCGAATAACTGGAGTGCGTGACTGAAACAGGGGGTCTCCGACTTGTCTTGGGGCCCCGTCCAATTTCAGTGGCCACGACTCGATTCCTCGTCCAATATGGGTCAAGATTCACACAAAATGGTCGGCACGAGTCCTGGCCAACCTGTAAGCAAAAACAGGGAAAAAAAGGGAAGGGTCGAGAGGCTTACCAGTCAAGGTCCATTTTGGGGTTTGCCAACGGTGTATGCTTGTCGGGAAGGCTCATCTGGCTCCTCCTTCAGGCCCTATAAAAGGTCAACTCTCTCTTTTTCTCTCGGTTTCTCTCGAAAATAGTTCAAAATCTCTCTCTCTCTCCCCATGCTTTGTTTTTTTGGCCGCCCCTTCTCTCTCCTCTTCGCCAGCTTATATAGCGGTCGCCGGTCACTGCTCTTGCCTCGGAAGTCGTCCATTCAAGCTCTCCTTTTGGGACACATTCTTGAGGTCCATTTAGAACATAGACCAACCACAATTGATAGCAACTAACATGAGAACTCTGACAGTATTAATCTTTGCTATAAAAGTAAATGATTTTTTGTAGTTTACTCCATATGTTTGGGTGTATCCCTTAGTCACAAATCTAGCTTTGTACCTTTCAATTGAACCATCACCTTTGTACTTGATCTTGTAAATCCATCAACAATCTACATGATGTTTTCCAATAAGTGATGGAATAATATCCCAAGTCTCATTTTTGTCAAGGGTTTGGAGTTTGTCATCCATGGCTTTACTCCACACAGCTGATTGTTGTGCCTCAAGAAAGTTTGCAGGCTCACTATTTGTATTTATAGTGGTAGGAAGGTACACAACTCTAGAGAGATGTGATCATACTAAATGTAAGCCTGTATGAGATAGGCTATAGATGACTCATACGTGACAAAATCCCAAAGACAAGTTAAGGACTGAGGTGCTCAGGTTGATGAATGAATTGGAGGTATTTTCTAGATAGGACCAAGAACTAAAGCAGTTATGTCTTGATTAGGAGTGTCTCTCCGATCTCTCTGGTTCTCATCAATTACCAAATCATTAGAAACAATTGGTAATGGAGCAAATTCCATATCAAATCCACTATAACATAGTTGTTAGTATTGCCACCACTATTCTCCCCCTATATTTTATCCCTCGAAGGAAAATACATGTGAGTTTCATCATACCTAACATCACGAAAAATAAGCATTTTTGAGTGGAGGGATCAAACCAATTATAACCCTTTTTAATATTAAAATATCCCCAAAAAAATGCATTTGCATGCATGAGGATCTAATTTACTCCCCAATGAAATGTGAACGTAGCACATATTATTGAATACACGGAGATGACGAAATTAATCGACCGGCCAAGGAGCACTTCCATAGGAGATTTGTATTGCAATACTTTATGAGGAATACAATTGATCAAATAGCAACTTGTTAGAGCAATATCCAACCAAAAATGTTGAGGTGAGTTTCCATGAAACAAAAGGGATTGTGTTACCTCAAGGAGACAATAGTTTTTCCTCTCCGTAACCCCATTTTGTTGGGGAGTTTTAACACATGAAGCTTGGTGTACAATACCTCGACTTTTGAGAAAATACTCAAAGAGGTGATTGATGTATTCAGTCCTATTGTCAGTACACAATATTTAGATCCGAGCACATATTGCATGTGGACCATTTGAGTAAAGAATTCCACCACCACTTCCAACACCAGACAAATAAGGCATACCATGCACAGTCAAACAAGTCCTTCAAGTTCAATGCTTTGAGAAGTTCTAGATCAACATTTGAATGGCGTCACAACTTTGGTAGAGAACACCAATTTAACGTCCCCCAGTATAGATCCATCATCAGCCACCGGAGCTCCATCTAATGCCACCCACGGACTCAAACACTCCATTCGGCCCCTCCGCCACAATTCCATCAATGCCCACACGTTCTCATCTGATGATTTCTCGCTCCCATTTACAAACCAAAATAGATACATTCAACCACCAAACATCCTTTACATCCCTCACTTGAACCAACGTGTGTTTCATAGGCCATAAAAGAACCCAAGTGGCATGCTGCTATATCAGAAGAATTTAATACAATTCTTAGAAATGGTAAATGGCAACTTGTACCACCTGAGCCTCATCATAATTTCATTGGCTGCAAGTGTATATTCCAAGTCAAGTGAAACTCATCTGGTAGCATAGCTAGGTATAAGGCACGATTTGTTGCCAAGGGATTCCACCAATAGCCAGGACTTACTATGATCATACGTTTAATCCAGTTGTCAACCCGCCACAATTGCGGGTCTTCCTTTATCTAGCCTTGTCAAATGGTTGGCCCCTTCTATAATTGAATGTCAACAATGCCTTCTTACATGGCACTCATGTGGAGAAAGTCTATATGCATCAACCATCGGGTTTTGTCGATCAGTTACATCCCAATCACATATGTCGGTTGACGAACGCTATTTGTGATCTTAAGCAAGCCCCTTGCATGTGTGTCAAGCACTCAATTCCTTTGACATCTCGTTTGGATTCATCCAATCTAAATCAAATTCCTCACTCTTTATTTATAGACATGATGGCATCATTGCTTATTTCTATCCTGTATGAACTTAGAGTATTTTCTTCGACCACACCTAGCACTTATTACGACAATATTGGTCTACATTTGTGTGTGATAATCTTGTTTTTTACTCCAAGATGAAACACATTGCCATTGATTATCACTTTCTTCACAACATGTTTAACAGAGGTATGTTACGAATGTGTCATATATCCACTCATGATCAACTTGCGGATGTACCAACAAAGCCTCTTGCACAATGGTCTATTCATTTACTGTCCAAGATCGGCATTCGCGATGGAACACCTCCATTGCAGGGCATATTGGAGAAAATATCTCTCGACAGCAAAGCATTCCAAAAATTGCTATCAGATCAAGACCAGTCAAGCAATTCTTGTACCCTTGACAAGCGCAGCGAGAGTTTCCATTATTGACAAATTCATTTTGTCTTTATTTGTATGGAGAATATTATCTTTCCATTTATAAAGGTTGTAGCTCAAGAAAGTTATTGTATTACAGATTTTCTAGCTAATGTCGTTCTATAAACCATTCGCTACCTTGTGCTTTAAATATAGGTACGAACTGACAGTAAAGTGTATCTTGTCTAATTCTTCACATGAAAGGGCAAGACACTTTTTATCTTTTGGGTTAGTGGCGTTTGATTGATAGAGAAAAGGGAAAAAGCAAAAAAAAAAAAAAAAAGAAAAGAAAGAAAGGCTAAAGAAACTCAAGGACTCCAACCATAGATGCAGCAACGAGTTTCCTCATAAGCAAGTTGTTTCCTTTCTAGTGGTTGGAAGCGAATCCAAACGCTTTTTAGTGACCGCCCAGCACGTCTTGATATTAGGCATGAAAGGGATGTCGTTTTGGACATCCGAACATTCTCCGGATCTTCCATTTCATGGCATCTGCCAAAATTGTGTTGTGCTTTTCCAATTTCGGTACTCCCATCCCTTCCGTTCACGCATTTGATTTCTTTTCAAAATTCCTCGTCTTTCTTCTCTTAAATTTCTTTAATAACTATATGCTTGTCTAAGTATCTTACTGAATAATGTGGCAAATAATTAGTCAAAAAATGTCAGTCAAAGGATAAAGAAAGATTTTTTTAATTTGGCCTCACAAAATGGACCGATGAGATGATGCTACAAATTATAAAAGTGCGTTAAGTAGATCTAAATAATTGGTTCACTAATTCTCTGCTACATCATCCTACTTTATGCAACCTACTATTTGCATCCGTAGCATCTTTTCTTATAATTAGTTTTATGGTGAATACTTTGTTGTATTCGAAAATAGAACATATATTGTTATATTTTTACCAAAAAAAAAAGAACATATATTGTTATATTATATATACAATATCGGTAGCTTTCGATTCATTTTATGAGGTTGACACTACGGTAACATTCATTTCACGTAGCACTTAAGAAAAGGAGAAAAATCAACAATGAAAAGAACTTTAGGAAAAAGGCTCACGACTGTCTAGCATCATTTAAAGAAGGTAATTAATAAATACTATTAATCAGTAGGTCAAAGATATGGAAAATCTGGAATAAAGTGACAGGATGTGAAGAGAACCGTCAGTGACACAGGTAAGGGCATTGTTCCATTGAATATGCTACTTCAAGACTTCGCATAAATACAGGTCTCTCCCAAGCCCTAGCTCATCGTCAACTGATCTTGGCTATGCCGTTGCATTAAAGGGCAAGTTCTCCACTGGCAGGTGGCCACTCGCAGTGAAACTTTCCCGGGAAAGTTGTTTCCGGGAAAATCGGATGCGTTTTCTGAGTGTGCACTCTGCCAAAGGAGATTTGCCCAGCAATTCTTCTGCATTTATACACATGGGGTTTCTCCTTATTTCTCTCACATTTTATTTTGTTCATACAATTCATTATGTTTTTCATCCAAATTTCCCTTCGAGTTCATGCGAGCGATTCTCGAAGGAGCTCTCAGCTTCCACAGTCATAATCATAGCACGTAACTCCTTTTAGCTAATCTTAGCATAACGATATATTCATATGGGCAGGAAATACAAACATACATAGAAGTGGCAAATAGTTTGCTTAGCAGAAAGGGAGGAAGGACTAGGGTTGTTCAATCTAAAATTGTGGAACAAAGTATTGCTAGGTCGAATGCTTTGAAACCACAATAATTATCCATCATCTTCCTTATGGAGTAATTAGGTTCACAGTACTAAATGCAAAGGCACTCCAATTATGCAGCCCAACATCAAGGGCAATATGGCCTAGAGTTGTCGAGGTCCTCTTAAGAGGAGACCTGCTCTAATTTCGATCAAGTTGGACTGAAGTTAGCAAGAATATATTGCATTTGGATTTGGCGTTTTGTAGGAGGATGGAACGATGAACTTCAATGGATGATTGGGGGCTACCAAGGGCAAAGACTCGGCGATAATTGTAACATCATCAGTTTCAGTCCCTAGGAAATGACTATGGTTTAAGTTTGATGGGTTTCCAATCAAAACCAAGTTTTACTCTTGTTTTAGAAAACCAAGTTCGGATCCCTTGTATCCCTTCGTTTTGTTATTTTTGGGGAGACTTTTGTGATCCGAATTTTCAAAAAACTTTCTCTTTGAAAGTTTCTCCAAACATCTTGAAATTTTACATACTTTAATTTCAGAATTTTTGGAGTTGATATGAGTGGTACAATGGCCTGATTTTCGGACTGTGTAAAACTGCCCAGAATGGATATTTCGGTGATGTTCACATTTTATTTATTTTCTACAAGCTTTTTTGAAATGATTCTGGAAAATTTTCCTTCACAAAAGTTGTTGAGAACGTCCTTTTCTATAACGTAAATAAATTTAAGAATTTTTGGAGATGATTTGGATTCTGGACAGAGTTTAATTTTAGAAACAAGAATTTTGTTCCAGTGAACTGTTTTTAGTCTGTCTTTGAGCTACCAAAAATAGTGTTTACAGAGAGATTCAGATTTCGTGTTCTTCACGAGAAATGTTTGCTAAGGCCTTATTTATGACATATTCAAATTTGAGAATTTTCGGAGTCCATTTACTGTATTTTCAAGTCTGATTTCGTGAACAGTGCAAAGTTTTTCGGTTTTGTCAGATTTCAAAGATTTATCAATTTCTATATGGGAATGTTGAAATCTCAATTTGATGTCTTTTGATGATATTTGAGGACATTCCTGCACCGAAACTCGGGTTGGATGGAATTATTATGCGTGTTTATCACAGAAAACCTTCAAAAAATCTTGTGATTAAGTATGGCGCAGGTTGTGATTTTTGTGCCAATTGATCTATTTCGTGTGACTCGATTGGCCTGAGTCATTTACGTGAGAATTCAGTAAATCTAGAAGGTTTTAGGGAGTACACGGTTTGGGAAATTGGCAGAAGAATCTATAGGATAAGACCTTGATCCAGTCAAAGCTTATCTTCCAAGCTTTATTAATTGGCCATTATTGTTCTTGACTTTGGAGGCCACCCTCATAATGGCTTGTATCGATTGCTTGGCCTTTGGTGGCCCTTCATGATGTCTTACATTAATGAATCAAGACTTTAGGGCCCTTGATCATGAACTTTGGCATATGCTCTTAATGACCTAATAAGATCATCGCTTACCTCGTACCCCCAATAATATATGCGCTTACCTCATTGAACCCCAAGCCATTTGCCCTATAAATAAGAAGAGAGAAAGAGAGAGAAAGAAGCCTCAAGTGAAGCCCTCCCTCTCTCTCACGCCACTCTCCCTCCCCTTTCACACCACCTTCCTCTTTCTCAAGCCGCACGCCACTTGCTTTCCTGTTTATTTTTTGAGAGAGAAAAGAAAAGAGAGCTCGCTGAGTACCCATGTGACATTCCGAAATTCCACTCATTTGGAATTTATAAAATAACTGAGTTTTATGAAATGTGCTCGTAGTAAATTCTCGTCCGGAACTGATCATTCTTAGGATGCTAACCATTAGGGAAAGGCTAATAGGGAAATTAAATTTGCGCAACTAAAGAAAATTCGATCGTGAATGGATTTTCAACCATTAAATCGCTGAAGTGATATTTTGAACCACTGTTGGCTGATCCAATAATAGTTAGGGGTTAGTTCGCTACTGTCATAGTAGTGGATCGCAGGTGATTCTGCTAGACCACGAAATGACTTGACGAATGATCCTAAATCTATACCAAACGATCGTACCCCTCGGATCAAGTGATTGATCTTCGCAATTTTAATGACAACCAAGGTCGTCACGTACCGAATGGACTTGCACGTGACTCGATTCAGTATCAATCACGAGTTGATTCTGCGAATTTCTCCAGCAAGCTGCTCGTTAGTTCGAAAAACGCTCAAGTTACGTTTAATAAAATTTAATTATTAAATTTAGCCCAATTTGGACACCGAAAAATTTGAAAGTCACGAAGGAACGTTAGGACGACATTGCAGGGTACATGTGCGAATTTTGGATGCGCTCAAATCCTTCAGAAAAATTCGATTTGGGCAAGAAACGGATAAAGTGACCAAAATACCCCTAAGGATTACTAAAGGGTAAGCTTTAAGGGTAAAGGGCATTTTGGTAATTTTGCCCTAAAATTTTGATTGGACAATTTTACTCTTGGATTTTGGGAAATTACAAGAATACCCTTAGATATTTTTGGGCAAGATTCAATTTCGGCGATCGGTTTCAAGATAAGATTAAATCTGGACCGTCGAATTAATAATGTGAGACAAGGGCGTTTTGGTAATTAGCCAATTGGATCAAAATTGCACTATTTAGTCAAGACCCCATTCCACTCTCTCACCTCACTCTCTCTCTATCTCTCGGCTCAACTCTCTCTCTCTCACTCTCCCGATTTCCCCTCCCCCGTGAAGCCACCGCCGGACCGCCACCTTGCCACCACCGTACCACCCTCACGCCATCACCAGCCCTCACCGTCTCTCTCTCTCTCTCCCTTTCTCTCTCTCACCGTAGAGCCAAAGGCCACGGCCGACCAAGCCCAAGGTTGCCGCACGCCACCGTACGCTGCCGCCCAAGCCCGACCACCACCGTGAGCCATACGCCATCGTCATGAAATGCCGCCGCTTCCCGTTCTAGCCGTTTTAGTCTCGAACTCAATAAGTCACGCTCTAAACCCGATTTAGGACTTCGAGTATCGAAAGATGATTTTATTTGGGTAGGATCGGGTTTATGCGGGTGTAGATTTACGTGAATTAAGGTTGGAATTGCATGGCGGGCCTTAGGAATTAATTTTAGAATTTTTGGTGGAAATTTTGAGGATGATTAGAGGCTGTGGTGGACTATTCATGAGGCTGTGATTGGTGGAACGGGACGCGAGTTGGATTATTAGGACCGACAATTAATTGCGAGAAAATGTCGTGAAGAGCCGAGAGTGTGATTTGTGATTTGAGGTGCAGAATTCACTGCTTGCTTGCTATGATGTGTGGTGTGATGTGCTATGAGTGGATGTTTGGCACGTGAATGGTACTATTAGGTTCGTCACTGAATTTTATGAAAGTCCCATGGAAGGCTGAAATTGATCTAAAAACGTTTGAGTGTGGAAAAATGCGAAATTGTGTGTGAATGCACGTTTGGGTGTGATTGTGTAGTTGTGAGCGCGAATGTGTGCATGAAAATTCATGTGGAGGTGTATAAGTGTGAGAATGGGATCGGGCCAAGTATTATAAACTCGGGTAACGATCACGTAGGTCTGTTGCATTTGGCACAGGCTAAAACTTAAAAAAGCAAGAATGAGAATCGGTCCGAGGCACGATTAGCTCAGGTGAGACCAGGATTAGACCGAAGCATTATAAGCTCGAGTTCCGATCATGTAGGCCTACGCATTTGGTGCGGGCTGAGTATTAGAATCGGGCCTGAGGCATATAATGCTCAGGTCGCGATCGGGGCCTGAGGCGAGTACGAGTATGCGGGCCGGAAGTGATGCGATGAATGGTTGCAGTGTGCTTGAGGCGTTGACTTCAACACGGGCCACTAGAGAGGAATGTGAAAGAGGAAATGAGAACGGAAGGAGTACATGACATGAAAAATTGCATATGCTTGAAATCATGTGTGAAACACCTGGTCTATAATGATTTGGCGCGTGTGATTGTGTTTTGTAATTGTCTAGAGGTATGTGATAGCCTAAGTTAGGTTTAGGGGTGTGCTTGCTGAGATGTAATCTCACGATTATATCAACCAACAATTTTCAAAACCCCGACCTGAGACATAAACCCTCCACTACCACCACTAGTACGTTTTGGATTACCAGTGCACATGGAGTACGAAGTAGCAGAGTTTCTGATGGGTGATGAGATGACATGGATTAGACACACGACGATCATATATGTAGAGGTAGGATTGCCATTGTGGGAGACTAATGTATACAAGGCTTGGTACTTTAGGGACGCTGACGGGGATGAGTTTGGTCCCGTCCGAGGTTTCAATGCTCCGTATGATCTAGTTGGAGATTGGGACCCAGCCATCATGCCCCTAATCAATAGAGAGTTGACTAGTACCGAGGTTAGCTTGGCTCAGTCTAGTTTGCATCCAGCAACCGCAACACGGGGATCTTCTGGAGCCGAACATGAACCCAAACCTGAGGCGTCGCAAGCCAAAACTGAGCTGATGGATATAGACTTAGATCCTATTCCTATGGAGGAACCAGAACAAGACGTAGGACCTGAATAGAACCAGAGGTCGAAACGGAGAACAATCTTGTTGAGTTTGAAGAGTCGGAAGGAGAACCGGAGTACATACTCCCATTTGAGCAGTACATGGATCCCAACATTGAGCCTGAGTTTCATTTCCGGGATGTACTAGTGGAGAACGGTCAGGATGAGGTTCCGGCAGAATCGGGCGACATTAATCACCCAATTGTGATCGAAGCGGAGCCGAAGCCCTCGAGGATCAAACGAATAGAGAAAGCTCAGAATTGGAAAACGAGGAGTTAGACTCTGAATGGACGCCGAGTAAGGGGCATAGAGGTTAGGGTGTCTGCTAGAAAGCCAGACTTTGGATGAGAACCATTTTTTAGGATGAACGCCAGGTCATCGATCCCTTTTGGTTTCGATAGTTTCAGTAAGGTGTGCACTGGTATATTAAGGTTTGTATCATGGTAAATATTATGGAATAAGTTTTAACGAGAAATGAAAATATATATTCTCCCAATTCTCCCCAGTTTCAATAATCATGATATTTATGGTTTCCGTTGCGAATTTAAATCTCTGATGTTGAATTAAGATCGGCGATAACCTAGGATATCGCACTCTTTGACCAAAGGAGGGATGATGCGGGCTTGACGGGGGTTCGGGGCGTGACATCCGCGTTTTGGATTGATATCAGAGCAAAGTCAGCTCGATCTAAATTGGTCGAAAATTGGAGTGATAAGGAGCAGAAACCCTGGGCTAGTAATAGGGGAGATCTCAGTGAGTTGTAGGACGTAACGAGCTACACGTGCCTCCAGATTGTTTGTTGTGATTGTTTGAGTGAATCACTTGTTGTGTGGCAATTGAATTGTAGGTGTGTCTGGACCTGAGGTGAGTATTTAGACTCCCGTGTTGTGATTTCGTGATTGGACATGGGGAAATGCTTGTTGAGTGAGCTCTCATGTTAATTCGCTGCCTAGTATCAGACTGAGCTAGTTGGTCTAGACTGCTAATTCTTGAGTGGAATTATAGTAGGTAGGAGAGTGGTAGAATTGTGACCATGAGTAGCGAAGGAAGAGGCGTAGGAAGAGTCCCAAGGAGGGGCACAGGTAGAGGATCAAGAGGCAGAGGACGTGTTCGAGCTAGGGCCGTAGAGGATTTTGGAATGGGTGCAGGAGCGATGGACAATTTAGGGATAGATGCTGGAGCCCCAGCAAACCTCAGAGTGGAAGTTAGACCTGTTGAGGATCCTAGAATAGAAGCCGTTATGAGGACTTTGGAACGGATCGGTGATATAATAGAACGGCAAACTCAGGAGCGAGCTACTCCGATTGCCCAAGCTGCCGAGCCCATTGCTATTGCTAATAATAATGAGAATCACGGTCAAGGGCAAGTGGTTGTGAATAGGCCTATGCACCAGCTGGTAGAACAGTTTATAAAATTGAAACCACCTAAGTTTTCTGAGAAATGTGACTCTGAGGCTGCACCTCAATGGGTAGAAGAACTTGAGAAGGCTTTTGAGGTGCTGGAGTGTAATGATCACAAGAAAGTAACTCTAGTAGTATATCAATTGCAGGATAACGCAAATGATTAGTGAAAAGTCACAAGAGATAGGATTTTTCCTAAAAGTACAGCCAGGACTTGGGCTATTTTTACTGAGAGATTTTATGAGAAGTATTTCTCAGCCAGTGCTAGGGAGAGAAAACTTGCAGAATTTATGAGACTCCGCTAGGGTCAGATGACGGTAGATCAGTATGAGGCGGAATTTACGAGATTGTCTAAGTTCGCGCCGAAAATGGTGGAACATCCAGAGGATAAAGCGCGAAGATTTCTGGACGGATTGAAAGTTGATATCCATAGCCAGTTATTATTGGTAAATCTGGGGACGTACGAGCAAATACTTGATAGAGCCCAGATTCTTGAGCGGGATCAGATGGATAGGGCCGCCGCTTCTGGGTAGAGATTTGTCCCGGGGTGGAATAATTGTAATATGGGGAAAAGGCCGATGGTGGATAATAGGCATTTTACTCCGCCAGTTAGAAGAAACATTGGGAAGCCAGTCCAGATTGGGAATGGTCCGTGTAGGATATATGGAGGTAGACATAGCAGTAGACCTTGTCCAACCAGGGGCGGAGCGTGTTTTGGATGTAGAGGATTTGGACATCACATAAAGAATTGTCCCAATCCCAGATAGAATAGATCGCCTGCTTTGCTGCCACCTCGGAATGGGAACCAGACTGGAACGACCCAGACAACGAATCAGAATAGGCCTCAAGCACAAGGACGAGTGTATGCTATGGCTAGACGAGAGGCTAAGAACGCACCTGGGGTTGTCACAGGTACGATTTCTCTATGCGACCATGTTGCGTATGCTTTATTTGACCTTGGAGCATCACATTCTTTTATATCGAAGCAGTTTGTTGAGTTGATTGGAATAGAACCGCAGTTGCTTGATGTTATGTTATGCGTGATGACTCCCCTGAATGATAGGATGCTGATTTCGTTGGGTTGTCCAAACTGTAAGTGTGAGATTGGAGATAGGGAAGAAATGATTGATTTAGCGGTTCTAGATATGTACGACTTTGATGTGATAGTAGGAATGGATTGGCTATCTAAGCAAAGGACTGTAATGAATTGCAATAGCATGGTGATCCAATTTAATCCTGTTGGACATCTGGAATTTAAATTTGTGGGAAGTCAAGGAGGACCCTCAATTCCGTGGATTTCCTCAGTAGAAATGACGAAACTGCTGAATGAAGGATGTCAAGGATTTTTAGCGACAGTAGTTGATTCGACGGCTGAAGAGCCGAGGCTTGAGGATATAGCAGTAGTGTGTGAATATCCTGATGTGTTTCCTCAAGAATTACCGGGATTACCGCCAGACAGAGAGGTAGAGTTTGTAATCGAGTTAGGGCCTGGAACTGAGCCAATCTCGAAGGCACCTTATAAAATGTTACTTTCGGAGTTAAAGGAATTAAAGGAGCAGATGCAAGAATTGCTAGACAAGGGGTTCATTCGTCCCAGTGTGTCTCCGTGAGGACAACCGGTTTTATTCGTAAGGAAGAAGGATGGATCATTAAGATTGTGTATAGATTACAGGCAGCTAAATCAGGTGACAATTAAAAATAAGTATCATTTGCCGAGAATTAATGATTTATTTGATCAGTTACCAGGGGCTTCAGTGTTCTCTAAAATTGATTTGAGAATAGGATATCATCAGTTGAGGATTAAGAAGGAGGATATACCAAAGACGGCATTTACGACGAGATACGGACATTATGAATTTACGGTGATGCCATTCGGATTAACGAACGCCCCTGCTGCCTTTATGGATATGATGAATCAAGTGTTTAAGGAATTTTTAGATCAGTTTATGATTGTGTTTATCGACGATATACTGGTATATTCGAAAGGCCTAGAGGAGCATGAGTTTCATCTACGTCGAGTGTTGCGAACTTTAAAGGAGAACGCATTGTACGCTAAGTTTAGCAAGTGTGAAATTTGGCTTAGTCGAGTAGCCTTTCTAGGTCATGTGATTTTTGGAAAAGGAATTTTTGTGGATCCATCGAAGATTGATGTTGTGATGAAGTGGCCTAGACCGACAACGGCAACGGAAGTTCGGAGTTTTCTGGGTTTTGCTGGATATTATCGCCGTTTTGTGGAAGGATTTTCGGCAATCGCAATGCCGTTGACGCATTTATTGAAAAATGAGACAAGATTTGAATGGAAAGATAAATGCAAAAGAAGTTTTCAGGAGTTGAAACAGAGGTTGACGATGGCGCCGGTATTGACAATTCAATTAGGACCTAGAGGGTATGAGATATAGAGTGATACGTCGTTGAAAGGATTAGGGTGTGTGTTGATGCAACATGGGAGAGTAGTAGCTTATGCATCCAGACAGTTGAGGCCACATGAATTAAATTATCCAATGCATGATTTGGAGTTAGCCGCAATAGCGTTCGCCTTGAAAATTTGGCAACATTATTTATGCGGAGAAAGATTTCATATTTATACTGACCATCAGAGCCTCAAGTACTTGTTTTCGCAAAAAGAGTTGAATATGAGGTAGCGACGTTGGATGGAATTGTTAAAAGACTATGATTGTGATATTCTATATCACCCTAGAAAGGCTAACCGGGTAGCGGATGCGTTGAGTCAGAAATCAAGCATCGCGCATTTGATGGTCAAAGAATGGACTCTGTTGGAGGAAGTACGAGATTCAGAGTTTAAGTTTGAAGTAAGTCGAGTCTCGAGCCTGTTAGCCACGTTAAGGATTGAGCCGGAGATCTAGGCTAAAGTTAAAGCTTTGCAATCTACGGATCCAGAAATACATAAGGTTATTGGCATGGACACTACTAAGAGAAGGTCGGATTTTCAAGTATTCGAGGATGGTGTATTGAAATTTTGAGGATGGTTATGTGTGCCAGACAATGCAAGAGTTAAGGAAGAAATTTTATCTAAAACGCATCGTAGCTATTACAGTATCCACCCCGGCAGTACTAAAATGTACAAGAATTTGAGGCAATATTATTGGTAGAATGGTATGAAGTCAGATATTGCTAAGCACGTAGCTAAGTACCTGACGTGTCAGCAGGTGAAAGTGCAACATTGCAAACCTGGAGGATTGTCGCAACCTTTGAAAATCCCAGAGTAGAAATGGGAGCATATAACCATGGATTTTGTGTTAGGATTGCCAAGAAGTTAAAGAGGCCACGACACTATTTGGGTGATTATCAACAGATTGACCAAGTCGGCACACTTTTTGGCAGTGCGAAAGGATTTTGTGTTGGAACGGTATGTTGAGTTGTATGTGCAGCAGATAGTTCGCCTGCATATGGTACCAGTGTTGATAACTTCAGATCGTGATCCTAGGTTTACCGCCAAATTTTGGAAAAATCTGCAGACATCATTAGGATCTAAGTTACAACTTAGTACAGCTTATCAACCTCAGACATATGGCCAGTCTGAGAGGATGATTTAGACGTTAGAGGATATGCTCAGGGAGTGTGTACTAGAATTTCAAGGTAAATGGGAAGAGCAACTGCCCTTAGTGGAATTTGCCTACAATAATAGTTTTCAGCAGAGCATTGGAATGGCGCCTTTCGAAGCACTATATGGTAGGACTTGTAGAACGCCCGTGTGTTGAGATAAAGTAGGAGAAAGAACTATAACGGGGCCAGAGTTAGTGGAACAATCGATTAAGGTAGTTAAGATCATTCGCGAAAGGCTGAAAACAGCGTAGAGCCGTCAAAAGAGTTATGCAGACAGAAGGCGAAGACATTTGGAATTCCAAGTAGGAGATTATGTGTTCCTTAAGATTTCGCCTATGCGAGGATTATCCCGATTTGGTAAGAAAGGAAAGTTGAGTCTGAGGTACGTGGGACCATTTGAGGTGTTAGAAAAGATTGGAGATTTGGCTTATCGCCTTGCGTTACCGCTAAATATGTCGCAAGTGCATAATGTGTTCCACATATTGATATTGAGAAAATATGAACCGGACCCGACGTATATATTGAATTATGAAGAGATAGAAGTGGATGATAAGGTGTCATATGTCGAAAGACCGATCAGGATTGAAGATCGGAAGGAACGGATTCTGAGGAACAAGATAATCCCGATGGTCAAGGTTATTTGCGAGCACCACGGGACTGAATGCGCAACTTGGGAAAGCGAAAAAATGATGCAACGTCAGTACCCCCAACTGTTTAAGCAATAGTAGGAATTGTAAATCTTGAGTACTTGTGAGATTGTAAATTTCGAGGACGAAATTTTTATAAAGGGGGCAGATTGTGACATTTTGAAATTCCACCCATTTGGAATTTATAAAATAACTGAGTTTTATGAAATATGCTCGTAGTAAATTCTCACCCAGAACTGATCATTCCTGGGATGCTAACTATTAGAGAAAGGCTAATAAAGAAATTAAATTCGCGCGACTAAAGAAAATTCTATCGTGAATGGATTTTCGACCATTAAATCGTTGAAGTGATATTTTGAACCACTTTTAGCTGATCCAATGATAGTTGGGGGTCAGTTTGCCATTGTCATAGTAGTAGATCGCAGGTGATTCTGTTGGACCACGAAATGACTTGACGAATGATCATGAACCTATACTAAACGATCGTCCCCTTGGATCAAGTGATTGATCATCACGATTTTAATGACAACCGAGGTCATCATGTACCGAACGGACTTGCACGTGACTCAATTCAATATCAGTCACGAGTTGATTCTGCGAATTTCCCTAGCAAGCTGCTCGTTAGTTCAAAAAACGCTCAAGTTACGTTTAATAAAATTTAATTATTGAATTTAGCCCAATTTGGACACCGAAAAATTTGAAAGTCATGACGGAACGTTAGGACAACATTGCAGGGTACATGTGCGAATTTTGGATGCGCTTAAATCCTTCAGAAAAATTCGATTTGGGCAAGAAACGAAGAAAGTGACCAAAATACCCCTAAGGATTATTAAAGGGAAAGCTTTAAGGGTAAAGGGCATTTTGGTAATTTTGCCCTAAAATTTTGATTGGACAATTTTGCCCTTGGATTTTTGGGAAATTACAAGAATACCCTTGGATATTTTTGGGCAAGATTCAATTTCGGCTGTTGGTTTCAAGATAAGATCAAATCTGGACCGTCAGATTAATAATGTGAGACAAGGGCGTTTTAGTAATTAGCCAATTGGATCAAAATTGCACTATTTAGTCAAGACCCCATTCCACTCTCTCTCCTCACTCTCTCTCTATCTCTTGGCTCATCTCTCTCTCTCTCACTCTCCCAATTTCCCCTCCCCCGTGAAGCCACCGCCGTGCCGCCGCTTGCCACCACTGCCGGGCTGCCGCCGTACCACCCTCACGCCACCACCAGCCCGCACCGTCTGTCTTTCTCCCTTTCTCTCTCTCACCGAGGAGCCAAAGGCCACGGCCGACCAAGCCCAAGGCTGCCGCACGCCGCCGCACGCCGCCACCCAAGCCGGACTGCCACCATGAGCCATACGCTATCGCCGTGAAGTGCCGCCACTTCCCATTCTAGCCGTTTTAGTCGAGAACTCGATAAGTCGCACTCTAAACCTAATTTAGGACTTCGGGTATCGAAAGATGATTTTATTTGGGTAGGATCGGGTTTATGCCGGTGTGGATTTGCGTGAATTAAGGTTGGAATTGCATGGCGGGCCTTAGGAATTAATTTTAGAATTTTTGGTGGAAATTTTAAGGATGATTAGAGGCTATGGTGGACTGTTCACGAGGCTGTGATTGGTGGAACATGACACAAGTTGGATTTTTAGGACCGGCAATTAATTACAAGAAAATGTCGTGAAGAGCCGAGAGTATGGTTTTGTGATTTGAGGTACGGAATTCACTGTTTGCTTGCTGTGATGTGTGGTGTGATGTGCTGTGAGTGGATGTTTGGCGCGTGAATGGTACAGTTAGGTTTGTCTCTGAATTTTATGAAAGTCCCGTGAAGGGTTGAAATTGATTTGAAAACGTTTGGATGTGGAAAAATGCGAAATTGTGCGTGAATGCACGTTTGGGTGTGATTGTGTGGCTGTGAGTGCGAATGTGTGCACGGAAATTCATGTGGAGGTGTATAAGTGTGAGAATGGGATCGGACCGAGTATCATAAACTCAAGCAACAATTACGTAGGTCTATTGCATTTGGCACAGGCTGAAGCTTGAAAAAGCAAGAATGAGAATCGGTCTGAGGCACGATCAGCTCGGGTGAGACCGGGATTAGACTGAGGCATTATAAGTTCAGGTTCCTATCATATAGGCATGTCGCATTTGGTGCGGGCTAAGTATTGGGGTCGGGCCTGAGGCGTGTAATGCTCAGGTCGCGATCGGGGCCTGAGGCGAGTGCGGGTACGCTGGCCGAATGTGGTGTGATGAATGGTCGCAGTGTGCTTGAGGCGTATACTTCAACGCGGGCCACTAGAGAGGAATGTGAAGGAGGAAATGAGAACGGAAGGAGTACGTGACCTGGAAAATTGCATATGCTTGAAATCGTGTGTGAAACACCTGCTCTGTAATGATTTGGCGCGTGTGATTGTGTTTTGTAATTGTTTGGAGGTACGTGATAGCTTAAGTTGGGTTTAGGGGTGTGCTTGCTGAGATGTAATCTTACGGTTGTATCAACCAACAATTTTCAGAACCTCGACCTGAGACATGAACCCTCCACCACTACCACCAGTACGTTTTGGATTACCAGTGCACACGGAGTACGAAGTAGCAGAGTTTCCGATGGGTGACGGGATGACATGGATTAGACACACGACGACCATATATATAGAGGTAGGATTGCCGTTGTAGGAGACCAACGTATACACGGCTTGGTACTTTAGGGACGCTAACGGGGATGAGTTTGGTCCCGCCCGAGGTTTCAACGTTTCGTATGATCTAGTTGAAGATTGGGACCCGGCCGCCATGCCCCCAATCGATGGAGAGTTGACTAGTACCAAGGTTAGCTTGGCTCAGTTTGGTCTGCATCTAGCAATCGCAGCACAGGGATCTTTCGGAGCCGAACACAAACCCGAACCCGAGGCGTCACAAGCCGAAGCTGAGCCGATGGATATAG
Organism: Syzygium aromaticum; assembly: GCA_024500025.1. Lineage (NCBI taxonomy): Eukaryota > Viridiplantae > Streptophyta > Magnoliopsida > Myrtales > Myrtaceae > Syzygium > Syzygium aromaticum. The sequence goes on along the minus strand of CM044889.1, from coordinate 23,654,217 downwards.
ACTTAGATCCTATTCCTGAGGAGGAACCAGAACAGGACGTAGGACCTAAAGTAGAACCAGAGGTCGAAGCAGAGAACAATCCTATTGAGTTTGAAGAGCCAGAAAGAGAACCGGAGTACATACTCCTGTTTGAGCAATACATGGATCCCAACTTTGAGCCTGAGTTTCATTTCCGGGATGTATTAGTGAAGAATGGTCAGGATGAGGTTCCGGCGGAATCGGGCGACATTAATCACCCTATTGTGATCGAAGCGGGGCCGGAGTCCTCGAAGGATTAAACGAACAGAGAAAGCTCAGAATCAAAAAACGAGAAGTTAGACTCTGGATGGACGCCGAATAAGGGGCGTAGAGGTTAAGGTGTCTGTTAGAGAACCAAACTTTGGATGAGAACCATTTTTTAGGGTGAACACCAGGTCATTGATCCCTTTTGGTTTCGATAGTTTCAATAAGGTGTGCACTGGTAGATTAAGGTTTGTATTATGGTAAATATTATGGAACAAGTTTTAATGAGAAATGAAAATGTATATTCTCTCAATTCTCCCCAGTTTCAATAGTCAGGGCATTTATGGTTTCCGTTGCGAATTTAAATCTCTGATGTTGAATTGAGGTCGGCGATAACCTGGGATATCGTACTCTTCGACCAAAGGCGGGATGACACGGGCTCGACAAGGGTTCAGGGCGTGACAACCCATGTCTGTCTTGTGGTTTGATCGAGTGATGAAGCTACGTCCAAGGCTTGAGTGTTCATGTTCAAGCCGAAATCTTCTCGAACTCACCCGTTTCTATCTCGTTCTCTAGTTTTGTTAGCCGTTGCGTAAGTGAATTCCCTAATATCGGGAAAGGATGTTAAAATGCGTTGTGACGTGGTTTGCTTGAACCATTTCTCGGTCATTTGGTTGGTCATAATTGGTTCATTTTCTTAGTTTGATCATGTTTCATGTTTGATGTTGTTTAGAGATAGAACCGAGCCTTGGTTGGTAAAGTGCATATGATGTGGCCATGCGTGATGTTCTCTTGTTTGAACTTTGCTAATGATCTGTCATCGACGCAGGTATGGTAAGGGTCAACTTATGTTAACGACGATTGTTATATCCACGCTTAATATTAGTGTTTTCACTTGCTAAGTCTCCCCGACTTATTCTTCGTTTTTCCCTTTTAGGTCCGTAGGATGGCATCTCCCCCAGCTCGCGTTGGCAATCCTGTAGAGATAAGAGCTGAAGTGCTCACCGTGACGGATGCCAGAGAAGGCTGCGCCTACCGCCGAATCCCGAGGCTTGTGATGTTCGATGAGGACCTAACGGACTTGGTGTCTCACTCGTACGTGGCATGGTATCACTACGCAAACAGAAAATGGGTTGGATCCCTATGTGGGTTCAACAGTACTTTGGCAATGTGGGCGAGCTAGCTCCGGGATAAAGCCACGGATGAGATGTGAGATAGCCAGGCGGACGGGATCGAGATGGAGATGAAGAAGTGAGAAGCGAGAAACGAGAAGCCGTAGTGGGTATAGGATAACCCAAGTCAAGTTTTGTTATTCATAGTGCATGTGAAGTATATGTTATTTGCCAAGGCCCGAAGGGCTTGTTAAAACATGTTTGCATGCCTGTAAACATAAGGTTTAGTCATGATGTTTCTTGCCTTATTTCCGCTGTGTGAATTAATTGTGATTGTCCCAAGAAATGCTTCCGCTTGTGTATGACGAAAGATAATAATGAACGGGATGTCACGTGAATAACCTCGAGGTTGAGGCGTTACAATAATGCTCCTCAATATATCAATATTAACAACAATTATTGCTTTTGGATTGAGCACAACCACAGATGTTTTCAAAACAAGTCAAATGGTATCCACATTATTTTGGCTAAGGTGCATAAAATAGTTAGAGGTAGAGCTTTACTTAACAAAAATATTAGACCTTCTTAGGCTAATGTTGTATTGGCTACTATGTAGAGATTTTCTATTTTCATATTCTCGCATTTTTAGTTCTATTTGTAATGATGGGAGATGTCCCTAAGCTTACGTACTTCATCTGATAACTAATACTTACATTTTACACCCAACTATATATATATATATATATATATATATATATATATAGGTGTGTGTGTGTGCGCGCGCGCGCGCATGTGCGCTTTTTCCAAGTCAAGGGCTTAACGCATACACGTATGTAAATGCTCCTTTCATCTCAAGGTAATTCTTTTCGGTCTATGTTTATTTAATCTGAAAATTTATGAAAAGAGAGTTTATATTTTCAATCTATTTACTTGTACTGCATTTCATTTCCTCAATTACGGAATCAAGCTTTTATATGACCAGCATTTACTTGGTCTTCTAAATACGCTAAGAACATTTCTTATGTGCGTAAGGCCCAAAGTTTACCTTCTAAAATAAATAAATAAAACGCCATCAGAAAAAATATAACATGAAATAATGTGGAAACGACGAGTAAATCCGACTTGATCTGCGCATTGTACCTATTCAAATGGTAAAAGTACAAGAAGTCGGTTTGTTTTTAGACTTTTTAAATTTCCAATTTAAGCTTGAATAAATTTAATGTAAAACATTTCAACTAGGGGTGAACGATTTCAGGTTTCTCATAGATTCCACATGGAACTTGAAACTCGAGGGTTCCTCATTTTTTGAAACTTAGAACCTATCTGTCCAAATCTAAAACCTGGAACCTACCCTGTCACAGGTTCCAAGGTAGGTTTTAAGGTCTAACAGGTTCTTTTTCTTTTATTTCATTTTTAGTTAAACAAAACGAAAATGAACACATCAATACTGAACAAGCTCATCATTCACTGAAGAGAATATAAAAGACTGGTCCTTTTATCATTACGGTTCAAACAAATATAATTAAAATGAGAAGTTATTGCATGAATCAATACTATGGGTGAGTAGTTCCATATTCCATATAAGTTCCACCCATGATAATAGATTTATCATTTTTTAGAATTTGGAATCTATTTTATCACAAGTTCGAATGTCAATTTTAGGGTCTACCAAGGTTTTACATGTATTATTAATTGAACAATTGCGGTAAGTCATCATATTTAACAACTACCACTTTCCACTATGATATGTTAACCATAACTTATATATGAACACACGAAAAATATGAAACATTAACAGGTCATAAAATGAAAGCTCATACTAATAGTTCCTGATTATATACTTATCATCTAACGTCATGAAACACCGTAGGATCACGCGAAGATATAAACCAAGAAAAAACACAAAAAAACTTGCTTAGATTTTAGATTCTAGGCTTTAGGTTCCGCCTACTTAGAACCTAGAACCTGAAATTTAGAACCTACCCGTCGGAACAGGTTCCCAAATTTTTGAAATCTAGAACTTACCTTGCATACCTTTAAACCTGGAACCTACATGTTCTCACTGGTCAAGTTCTAAGTTTTATCATAGAACCATGCTCACCCTAGTTTCAACTTACCTTTCAACCGCCCACATATCACCTGTTTGTAGACTTTTGAAATGTTCAATTTCTCTATAAGGACATCGCATCAGTAACTTTTTCAACTTTCGATGCTGCCACCAAAACATTTATTGTAAAGAGATGTCCTCACTAACTTAAACCCTTATCCTGCATTTGGTCGTCGGGATACATAGCCAAAAACAACATTATCTACATGTTTTGCCCCAGAACATAAACCCTAAATTGCAACTTACAAGGAACTTCCCAAATTGAAAACCCAGAATTGACCACAACCCCAAATCGGAACCTTTTAGATTTGCCTCCAATGCAGATGTACAGATGTCATGGTTAGTAACGAACGAGCTTGAGTGCGAAGTATTACCTTTTTATACCTTTTCAATTTTCCCTCCAACGTCGTCATGGTCTCTTTCTTATCAGAACTGCGGGCGAAGTGTTACCTTGTCAATGAAGCAAATCATAGTCACGGCTGGTAATCAAGATGGAAAAAGAAGCTCCTGGAAGTATGGACGACCGAGATTAAAGCCAGCAAGGGAGTAATGAATGAGCTTGAGGCATTTCACAATCCTTGGCCAAGAAGCACGGCAAAATGAAGAACTTGCATCTGTGGTGGAGATGGTTTTGAAGGTGCGATTGTTGGTCAAATCGACAATCAAACTAAAGAGTTGATGTCTTGAAGGCATCAGCGATGGTAATCGGCATCGGCAAAGAAGGATCAAGCAAACGCAAACCACCTCAGTCGCCCTAATTAGAAAAATAGAGTAGAACAAAGGCAGTGAACAGCTCGATTAGCAATGGTTATTGAAGTAGCTAGCAAGGATCACCTAGAGGGGGGTGAATAGGTGATTTTAAACAGTTTACGTGGAAATGAAAGAAAACAGTTGAGTCTGAATAAAGTTCTGATTCAAAGCAGTTTATAAAGACAGTGTTTCTGATGTACAGTGTGCAAAGTAATAGAATATAGATAGAAAAACTGCACACAAGTTTATAGTGGCTCGGCTTTTGATAAGCCTACGTCCACTCTCCCACGCTACAGCCTACTGGCTGGATTTCACTAATCAAATCAATGAGAAGTTACAGCAGGTTGTGCTGCTTAAACACAAGCACTTCTCCCCGAAGCTGGTGCTGCTTATACCAAGCTGATAGATCACACTATTTCACACCTAAGTACACATTTATAACACTGTTTACACCTCTCAAATGATTACATGTTTAAGCTCACAAAAGACAAAAGATTGAATCGGAGTATGCTCAGACTTTGGACTTGTTGATTCTTGATTTCATTCTCTGCCTTCTGCTCCTCATTGATCTCCTTTTATACTCTTCTACTTCCAAACTAGCCGTTGGACAATCTTCAGAGGATCATCTTCCAATATTCACCTTTGGACAGATTTGTATACAATGGATTGAGTAGCCGTTGATTGATAAAATCTGAATTCTGCTGATTCTGGTCGCCCATACAATCTGAATCTTGGTTTCCATAAGTAGAGTTTTATCCGTTGTAATGCATGTTTGTCGTAATCTTTGATTATCAATCAATTTGATTTAGATTGATATCAAAGATTGCTTTTTGTGAAATCCATACCAGATCACTAGTTGTTATGTTAGGTTTTGTATTCTGTGTCTGAAAAAATTTTGCGTCTGCGTCTGCATCTGAAAAACTTCTGCGTCTGAAAAATTTCTGTGTCTGCATCTGAAAAATTTCTACGTCTGCAAAATTTATGCGTCTGAAGATCATAAATCTGAATCTAAACTTTTAGTTCTGAGTCTGAACTTTTGGTTCTGAATCTGAACTTCTTTTGCTTGAAATTCTTTCACAATCTAAACACTCATGGACAGTTTTGTCAACTTCAAAATCAATGTAAGTTTTCATCAACAATCTCCCCCTTTTTGATGGTGACAAAACTTTCCTGCAGATTGAATTAGTTTAAAATTGATTTGAAAGTAAATAAGCATATTAAACTTATTGAGGCACAGATTGAAGTTAAAAAGAGCAAACTCTTTTGATATCTGTGTCTATCTCTTCCTTTGTATGTAACCTGCATATGATCCGACATATTAGTATATCAAATCTGCATAATTTCTCTCCTTTTTTGTCATCAGCAAAAATAATAGAGAGAATGAATAAATGACATTAAACGAAGAATCAGTTTAACAGGAATTGTGATAGAAATTACAAACAAAAGGAGATTAATTTTGGAGAGAAAACAGGCTATTTTTTAGAAGGAGTGCGAATCAGTTGAAAATTTTTCAGAATTGAAATAGCTTCTTCAATCTTTGAAGTGCATTCTCCTATTGCTTTGTCCAAGTTGGTGGAGCATAGATCGATAGCCTTTGTCAGTTCTGCTTTATCCAGAGCTATCTGAAGATTCTGAGTCTGATGGTTTTCCTCAACAATGTGATGGAGATTTTTCAGATCTTGTTCAAGAGTAGTTTGCTTGGCCTTGATCTCGAGTAGTAGGGAGAGAATAGTTGCAGTATCCGAAGGCTGTTCCTGGACATTTTCTAGTACAGATTGATCATATCCCGAGGCTGATGCTGGTGGATGCTCCCCCTGAACAGGTGCCTGGTCTGTAGAAGGTATAGGATCTTCATGAATTGTTTCTGCAGTGCGTCCTGTTTCAAAGTATTCTGTTTCTGCATCATCGCTTTCATCATGTAAAAGAAACTTTCTCTTCTTATTATACACTTTGATTAGAGGAGGAGAGACAGGCCTCTTGTTGGCTGGACTAGGCTTTTTCTTTGGCTCCTTTGCTCTTGTCTTTCCAATAGATTTTCCCTCCGACTATTGAGCTTCTTGTCCTTGTACTCTTCCCTTGATATCTTCAAAATATTTCATTTTGGAGAGCATTTTTTCTCCAACATACATGCAGGGGATAGGGTTCTTTTGCAAATCAGTAGGAATAGATATTTTGAGGAACATAAATATGCGAAAGATTAGAGCCCCATAGGGTAACTGTCCCTTGTCCTTCTGCAATGCTCGGTACATATAAAAAATGATGACATGACGAAGAGAAAATGATTGACCTTTTAAGATAGCCCAAATGAGCTTGATTTCGGATCTAGAAAGGTCAGTTTTAGAGGCTGCCTTGGGCTTTAAGCAGTTGATAATGATCTTGTGCAAGATCACCGATCGTTTTGATAAGTCAGAATAGGAAATATGTCCCTTAGAACCAGGAACAAAGTTGGGATTCTCGGAAGCAACCCTCGAAGCCTCTTTAACATCCACTATCAAGGGAATGAACTTGGAATGTCTTGCTCCAATTATTTTTGCCAAATCAGTCGCTTGTAAGTCAAACTTCTGATCACCAACAGTAAACTGAATCCAATTTGGTGACAGAATAGAGAGATTGGAATAGAAGTAGGCAGTTAATTCAGCAAAAATATTACCAGACTGAAGACAAAATTCATAAATTCCTAATTCCTGAAACAGATGTTCTACTGAGATTCATGCCTTCTCTAGATAGCCAAAATTCACTATTCTGTGATTGATGACTCCTCAAGCAAGCAACATTTTATAGAACATGTTATGCTCATTACTTCTGAATAATCCACCTATGCCAAGTAAGCCAGATGTGATTCCCACCTTCATCTCAAAAGTATCAAAAAGTCGTGTATCATCATCGGAAACCACATATTTTGAGATACTGACCGGTTTATGGCTTGTGGGAGTAGATTTTTTTCAGAGGGAGTGGAAGTTTCTCCAACTTTCTTTTTGCCCTTTTGGGAAGATGATGCTTTTGGTGTAAAGCTTGTAGGAACAGCCTCATTTTTAGAACAAAACAGAGTATAAGTCTGCACAAGATGTTCTTCAGAGAAGAGATTATTATCTCGCAGACACTCACGGAGAACCGTCGCAGAAGCATTATACTGTTTCAACTTTTGATATGTTTCCCATACAAATTTGATACTCCGGAAACAAAAGTCAATTTTACCGGAAGATTTATGAGAAAATGAATGCCTGGGTGGTGTTGCTTCGGAAGGAACTGCAAGGTGTTCTGAATCTGAATCTGAAATCTCCATATGTTCCGCCGGTGCCGTAGATTTGGAGTCTTGGTTGAGAAGACGTGAAGATCTTCTCTTAAAAGGCATTGTAAACATTTTTTGGACAAAAAGTTTTGATCTTTGGAGAAAGGAGAGGAAGAGCGGCTCTGAATATCGGAAGGGTTTAGAGAGTGAAGTACAAACTGATAGGGTTTTGTTAAGAGTTGAATAGGTTTATAAAGGAGAAGAAAGGTTTAGAATATCATAAGGGTTTTGAAGAAAGAGGAATTTTTAGAAAGTAGTCCCAAATAAGAAAACATGATAATATCAAGATAATATATTAGCCACAATTAAACGGATAAATTAGGATACGTACCTGATTTGCTTCCAAAACAATAAATATGATAATATCATGCCAAAAATATATCCACCAAAATTTGAAATTTGGACGTACCTTTCTTTAGAGTCTGAGAAGAACATTTAAACTGAGAATTTAAGTCTGAAAAATTCATGTCTAACAGATGATACACTAAAAGGGATAAACAATGCACAGTTTATGTCTGATGAACTCAAACGAAGATTTGTCAAGAGGTTTTGTGAATATATCAGCTAATTGATTCTTAGAATCATTGAATTGAATATTCACATCACCATTTTGAACATGATCTCGAATAAAATGATACTTGATTTCAATATGCTTAGCTCGAGAATGGAGAATGGAGTTCTTTGTCAGATTGATTGCGCTTGTGTTGTCACACTTGATTGCAACATTTGATTTTTCAATATCAAAGTCTTGTAACTGTTGCTTCATCCACAGAATTTGTGCGCAGCAACTTCCCAAAACTACATATTATGCTTCTGCTGTGGAAAGTGAGACTGTATTTTGTTTCTTGGAGTACCATGATACTAGCATATTCCCAAGCAGTTGACATGTACCTGTGGTACTTTTCTTGTCCACTTTACATCCAGCTAAGTCAGCATCAGAATATCTAGTAAGAGTAAATGCTGAATCTTTGGAATACCAAAGACCTAGTATTAGATAAGTTCAAATATACTTGATTATTCTCTTAACAGCAGATAAATGTGATTCCTTTGGATCTAATTGAAATCTTGCACACATACAAACACTGAAAAGTATGTCAGGTCTTGATGCAGTAAGATACAATAATGAACCTATCATACTTCTGTATACCTTCTGATTAACCTTCTTATCATTTTCATCTTTGTCCAATTTAGATGAATGAGACATGGGAATGTCTGTTTTTTTGTAATTTTGCAATCCAAATTTCTTGACAATATCCTTGGCATACTTCTCCTGGCAAATGAATGTACCATTTTTGGTCTGTTTCACTTGTAAGCCAAGAAAGAATGTTAATTCTCCCATCATACTCATCTCAAACTCGTTCTGTATATTCTTAGAGAATTCCTTGCAAAGCAATTCGTTAGAGGATCCAAATATTATATCATCAACATAAATCTGAACAAGCAGAAAATCCTTACCCTTTTTCTTGATGAACAGGGTCATATTAACCTTACCTTTGGTGAAATCATTTTGGAGAAGGAAGTTACTTAGTCGTTCATACCAAGCACGTGGTGCTTGCTTCAAACCATAAAGAGCCTTCTTGAGTTTGTAGACATAGTCAGTCTTCTTTGGTTCTTCAAAGCCAGGTGATTGTTCAACATATACTTCTTCTTTGATATATCCATTCAGGAAGGCACTTTTCATATCCATCTGAAACAATTTAAAGTTATGAAAACAAGCATAAGCTAATAGAAGCCGAATGGCTTCTAATTTGGCAACTGGTGCATATGTTTCATCATAATCTATGCCTTCTTCTTGAGAATAGCCTTTTGCTACTAGTCTAGCTTTATTTCTTGTAACTTTCCCTTTGTCATTCAGCTTGTTTCTGAATACCCATTTTGTTCCAATGACTGAATGGTTTTTAGGTCTTGGCACAAGCTCCCATACTTGATTGATTCTAAATTGTTGAAGTTCTTCCTGCATAGCTTCAATTCAGCTTTCATCTAATAATACTTTACCAACTTCTTTTGGTTCTATTTCTGATATCAAGGCCAAGTTGCTGATGTTCTCCTTGTACTTAGATCGAGTCTTGATACCGTCTTCTATTTCTCCAATGATAAGGTTCTTTGGATGACTGGATTTATGTTTCCAGTTTCTGTCATATTTTTCCTTCTGAATGATATCAGACTCTGAAGGTTCTGAATACGTCTGGATTATATCTTCTGTTCCTCTTTCTATATGTACGCCATTCTCTGGGAATTCTTGTTGAGCTTCTGATAATTCTTGAACATTGGAAGATATTTCAGAGTCATATTTGTAAGTCTGAATATTTTCTTCAAACTTAACATTCATTGTTTTTTCCACAGTCTGAGACTTTTTGTTGAAAACTCTGTATGCTTTACTCATAGTGGAATATCCAAGTAAAAATCCTTCATCTGCTTTCTCATTAAACTTGCCAGTGTGGTCATTTGGATTTTTAAGAATAAAGCATTTGCAACCAAACACTCGAAAATATGAAATGCTGGGTTTTCTACCTTTGTAGAGCTCATAGGGGGTTTTCTCAAAAATGGGTCTAAGAAAAACTCTGTTCATGATATAACATGCTGTAAAAACTGTATCTGCCCAGAAATAGGAAGGAATCTTGCTTTCAATCAACAGAGGTCTTGCCATTTCTTGCAAAGAACGATTTTTCTTTTCCACAACACCATTTTGTTCTGGTGTGTATGGAGTAGAAAAATTGTGTTGAAAGCCATTCTCCTAACAAAAATCTGAAAAATTTTGATTTTCAAATTCTCCCCCATAATCAGTTTTAATGCAGGAAATGATATAACCCTTTTCATTTTGAACTCTTTTTGCAAATTTTGAAAAATATGAAAATGCTTCATTTTTATGAGCAAGAAAGAATACCCAGGTAAATCTTGTAAAGTCATCAACAATAACTAGACAATACTTCTTACCACTGAAACTTTGTGTACTTGTTAGTCCAAATAGATCCATATGAAGAAGCTGTAAGGCACGATTAGTGGAAACATGATGTGTAGATTTAAAAGAGTTTCTTTCTTGCTTTCCTAGAGTGCAGGCATTGCATAACTCTGTTTTCTTGTATTTTAAATCCGGCAAACCTAGCACCAGTTTTTTGTTTGAGATCTTTGAGATTTGTTTCATACTGATGTGTCCCAATCTTCTGTGCCATAGATCTTCATCCTCTTTGATTGGGATTAAACAGTGAGTGGAACTTGGATTGACATCTAGAAGATAAATGTTGCCATGTCTTCTTCCTGTAAATGTTTGAGAAGAATCTTTGCTTGTTCCTGAGCACGTGTCTTCTTGAAAGTTGATTCCGAAACCTATATCACATAATTGGCTAATGCTTAACAGGTTATAATTGAGTCCTTTTACCAATGAGACATCACTGATTGTAAGTCCTCCTATTTTAACCATTCCCTTGCCAATGATTTTTCCTTTGGTATTTTCTTCAAAAGAAACTTTTCTACCATTCAAACTTTGTAGATCAATGAATATGTTTGGATCTCCTGTCATGTGTCTTGAGCATCCACTATCTAGGTACCACTTTCTTTTTCTCTTCGTGGTAACCTACAAGAATTACAGCATCTCAAAATTTCTTTGGTACCCAAATTTGTTTGGATCCTTGAGGATCAGTATAGGCTATCTTAACAAATTCTCTTCGAACAGGTCTCCAGACCTTAAGACATTCATTCTCAAAATGTTGTGGATCTCTACATTTTGAGCATCTGAGAACACTTCGGCCTACAGGTTTTACAAAGTTCCTTTTGAAATGATTTTTGTAAACTTGCCGAGGAGGTCTTTATCTTAATCTCTCCTTGACCTTTGGAAAATCAATCAAGCTATCACTTTCCTTCACAAATCCAAGGCCAGATTTGTTGTAATAAGGAATTTGGATGGAAAGAATATGTTTCAAGGTTTCTGACCCTTTTGAAAACTTGGAAGTAATTTCTAAAATTTCCTTTTTCGAAATAGCATTTTCTTTGGAAAGAAAATCTCGACTTTCCTTGATTTGTTGAAATTCCTTTTGAAGGAAATCGATTTTTTCTTTTTGTGAAACATCATGTTGCCTCAGTGATGAATTTTCCTTTTTCAGAGAAGAGATTCTTTTAAGAGCAGCTTTAAATTCAAAGGCATAAATCGTCAATGTAATTCGATACTTCAGAAGTCATTTCAGAATGCTTTACCTCAATTTCTACTTTGGGATCAGAATCTGAATCTGAGTTTGAATCTGATTTTGCCATAAGACAGATGTCATCGTCACTATCTTCACATTCTATGACACTCCAGGTTTCTGCCTTTAAGGCCTTCTTTGCTTTCTTAAATGTGGTCTTCTTTTTCAGAAGTGGACAGTTAGGCTTGATATGTCCACGTTTCCTACAGTAAAAGCATATTACATCCTTTGCTTTTTCTGTTTCATTGGTAGACTTCTTTTTCTCAAACAGCTTCTTTCCTTTAAGGTTTCTTCCTCTGATCTTCATCTTCTTATACTTCTTTATGAAGAGAGCTAGTTCTTCATCATCAACGTCTTCATTTTCAGAATCTGCATCAGAATCAATGTTAGTTTTTAATGCAATCGACTTATTACCTTTGGATTCATTCTCCTCATTCCGATGTTCAATCTCATATGATTGCAGAGTTCCAATCAATTCATTTACTGATAGAGGCTTGATCCTTTGTGTCTCTCAAAGAGATGTTTTGATATTATCCCACTTCATTGTGAGTCATCTCAATAATTTGTTGACTTTCATTGCATCTGAAACTGGTTGTCCTTGATATGCAAGACCGTTTACTATATCAGTAAACCTGTTATACATGTCAACAATTGATTCTCCATGCTTCATTTTGAAGGATTCATATTGACCAAGCAAAAGATTGATTTGAGTTTCCTTGACTCGATTTGTTCATTCATAAGTAATGTGAAGCGTATCCCAGATTTCCTTAGCTGATTCACAAGCAGCAATTTTTTTATATTCAATAGGAGATAAAGCACAATATAAAGAATAAATTGCTTTGGAATCTAAGGTTTCTCTTTTGGATATCTCAGTTTGAGATAAAGGAAGATCTTCTGATTTGCTTGCATCTGCATTTTCAGAAGATTTTGGCTTGACTCCTCTGATGATGACATTCCATTGCATGTAATTAATTGACTTAATGAATGCCTTCATCTTATTCTTTCAGATGCTGTATTCCTTGCCATCGAAGTATGGTGGTCTGTTGTTGCTTTGACCTTCAATAAGACCTGGAGCACCATAGCTAGCCATATAGATTGTTAACTCAGAAGTAAAACATTTCTATAAACGAGCAACCTGCTATGATACCAATTGAAGTAGCTAGCAAGGATCACCTAGAGGGGGTGAATAGGTGATTTTAAACAGTTTATGCGGAAATGAAAGAAAACAGTTGAGTCTGAATAAAGTTTTGATTCAAAGCAGTTTATAAAGACAGTGTTTCTGATGTGCAATGTGCAAAGTAATAGAATAGAGATAGAAAAACTGTACACAAGTTTATAGTGGTTCGGTTTTTGATAAGCCTACGTCTACTCTCCCACGCTACAACCTACTGGCTGGATTTCACTAATCAAATCAATGAGAAGTTACAGCAGGTTGTGCCGCTTAAACACAAGCACTTCTCCCCGAAGTTAGTGCTGCTTATACCAAGCTGATAGATCACACTATATCACACCTAAGCACACACTTATAATATTGTTTACACCTCTCAAATGATTACACGTTTAAGCTCACGAAAGACAAAAGATTGAATCGGAGTATGCTCAGACTTTGGACTTATTGATTCTTGATTTCATTCTCTGCCTTCTGCTCCTCATTGATCTCCTTTTATACTCTTCTACCCGTTGGACAGTCTTTAGAGGATCATCTTCCAATATTCACCTTTGGACAGATTTGTATAAAATGGATTGAGTAGCCGTTGGTTGATAAAATCTGAATCTCGCTGATTCTGGTCGCCCATACAATCAGAATCTTGGTTTCCACAAGTAGAGTTTTATCCGTTGTAATGCATGCTTGTCGTAATCTTTGATTGTCAATCAATTTGATTTAGATTGATATCAAAGATTTCCTTTTGTGAAATCCATACCAGATCACTAGCTGTTATGTTAGGTTCTATATTTTGCGTCTAAAGAAATTTTGCATCTACGTCTGCATCTGAAAAACTTCTGTGTCTGAAGAATTTCTGTGTCTGCGTCTGCATCTGAAAAACTTCTGCGTCTGAAAAATTTCTGTGTCTGTATCTGAAAAATTTATGCGTCTGCAAAATTTATGCGTCTGAAGATCATAAGTCTAAATCTGAACTTTTAGTTCTGAGTATGAACTTTTGGTTCTGAGTCTGAACTTCTTTTGCTTGAAATTCTTTCACAATCTAAACACTTATGGACAGTTTTGTCAACTTCAAAATCAATGTAAGTTTTCCTCAACAGTTATGACGTTCAAAAAGTGATTGAGAAGGATTGTCAATGATGAAACTTCTCAAACTCCTTGAGAGAGGGCTTTTTTTTCATGAGGTCAGTGGTGCATATTTTGAAGCTCTCTATTATGGTTCTCTTGATCTGAATCTTGTGACTCCGATGACCTGTGATGGAAAGCAATCAACAATGGGTGCTGACGTGAAATCTCAAACTCACTTTTTCTGGTCCGTACAACAAACACTTTTGGCATTAAAGGGATTTTGAGATTCGCGACCAAAAATGTCACCGTGGTTGAGGTCAATGCCGGCAACGGTGCGGACACTGGGTTCGTCTGGTGCAGGGGAGAAAAAAAAAAGCAAGAGTAGTCACAGACGGAGGGGCCGACCCAATTGGTGGTGAAGTTGTTGGGGTCAGAGATAATGGCTTGCTTTAGGGCTTGGAGGGCGACATAGGCATTGCAGAGGCAAAGGTTCTTGAAGGAGATGTATGGGTCGACGGCAACGCTCTCACCGCGGTTGCCATACTCATTGAGGAGAAGAAGACAAAGAAGATGTAAAAAGAACTTTGGAGTGAATGGTGTCGTTTTACACAACCCAGCAACGTAGGATTGTGCAACGTCATTTTATCTGTCCACATGAACTAGTTACGTTTTTAAAATGCCACCTCAAACAAAACTTTTAATTATAAAACTTTTATTTATAAAAGTCATGTAATTTTTTGGCTTTAACTTCTCACCAAAGACATTTAGGTGATTGTTTTTCTCTGATTTGGCACTTGAATTATCCGAAAAGAACTTTTTGCACTAAAATAAGCAACGTACAAAACTTTTAATACTTCTAATTTCTTTATGCCAATTAAAAGATTAACCTAAATTAACTTTTAACATAATTCATCGTAAGAAATAAATTGAACAAAAAGTGATTAAAAAAAGAAAAAAATTATCGTATGACATATATCAATGCATTAATTGAATAAAATTTGATTCCCTTGTAGAAATTCATGCATCCAATTAAGGCTCAATACATGAAAGTTAGGGTTTAACGAATCATGTTCATTTTCTTTTTAAAGTAACTGCTGAGAAAACTTTTTAATAGATTTTGATGATGATAAAACTATCCATGAGTAAAGTCTGATTTATGCTTTTGAAGTATTCTAAGTCCAAGCAGTTATATTCTGGAAGTCTAGACTTTAAATATATCAGAAGAAGAAGTCCAGGTTTTGCACTGCAAAAGGCAAAGTTCAGACTTTACACACAGAAGTTGAAAAACCTCAGTTTATATACTGGAATCAATATATTCAAAATTTATCGACCAAACCACTCTAACTACAAGTTCTGAGTGCAAGAACTTCGTCCAGACGTTATTGCTTACTTAGAATGTAAACAACAGCTAGTAATCTGGCTTGGATTTAAGAAATGAAAAGAATTGATTGATTCAATCGTAAAAGGCTATTTTGCAAGGAATATTTATATAGCAAGATATCCTAAATTGATTGACAATCAAACCCCACGACAAGTTTATTTCTAAATGAAAAAGCTCTACTTATGGAAACCAAATTTCTGATTGTATGAGCGACCATATTTAGTACGATTCTAATTTTATCACTCAACAGCTACTCAATCATTTCTATACAAATCTATCCAAGATGAAGGTTGGAAGATGATTCTCTGAAGACTGTCCAATGGCTAGTTTGGAAGTAAAGCAGTATAAAAGAAGACAAATCATTGAAGAGCAGAACAAGAGAGTTGAAATCCAGAATTATCTATTCCAAAGTCTAAGCAAACTTTGACCAGTTTTTTACTTGTCATTCTCGAGCTTAAATCTATGATCTTGAGAGACTTATTGTAAGAGAGATAGAGTGATCCTTCTGACTAACACTCAGAACTTGTAATCTCTTGATCAATCATCTAATGGAATCCAGCCAGTAAACTATCAGTGTGGAAGAGTAGACGTAAGCTTGATCTAAGCTGAATCACTATACATCTGTGTATATATTCTCTCTTCATTAATACCTTTTATTGCACATTTATCTTATTGTCATCCAAAGTTTGACTAAAATCTAAATATTGTTCAGACTTTATTCGAAACAAATTGCTTCCGCTTTAAAATTGATCAAACATGGCTCAAATCACCTATTCACCCCCCCCCCTTTAGGTGATATTTGCTAGTCTCATCAATTGGTATCAGAGCGAGGTTACTCGTTTATTGAAGTGTTTTTGCTTTTGAGCTAACGGTCTTTATGGCTAACGTGAGTGCTCTAGGTCTTGTAGAAGGACAAAGCAACACCAGACCTCCATACTTTGATAGTAAAGAATACAGTGTGTGGAAAAACAAAATGAACACATTTATCAAGTCCATTGATCCTTTGCAATGGGACATTATTCTAAAAGGAGTCAAACCACCTCCTCCTACAATTGCCTCAAATCAACAACAAAATGGTGAAGCTCCAGCAGCTGCTTCATTATCTCAATCTAAGATAACAAAATTAGAATCTTTAAATTCAAAAGCAATTTATTCGTTTTATTGTGCTTTATTAACTGTTGAATATAAAAAATTACTTCCTGTGAATCAGCAAAAGATATCTAGGATAGGCTCTACACTACCTATGAAGGAACAAATCGAGCAAAGGAGACTCAGATAAACTTATTACTTGGATAACATGAATCCTTCAAGATGAAGCCAGATGAATCCATTGCTGAAATGTATGACAAATTCACAGAAATTGTGAATGGTCTTGCATATCAAGGGAATCCAATTTCTTGACCTATAAAAGTTAACAAGTTGCTGAGGGGACTCCCAAAGGAATGGAAGAACATCAAGATCTCACTACGAGAAACTCAGAGGATCATGCCATTAACTGTGGATGAACTTATAGGAACTCTACAATCCTATAAGATAGAGCAAATAAAAGAGGAAAATGAATTCAAAGGTAAGAGGTCATTAGCCTTAAAATCTGACATTGATTCTGATGATGTAGATTCAGATGAAGACAATGATGAAGAGTTAGCACTAATTATCAAGAAATTCAAAAAAATGAAAAAGAAAGGAAAAATGCTCAAAGGAAAAAAGTTCAGTTAGAAGAAGAAGATTCCAAATGAAACAGAAGTTGCAAAAGATGTAATTTGCTTCCATTGCAAAAAACGTGGACACATAAAGCTAAACTATCCATTTCTGAAGAAGAAGAAAGGCAAATATGAAAAAGTGAAGAAGGCTCTTAAAGAAGAAACATGGAGTGACATGGAATGTGAAAACAGTGATAAGGATTATGCCAACATCGGCCTAATGGCAAAGTCTAACTCAGACTCAAATTTTGATTCTGACTCAAAAAATGAGGCATACATTGAAGTAAAGTATCTAGATATTCCAATTAACGTATCAAATTATATTTATGAATTATGTCATGAATTCAAATATGCTCTTATGAGGATCTCCCAATTGAAAAACGAGAATTCATTGCTGAGGCAACAAGACGTTTCGCATAAGGATAAAATAAATTTTCTGGAAAAGGAATTTTATCAAATCAAAGAAAATCAAGATTCTCTTGCCAAAGAAAAAACTACCTTGAGAAAGGAATTTTCGAATATTACTTCCAAATTTTCAAATGGCTTAAAAACTTTGGAACATATACTTTCCATACAAGTTCCTTACTATAACAAGTCAGGATTTGGTTTTACTAAGGAAAGTGATATGTTGATTGATTTTCCAAAGGTCAATGAGAGACTTAAGCAAAGACATCCTAGACAAGCTTATAAAAATCATTTTCAAAAGAATTTTGTAAAACATGTTGGCCAAAATGCACTCAAGTGCTCAAATTGTGGTGATCCCCAACACTTCGAGAATGATTGTTCTAAAGTCTGAAAACCAATTCGGAGAAACTAGATTAAGACAACATATACTACTAACTCCAAAGGACCCAAACAAATTTGGGTACCAAATAAAACTTGAGTTTTATAATCCTTACAGGTATCCAGAAGGAGAAGGAATAAATGGTACTTGGACAGTGAATGTTCAAGACATAACAGGAGACTCTAGCATGTTCATCAAACTCCAAAGCTAAATGGTGGAAGTGTATCATTTGGAGGAAACAACAAAGGAAAAATCATAGGTAAAGGAACTGTTAGAATCGGGGGCCTATTGATAAATGATGTGTTCCTAGTAAAAGGTCTCAATTACAATCTGATCAGCATAAATCAACTATGTGATATAGGATTCAAGATTAACTTTCAAGAGAATATATGTTTTGGATTAAGCAAAGATTGTTCTCAATCCTTCACCGATCAAAGATATTGTAACATTTATTTTCTTCATGTAAAATCTAACTTTGCTCAATGTTTAGTATCTATCAAGGAGGACACAGACTTGTGGTAGAGAAGGTTGAGATATATTAGTATGAAACAAATATCAAAGCTGTCTACAAAAGGGCTTGTTCGAGGACTACCAGAACTAAAGTTCAAAAAGACAGAATTATGTTCAGCCTGTACCTTGGGAAAATGTCACGCCTTGAACCCTACGAACACACAACATCCGGCTATGGTCATTATGATACGACGTCCCAGGGCTCGTCGCCGATCATTTCATTTTTATCTTTCTTTTTATTATGCATGCGGAAGCGATAACAGCCAACACCTAAACAACAATAATAAATAGGGATATGAAGGAAAATGGTTCGCAACAGTCAAACCAAAACACCATTTTAATAATCATTTGATTAACCCCTGAGAATATTTTTACAAGCTCACTTCAGGCAATTACACAAAAGTCTACAATCAATCTTGTTCACCAAAGGGTCAGTCCCAAAAAGTTAGCTTCCATGCACCCCGAACTATACTGAGTGCATCAACATACTAAGAGCTTGAAAAATGTTAACAACAATGAATGAGACGAAAGTCTCAATAAGTTAACGGCCTAAGCCCCGCTTAGGAGACTAACTCACCTCAGGGTTCCTAGTCAGGCAACCACACATAGTATATAGATCAATCGCATGCCGATAGCAATCACAAGAATCCTTACCTCGCCTTAGCACACATGTCATGCATGACCTCAATCAATAAATGTCACAATAATGCATCCAGCACAACACGTACTCAGAACATAATAAGAGAATTCCCATGCATCATGCATCCACACTCTTATGTGTCTCAATTATAAGGTAAAATCACTTAGGCACATCTAATACCATGCCTAGACGTATTCACCCCATAATCAAACACTATGCACCATGCGTGTTCCATTTATCACGACCCATCTGGGCCACTATACATCAAATGATATGCAGCGAGATGGTAGTCTTCCAGCATAACCGGATATTGTCCCGCCCTATCAGGGCACGGCAACGTGAAGCGATCTGCAGGATGACGGCATTCCAATACAGTAATATCAAACGATTTACAATAAGATGGTATCCTGTAAGGAGCATCGAATCCACCATCGAGCAGTGATTCGGCATTCGAAGTATCAACAATCCAGATAATCTCCAGACATCCGATAAAATCGAGCACGATCTGCTGCTGACCTTGATAAATCGGGCATCGTCAAGTGAACTACAACAAGACAGTTTCGACATGTGACCATACGAACACACAAGCATTTAGGCTAATTCTTATCTTTTCAATTAGGTAATGCTGTCGCACCGCGCTTTCTTTTTTGGGGCTTTCGGGATGTGCGCGTTAAGGAAGTATTTCCGTGTAAGGGTCTCTTCCAGACCATACCTCACATAACAGTGGAAGATAATTTCCTATTAGTCTAGGTTTGTGATTTTAGAGTCGCTACTAGTCATTATTGGTAGGTAGACTAGAAACCTAATCGAGGTACGGGAGAAATACCACGATTCTACGAACTAGAGATTCTGAGTACAAGGACTTGATTAAGTTATTGATCCCGAATTGAGATCCTTAATGCCCTTTTGGTACTTAAGAATGATATGATGTTTAACGTGTCATGCGAATTTCCGAGGCCTACATACTTATTCTATCCATTCTAATCGTAGAAAAACACAATTAATTATTAAATATATAATCAAATGTTAATCAGATCAATCAATCATATATGGTCTGTAAAAATGAAAACAAATCAAAACATTTAAACCCTAATGAAACTCAAAAAGCTTATTCATTTCATGATCTACATTTTTTAGGGTTTTAGAGTTTTTTTTGGGGTCATAACCCATAAATTTGGGATTTCCTAAAAATGCCACTTGGGCACTTCCAAAAATTCAAATCTCACTTTTTATAGTTGGCCACGGTGTTTTTGGACTATTTTGTGAATTTTTAAAATTTTTGAATTTTTTTTCCAATATTTTATTAACCGAGAATTGATTTGATTTGTTTTATGATTTTTTGAAAATAATTTTCTAATTTTTTATTTTTTATTGATTTTCTAAAATTTTTACATTTTTTATTTGTATTTTCTAATTTTCTGATTTTTTTATGAATTTTCTACAAATTTTTGAATTTTTAATTGATTTTTCTAATTTTTGTGAATTTTCTATTTTTTGAATTTTTTCGATTTTCCAAAAATTTTTATATTTTCTTGATTTTTTAAATTTTTCTGTGAAATTTTTTATTTTTTTATTTTTTAGGATTTCTTTAGATTTTTTTAGATTTTTTATTTTTATTAATTTTTTCAAAATTTCCAGTCGAAGTGATGAACCGGACTAGCCCGGTTCAACCCTGTTTGGCCTGACCGAATCGGAAATCGTTGGCGCCGGTCATCTTCTCCAGCGAGCCCAACACCAAAATGACGATGTTTTTTGGCCCTTTTCTTTGAAGCATTTTGTCGAACATGTGATGTGCAACATTTTGTATCCAAAATTTTCAAGGCTGATACTTCAAGCCGAATTCCGACGACCTTCCGGTGTGATTTTGACCATCTCAGTTGATCCATTCTCCAATCTATATCATCTAGTGTTAATCGAAACTAATCGGAACGTCGTCAGACGTTCACCGGCCGTTGAAATTCAAGTACGAGAAAGACTAGTCCATTTCTAACTAAACTTCCATTTTCAGAATTCAAATCATCATTCTACATCACCCTAACTATCTAAATCGATTCAAATCAACACCAAATCATTAAACAAAGTCAAAGAAAACATACTTGAATGACTTAGAGTTGTGACAACTCTCTGACAAGAATTTCCCGATTTTGGCAAGGTTTGGAATTTCCAGCGAAACTTAACAATCATGGCCGACTCGGTTTGAATACGTTTCCCATCATTCAGAACACAAACAAACAAACAAGAGGTGATCAGAACATGTTTTAAGCATCAATAATAACAAAAAAAACAAAGAAACACACGCAATTAAGCTAAAACCTATTCTGGAAAATTTGGCAAACAATGATTATGAACCAACTTTACTTGCTTCAATGAGGATCAAAATGTAGTTCCCGAGTTATCCGGTGACCATAGAATGGTTCCTTGTCACTTAATCTTCAAGTTGATGGCCTCAGTTTCATCGGGGAGCTCCTGAATCAATCGGCCGAGCATGGTTTTTAGGCCTTGAGGATCAGCCTTGTTACAGGTCCTCCGGTGAGGAAACTCACTAGCGAGCCCTATTTGCCAGCGCTTTTTTGGTCATAAAAGTTCCGATCACTAGGCCTCAGTGAGTCCCAACTCACTTTCTCATTAGTTTCCTCTCTTTCGCGTCTCTGGTTCTCTCTCTCTCTCTTCTGCAATTTGTCGAACACCTTCCTCCAATGTTCAGTTTTTTATTCAGTTTTTTTGTAGCTAGATACCTGCCTAAATTTAGTTAGAACCGATTAATAATCGGTTAGGATTGATTCACTGGTGGCAGCTAGAGATTCTCCAGCTGGCCAAGTCAATTTAAACGTGCTAGATTGATTAGGAGAAGCTCATGAAGTCTTGGGCTTAATTCGATTTTTTTGGGTTTTATTACACTTTGAGTGAGTCAGGCGAAGAAGGTGACCGACCCAGGTAGGGTCAGGTTGACCCGGTCGACCCGGCAGACCCAGGTTGGTATAAATGAGTCAATTAAGCCAATTTTTACCCCATTTTCAAAATTAAACCTCAAAATTGAATTCTCCATCACATTTCGAACCCAAATATATAATTTTGCCCAGTTTTTATTATAATTATACCTAAGATTTTCACATTTTTGTATTTGGGTTAATAGGATTTGTCGCGACCTACCTCTCAAGGGCCGAACTCGATAAGGTGGGTTTAGAGGTAAGTGTTCATAAAACGATCCACATGGCACATTGGTCATGAACGTGGATTTTCCCTAAATCCATACCTCCCATGACAGCAGATCGATTTTATATTTTTTAGGAATTGCCACTAACCTAAGTTAAGGGTCGGCTAGAATACCCAACCGAAACGCGGGAATTTCGTTTCAATTTCTACGAAAACCAAAGATCATGAGTTCGGGGACTAGCTTACGTTAATATTTCTATTAACACCATTTCAATACAGCTAAACTTATCATGGTTGTTATTTAAATTATCATGTATTTATTTTTACCATTTTCATGCTAAAGTCTTAGTTCACTAAGTGATCATGCATCTTGCTTTTGCATTTTCATTTAAGATTCTAAACTAATCCTATCTTAGTCTAGAAAAAGAAAGAAACAATCAATTGTATTGAAAGATATTTCGTAAAATAAACACTCATAGTATTGAAAAGATGAGTTAATTCTAAGTGCGAGAAAGTAAAAAGCCCGCAACTCATCGGGTTTTTATTACAATACAAATTGAAAACGCAAGACATGATCGGGGACAAATAAATTGAATACAAATTGAAACCGTATCGGACATCGGTCTATCACCTTGGTCTTTTACAATTTTTGATTATCCCCTCCACGGACTGCCTCTCGGGTGTTGGCATTTACATTCATAACATTCATTCACGACAAACAATTTACAAAAGAATAACCAAAGAAAAACAATGGTGTAAACAATTCACTGATCAAACACGGGTCTTGGGATCGGCCTTTATTTTTCATGCATTTTGATTTACCACCCACCTAATCATCTAATATTATTTGATCAATGGTTAACGATAATGGGCTACCATTTGCATTCACAAAACGGCAACTCATATCAATTAACCCCTAAAGTCGGATTCCAAATGACCACAATGGACTACCCGCCGAACATGCACCGGGCCTAACATTCATCTAACAAACACATGCATAACAATGGAATAAGCATGCATTCAGGTCCATGGGCCTTATTTCTCAACCAATCAAGCAATGGGAAGTGGGCTTCCTAAGAAGACTACTTATTCAATCATTATGTAATTCGGATTTCTTTTGTTTAGATGTGATTAACTAACCTAATGATGTCTAAATGAAGTGATTCAGATGTCATTAGAAAGCTTATGTCATGAGGATCAAAAGTCAAGAAGACCATTTTTTCTAAATCCTCATATATTTTCCCGAAAATATCAAATTCATTCTTGGTGACAGGCTGGACCCGGTTCTATTAAGAATTTCAAAATAATGACGGGAAAAATAACAAACCTTATCAAAACTACGTGAAACTTTTTACACATTGAAACAACTTTCATGTTTTGAGTTTTTGCTAAAAAGTCCTCCAAATTTTTATAAAATTCGGTTTTCGCGAAGGACTCAACTGCAAATCAAATTTTAACCCGAGAAGACCTTTTATGAAATTTTAAGCAAATTGATCCCCCAAAAATTGCTATTAGGCCCTCAAAATTTTCAGTCAACATAATGAGACCTCAATGAAAAACTTTGTAATTTTTATTTTTTGCAAAGGAGGACTCTAACTTTATCAAATTCAGAGAAACATCTTTTGAATTTCAAAGAAATGAAAATCAAATCTGAACACAGATACTAATTCGATCATAAAAATTCCTTTTAAAAATTCAGATGAACTCAGATTTTGATGAAATTAGTATCAATGGAAAGATCTTGACCTCCGTGTGAACTTTTGTGAAGAAAACTTTTTCATATTTTGAACACACGAATTTATGAAAATCGAAGAACACACGAAGGTCAATCAGAAATCAGTCTGTCACCCGATTCATGCATAAATGACGTTGCAGATCGTACCATGCTAACATACTTGGAATTTTATGAAAATTTTATGATGAACAGATTAAGATGTGCTTTACGACTTTCATGAAGAAAGTTTTTTCAAAAAATGATTGTAGAAAATCATAAAAATCATCAAAAAGCACAATGTCAATCAGGAAATCATAAGAACAGACTTGAACATCATAATCCACAACGAATTATTTGCAACAGATAGTGTTCATGGCTAATTTGCAACGAATTTTGCGACAAAATTTCCGACGAATTTTGCAACGAATGAATTTCGTGGCTATTTTGCAACGAATTATTTGCGACGAATAGTGTTTGTGGCAAATTTGCGACGGATAGTGTTCGTGGCTAATTTGCAACGAATTTATTTCCATCGCAATTTTGCGACGAACATTGAAATTTTCTGTCGCAAAATTTTGCGACGACCTTGTAGTGACGGAATTTTTTCCGTCACTAAATTCGTCGCAAATTCCATTTGCGACAGATTTTGCCAATATTTTCATCGCAAAATTCATCACTTAACAGTTGTTTTTTTGTAGTGTTTGTTATATGGGCTAAATTGTGATAGTCGATTTGAGTGCATTTGAGTGCATGTACTTAATGCTCCAGTATGTGCACATGTGAAATTGAGGTATACGATGTGGTGTGATCACTAAAAAGCCCTGAGAAGTGTTTATGTGGGGGTATAGATAAAATATGGCGTATTGATATGTTCGCGTGATCACTTAATCCTTGAGGCGTGCTTACGCGGGGAATTGAACCGGCTTGAAGCATGTTTACATGGGGAATGGAACCAGAAGCATGTTTTCGCAGGTCGTGATACGAATGAGAGCCCGAGGCATGTTGACACAGGCTGTGGAAAGAGAATGAGAATGAGATGTGTGATGTGGCAAGTGAAAGTAAGATCGGGCCTAAGGTGTATTTACGCGGGTCGCGATAGGAATGTGTAGCCTGACGCGTGTTTACATGGGCTGAGGAAAGAGAATGGGAATGAAGTGTGTGATGTGGCAAGTAAGAGCGAGATCGAATTTGATGCATGTTTACGCGGGTCGTTGACAAGTTAAATGAAAATGATTCGGTGATGCGTGATTGAGCGTGAATTGTGGAGTTATGAAATGTTATGTGTTCAACCTTTGTTTGGGTATGGAAATTGTTGAGAAAGTGCATGTGGTTTGATATTTGTGAATTTGAGGCAATGTGCAAGTCGAGCCCAGGTAAGTGCAATTGTGTGTATATTATGTGTGTATTGAATGATATTGTGTTTGGATTTGTCTGGAGGTAAATGGTAGCTTAAGTGAGGTTTAGGCTATCAACTTATTGAGATTTGTCTCATGGTTGTTTAACCAAATCATTTCAGAACCCCGGCCTGAACTATGAATCTTTTGCCACCGCCACCTCAACGTTTTGGTATACCGATGCACACCAAGCATTCAATTGTAGAGTATCTGGTAAACGACAATATGGCTTGGATCAAACATATGACCGTAGTCTGGATAGACATAAGACAACCCCTCTGGCAAGCCCACACCTATATCGCCTGATGTTTCCGGAATGATTTGGATGATTTTGGCCATGTTCGAGGTTTTGATGTCCCTTTTAATGGGGTAGGAGATTGGGACCCGTCGGCTATACACCCTCCCGATGGCGAGATGACTAGCATAGAAACTAGTCTCACACAGTCAGGGCATCAGCATGTTTCTGTAGTGCCCAAGCCTACAGTAGCGAAGCTGGAGGAGTTATAGGATGGGTATGACCTAATGATGTGAACTTGGGTGTAGAGCCAGAGGAGGAACCTATAGAAGAGTAGCCCAAAGAGGAGTATGAGGAGGCACCAGAGGAGGAACCAGGAGAGGAACCGGAGGAAAATTTGGAGGATGAGTCTAAGTTAGAGGAATGGATTGAGATTCCGTTAGAGTTAGGAGATGAGGATATCCCAATTAAGATCAAGATAGACTTAGTCTTCAGAGAGCACGTGCCTTAGGAGGATTCAGATTCAGATTCTGGGGAGACCGAATCGGAGTAGATGCCATCTGCAGAGTGTAAGGGCTAGTTTAGGGGTAGATGAACATTTTTGAAGTGTCCCATTTTTGGAGTTAGAGTATACCTAGACTACTAATCCTTTTGAGGTTGATGGTGTGACCAGTAGAAGCCAATTCGTGTGTGTATTATAGGTTTGATGTAAATTTAGTGAGTGCACGAAGTGACTAGTTGTTGTGTAATTGATGAGAATGGATATTGTATATATTTCGAGGTGTATTATAATGTTTGGTGGCTAGGTGAATTATCTCTCCTTATTACCCAATGATTTTACTGTCAGGGTTTTTATTCTTACTTCCACTGCATTCAAACTCTAATGTGATTCGTTTGGGTTGGCGACATTTCCTGGGATGTCGCACTAATTCGATCAAAGAGGGGTATCGCGATCTCAATGGGGTTCGGGGCGTGACACAAGAAATCCGAAATTGATTGACAATCAAACTCCATGACAAGTTTATTTCTAAATGGAGAAGCTCTACTTATAGAAACTAAATTTCTAGTTGTATGAACGACTAGATTTAGCGAGATTCTAATTTTATCACTCAACAGCTACTTAATCCTTTCTATACAAATCTGTCCAAGATAAAAATTGAAAGATGTTCATCTGAAGACTGTCTAATGGCTAGTTTGGAAGTTGAGGAGTATAAAAGGAGACAAATCATCGACGAGCAAAACAAGAGAGATGAAATCTAGAATCATCCATTCCAAAGTCTAAGCAAACTCTGATTATTTTTTTACTTGTCACGCCCCGAATCCCAACGGGCTTGTGATACCCCTTTGATGGCCGTATTGAACGCGACGCCCCAGGACGCATCGCCAACCTAAACGAAACACGGGAAGACAAACACGAGCGGAAGCGAAAATAAAACAACTCAGACAAAAGATAAAGACAATGGGATAGCACAAAACAATAATTTTATTTACGCCAAAACAACCCGGGCTACTAACGAAAAAACCACAATCATAAAAAAAGGGCAGTAATTGGGTAGCCTACTTTACTATATAAAAAGGGGGCATCCAAGGATGAAGCGAAGTGTTAAATCCCCAAGGTCACTTCCGATCTTTGAATCACACGTGACGACTATCCGTCACTCCAAACCTAAAAATGTTTAACAAAGGGAGATGAGATAAATCTCAATAAGCAGACCCCTAAACCCCACCTAGGTCAATGCGTATCCAGATAAGTCTCAACATGCCATCTAACCATCAACATACTAAAAATCATATAAACATACTTACCTCGCTTCTAATCATGTGCCAACTCTGCATATTAGTCAAATTACTATAAGCAGTCATATTCCAAGAACACATCATAATCACCCGAGCACCATACACACGTGCGTTCATCCAATTCAATCAAGCACATTTCACATGCATGTCCATCCAACTATCTACGACTCACGTAAACACACCTTAGGTCATTTCCCACAGCCCGCGTCAACACGCCTCAAGCCCATTCTCATAGCCCGCATAAACACGCCTCAAGCTCACTCTCACAGCCTACGTCAACACGCCTTAAGCACATTCTCACTTTCTGATGACCCACATAAACACGCCTCAGATCCAACTTTCTTTCCAATGACTCGCGTAAACACGCCTCAGGTCTAACTTTCCTTTCACAGCCCGCATAAACATGCCTCAGACTCAGCATCCTCCAATGACCCACGTAAACATGCCTCAGGTCTTTTCTTGCCTTTCTCGCCACACCCGCGTAACTATACCTCAGGTTGGCAGCCCTCCGATCAATCCGGGCTTTTCAAGCAAACATAAATGCCACTTAATTCAATCAATTTCATGTCTTTCATGGAATCATATATCACACAAGCATTTCCAAACGGCCACAACACAATTCACCATACTTATGCCAAAAAGGCCACGGTTCCACCAATTCACGTTGCATTTCAACAAACACCTACAATCACCATTGAGCGATCACAACCAACCGTTAATTCACCACATATGAACACAATTCAAGCATTGGACCACATGGGACAATCATACACTAAATTAATATTCTAGCCTTAATGGCCCCCCTCATACAATCATACTAAGCCACAACCTACAATAGGCACGTTATCTCCATCACGAATCATCAACACAAACTACCATCAAACGACTAGTAATTCATGCACGAACGACCGACGATCTCAGCATAAATTCCAACACTAACAACCTCCAATCCAACCACAAAAATCAGCCATAAACCATCTCGATTTAACCCATACGTCGACCCATTCGCTCGCCCTGAACTAGCCCACAACTTAGCCACCAATTTGCGTTAAACGGTCAATAAATCATCCCCGAACAGCCCCTAATCAGCTGCAAATCCAGCACTAATAACCCCTAAACAAGGGCAAAATGACACTATAAGTGCCATAACTTGTGTATGAAGATCATTTTGGTGCCATAACTTTTTTTTGGATCACTTTGGTGCCAAGTCGGAGGAAGAATGATCACTTAAGTGTCGTAAGTTTTTTTTGGATCACTTCAGTGCTAAAATTTTTGAAAAACGATCACTTAAGTGCTAAAATTTTTTAAAACGATCACTTAAATGCCAATCTCCGGCGAGCCACGTCAGTTTCAGAAATTAATAAAAAATATGCCACGTTGGATTTTCGGAGAATAATTGTGTACGACACAGGAGTTGGCACTTAAGTGATCGTTTTTCAAAAATTTTAGCACTAAAGTGATTCAAAAAAAACTTATGACACCAAAGTGAGTGCCGTACACAAGTTATGGCACTTATAGTGTTCTTTTGCCTCTAGACAAGTCTAACAAATACCCAAAGTCCTAGACAAAGTTTCGGGTGTCACTTACCTCGAGCCTAAGCAAGAACGGTCAAGCATGGAGGGCTGCAAGACTGCCGGAACGAAGCAGCGGCAGCATCGGCACAGCCGCGACTTTGGCGGACCCGTGGCGGCTCACGGCGGTGATGGACGAATGACTGCCGCATGGGAGAGGAAGCGGACAGGGTGCTAAATCAAGGTCGGCCGCTAGGCTCACAGCCGGAGGGCGGCCAAGCGACGACGACAACAGCGGCTGGGCAACGGCTAGGCGATGATGACGACGGTGGCTGGGCGGTGGAGGCTCAGCCACAGCTAGGACAATCTGGTCACGGCGGAGTCAGGGCAACGCAGGGCTGTCCAGGCGAGTATGGTGGTTGCAAATAGCCGGGTAAGGTTGCTGGGAGCTGGGCGGTGGCGGACAAAGCAGTGGCGGCAACCAGAACGACAGCGCACAGCGGCTGAACAAGGCGAAGCCGAAACATGGGAGGAAGGAAAAAGCAGGGGAAAGGGAGGTGATGGCGGCTAAGGAGGCAGCTGGGCGGCAGAGGTGGCTGAAGGGAGAGGCCAAGTGGTGGAGGCAGAGTGGCGGCATGTGGCGACGGCAAAACTAAGGGCCCGAAACAGGGGAAGGCGCTGGAGAAAGAATAACAGGGGGAAAGGAGAGGTCGCGTGGTGGCTAGAGGTGACACGGCGGCGTCGCGGGAGACAGGGCGACGGAGGGCGGGCCAGCGACAGCTAGGTAACACCGGACCACGGCGGACGCGATAACAACCAACTGCTATGCACGACTCGAAGGAGAAGTATAGCCGGGTCGGGGGAAGGTGACCAGACAAACAGCGCGGTGGTGCAAGGTGGACAGTGGGCGATGGCTTAATCCTAATAAACCGGTGTTCTACGAGCTCTGCCATACAGCACTTTAAACTGTGCCATTCTGATACTCTCCTGGTATCTATTGTTGTTGGCAAATTCAACCAAATGCAACTGTTCCTCCCAACTACCTTTAAAATCCAATACACATACCCCTAACATGTCTTCCAAAGTCTAAATTGTCCTCTCAGACTAGCCATCCATTTGGGGGTGATAGGCCGTGCTAAACTGTAACTTCGTTTCTAATGCCGTATGAAAACTTTTCCAAAAAGCGGTAGTGAATTTAGGATTACGGTATGAGGTAATCGTCACTGGCACTTCGTGAAGACAAACTATTTGTCACACGTAAATCTCGGCATACCTTTCCAAGGTGAAGTCCTTTCGCACCGACAGAAAATGTGTTGACTTTGTAAATCGGTCGACTACCACCCAAATTGAATCATAACCCCTCTGACTCCTTGGTAATCCTATTACAAAGTCCATCGTGATGTGTTCCCACTTCCACTCGGGGATTTCCAATGGCTACAACATTCTACCAGACTTGCAATGTTGTGCCTTCACTTACTGACGTGTTAAACACTTGGCCACGTGCTTGGCTACATCCACTTTCATGCCGTTCCACAAATAATGTTGTCGCAAGTTCTGATACATCTTCGTATTACCCAGATAAATACTATAATTAATACGGTGTGCTTTAAACAAAATCTCCTCCTTCAATTCTGCATCATCGGGCACACACAACTATTCGCGGAACTTCAAAATCCCATCCTCGGATACTTGAAAATCCGATTTCCTTTTTGTGATATCCATACCCAAAATCTTCTGAATCTCCGGGTCTGTCGATTGTAAGGCCTTAATCTTAGTCTGAATCTCTGGCTCAATCCTCAATGCTGCAAGCAGACTTGAGACATGACTCACTTCAAATTTAAATTCCGAATCCCGAGCTCCTTCCAACAGAGTCCATTCCTTGACCATCATATGCGCGATACTCAATTTTTGACTCAGTGCATTCGTGACTTTATTAGCTTTTCCAGGATGATACATAATCTCGCAATCATAGTCCTTAAGAAGTTCCATCTAACGGTGTTGTCTCATGTTCAATTCCTTTTGGGAGAATAAGTACCTTAAACTTTGATGGTTCGTATAAATCTGAAACTTCTCCCTATACAGGTAATGTCTCTAAATCTTAAGAGCGAAAATAATCGCAGCCAATTCCAAGTTGTACGTCGGATAATTCAGCTCATGCGGTCTCAATTGTCGTGATGCGTATGCCACCACTCTTCCATGTTGCATATATCCTAGTCCCTTTAGTGACGTGTCACTGTAGATTTCATATCCTTCCGGACCTGACGGAATTGTCAATACTAGCGTAATCGTCAATCTCCGCTTTAACTCTTGGAAACTCCTTTCATACATATCTGTTCATTCAAACCTCATCTTTCTCTTTAATAACTGCATCAACGGCCTCGCTAATGCCGAAAACCTTTCCATGAAGTTTTGTAATATCTTGCCGGACCCAAGAAACATCGAACCTCTATCACTGTCGTCGATCTGGGCCAATTTGTAGCTGTCTCAATCTCTGTTGGGTCCACTGAAATTCCATTCCTAGGAGTCACATATCCAAGAAATGCTATCCCATTTAGCCAGAATTCGCACTTATTAAACTTGGCATAGAGTGCGTGTTCTCTTAAAGTTTGTAGAACCATCCGTAGATATTGCTCGTGCTCCTCGAGGCTCCATGAATACACTAAGATGTCGTTGATGAATACAATAACGATTGATCCAAGAATTCCCTAAACACCTGATTCAGCAAATTCATGAAAGTTGCTGGGGCGTTAGTCAATCCAAATGGCATCATTATAAACTCATAGTGCACATATCTCGTCCTAAATGCCGTCTTCGACACATCCTCCTTCTTAATCCTCAATTGATAATAGCCAGTCCTTAAGTCGATCCTCGAAAATATCGACGCCCCTTACAACTACTCAAATAGGTCATCTATCATTGGCAATGGGTACTTATTCTTAATAGTTACATGATTTAACTATCTGTAGTCAATGCATAACCTCAAAGACCTATATTTCTTTCTCACGAATAACACTAGCACTCCTTATGGAGACGCACTCGAGCAGATAAAGCCTTTATCCAGCAACTCCTGCATTTGGACGTTTACTTCTTTTAATTCTAACAACGACATCCTATAGGGTGTTCTCAAAGTCGGTTTTGTCCATGGCGCCAACTCAACCACAAACTCCACTTCTCTATCAGGTGGCAATCACGGCAATTCCTGAGGAAAGATATTGGGGAAATTGCATACCACGGCTATGTCCTCTAGCCGTAACTCCTTAACCAACGAGTTAACCAAAGGGTAGTTATCTTTCTACACCCCAATGAGAAAACTCAATCTATCCAAATTCAATCCAATAGTCTCCCAAAGTAATTCACTCCTGTTCTTTACAAAATTTGAAATTTCCAAGCGATAACTCATTCACCCAAATCTTGTCAAAGGATAGTAATTCCAAAATACATAAACCGATTAAGTCAATTTACTATGAGCAATTATATATCTTACATGACCATTCAAATCTAAAATTTCAAAAAAATCACTTCTAATACACCAAATATCCTTATACATCACATTTAGACCCTCAAGACAAGTCATCTGCTTCATCCTAGCCACAACTTGCACTTTTCCTTACGCCCATAGTCGATTCTGATTATTTGGTGGAGTAGCTCCCATTTAATGTCCTGCTTGCAGTTGCCACAGTTGTATCGATGGTCTAACCCGTCGATTCAGGCAGTTTCTCACTTGGTGACCTCGCCCACCACATCCAAAGCACACTCCACTCCTACTCGGGCAAGGCTCATTTCCGTGTCTACCCCCACAAAGTCGACGAGTCGTATTTGAATGGTGAGCCAGCTTCCCAATATTCTTCCTAACGGAAGGGATGAAGCGACTATTTCCCATCATTGGCCTTTTTTCCAATGTGACAATTGTCCCTAGTCAAGGCATACCACAATCTAAGGGTGGCAGCCCGACCCGATCCATCAATTCACGCTCAATTGCCTAAGCCCGATCATAAATCTCGTAACAACCCCTCAAGTTCAGTGATATCATCTGACTGCGGAGGTTCGACTTCAGCCAATCTCGGAACCTCCTGGCTTTGTCCACTGGGTTCTCTACTATTCTTGGAGCAAACTTGGACAGCCTTGCAAACTCGGCCTCATATTGGTCTACCGACATTTGACCCTAGCGAAGTCTCATGGATTTTGCCAACTTCTGCTCTCTAGCACTTTCCGAGAAATACTTGCCATTGAAGGTCTCGGTAAAGACAGTCCAATTCGGGGCAGTACCAGCGGGGAATACTTGACCCCCGGTGGCTCTCCACCAATCGTTTGCATTTTCCCAAAGCTGGTAGACTGCTAGGGTTACTTTTTCTTCTTTCGTACACCCTAGCACCTTAAAAGCTTTCTCTAGCTCTTTCACCCACTGAGGTGCAGCCTCAGTATCACCTTTTCCATCAAACTTCGGAGGCTTCAAGTTCAAAAATTGCTCAACTAGCTTGGACATTGGTCTATTTGCATTTACCTGTCCTTGACCAGGGTTCCCACCATTCACATTGTTCCCATGATTTTCATTATTCCCATTGGCTCCGTTGGCGGCGGCAACAGCGGCCTAAGCAGTAGCAGCGATAGTAGCACTCCGCTCTTCAGTCTGTCTACCCATTAAAATCTCGACTTCTTGTAGTACTCTCAGAATTCTATCAACCTAGGGATCCTCTGCAACTCTAGCTTGCGGGGCTACACGACCTCGACCTCTACCTCGACCGCTCATTCTCACTGGATCTCATACATGCCTCAAGTCTTTTCTCGCCTTTCTCGCAACACTCGCGTGACCACACCGCAGGATGGCAGCCCTCCGATCAATCCGAGTTTTTCAAGTAAACACACACGCAACTTAATTCAATCAATTTCACATCTTTCACAGAATCAAATATCACACGACCATTTCCAAACAGCCACAACATAATTTGCCATACTTACGCCATAAAGGCCACGGTTCCACCAATTCACATTGCATTTCAACAAACACCTACGATCACCATTAAGTGATCACAACCAACCGTTAATTCACCACACGTGAACACAATTCAAGGATTGAACCACACGGGACAATCATACACTAAATTGATATTCTAGCCTCAATGGCCCCCTCATACAATCCCACTAAGCCACAACCCACACTAGGCATGTTATCCCCATTACGAACCATCAACACAAACTACCATCAAATGACAAGTAATTCACGCACGAACGACCGACTATCTCGGCATAAATACCAACACTAACAACCTCCAATCCAACCACAAAAATCAGCCATAAACCATCTCAATTCAGCCCGTACTTTGACCCATTCACTCGCTCCGAACTAGCCCACAACTCAGCCACCAATTCGCGCTAAACGGTTAACAAATCATCCTCGAACAGCCCCTAATCAGCTGCAAATCCCGCACTAACAACCACTAAACAAGTCTAACAAATATCCAAAGCCCTAGACAAGGTTTAGGGTATCGCTTACCTCAGGCCTAAGCGAGAACGGTCAAGCGTGGAGGGCAGCAAGACTGCCGGAACGGAGCAGCAGCAGTGTCGGCATAGCTGCGACTCCAGCGGACTCGTGGCGGCTCACGACAGCGATGGACAAGCGGTTGCCGCACAGGAGAGAAAGCGGATAGGGGGCTAAAAAGCAGGGTTGGCCGCTAGGCTCACGGCCGGAGGTTGGCCAGGCGACGATAGCAACGGTGGCTGGGAGACAGAGGATCGGCCACAATTGGGACAGTCCAGTCAAGGCAAAACTAGGGTGATGCTGGACTGTCTAAGCGAGCACGGCGGTTGCAAGTGGCCGAGTAGGGTTGCTGGGAGCTGGGTGGAGGTGGACAGAGCAGCGGCAGCGGTCGGAACGGCAACGCATGGTAGCTGGACAAGGCAGAGCTGAAACAGGAGAGACGCTGGGGAGGAAGGAAAAAGCAGAGGAAAAGGAGGTGGTGGCAGCCAAGGGAGCAACTGGGCGGCGGAGGTGGCTGAGGGGAGAGGCTGAGTGACGGAGGCAGAGCGGCGGCGGCCGGAATGGCGGCACATGGCGGCGGTGAAGCTAAGGGCCTGAAACAGGGGAAGCCGCCGGGGAAAGAAAAACAGGGGGAAAAGGGAGGTCGTGCGGTGGCCGAAAGTAACACGACGGCGTCACGAGTGGCAGGGCGACGGATGGCGGGCCGGTAACGACTGGGCAACACCGGACTGCGACGGACGTGGCAACGACATGCTGCTATGAACGACACAAAGGAGAATAGCAGCCGGGTTGGAGGATGGTGGCCGGGCGAATGGCGCAGCAACGCAAGGCAGATGGCGAACGGTGGCTGGGCTAGTCTCGGCTAGCGGCGGGCGGCGTCAGGCAGCAAGAACAGGGAAGCAGGAGCAACCGCAGGGAAGAAGAAGAAAAAGAAGATGAAGAAGAAGAAAAAGAAGAAAAGGAAGAGAAAGAGAGGAGAGTGGATAGATCTGCATAGAGAGGGAGAGAGGGGACGTGACTGGGGGAAGCGTGCGGCAAAGAGGAGAGAGTCAATCATAATCGAGTGCAATCCGACAGCTCATATTCGAACTCGAAATCAATCCAACGGCCTACGAAAACCCTAATTAATAATTTAGGAAAAAGGCCATAAGATACTAATTAAAACACACTACGAGGGAGGCCTACTAATCCAAATCCACACCCGGTTAAAATTTCACTTTTCACTTATTCCGGACAATATCGACGCTGGCCACAATAATATCGATACCGTCTAATTAAATTCGTCTCGAAATTCTAAGAAATTCGACACCAAAGTTTAGGCTTTAAATAACAGCCAAATTCGATCGAGTGCGATTCTAGCGAAATCTCTAATTTGAAAAAAACAATAACCGAGAGTGATAAGTTTCCGGGTGAGATTTTACTATAAGTATACTGGCGAATTACACATTTTATAAATCCCAAAAATGAGTTGAAATTTGGAATGTCACATTACTTGTCTTTCTCAAGCTTAAATTTGTGATCTTGAGAGACTTGTTGTAAGAGATATAGAGTGATCCTTCTGAATATCACTCAGAACTTGTAATTTCTTGATCGATTATCTAGTGGAATCCAGTCAGTAGACTGTCAACGTAGGAAAGTAGATGTAAGCTTGATCTAAGCCGAGCCACAATACACCCGTGTGCATATTCTCTCTTCCTTAAAACCTTTTATTGCACGTTTATCTGATTGTCATTCAAAGTCTAACTAAAATTTGAACATTGTTCAAACTTTATTTGAAACAAATTGCTTCCGTGTTAAAATTGATCAAACAATGCTCAAATCACCTATTCATCCCTCTCTTAGTGATATTTGCTAGTCTCATTAGTAACTGTGCAATAATGAGAGATCAACAAGGACATTTTCTTTACCTAAACTTGCTTTAGTTGATTGTACGAATATTCAGTATTAAATTTTAATCTATACGAGAAAAACACACCTTACATTCTATGTTATTATCACTCTCTTCATGTGAAAACCGACAGGAGGATGAGAGCCTTAATCTTGTGAATCAAAATTATTTCTCAAACCTTCAAGTGTGCAAAGGAAGCAGCCAAGGAATTCCTTAGAATAAGAAGCCTCTCGTATGGGATCCATGTAGGATAAGGAATATGCTAGCTAGTGAAGCACAACACGGAGAATAGTTCGATTGTTTAGCGGAAAATTGAATGATTTGAAAATATTTTCCTGAAATGATTGTTTGTATCCCTTACGGAAATAAACGGATAAAAAACATCTTCATTGTCCACAAACATATTTAGATATATGTTGTTTGTTAGTAATGAAAATATATTTCATTAATTAATAATTTCAAATGATATAAATGATTATTTTTTAAAAAATAATTTTTAAGTCATGCATTTTTTACTAAATAAAAAATTAGCTAACATGATTAGAGAGCACATGTCAATCGAATCCTGACTTTTCCTTTCAATTTTGTCTTGTTTTTTTTTATCCCTTTTCAACTGTCTTGTTTTACTTTCTACCAGTAATCTTGTCGATGCGATTATGTCCACATCCTGTCTTGTCTATGTAAGGAATCCACATCATGAAGAGTAGTGTTAAGTCTAACTTATATAGACATTGATGACCCGTGTCAGGACAGCTTAATTTTTTTGGAAATGAAAGGATTTGTTTAACAATTTATATTGTAATGCCGCTCTTAGATCAACCCGGATCTGGTATCTGGCGCATTCTATCTTTTCTCTGTGTTCTTTTAGTTCTTTAACAATTTACATTGGCTTGGTCCCTGCCATTTCCGGTCGAGAAGCTCACCGCGTGATTCGTGAACAATCACGACTTCTGACGATGTCTCCGGCAAGATCTGCAGCCGTTGGGACGTTGCTGACGGCTACCCTCTCTCCGCCCCCCCTCTCTTTCCTCTTTGTTCGTAAATAAAAGGGAAAATTATACAAACAGTTCATGAACTTTGATCCAATAAGCAATATGGTCTCCAGACTTTTAATTTGTTCGATGTGATTCATGAACTTTAGTCTAATGTTCAATATTTATTCTATATCATTTCTGAACTTTCGATACATGTTCAATTTAGTTCATGAACTATAGTCCATGGATTCATTGAATATTTTCATATAATTCAGGGACTATATTAAATATGTACCAAAAGTCTAGAGACCACGTTGAACAATTTAAAAGTTTATGGGCCATATTAAATATTATGCTAAAGTTCAGGGATTGCATTGAAATTTGGACAAAAGTTAAGAGACTGTTCGTATCATTATCTCTAAAAATAAAACAGGTTAAAAATGGATATGGTCGACTCTTATTGAGTTGGCCAACCACCACTACAGCTATGAGTTTCCTCATAAGCAAAAGTTGGTTCTGTTAATATACACGTGTGAGTTGTGTTAGAGAAGTCCCACATCAGATAATTAATATATTGTAGAGCAATTAATATATCCTAGTTGGCCCATAACTCATTGGCTTAAGCTTTGAGTAAAGGTGGGTCCATCTCAATAAAGAAATTTCATAATTGACTCTTGTTTTGGGTGGAAATTGCCATCACGGTTGGTATGGCGAGAAGTGACTATGGACAGTTAGTCTAGTGATGCAAGATAAAGACCATGGGTAATGCAATCCTAAGTTAGCAATTGATGATGGTTGTTGTGTATAGTTGCAAATGCGTTGCCATGACTTGGAGATTTAAGTTTAAATAAGATAATGCAGAAAAATACCTAAATTAAGAAGAAGCAAACCTAATACTGAAATCACATGTGAGGAGGGAATCGTTAAGATATACATATGAGTTATATTAGAGAAGTCCTACATCGGATAATTGATGTGGCATGAAATAATTAATATATCTTAGTTGACTCATAACTCATTAGCTTAAACTTTTGAGTGAAGGTGGGTCCAGCTGGATATATTGACGGGCTCGGACTTGTGCTCTTTCTTAGCAGTCTCCCTAGGTAAAGGTATCGGACTTCTACTACGTACTCCCAACAGGTTCCTTTCTAGTGGCTAGAAGCAAATCTGAACACTTGCGATCGCTCAGCACATTTCAATATACGCACGAAAGCAATGTCGATTTGGACATTTGGAACATGCTCCGGATCTTCCATTTCATGGCATCTGCCAATAGTTATACCGTCCTTTCTTCCATTTCCGTACTCCCATCCCGTGCATTCATGCATTTGGTTATTTTTCTAATTTCCCTGTCTTTTAGTTCTTGTTTTCTTTTTTAAAATTTCTTCCATCACCATATGTTTGTAAGGTATCTTACTAAACAACATGGCAATTATTTAGTCAAAGAAAGGGGGTCAAAGGACAGGAAAAAGTAAACTTTTAATTTGGCCATACAAAGTGGATCTAGGAAGTGATGGAACAAATTGTAAGCGTGCATTAAGCAAATGGTTCTTTCACCAAATGTCTGCTATGTCACTTCACCTTATACAAGCTTATATTTGCATCTATAATATCTTTTATATGATTAGATTGATTTTGAAAACGTCGGTGTATAATACGCATATATATGAATTGACTTTGTTATACATATATGGCAGATATTACTGCAACATTCATTTCACGCACAACTAAGAGAAAAAGAGGAAAATCGAGAATGAAAACAACTTTTATATTATTGTGACATGCATTGTTAAGATTT